>CM043704.1:51501038-52711038 GCA_023935145.1 Bretschneidera sinensis
GCTTTAAGAGCTAGGTGGTTAGTTAGATTTACTTTTAGTAATCGAAACCAATAAAAAATAAGAATTTATGATATTTGAATAAATTGTTGAATTATAATGATTTAATGATATATTTTCCGTTAAGTATGATAATTTATTGATTTATTTATTAGGGATTAAATAGTATGTTGAATATTAATTATATAATAATTTATATTTTAAAAATGATGGATTAATGAAAAATATGGTGATAAGTTATATGAAATTTCTGAAAATATGATTAAAAAAATAATATGATATATGAGAGGACAATTTAATAAATATGATACAAATAATAATTTTGAGAAAAAGCTAGATAGTTGAATTGAATGCTTTGATGTATGCTTGCTTGCATATTATTGCTCATATGCATAAAAGGGAAGACTTGGAAGGCAGTTGGTCTGGCTGAGAAGACCAGGAAGGTAGCTGGTCTGGCTGAAATATGTCGACATGTGGGAAGGCGTTCCCAAATGATAATATGAAATGATATGATGAGAAAGAAAGAAAGATAATTTAAATTCATGCATTATATTTGTTTTAAATATTATTATTAACGCTTGAGATGCTAAAGAATCAGTTTGAGTATTTAATGATTGATAAATAAATGAGTCTCATAATGAGATAATTTTGATGATAGATAAATAGAAAGAATGATATAATAAATAATTATATTATTGATTGGCTATATGATGTGAACTTTATGATAATATTAAATTAATAAAATATGTGAGATATATGTATTGAAAGATGATAGCCTGATAATTTATCTATTAAGAGAAATTGATAAATGATTGAATTAGAATGTGAGAAGAGATAGATGGTTAATTATGTTGATTTAACAATGAATGAATATAGCTAGAAGTATACAAATCAAGTACTTCTATTAAATTTAATTCACTAAGCTTATGAAGCTCACTCCTCATTGTTAAATAATTTCAAGTAACGGGCAGGACAAATAGATTTGTGAGCTGAGATTGAGACTGAGTTATTATCTGTAAGTCTCGTGGTCCACATCCTCAAACTAATGGAAGAAAAACAAAATTTTAAATATTCATGCATAATATGTTGTATATATTGTTTTAGTTGGGATACTAATAATGTAACTCCTCTACTAAGGGTTGAGTATTGATGTATGTCTATATTTTCAGTCGATGTATGTTTTTATATTGTTGCATATATGTGTTACGCTGAGATTTCAAAATGTGACGACATCATCTCGGGGGGTGGCCAACCCAGGATGAGTCATTACAAATAGCTCCCTAGCTACGCCATATTGGCAGAAATGATGGCCCCCTTCAGCAGCAAGGCAATGACATATTTGTCACCGATAGAGGATTTAGTGACGTTTACCCCCAAGTTCCCCCTGAAGATGTTGGAACTGGATGACGCCTCGACAATTGTAGAGAGAAAGGGTAGGAGCAGCGAAAGCTCTCACTCCAAGGACAATCTCAGAAGGGTTCTTCTAAGGCCTCTTTTCCCCAAAGGGCTCCTCATTGGACCATTTTCTACTCTCGGTAGGAGGAGGATGAGTCACGTTCACTTTCCTCATAGCTGATAGCTTGTTGGTTCTCTTTAATAGTTGGTTCCTGTTGAACATTGTAAAAGAAAACTGGTACCAAAAGCTCATTTATCAAACAATACAAGAATAAATAAGGCAAAAATAGCATAAAAAACGGCTGGCAACTACCATTAGAAAACAAGCTCAACTGATATTATCTTAGCAAAATCTCATCAGTCAAGTCCTCAAAAACCAATGTGGGCCTAGCCTTGAGAATGGCCTTCACAGCATACTCCTCTTGGGAAGAGAGATTAGAAGCTTCTTCTGATAGTCAAAGAGCTTGTAATCCTACTATCTTATTGTCATGAAGGCCATATGCCCCTCAATGAACAAATACTTTCCCTTACAATCTTTTATAGAAGAAGGCAACCCAAGAAGGATCTTGTGGTTCTTCTTAAGGTGTAAGTTAAACCACTCAAACTCCTATGATTTTTTATGGTATAAAAACTCTTGAAGATGTCAACTTTATAATAGATGTCGGGAGCGTGTTTTCAAAGATAAAGTAGGAAGCTGATAATACACCTCATAATTAGTTTCATACTCTCTTTGACTTCCTCTCATAACTCTAAAGCCACTACTCTAGCACTATCAGTGTGAGAAAAAAGACATAAGGAAAAAAAAAAGAGAAGTGAAGGAGCATGATGATCTTAACAAGAAAGTTGGAACGAAAAATGTATCTGGAGTGGGAAGCCGAGATGGGATTATC
Source organism: Bretschneidera sinensis (assembly GCA_023935145.1). Taxonomy (NCBI): domain Eukaryota; kingdom Viridiplantae; phylum Streptophyta; class Magnoliopsida; order Brassicales; family Akaniaceae; genus Bretschneidera; species Bretschneidera sinensis. Next base: position 51,503,321 of record CM043704.1, read on the forward strand.
GATGAAATGAATGAGTTCTCAAACTTTGTTACTTGGGAGGAAATGAGCAATTGTGAGTGAAATGAACACACAAGGTCCCTTATTATAGACTCCAAAAAGGTGCATATTGAAATCTAATCCTAATAACTGGACACGTAATAATCAAAAACCAAAAGAACACCTCGAAAAACTTAAAAGTCACATAAAAATGGGCCTCAAAGTCCCAAGACCATCATGAGTAGACTAGTGAAGTCACTCACTGAAACCCATTAATGTCTCAAGATCGATGTGAGGGGACTGGTGAGGACTCAGTGGGACCCATTAAATTCTTAAGACCGACATGAGTAGACCGATGAGAGTCACTCAATGGGACCCACTAGAGTCCTAACACCGACGTGAGTAGACTAACGAAAATCACTCATTGGGACCCATTGAAGTCTAAAGATTGACGTGAGTGGACCAATAAGAGTCACTCACTAGGACCCATTGAAGCCCCAAAACTAATGTGAGTGGATCGATGAGAATCACTTCTTAGGACCCACTGAAGTCCAAGACCGACGTGAGTGGACCGATGAGAGTCACTCACTATGACCAACTAAAGTCCCAAGACTGACGTGAATAGACTAATAAGAGTTACTCTCTGGGATCCACTGAAGTCTCAAGACCAATGTGGGTGGACTGATAAGAGTCACTCAATAACACCCATTGAAGTTCTAAGACCGACATAAGTAGACTGATGAGAGTCACCCACTAAGACCCACTGAAGCCTCAAAACCGATGTGAATACATCAATGAGAAGCATCACACCGGCTTTAATAAGACCTCAAAGCCAATATGAGTGCACCGATCAGAAGCCTTATATCGATCCTAAGAATACCTCAAAACTGGTGTGAATGCAATGATTAGAAGCCCTATGTTGATCCTAAGAAGACCTAAAGATCGATATGAGTGCACCGATTAAAAGCCTCACGCCAGTCCTAAGATGACCTCAAGGTCGATGTGAGTATACCGATCAGATGCCTCACACTGGACCTAAGAAAACCTCAAGACCGATGTGAATGCACTGATTAGAAGCCTCATATTGGTCCTAAGAATACCTCAAGGCTAACATGAGTGTACAGATCAAAAGCCTCACGTCGGTCCTAAGAAGGTCTCAAGACCGACATGAATGCATCGATCAAGAACCTCATTGCCATTCTAAGTATACCTTAAGACTGACCAATCAAAGGCCTCCCACTGAAACTACTCCCTCAAGAGAATCTTGCATTGTAGGGAGTGGGGGCATATGATGTGGGTGAAATGCACCACCCAATGAGAACCAGACATATGGCATACCTTAGGGCCATATTAGTAATTTCATATCACTAACTTGGTCTCCAAAACATAGAAGACACTTGGTTTGTAGAGACAACATCCCAATCAAAAGGGTAAAATGTTATTTTAACAGAGAAGACCCACCACCTTTTACCATTAAGGTAAGATTTCTGGCACTATAAAAGGGGTCAATTGTTGGTATTTTTATAAGGTTTAAACATGTCTAAACATGGTTCAAAGATGGTTAAAGTCTAAACCAAGGTTGGAAGATTAAAATACAGCATGTTAAAGGAGTGCACACATGTGTGTGCATCCATGTGGGTGTGTGTGCACACCCCTAATCAACAAAGCAAAGTAGTGCGCACTGCTGTGTGAAGGGTAGCATCAGTGTGCGCCTCACCGTCCCTTCACCAGTGCCTCACCGCCCAGCAAGGATGTAGTATGAAGAAGGGCAGCGCCGCACCGCCCCTCCACCAGCACCGCACCACCCAAAATGTGGTGCAAAGGAGCTTTGCCTAGCGCCTCACCGCCACCTGTTCAGCGCCTAGGTGCTAAGCAAACTGATGCACACATGGACAGTTTGTTTAAACCTCCTCTTAGGTGCATGGATGCAAGATTAAAATGCACAGCACCACTTAGGATTGATTAAAGGCCATGGTTAAGTGGTCATCAAGATCTAAGGGTGGAGATTAACTCTCAAGATTCGACAAGAAGTTGGTGCACTATATAAAAAGTCACCTAGCTTCATTCTAGACATATTGTTATGACATACTTTGAGATCAATTGTAAATAGTGACAAGGCATAATACAAGAGAGAATTATGTGAGAGTGTAAAGACACAAAACACAAGAGGGACTCATTGTAGAGAGGCTGGTTGTAAAAAAGATAGAGTGATATAGATAGAGAGCATTGTAATAGTTCTTATCATCTTTTTTCTTCTCTTCTTGGTTTCTTCAAGAACTTGGGTTTCTTGGAGAGGGTTGCTGTAATTGTAAAGAACCATTGATTTAGTGCAGAGAGTTCAGAGAAACTCATGGAGATGTAGGCTATTGCCGAACCTTGATAACAAATCGCTTGTCTTCTTTTCTTTCTTGCTTTCAATTGCTGTATTTCTTTCTATAAGTCATTCTAGACTTGGGTGTTTGGAAGATCACCACCTGGGCATCTTGTCAAGGTGATTTCCAATAGTTATATCAGAGCTTTGGACAGTGATATCAGAGCTTGCACAATTGGGTATCAGAGCAAGAATAAGAAGGTTACGGAGTCAAGACTCCAAGAATCAAAGATCAACATCTTGGGTGATTCAAGAACGGAGTAAAGATCAATATCAGATCGTGTTCTTAAGGGTGATTCAAGAACGATGTTAAGATCCATCTTTGATCGTGTTCTTGAGGTTGAAGAAAGCATTTGTGAGTATTGCATAAATCTGGGATCTTGTCCGCAAAGATGGCTTCAAATTTTTGTGTTGAGAAGATTGATGGAAAGGGAGACTTTGCCCTTTGGAAGTGGAAGATCAAGGCGGTTCTAATGTAACAGAAAGTGGACTTGGCTATTGGAGAAGATGATGCTTTTCCAGCAAGTGTCACAGAGGACCAGCGGACTGAGATGAAGAAGATGGCTTACAGCACCATTTTCATGCACATGTCGGATAGTGTCACAAGGGAGTGCGGAGACTCAGAAGATCTGGCTGTCATATGGAAGAAACTAGATGAGTTGTTTCTTACCAAAACTCTCCCTAACAAAATTTATCTTCTTAAAAGAATATTTGCTTTTAAAATGGATCCTAGTAAAAAGTTGCAAGATAATCTTGATATCTTTAATAAGCTAGTTCAAGATTTGATTACATTTCTGGATGAACAATTGGCTGTTATCTTGTTAAATTCTCTTCCTAATTGCTTTGATAATTTGATAAATGCTATTGAGTATGGAATGGATACTTTAACAAAGGAGATTATGATCAATGCCATAAGGGCACATGACTTCAAAGCCAAGATGAATGAGACATCAAGTGGAGATGGGCTGTTCGTAAGAGGAAAGCTAGCAACTCAGAATGTTAGTAGCAACCATGGAAACTACCAGGAGAAATCAAGAGGTAGAGGGCAAAGCCATGGGAGAGCACATTCCAAATCAAGATTTGGAAAGAGGTGCTTCTACTGCAACAAGGAGGGCCATTTCATAAAATATTGCAAGAAGAAGATGTGGGATGAGAAAAGAAGCCACACCAATAATGGAGAGGCTTCGGTTGCCAAGGTAGAACAGTAAGATGATGTTCTTGTTATGTGCTCAAATGTAAGCAGGAGGCAAGGAAGCGAAAAGTGGATTCTGGATTCCGTGTGCACTTATCACATGTGCCATCACAAGAAATGGTTCAAGAATTTTAAGGAGATCAATGATGGAAGGGTCTTCTTGGAGAATGACAATTCTTGCCAAGTGAGGGGGATTGGAGACATCTAATTGAGGATGTTCGATAGAGTCACAAGGTTGCTACGAAATGTGAGGTATCTTCCAGATTTGAAGAGAAATTTGATCTTATTGGGGCAACTGGATTCCATGGGGTATACATACAAAGTAGAGGGAGAAAAGATTAAGGTGGCCAAGGGATCTTTGGTAATGATCAAGGCAGTAAGAAATGATGGACATTATGAGATGATCGAAGAGACAGAAATCAATGATCAAGCAGCAAGCTTGATGGCTGAGATGGATAGCGTAACCTTTCGGCACACTCGCTTGGGACACATGAGCGAAAAGGGCCTGCAAGTTCTTAGCAAGGATGTTCTACTTCGTGGTGACAAAGTAGAGAAACTGGATTTCTGTGAGAGTTGCATTCTTGGGAAGCAACACCGGGTCAGCTTAATCACCGGAGTGCACAAATTTAAGGGGATTCTTGACTACATCCATTTGGACCTTTGGGGACCAGCAAGAACACCAACACAGGGAGGTAGCTTTTACTTTTTGTCTTTAATTGATGATTATTCAAGAAGAGAGTGGGTTTATTTTCTTAGAAATAAATCAGATGCCTTGGATAAATTTGTTGTATGGAAGAAGTTGCTGGAAACTCAAACGGGTAGGGTAATTAAGGCTTTACGAACCGATAATGGCTTAGAATTTTGCAATAAGGATTTTGATAAATTCTGTGAATTAAATGGCATTCTAAGACATAGAACAGTTGTAAAAACACCTCAGCAAAATGGAGTTGTTGAGAGGATGAATAGAACCCTTATAGAAAAGGTTAGGTGCATTTTAATAGGATCCGGTTTACCAAAATATTTTTGGGGAGAAGCTGTAGCTACAGCTATATACTTGGTAAATAGATCACTCTCTAGAGCTTTAAAGCTCAAGACTCTCATGGAGATGTGGAGTGGGGAACCCCATGAATTAAACAACCTTAGGACTTTTGGGTGTGCTGCATATGCACATCAAAAGGATGATAAACTTAGCCCAAGATCTAGAAAATGTGTATTTCTAGGATATGGTGATGGAGTTAAGGGATATAGGTTGTGGTCCTTAGAAAAGAAAGGCATGAAACTCATTATAAGTAGGGATGTTATTTTTAATGAATTGTTATTTCCTTACTTGGAGAAAACTAATCCTGCAAGGGTTAGTGAGCAAACCAGTCCGAAAGTTGTGGAGCATCGCATCAAAAAGAGTTTGGTTCAGGTAGAGCAAGGAAGGCAAGAGGGTTCAGACCAGGTAGAGTCCTTGAATGAAGGCCATGCTCAAGAAACTCAAGAAGAGGCTGAATAAGAAGAGGTTGATGTAGCAAGTCATAATGACTACCAGCTCACAAGAGACCAGAAAATGAGGGTGGTTAGACCACCTTTGAGATATGGGTTTGCGGATGTTAATGTAGCAGCTCATTGGACAGAATGAGAGGTTGAACCAGAAACTTACATGGAAGCCACGGAATGAAAGGATTCATCAAAGTGGCAGCTGGCTATGGAGGAAGAAATGAACTCTTTGATGAAGAACAACTCTTGGGAATTGGTGCCCAAACCTGAAAAACAGAGAGTTGTGGATTGTAGATGGCTCTACAAGATCAAAGAAGGGAATACTCCAGGGGATGAAGTCCAATATAAAGCTAGGCTGGTGGCAAAGGGGTTCACACAAAAAGAAGGCATAGATTTCACCGAAATATTCTCACTGGTTGTGAAGTACAAGGCATTACGGATAGTGTTAGCATTGGTGGTCCAATTTGATTGGGAAATTGAGCAAATGGATGTGAAGACAACATTCTTACATGGAGAGCTTGATGAGACCATTTTCATGAGGCAACCCGAAGGCTATGAGGAAGGAAGGCAGGGAGAGTTGGTGTGCAAATTGAATAAATCTCTCTATGGCCTGAAGCAATCACCTCGGCAATGGAATAAGAGGTTTGATTCCTTTGTAATCAGCTAGGTGTCATGAGGAGCTACTATGATTCGTGCTTGTACTATAAGGGGCAGAAGGTTAAGGAAGTGGTGATCGTCCTCATCTATATTGATGACATGTTGCTGGTTGGGAGTAGCATGGAGAAGACAAGGAAATTGAAGGCTCAACTCAGTTAGGAGTTTGAGATGAAGGATCTTGGCCATGCACAAAAGATCCTTGGGATGTGTATCATCCGAGAAAGGGAGAGAAACAGATTGAAGATCTCTCAAACTTCCTACATAGAGAAGATGATATCTAAATTCTCTATAGAAGATAGCAAACCAGTAAAGGTTCCCCTTGCTGGTCATTTCAAGTTCACCAGCGATCAATGTCCGAGATCAGAGGCGGAGAAGAATGGAATGGAAAAAGTCCCTTATTCTAGTGTTGTTGGTTCTGTTATGTTCACCATGGTAAGCACTAGACCTGATGTTGCTCATGCAATGAGTGTTCTCAGCAGGTTTATGAGTAATCCCTTAAAGGAGCATTGGCTTGGGATGAAGTGGTTGCTGAGGTACTTGAAGGGAAGCCCAGAAGTAGGGCTGGTTTATGAGAAGAGAGGCAAGTCCATCTGCATTGAGGGTTTTGCTGATTCGGACTATGGAGCAGACCGGGATAAAAGGAGATCGATTACCTCCTACTTCTTTAACTTAAACAGATGTTGTGTAAGTTGAAAGGCTCAGTTGCAGCCAGTGGTAGCACTCTCAACAACCGAGGTTGAGTATATAGCGGCTATGGAGGCCATTAAGGAGGCTATGTGGTACAAAGGGTTACTAGAAGAGTTGAAGGTACTGGAGGAGCAGGTTGTGGTGTTTTCGGATAGTCAAAGTGCATGGCACTTATGTAAGAATCTGGTTTTCCATGAGAGGATAAAGCACATGGATGTTCGGTATCATTTCATTCGGGAAAATGTTACGAAATGATGCATTCGTGTGAACAAGGTAGCCACGGAAGAAAATCCTGTGGATTTAGGTACTAAAATCCTACCTCTAAGTAAGTTCAATCATTTTCTTAGACTATTTAGGATTGGAGTTGGTTAATTGATGACTCAAGATGAGTTTGGATCCTGAAGCTCTCTGCACAATGGTTCGGGTTTAAACACTTAGACAAAGGTAGAGATTGTTGGTATTTGTCTAAGGTTTAAACATATCTAAACATGGTTCAAAGATGGTTAAAGTCTAAAGCAAGGTTGGAATATTAAAATACAGCATGTTAAAGGAGTGCACACATGTGTGTGCATCCATTTGGGTGTGCACAATCAACAAAGCAAAGTAGTGCACACTGTTGTGTGAAGGGCAGCATCAGTGTGCGCCTCACTGCCCCTTCACCAGCGCCTCACTGCCAGGCAAAGATGCAGTATGAAGAAGAGTAGCACCATACCACCCCTCCACCAGCATCACACTACCCAGAATGTGGTGCAAAGGAGCTTTGCCTAGCGTCTCACCGTCCCCTGTTCAGCGCCTAGGCGCTAGGCAAACTGATGCACATATGGACAGCTTGTTTAAACCTCCTCTTAGGTGCATGGATGCAAGGCTAAAATGCACAGTACCACTTAGGATTGATGGAGGGCAATGGTTAAGTGGTCATCAAGATCTAAGGGTGGAGATTGACTCCTAAGATTGGACAAGAAGTTGGTGCACTATATAAAGGGTCACCTAGCTTCATTCTAGACTTATTGTTGTGAAATAATTTGAGATCAATTATAAAAAGTGACAAGACACAATACAAGAGAGAATTTTGTGAGAGTGCAAAGACACAAAACACAAGAGGGACTCATTGTAGAGAGGCTGGTTGTAAAGAAGAGAGAGCAGTATAGATAGAGAGCATTGTAATAGTTCTTATCATCTTCTTTCTTCTCTTCTTGGTTTCTTCAAGAACTTGGGTTTCTTGGAGAAGGTTGCTGTAATTGTAAAGAACCATTGATTTAGTGTAGAGAGTTCAGAAGAACTCACGGGGACATAGGCTATTGCCGAACCTTAATAACAAATCGTTTGTCTTCTTTTCTTTCTTGCTTTCGATTGCTGTATTTCTTTCTACAAGTCATTCTAGACTTAGGTGTTTGAAAGATCACCACCTGGGCATCTTGTCAAGGTGATTTCCAACATCATTATTTTAGGTGTCACATTCGTTTAAACACTTCCCAAAATATTCTTCTCTCTCTTTTCCTTCACTCACTCCCTTTACTTCATCCTTAGTCATCAATTGATTTAAGCATCGGAGGGTCTTCCCCAAAGAACAAAACTTCGGACAACTTTCCTTTTCAGGTGACCCTGTGCTCTCTCGACATGGATTCAACCTCAACTTACGGCCATATTTGACGTGATTACCCTTATCTACTTTTCAACATCAAAAAAAGGTACGCTATATAAACTAAAAAACTCTATCAAATAAGAAAAAGAATTCAAATATTAATCAGACAAATATTGCTACATGTTAAATCTTTGAAAAATGTACAGTCAATTGAAGATAATAAATATAAACACCATAAGATGAATAAAAAAACGTGCTCGAAGAAGAGAACAATTTTTAATTCATGCATAAAAGTCCAATCTACATTCACAAATTAAGTCATTGTCTATCTTTGCTCATGGGTTACTACAATAAAGAAAAGGTATACTTAACTTCCAATTCAGATTAAAAAAAATATATTTTATATACGTTGTCTTCTTTCACCGTAATAAAAAGTAATGAATCTTTCTCTGCCAATTAAACACTACACCCTACTTTTACACTCTATCAAATTACCTAATTGAGAAGAAAAAAAACTCTAGCTAACAAATGTGCTTCAGGTGCACGCATGATGAGTAAGTGTAGAATCTTCTCCACTTATGGCCACCCAGAAAATATGAAGGCTAAATAACACCACAAACTCATAAGAATAAATCTAAATTAACATTTTTTCTTAATTTTGCTAAAGAAATTTCACTTAAAGAGAATGGATAAAAAGATTTTAAAAGACTCTTTCATAATTTTACTAAGAAACAAAATTACCCTGCCTAAAGAATTAAGATCAATTAAGATTGACCCAAATCACCTCACATTCTGATTACTTTCAAGCAAATGTCTTAAGACATTCATATATCAATCCTATATTCAAGTAATAAGTACCTAGGATACAAGAACATGGTACCAGAGCGAGAGCGAGAATCAGAGATTGTCTATTTTCAAAAAAATACTAAAATAAAAAAGTCTTTAAAACGTATATATTTTATGTATTTTATATTTTTTTTACTTATATATATGAAATATAAATGATGTTCACTTATTAACAAGAAATGAAAACGGTGTAGGGTTAATTGTTTTGTGACGGCTAGGGTTCGGGTGCATGGAGAATCCTGAACGCTCGGGTGAAAAATAAAATCAACTGGGTCATAGCAAGAAGAAAATCAAAGCAGGAACAGATCTGAGAGATATCGATCATTCTATATAGGACTCAGAGGTTATGATGAGGTACGTAGAGGAGTCGGGAAGAGCTGTGAACCCTAGGGTTTCCTTCAGAGAGATACTTATGAATACTCCTACATATAATCTTAACCCTAAAAGGTCAAGTGAAAAGGATGGGATTGACCTGGTCACTAGCAGTATGGTTGTCATATCGGTAGTCAACAACTGGCCAAGTCTAGATCGCTTAGACAGAGCTAAACAGTTGTTGCAACAACCTTTTAAGAACTGCTTAATAGTAAAACTATTATGTCGACGTATTGGTTACAAAACACTCTATGAAAGAGTGAAGATTATGGTGCCTCAAATAAGATTTCCATCTAGCTTATTTGGGAGAAGGCTTCTTTAGGGCGAAATTTACGTGCTTAGAGGACTACCTATTTGTTTGGAAGAAGGTCCATGGAACATCTTTGATCACTACTTAACAATGCAGAAATGGGAACGAATATTCCAACCTGAGCTGGCTACCATTGATAAAATTGCTGCCTGGATTAGGTTTCCAAGGTTACCCATGGAGTACTACGATGAACATTTATTGATGTTGATGGGAAATCTTATTGGTAGGGCCATAAAATTCGATGGTAGTATCATGTTTAGGACTCGAGGTCAGTTTGCTAAGGTGTATGTCAAGATTTGTATAGATAAACCATTGACTCCTTCGATTCAGTTGGATGGTCGTTGGTATAATGTGGAATATGAAGGTTCGAAGTTGATTTGTTTCCGCTATGGTACTTCAGGACACAAGAATAATGATTGTCCATCAATGAGAAGAACACGGAAGATCTAGCTGCTGGTGACAATGCTAATCAGGTGAGGTAGGATGGAGCACTGGTACTTCCAGGGGAGAAAATTGTGAGGACTTTGGACCTTGGATGATTGCTCAACGTAGGAACCAGAGAATGGTTGGGAAGAAACAGAAAGAAATGAGCAAGGTTTAAAGGGCTCAGAGACTTTATATCTGCCAGAACTATAGCAACCTGATAGGAAATATGGCAGAAGTAAGGATCCAGATTCTAAAGGACATCAAGTGGCTTCGAATGACCAAGTTAGTCGAGATAATCGAAGAATGAAGGATAATCCACTTAGTCATATGATAATACAACATGTAATTAATAATGATGCTCTCCAAATCTCAGGAGGATAGTAGATAGAGTGGCAGGTTCATGAGAAGCGATTGATTTAGAGGAATGTTGACAACCAGAAAAACAGAATGTCGAGTACTGTTCCAAATAGAGAGGATAAGGGTTTGGAGTGCTAAGTGAGTGATCGGGAGATGGTCTCACTAATTGAAGAGACTCCAACTCTAGACAGATGATTGGGGACTAATATCGTACGGGCAAGTATTTGAGAAGGGCTTATGCTAAGTCGACCTCTAGACACTGGAGTAATGGATGTCTTAGAGCCCATGCCTGAAGACTTAGTAAACCAGGCACCATAATGTTGTTTTTTTAATGGATTTGTTCTTATGGAACAGTAGAGGAGTGGCTCGGTTTGAATTCCGCCGCAACGTTAGAGAATTAATATGGATGTATAAACCTATAGTTATGGTAATTATGGAACCCATAATTTTTTGAATGAAAGTTGAGCGTGTAATAACAAGGCTAGGGTTAAATTCTTGGCACATTACAGATCCAATTGGTAGAGCTGGCGGGTTATGACTTTTTTGGGATGCAAACTCTATTAAGATCACTGTGGTTTCTTCCTCCTCCCAGTTTATCCATGCTATAGTCGACAAAAGCGATTATCCTAGTTTTCTGCTTACTGTAATCTATGCTAGTCCAATCTGTATGGTTATATAACGACCCATACCGAGTTGGCCACCCCCAAGACGGTGTTGTCACATTTTGAAAATCCTAGCATGACACATATATGTAACAATAAAAATATAGCCACTGAATTTTTTTTACATCAATCCTCAACCCTCAACATGGGAGATACATCATTCAATCTCAACTTAAACATTTTATACAACATAATATGCATGAATATTTACAAATATTTTTTTCTTTCCATTTAGTCTGAGGATGTGGACCACATGGCTTACAGATAATGACTCCGTCCAAATCTCAGCTCACCAACTATCTTTTATGCTAGCTGCCTGAAATTATTTGACAATGAGGGATAAGCTTCACAAGCTCAGTAAATTAAATTTAATATAAGTATTCAATTTGTATAAATAGTCTTTCAACATTCATTCATCTATAACTCATATAATTTGATAATAGCATTCTATTATCACTACTCGTACTATAATCCTCATTCTTTATCAGTTTCTTCTTCTCATATATTTATTCACCTTGAGACTATCAATTATATCTCATAATTACTTCGTTTTAAGGTTCACAGCATATAATCTATCACTCAAATAGTCTTATCACATCATACTTTCATATTTCTTTCTCACTGTATCTGTCTCTCTGTGAGACTCATTCATCTATCAATAAATTTACAATTAAGAACAATACTTTAGCATCTCAGTAATAAAAATCAATATTTAAAATAGCTTTAATGCATGAATTATTATTTGGGAACGTCTTCCCACATGTCGACATGTTTTTATCTTAAACCAGCTGCCTTCCCAGTTCTTGTATTTCCAACATATACTAGTTGTCACGGTTTTCATTTATCACCAGCATATATCGGTTGTCATAGTTTTCATTTATCACCAGTATATATCGGCTATCACGGTTTTCATTTATCACCAGCATATACCAGCTGTCACGGTTTTCATTTATCACCAGCCCCCTCCCGGTTCTTTCATTTTATGTATATGCATATGAACAATGATATGAAATATGCATATGTACAATAATATAAAAACAAGCATGTATTTAGACATTCAGATTAGCTATCCTGCTTCTTCTCAAATTATTATTTGATCAATTTCACTAATTTCTTCTCCTCATATATCATATCAATTTATCAACCATAGCTTGTCAAGAATTTCATTTATCACCTTCATTATTAAATTGACTCATTATTCCAATAATATTATTTCTCATATAATAATTTTCTACATATCAATTATTCCTATGATACCCATCAACCATCTTTTATCTTTCATCAAATCATAGATTAATAATTTATTCAAATATTTTCACTATATATTTAATATTTATCTTGATTACTTAAAGTAAATTTAACTCACCACGTAGCACTTAGAGCTATTCGTGGATCACCTCTTTGCCTTTTCTGCTCTTTTCAACAATTTCCCTCGATTGTTGATCGTCAACACCTGAAAAAATATTTATATTAAAATTTTTAATTTATTCTTCAATTCTTTCATAATTCACACCCTTTGAAAATTCTCACATTGAATTCTTGGAAATTTTATGTATACTAAATTTCAAAAATAAAATTCATGTTATTACCTTTTGTTTTTCTTAGAGCTTTCCGTGACTCTCTATAAGATTCTCCCATAAACTCCTTCAAAATTTTACTCTTTCAACATTTCTTTCAGTCCCCAAGTGTTTAAAGAAATAGAGTAGTTTGTATTGAAGAAGGAAGAAAACCAAACAAGATTTGGAAAAACTAATAAAACAAATCAATAAAAACAATTTTTTTTATAAATTTTTAATTGTACGCAGCTGTTGCACCGTTTGTTCAACTGGTGCTTAGTGTCCCCCTTTTTCAATATGTGAACTTAGTGTCCATTTGCATGATTTTCATGAAACACTTAGAAGGTGTTGCACGCCCCCACTTTTTTTCCTTTTTCTTTTTCTTTTTCTTTTTAGGCGCCCTTTTTTTTTTCTTTTCATCTTTTTCTCCTTACCACCACGCGTCCATTTTTTTAAAGAATTTTTTTATTCATAATAAATATTTCATAAATATATATATATATATATATATTATTTTAATTCCATGTCATATTTATCAAATTACTTCTTTACCCTTACTTTAAGAATATGGGTATTACAATTCTACCCTCCTTATAAAAATTTCGTCCCCGAAATTCCTTACCTAATTCAGGAAAAAGTTTGAGGTATTCTTTCTTCATCCTTGCCTCATGGTCCCAAGTAATTTCTTCAACATCTTTGTTCTGCCATAATATTTGAATCAAAAAAATGACTTTATTACGCAAGACTTGTTCCTTTCTATCAAGAATTCTGACCGGTACTTGCATAAAGATCAAATATTCCTAAGTTCTATAGCTTGATTCGGAATACTATGGGAGTCATCATGTAAACACTTTCCCTAAAGTGAGGCACGAAACACATTGTGTAATTGTTTTAACTCTAGAGGAAAATCTAATCTATATGCGATTGGTCCAATTTTTTCAATCACCTCATATAGCCCCACAAATCTCAGGCTCAACTTTCCCTTCTTTTTAAACCTCAATACACCCTTCCACGGAGATATATTCAAAAATACCCAATCACCAACTTGAAACTCGAGAGGTCATCTTCTATTATCAACATATCCCTTTTGTGTGTTATGTGCTGCTCTAAGGTTTTTTCTAACCAGTTTGCTCCTTTCAGTAGTCAATTCTATCATTTTTAGCCCAAATATCTTTCTCTCTCCAACTTTTTCCCAATATACTGGAGTTCTACACATTTTACCATATAAAGCCTTAAATATTGTCATCCCAATACTAGTTTGATACTGATTATTGTATGCAAACTCAATCAAAGGTAAATAAGCATCCCAGCTCATTGGGAAACTCAATACACTTGCTCTCAGCATATCTTCTAGTATTATGATGATTCTCTCTGTCTGCCCATTAGTTTGTGGATGAAAAGTTGTACTAAACTGTAATTGTGTACCCATAGTTTCTTGGAAACCCCTCCAAAATCGAGAAGTGAATCTAAAATCTCTGTCTGATACAATGCTCAAAGGTGCTCCATGTAATCTTACAATCTCCACTATATACAATTCAACTAACTTTTTCGGACTCCAAGTAGTTTTAATAGGGAGGAAATACGAAGACTTAGAAAGTCTATCCACTATAACCCATATAGCATCATGAACTCTCTAGGTACGGGGAAAACTAGAAACAAAATTCTTCTTCATCCCATGGCCACTCAGGTACATCTTATTATTACCTGGGTGCATAGAATATACAGAATCATGAGCTTCCCTTAGTATCTCCTTTCTCATCTCCACATCATTGAGAGCATAAACTCTATGCCCTAATACCACCATACCATCTTTTCTAATTCTAAACTCAGTTGGCTTCCCACTCAATATTTCCTGTCTTATCTTCTCTATCCCTTCATCTCTACCCTACATCTATAGTAAATGATCAATAGTAGAAGATTGTACCACCATATTTGCCATCAATACTCCTCTATCATTGACACTCAACTGCATCCTCATTTTTCTTAATTCTATCATCAAGCTAGTATTATGATTCCCAGTAGCAGCTAATCTTCTAGTAGCCTTTCTACTCAATGAATTAGCTACTACATTAGTCTTTCCTGGATGATAATGAATTGTACAGTCATAATCACTAATCAACTTCATCCACCTCCTCTGCCTCAAATTCAACTCTTTCTAGGTCAGTAAATGTGTTAAACTTTTATGATCAGTAAAGATTTCACAAGGGGCTCCATACAGTTGATGTCTCCAAATCTTCAAAGCAAAAACTATGGCTGCCAATTCTAAATCATGGGTCGGGTAATTCCTCTTATGGTTCTTCAATTGCCTTGAAGCATAAGCTATAACTCTCCCATGTTGCATCAACACACATCCCAACCCCTGATGTGACGCATCGCTATATACCACAAATCCTTCATCACCAGAAGGAAGCACTAATACTGGGGCAGTAGTCAATTTTTCTTTCAACAGCTGGAAACTCCTCTCACATTCTTCTGACCACCTGAACTTCACTTCCTTCCTAGTAAATCTAGTCAATGGTCCATCAATCATAGAAATTTTTATAATAAACCTCCTATAATAACCAGCCAACCCCAAAAAGCTTCTAATTTCAATTACACTAGTGGGTCTCTCCCAATTCAACAATATTTCTACTTTTTGTGGGTTAATTGCTATTCCCTCTCCCGACACAACATACCTTAAGAAAAATATTTCACTCAACCAAAACTCACACTTAGAGAACTTTGCATCTAATATCTTTTTCCTTAGAATATCCAACACTATCTCTAAATGCTGCATATGCTCCTCTTCATTCTTGAAATATACCAAAATATCATCAATAAACATAATCACAAATTTATCCAAAAATGGTTTAAACACCTAATTCATTGGATCCATAAATGTTGCAGGAGAATTAGTCAACCTAAATGGCATCACAATGAACTCATGATGGCCATAACGTGTCCTAAAAGCAGTCTTAGGCACGTTCCCCTCCTTTATCCTCAATTGAGGGTAACCTGATCTCATATCTATCTTAGAAAACACCTTAACTCCCTTTTAATTGTTTAAATAAATAATCTATCCTCGGCAAAGGATATCTATTCTTGATGGTGACCTTATTCAAATTATCTATAATCAATACACAACCTTATTGCCCCATTATTCTTCTTGACAAACAACATAGTGGCTTCCCAAGGTGACATACTAGGTCGAATAAACTGGTTATCTAGCAATTCCTGAAGCTGAACTTTCAACTCCCTCAACTCAACTGGTGCCATTCTATAAGCTGCTATAGATATGGGTGTTAATCACGGAGTCACCTCAATAGAAACTCAATCTCCCTATTGGGAGGCAACCCAGACAACTCCTTAGGAATACATTAGAAAAATCTTTCGTTACCAAGATTTCTTCTAACTTCCTAATCTCCTTGCTAGAATCCACCACATACACCAAATACCCCTCATAACCCTTCTTCAACCATTTACTAACAGTCATAGCAGAAATAAGATAATTGGCAAGTATCTTACATTCTCCTTAAAAATTAAACTCCTCTAGTCTGAGTATTTTGAACACCGCATTCTTCCTAAAACAATCTACCTAAGCATGATATGTAGATAACCAATTCATCCCCAAATTTAAATCAAAATTTGTCATATCTAAAGGCAATAAATCAACTTCAAATTCTCAATCAGTCATATTAATCACACAACCTCGATAAATTATCCTAATAATAACCCTATTCCCATTAGGAACCTCAACAATAATCGCATGCATCAAATGACTAGCATTAGCATCAATAGATTTCATATAAACACTCAATGCAAAAGAATGGGTTGCACTAGGACCAATCAGTAATCTAGCAGACCTATCAAGTATAGATATCATACCCATAACAATATCAGGAGTGGCTTATGCATCCTGTTGAGTCAATGCATAAACTCTACTATCTCTAGACTATAACTACCTACCACGTTCTCTCTCAGCTACTGATCATCTACCTCTACCCAGCACACTACCTGATCCACTACCTCTCTCCACCTATCTTCTCCCAACATTTCCAACGCCTACATCAGCAGACTTCCCTACTGCACAGTCTACACTAACGTGTCCCCCTTCGCCACATACGAAGTATATTTGCGTAGAGTAATTTTGAGACAGATGCTCTGTCTGATTACATCTAAAGCAAACCTTTGGATCTCGATCATACATCAGATTACCATTTTCCCTTGGGGGCATACTTACTCTTCTACCATAATTCCCAATTCCCATAGCCTGTCTCCCAAGTCTAGGGGTCCCATCAGTATTACTCTGAGCTACAGAAGTAACAAATTCTGCTTACCTCTGACTATATACTACGATTTCTTGTGCCAAAGAATACCCCTTCTAGGGTGGTCTCCCACCCTGCACACTCGTACTGCCACCACCTCTAGGTCCCTCAAATCTATACCTCTTCAGCCAATCCCTCCTACCTCTAAACTCTATCAAATCCTTCTCAATTTGTAACACTTTATCCACTAGTATAGCATAATTCCCAATACTCATATAAGAGAGTTTAGACTGAATGTCATAGTGTAACCCGTCTAAAAATCTCTTACATTTTCTCTCTTCCGTATTCACTAGCTCAGGTAAAAACCTCGTCAAAACTATAAATCTATTATCATACTCAGCAACAGATATGGTACTTTGCCTTAAATGAATAAAATTTCTCTCCTGTTGTGCCTGAAATGTATTTGAAAAATACTTTGCAAAGAACTCATCCTTAAACTTACTCCAAATCAAGGGTGGTTCTACTTGTGTACTCAATATGGGTAGAATATCCTCCCGCCATTGAAAAGCCTCACCTTCTAGTATAAATGAAGTAAAAGCAACCTTCTGTCTGTCTATCACTGGTAAGACTTCAAAATATTTCTGAACATATCTAATCCACTACTCAGCTTCCACAGGATTTACAGATCCTCTAAAATACTAGGTTTTAAACTTAAGAAATCGCACAAAACAATCCCCTTGCATCTCATGTGCAAACACATCATCTCCCTCATGAACCTCTTATCCACCACATCAGGTTCTATTCTACCCCTCTCCTCTATTCTCCTTTGCAACTTTTCAGCCATTTCTTCTGCTACATTCATCCTCTCTATAGCACGATCAAGAGCTTCTCTTAATTCATCCCTCTTAATCTCATATTATCTCACAGCTCTACTAGTACTAGCTGCACTATCAATCTGTTCTCTTGCATTAACCACAGACTCAGCTTCCCCTCTGCTTCAGTTCTTCTAAATATTGGAGGTCTACCACATCCCCTCTGATTCAGAACTCTACCTCTAGTTCTAGCACTTCCACATGTCATCCTTAGACTCTGCATTAAAATATAGTTTATTTAGATCTTCCACTTCTTTAAATTATTATGCAGTCTATAGAATCAAAAAACCTAATGCTCTGATGCCAAAATTGTAACGACCCATCCCAAGTTGATCACCCCCGAGACGGTCTTGTTACATTTTGAAAATCTCAGCACAACACATATATGCAACAATAAAACATCAATCCTCAACCCTCAACCCTCAACAGGGGAGATATATCATTCAGATCTCAACTTAAACATTTTATACAACATAGTATGCATGAATATTTACAAATATTTTTTTCCTTTCCATTTAGTCTGAGGATGTAGACCACGTGGCTTACAGATAATTACTCCATCTAAATCTCAGCTCACCAACTATCTGTTCTGCCTGCTACCTAAAATTATTTGATAATGAGGGATGAGCTTCACAAGCTCAGTGAATTAAATTTACTAGAAGTATTCAATTTGTATAAATAGTCTTTCAATATTCATTCATCTATATCTCATATAATTTGATAATAGCATTCTATTATCACTACTTCTATCATAATCCCCATTCTATATCAGTCTCTTCTTCTCATATATTTATTCACCTTGAGACAATCAATTATATCTCATAATTACCTTGTTCTGAGATTCACAGCGTATAATCTATCATTCAAATAGTTTTTATCATATCATTTTTTCATATTTCTTTCTCACTATATCTATCTCTCTGTGAGACTCATTCATCTATCAATAAATTTATAATCAAGAACAATACTTTAACATCTCATTAATAAAAATCAATATTTAAAACAGACGCAATGCATGAATTATTATTTGGGAACGTCTTTCCACATGTCGACATGTTTTTATCCTAGACTAGTTGTCTTCCTGGATATTTTATTTCCAACATATATTAACTATCATGGTTTTCATTTATCACCAACATATATCGATTCTCACGGTTTTCATTTATCACCAGCATATACCGGTTGTCACGGTTTTCATTTATCACCAGCATATACCGGCTGTCACGATTTTCATTTAGACTGGCCCCCTCCTAGTTTTTTCATTTCATGTATATGCATATGAACAATGATATAAAATATGCATATGTATAATAATATAAAAACAAGCATGTATTTAGACATTCAAATTAGCTATCATGCTTTTTCTCAAATTATTATTTGATCAATTTCACTAATTTCTTCTCCTCATATATAGTATCAATTTATCAACCATAGCTCGTCAAGAATTTCATTTATCATCTTCATTATTAAATCGACTCATTGTTCCAATAATATTATTTCTCATATAATAATTTTCTACATATCAATTATTCCTATGATACCCATCAACCATCTTTCATCTGTATCAAATCATAGGTTAATAATTTATTCAAATATTATCACTATATATTTCATATTTATCTTGATTACTTAAAGTAAATCTAACTCATCATGTAGCACTTAGAGCTACTCATGGATCACCTCTTTGCCTTTTCTGCTCTTTTAAACAATTTCTCTCGATTGCTGATCGTCAACACTTGACAAAATATTTATATTAAATTTTTTAATTTATTCTTCAGTTCTTCCATAATTCGCACCCTTTGAAAATTCCCACATTGAATTCCGAGAAATTTCATGTATGCTAAATTTCAAAAATAAAATTCATGTTATTACCTTTTGTTTTTCTTAGAGCTTTTCGTGACTCTCTATAAGATTCTATCATAAATTCGTTCAAAATTTTGCTCTTTCAACCTTTCTTTCAGTCCCCAAGTGTTTAAAGAAATAGAGTAGTTTGTATTGAAGAAAGAAGAAAACCAAACAAGATTTGGTAAAACTAATAAAACAAATCAATAAAAACAATTTTTTTTAAATTTTTAACCGTACCCCGTTGTGGCACCGTTTGTTCAACTGGTGCTTAGTCTCCCCCTTTTTCTATATGTGAACTTAGTGTTCATTTGCATGACTTTCATGCAGCCCCCCACTTTTTTTTTTCCTTTTTCTTTTTCTTTTTTTTTTCTTTTTTTCTTTTTCTTTTTCTTTTTACCATCCCACTTGGATGCCCCCCCCACCCCCTTTTTCTGTTTATCTTTTTCTCCTTACCCAGCATGCATCCATTTTCTTAAAGAAATATTTTATTCATGATAAATATTTCATATATATTATTTTAATTTCATGTCAAATTTATCAAATTACTTCTTTACCCTTACTTTAAGAATACAGGTATTACAGGTTAGATGCAAGCTTTGGGACATGTTGGAGGAATTTGCGGTTAACATTCAACTTCCATGGTTGGTTGCAGGAGATTTTAATGACTATTTGGATGTGGGGGAAAAGCTGGGTGGTTTGTATATGCATGTAATTTAATTGACTTGGGATTTTCGGGTACTGCTTATACCTGGTGTAACTTGTGTCCAGGTGTGGCTGGAGTTTATGAAAGACTGGATAAAGCCTTATCGAATTCACAATGGAGATTTTCTTATCGTGAGGCCTCGGTAAGACATCTAACTAGAATTACTTCTGATCATAATCATATTCTTATGCAATGCCTTAGAACTAATCGTATCGATGTTGTTTTAAAGCCTTTTCATTTTGAAGCCTGTTGGTTTAATCATCTTGAGTTTGATCCTCTAGTTAGGGAGTGTTAGAATCCACAAATTATGGATATTCTTTGCTTAACAGCTAATCTAACAATTCGGTTACAGGACTGGAATCGGACAGTTTTTGGCAATGTTTTCACAAGGAAAAAAAAAATTAAAGGCATGATTGAATGGTATTCAGAGAGCACTTACTACGGGGCCTTCACTATATCTCTCCCGTTTAGAGGTTCAGCACACTCAAGAATATAATGAGGTGTTAAAGCAAGAGAAGATTATATGATATCAAAAGTCAATAATTTCTTGGCTAAAGTTTGGTGATCAAAATACCTCCTATTTTCATGTGTCCATGCTTATTCATCAGAAGAGAAATAAAATTATGGCGCTGAAGGATGCTGATGGGAGGTAGATAGAGGATGCCACTGAGCTAAAACTTAGTGGTGAATCACTTCAAGAAATTTTACTCCTCACCGTAAAGTGATGGTGTTCAACAAATTGTAGCTCCTAGGCCAAGACTTTCGATGGATGATAGAGAGATGTTGTGAAGAGAAATAAGTCTGCTTGAAATCAAAGAGGTAGTGTTTAGGATGAAATCGTTTAAAGCCCCAGGTCCGGATGGGTATCAAGTAGGGTTTTATAAAAAAAAATGTGGTCTCATGTTGGAAGTTCTTTATTTACTCTCGCATGGTGTTTTCCCGGATGATTTAAACAATACTTTACTAGTTCTTATTCCGAAAATTTCTAAACCAAATAGTATTTCCCAGTTTAGGCCTATTGCTTTATATTGCACGGTGTATAATGTGATCACCAAAGTTTTGGTAAACCGGTTGAGGCCTTCGTTAAATTAGTTGATGGCTCCCAATCAAAGTAATTTCATCCCAAGAAGGCAAGCAGTAGATAATATATTCATTACTCAGGAAATGATTCACACAATCAATAAGAAGAAAGGAAGTCATGGTTGGATGGCTCTAAAAATAGGCTTAGAGAAAGCTTATAATTGCTTGAGTTGGGAATTTCTTCAGGATATTCTTGAATTCTTTGGGTTCCCGGATAACTGGATGCAACTTATTATGTTTTGTGTTACGTCCACTAAAATGCAGGTCATCTGGAATGGGGAAAGGACATAAGTATTTCATCCGAGTAAGGGTCTTCATCAAGACGATCCTCTCTCTCCATACCTTTTTCATGCTCTGTATGGAGAGACTCGACCACCTGATTATTCACTATGTGAGTGAAGGAAAATAGAAGTCTATTTATCATGGACATAATGGTCTTTAACTTTCGCACCTCTTTTTTGCAGATGACCTTGTTCTCTTTACCAAGGCTACCGACGAGAAGGCACATGTTATTATGGAATGCTTAAACTCTGACTTAGAATTTGGGTAAATACCTAGGAGCTCCTCTTATTCACACAAGGCCGACTATGGGGTTGTATAAGGAGATCATTGATAAAATGCAAACACGTCTTGCTGGTTAGAAAACTAAGCATCTGAATATTGCTGGAAAGGTCGTGCTTGTCGTGTCAGTGTCTTCTTCGATCCCGTTATATGATATTCAAACTGTTACTCTTCCTCCTGGGGTGTGTGACATGATGGATAGGATGAACCGAATTTTTTTGTGGGGAGATGGTGAGAATAAAAAGGGAGTTCACCTGGTAAACTGGGATGAAGTTTGCTTGCCTAAGGATAGAGGAGGTCTAGGCCTTAAGAAGATGAGAATTATGAATGAAGCGATGATTGCGAAGGCTTCTTGGTGTTTCTTAAATTAACCGGACAACTTATGGGTTCGGTTATTGAGAGAAAAATACAAGGTTACCACTACAATTCCAGATTTGTGTAATACGAGCAGTTCAAGTACGTGGAAAAGTTTGGTTGTTGCTTCTGAAAATCTTAAGAATGGGTTACGATGGAAGGTTGGTGATGGAAATCAGATTCATTTCTGGGTGGATCATTGGCTACTAGGTGGGCCGTTATGGAAAATTCTTGATATGAATTATATTGAGGTGGATTTGAATGATAGTGTGGGGAATTTTTTTTATTCGGATTCAAGATGGAGTTCTCAAATTATTACTGGGCTCTTTTCGAATCCATTGGCAGATAAAGTCTTAGGCTATCATTTACCTTTTGTTTCCAACATACAAGATCGATTGATTTGGAATTCTCCGGTAGATGGAAATTTTAGTGTCAAGTCCATGTATGTTATAACCCTCGATGTCGATAAGTCCATTGCGTGTTGGGACTGGAAGACTCTTTGGAAAATGAAAGTTCCAGTTAAATGGATTACTTTTGCCTGGCTGGCAGTCAAGCAGAAAATATTATCCAACAGTAATCATCAGCGTTGTGGGCTATCTTAGGTAGAGGATATTGTTCATATACTAAGGGATTGTTTAAATGCACTCCATGTATGAAGGGAGTTGGGATTTACAATAACTGATAGGGGATTCTTGACCCAGACTTTCAATGATTGGATTCAGTCGAACCTGAGCAAGAGGTCCAGCTTTAATAATGGTTGCTACTAGTGGAATGAAATTTTTTTGGCAGGTCTCTGGCATATCTGGTTGTGGAGATGTAAGTGGATTTTTGATTCAACAATTGAAGGGGCTTGTCCTACTAGGGTGATATGGACGGACCTCAAATTCACAAGGATGACATTTCAGACATCGCTAATTAAAGGTGGTTCTGGTACAATGCAACTTATTTCTTGTAGTCCTCCGCCTGAGGGATGGATTAAGTTAAATACAGATGGTGCTTTTAAAGGAAATCCGGGCAGGATCAGGTATTGGGGGGTTAGTTCGAGACTGTTCAGGGAAATGGCTAGGGGGTTTTAAAGTTGGTGTTGGCTGCTGTAATAATCTGATTGCTGAGTTGCAGGCGCTTCGCCGTGGGTTGTTACTGGTTTAGAATATGGGCTTTAAGAAGGTTCTCTGTAAATTGGATGCCCTGATGGAAATTCAACTTCTTCACTCTGCGGATTCAAATTTGGATCCCAATGGAGCCTTAATTCAAGACTGTCGTGAGTTGATGGCAAGGGACTGGTCTTGTGAGCTCCAACATGTCCTTCGAGAAGGAAATAATTGTACAGATTTCCTTTCCAAAGCTGGGGTTGAAATGATCCAAGAGCAGGTTCTGTGGGCTCCTCCTCCAGGCTATGCAAGCCTTGTTGCTTGCATATTCAGTGGGAGTACAGTTCCCAAGAGGAACTGTGGTGGTCTAGTTGTGTTTTGCTGCTGATTTTTTTGCTTTCTTTTTGTTCTTTTTTCTTTGTCCTACAACAAAAAAAAACGGCGTAAGGCTCAAGGCTCTAATTCTCGTGCATTTAAGGTGGCTTCAAAGAAAAATCAAGTAAATGCATTGGAATAATCAAACAATTTTGATGATGAGTGCAATTATAACAACCAAATAAAATAATTCTTCAAACTCAAATCGCCATAAAAACTTCAAATAGGTTTGTTATCTCATCTATGTCAATATATTGAAGAAAAAATAATAAAAAGCTAATAGCTCCAATAGTGAAATCACGGTTGTTCTCATTAAATGGAATTAGAAGGAGTTTTTTCATGTTAACTTGATTTGAACTGGTAATTTACATTGAGGCGTAAGAGGAGCCAAAGAGAACATGTTCAAGATTTGTAAATTTGGACTCTTCATCTTCAAACGGGATAGCATTTAGAGAAAAGAGAGGGAGTAGGGGGAAAAGGGTAAAGAGAGGGGGAGGGGGGGGGGCGGGGGGGGGGGGGGTGTTGTCGTGCCTGAGATATAGAATAGAGAGATAGGGATGGAGGAGAGAGAGAGAGAGAGAGAGAGAGAGAGAGAGAGAGAGAGAGAAGGAAGATTGGAGAGAAATGAGGGTAAGTGAGGTCTTTATGGTGGCATGTGTAGATAGTGTGCAATAGAAATTGCACTTCCGTTCGGAATAAAAGGGCGGGACGTCATCAGTGCTGTGGAGGGCACTTCTGAACTTTGAATTTTTGAAGAGTAATACTCTATCATAAGATTATTTTGTCTGAAATGTTTTAAAGGCTAATCCCATTATGCTAAGTGCGCAAAAATTTTAATATGATTTTTTTTATATATTATTTGAAGGCAATCTTAATTGGGTAATTTTTATTTAATACATGGATTTATACGTTATATCTTAATCTAACTATGATTTAATTTGAGCCTACCAATAGAGGTAATAATTGGCAACGGTCTGCTACCTGATTCTATATGTTCAGAATATCTGCTTATTTGAATTTGTTATATGATTATATGGAGCGTCTTTATTCAAAATATCTTAATTAATAGTTATCTGAATACGTTATGTTAAAATATATAAACAAATTTCACCATTTCTTAATAGTTTAGGTTTTTGAAAATAATTAATAACTCAATTATTTATTAATATGATAACAAAGCTCTATTTCTTGATTTTGAGTATTGGATATGCCTTTTTTATCTGAGATGTTTTTGTTGCTTTACATATGTTATAACATGGTTTAACTTCTGTAAGATTTTTAAAGATAAATTTTCTTGAATAATATTTGATTTTCAAGTTACCTTTTTTCTTGCTTATACCAGGATGAACTTTCCCAGAATGCCTAGACCTAGTTAGGGTGATGTGGCGTTACTAGGTTGTCGAGCTCCCCCTTCATTTTGATTCGCTTTCAGATTCTGAGCTTTATATGTGTTGCAAGTGGGAGTACAAGGAGGTGAATCTAAGACTTGTCCAATAAGTTTCATACATTTGGAACTTATTTTTACATAAAGATTTTATGCAAAGTTTTCAATAAATAATTATTTTTTAAAAAGTGGCTTTACTTATGTTTTTGTGAGGCTTTACTCATTTGTAGAGAAAACTCTACAAATAGATAAATATCGTTGTCATGCTTTCAGCTCATACTTAGGTTGAGATCATGACAGCCACACAGTTAAAAAAAATGGATCATATAACACCTTGCAGTAGCAAAAATCACAATGTTATTTGTCACAAAAAATTTGTCGGGGTATATATTATGTGAAAATGTCTCAAACTAGCAGTGTGTTTTTAATTTAGCCAAAAAAAGAGAGAAAAACATAGATGATCTCTATTCTTGCAATTTTTTACATACAAAACAACATATATTAATTCAAATAAGAGCATTCTCTGAGTATTGTTTAGTATAATTATTGTTCACAATAGCTTACTCCAACCATTTACAGTGTGTTTAGGACGGAGGGTATTAAAAGAAATAAAAGTAAAAGGGGAGATTGTGTATCATACCCCTATTTGGAAGTTTTTTTTAAAGAAAAAAAAAAAGAGGATCGGAAGGGAAAGGAAAGACGAGGAATAAAAAGAAGAGGGTTGAAACTTATTAATTTAACCATTCTCTTGCTCTTCCCCTTCGAAGGCATTGTACCTTTTTTATTATTTTAACATCCAAACAAGTAAAGGATAACAACCTTGCATTTCTATTCCCTTTAAATACCAATCTCTTTAACCCTCATAATGTATTTGGGTATATGGAGGGGAAGGGAAAGAGGGGGAATTAACGGTAAGGGATGGGAAGGTGGGGTACTTACCCTTCCCTAATTTGGATATTAAAAAAATAATGGAAGGTTAAATTACAAGTTTCAATCTCTTCCTTTCTCATATCCCAAATTAGAGAGAATGAAAAATAGGCGTTTGGAGAAGATTGGCGAGGAGTAAATCTCCTCCAATCCCCTTCCCCTCCCTTTTAAAAAAACTTTCAAACAAGTTTATGATACCCAATCTCCTCCTCTCTAATTATGAATATCATCAAAGACGTTAGCCTTATTTTTTAAGTATTTCCAAACATCTAACTTTTTGTGTAACTAGCTGTTATAGTCCAACTAGCCGTTGAAAATATTGTGGTCAAATTAGTCATTAGGGCCTTAATAAGGTCACTAACTCACATTTAAGCCCCTAGCCATTGGACAATTAATCCACTAGTCATTTGACCTGCCACTAGTTGTTGGACCATTAATCCACTAGTCGTTCGACCATTAAGCCACTAATCATTGTTCCATTAACTCACTAGCTGTTGGACCACTAACCCACTAACCGTTAGGCCATTATTGGTCATTATCTCACCCATAATTTCACCATTTATTGGGCTTGTAACTTTCAAGTCCAAGAGCCTATCAAAACACACATTGACAATCTGTATCTTCTATTTGTCTATATATAATTTAATAATTTATCAAGTCTTATAAGTATCAAATAGCAAAGAATTTTCGGTAGCAATCATTTAGCCTTTGTTGTGGATGCGCGTTCATACAAATGATTGCTATAGTTGAATCCTAAAAGGTAAACACTTGACACCGTATACTCCAAGTCAAAGGTTTCGGGGACGTAAACTTTACCTTTAAGGACAACGCTTCCACATGCCTTTATAGATAAATTTTCTTGTCGTTATCTTTCTTAAGTGTTATGTTTAATTTTTAGTACAAATTATTATTAATAACAAGAATTAAAGCATTCATACAAAAATAATTCCATCAATCTTAAAGGTAGATATTAGTTATGGATGCTTCAATCCTTGTTATGCCAAGACTTGTGTACCTAGAGATATACGATGATGATTAGTTTAATACCATAATTTTATGTTTGCATAAAAGAGAGGCCTACTTAGGAGTATCATATCTTTTATCAAAATAGATAGCGAGGCAAAGCTGGTTGTGCCACTTGGAGTCTACCTTTGAAAGAGCAACACTATCTTCTTCGTGGTGTAATTAATTGATTGAAAGAGAAAATATTTTTTTTTAATTAAAGAAAGAATTGGAGAGGTTAGGGGAAGCATAATTTTTTTTTTTTTTTTTTGCTGTAAGGAAAATTGAAGTTACTTCTTTGTGTGATTAACTTATTAGCAATGTTTGAATCTTGACTTCTTGCCCTAATGTGGTTTCCTTCCATGGAATAAAAGTCTTTCGGTGACACAAAGGAAAAGTAGAACGAATATTATTTTATCATAAAATTCAAAGTTGATCATAAATACGTGGTGATAGGTCATTTTCCTCTAGTGTTCAATAAACAAAGAGGAGATGGGAAATGCAGCTTGCCTAATTAATTATGTGTTGAACGTATGTTTTTTAATATATATAATTATAAAAGAAATTAATAATTAAATTAAAAGAAAATAATTTTGGTCTAAGACTTATTATGATTGTGCTAGATGCCACCATTATCTTATGCAGGCAGTGAAATCAATGGTTAAAATTATATACACATTATCAGGTGTTTATTCATAGCATGTTACACATTGTTGGTACAGATGGGGTTAATTATATTTTTCTTTTTGGTGAATAGTGCATAAAAAATAGTGTTTGGTGAGTTTTGCATAGTAAACTGTGCACAATAAACATAATATAAATAAAAATACGACTTTATTGAGAAATTCTTGTTAAAACAAAAATGCCTAAGTGAGATGTATTTTTATACAAATAATCGAAGTCCCTAATTATTTGTTATCATGTTATTTGCTCATAAAAGAATATTATGGGTGATTTTGATTAAGAGGCATTTATCATATGAAATAGCTAATTGAGGAGTGTTATGAATTATTTTAGTCTACCGAGGGACATTATGTGGTTTATCTTGTGACTTGGTACCATATAAAATCGGTAAATAAACGAGGTGTGTTTTATGTGAAGCTTGTTGAATATTGTGCAAAACATGAGCTAATATTTGGGAACTTGAGTACTTGAAAAATTTGTGAACCTCCAAGTATAAATTTTTTTACGAGATATTTGAAAATGTGGGAGTATTTGAAATTTTTTGTTATTGGAACCTAGAAAGATGAAATATGTTCTAAAATTTTAATTATGTGATAATTGACTATGCATATTGGTATAACACATACTATCGCGTACACTTAAAGGTTATACTAATGTGAGTCAATTAAAGCCAATGAGTGATTATCTGTTTACTATGGCAAGTGATACAGTCTTTTGAAAATCATCTAAACATACTATAATTGCGAGTTCCACCATGAAATATAAAGTTTTTGCCTTGGAAAATGTTGTGTCTACTACTGAATGGCTAAGACAATTATTTGTAGACATTCCATTGTAGGGGAGACCAGCCTATTGTGAGACATTCCATTGTGATTGCCAAACGGCTATAGCTTGTGCTAAATAAAATAAAATAAAATTCATAATATATTTTGATTAGCTCGTTGAGGGGCATACGATAATTGTTATTTGTCCAACGAAGGGCATTGTGAAATGAAAATCTCGGGTGGTGCTTTATATAAAAAAATATGAAATGTGATATGTGATATGTGATATTTGGCCTAGTGAAGGGCAATGAGATATGTGATTGGCCCGTTGAGGGGCATATGAATATTGTATTTTGCTCGTTGAGGGGCATGAACTGCCAAGGTATATGAATTAAAAATAACTTTGTGAGGTAAAAGAGGAAATCAGCCAATTCTTTGACCAAGTCACTGGCAAGGAAGCTAGTGAGGGAGACATCGAAAGGGTTGAGATTGTTTCCCATTAGTGAGACTATGTGATGGATACCCAACCTTTGTGATTGGAGATCCCATGAATAAGTGTTTACCCATATTTGATTTTAATAATGACAAAACACAACTTAAATTGCACTAACAGTTTTATCTAATTATTTAAGTGGCAAAAGCATTCAATTCAGAAATAAGATGCAAGAACTCAACACGTTCAGTCACCAAAAGAAGACATAAGATCTAGAATAGGCACTAAGGTAAATGAATCACTCTATAAATCTTTAAATTAAATTATTTAGCTTAATCTATGGCTCAATATACAAAAGGCTTTTACAAAACTAAAATAAAAAAGGTTTCTAAGTAAAAAAAAAACAGTTTTGAAACATAAAAACTAGGTTGAAGGACAACCCAGTCGACTGGTTTGTAACCAGTCGACTAGGAAATGGGACAGTAAGTTCCCAGTCGACTAGTACTAAGGATCCAATCGACTGGTAACTTCACCCAGTCAACTAGTCCTATGGCCCAGTCGACTGGTACTCTCCTTAAGCTTAAAAGTGAAGATTTTTCACTTGATTAGTCGACTGGTAGAATGACCCAATCGACTGCTAATTCAAAAATATGACCGTTTGAAATGTGAGACTTGAGCATTTAATGCCCCAAACCTGCCAAGTCAGTGTCAAACGGTCATATTAGTTCAAGGCTATATAAACTCACTTTAATGAGCATTTAAAAAAAAAGAGAAATAACACATTTAATTCATCATGTAGCTCATTAATTCTCAAAAACTTTGAAAAATTCATTATGAGCCATTCTTCAAGCATTTCTTGAAAGAGAGATATTATTCAATTTTAAAAAGCATTCATTGCTATCTCTCTACCATTTACTTTTCAGTTAATATAATTTATTGTAAAGGGAAAGAGTTGATGTAACTCTTAGAGTGTTTAGGATTAAACACTTCGGTTGTAACTTCTGTGAGGAAAATATTATTGTAAGTTTTGTGCAACACCCGTGAAGTTGCTCGACTAACAATTAGTGGATTACTTCAAAGAGGTTCCTTGAAGAAAGTGGATGTAGGGTCGGAGAGATTCCGATATCGCCGAACCACTATAAACGGAGTTTGCATTTTCTCTTCCTTAACTCTTTTATTTACAAGTGTATTATTTGATTATATGCATTGTTTATCAAACGGTTTTAAAAACTTGCAAGTTAATTACAAAAAAGTTTTTAAAACCCAATTCTCCCTCCTCTTGGGTTTGAACCTCGGTTTACAATAAGGCTCAATGAGAATAACAAAGTCACTAGAGTCTCATAGGACACTATCACTTAGCTATATATGCCTTTCATATTAGATGATTGATAAAAGTTATTCCCTGTGGCTATGACAATGGAACTACGATTAGTGTGATGATGAGCTTATAGCTTTTAATGGGTCCATAGTCCACATTTGGATGAAGAGTTGATCGTATTACACTCATGATGGATGCCACCATATAGGTTTCAAAGTTGTAAACCGAATTTGAAACCCAAAAGGGGGATGAATTGGGTTTTTAAAAAAAATTACTAATTAACTTAAAAGTTTTAAAATAGTTTAATAATTAAAGCACAAAATCAAATAATATGCTTGAAAATAAAGGAGTTAAGGAAGAGAATATGCAAACTCCGTTTATAGTGGTTCGACAATATCAGAATCTCTCCGACCCTATGTCCACTCTCTTTAAGGAACCTCCTTGAAATAATCCACTAATTGTTAGTCGAGCAACTTCACGGGTGTCGCACAAACCTTATAAACAATCTCTTCTTCACGAAAGTTACAATGAAGTGTTTAATCCTAAACACTCTAAGAGTTACACCAACTCTTTCTCTTTACAATAAATTGTATTAACTGTAAAGTAAATGGTAGAGAGATTGCAATGAATGCTTTTTACAAATGAAGAATATCTCTCTTTCAAGAACATGCTTAAAGAATAGCTCACAATGAATTTTTCAAAGCTTTTGAGAATTAATGAGCTATATAATGAATTGAATGTGCTATCTTCCTTATTTAAATGCTTATTTAAGTGGGTTTTTATAGCCTTGAACTTATATGACTGTTTGACACTGACTTGGTAGGTTTGGGGCATTAAATGCTCAAGTCTCGTGTCTCAAACGGTCATATTTTCAAATTACCAATCGACTGGGTCCTTGTACCAGTCAACTGAGTCAAGTGAAAATGTTCACTTTTAAGCTTTAGGGAGAGTACCAGTCGATTGGATCATAGAACCATCCGATTAGGTAAAGTTACCAGTCGTCTGAGTCCTATTACCAGTCGACTAAGAACTTACCGTCCCTTTTCCCAGTCGACTGATATAGAGACCCAATCGACTAGGTTGTCCTTAAACCCTGTTTTTATGTTTCAAAACAGTTTTTGACTTAGAAATGTTTTTGAATTTTAGTTTTGCCAAAGCCTTTTGTAAATTGAGCCTTAGATCAAGCTAAGTAATTGAATTTAGATATTTACGAAGTGATTCAATTACCTTAGTGCCCATTTTAGGTCTTTTGTCATTTTTGGTGTCTGAACGTTTGAGTTCTTGCATCTTGTTTCTGTATTGAATGATTTTACCATTTAAACACTTCAATAAAATTGTTAGTGTAATTTAAGTAGTGTTTTACCATTATTAAAATCAAATACGGGTTAACAATCTCCCATTTTTTTATGATGACAAAACTAACGAGAGAAAAAACAGTTTTAAAAACTAAGTGTTAGTTTTTTTTTAAAAATTTGGACATAGTTTCTTCTATTTTTTTGATAAAACTAACCTATAAGCATTCAAATATAGTTTTAGTATAGTAATATCAATCCCAACCAAGCAATGCAAGACTATTTTACACTTGTTAACATATTCGGAGCAATGCTCCCCTTAAATTTATCTTATCTTAGTTTACACATATTTTTTTCTTTTTCTCTCCTGTTTTGATAACAATAGAAAAGGGGGTGTGAACATGAAAAATAAGCAATTTAATCACCAAAGACAAAAAGATAAGGCGTAAACAAACTTGTGTGCAAAAACTAGGCATTAATCAGAGTTGGAAAGACTTCCTAGGAAGAATCAAAAGTTTACATATAAACTTGAACAATTAAAGCATATAGATGAGCAAGATGAGCTCAAACTAAGCAACCATATAGCTAAAAGTAAAGCACATATATGAGCTAAAGGCTACATAAGTGAAAAGTAAGCAAGTAAATACAAATATCTATACACCATAAGTTTAAGTAAGCTGTCCAAAAAATCTAGTACAATCCAAACATATGAATGTATACAAAGAAAAGAAATGTTCGTGCTACAACATCCATGGAGTTATATACAAAAAAAAATGAAATATAAGAACAAAGAGAAATAAATGACTTAGTGTGCAGGGGAGTCAGAATTATCCCGGAGAAGATCTCGAATCTCTACCAAAGAGTCTTCCAAGTGATCTCGGAGTAACTCATAATCATCCCTGAGGGTGCTGATGTCGTGACGCATGTGCTCGATATCAATTCGCACCATCTGGAAGCTCTGGTCGACGAAAAAGCTCAAGCTCTGGAATCTTGACTGCATGGACAACTAGAGGCTCGTAATAGCCTATAGTATGTCATTATGACCAACCTGACCAGCACTAGAGCCACCATGTCTAGCATGTTGTGGACTAGGTGTCTTCTCGTCAGTGTCCATGGCAGTGGGAAGAGCTGCATCATCAGGTATCTCATCGTCTTCCTCGCAATCGTCATCATCATCGATCCTTATGTTCTTCCTAGCCATGGAATGGACCATGCCATCTCGGATCGTGCACCATATCTTCTTCAGTGAAAAGACATTGATAATGTCTTTTGGAGCTGATATCTTGAGCTTCAAAGGCAGGTAGGGGGACGTTAAAGTGTTGGAGAATTAAGGTGATAAGCATCCCGTATGTAAGACACCCAAAGTCATATGTTTCACCATTGATCATATTGGCGAGCAAGAGTGGGTAAATATTGAAATGGTGCCCAATTTTGAGACACCAAACAATACTACGTCTATTTTAGACATATAAACCCGACTCTCGAGTATAGGGTGGATGGTCTAACTCACTATGAGGTTGAAATTTTTTTAGTCGAGTTGTATGTCACTACACTGGTGAAATGTAGTGAGTTGAAAGACATAGTTAGGGTCACCCCTAATAATCTTATATACCTCTTCATTGTCAAAATTGTCTGGCCATTCATCCAGACTCCATTGGACCTCTCACATGGGGATTCTCAGCAGGTTAACCAAAAGATCAGTGTTTACTTCAAATTTTATGCCCATGACACTGGTCTTAAATCGAAGATCTAGTGGACTTGGTTTGACAAGGTTCATATAGAATTGATGAATGAGGTTAGGGTAGTATTTTTGGTGGATTTTGATAAGGGGTTAGGTAAATCGCCTCAAAATCAGGAAAAATATCTAAATTAGCATGATGGATAGAATTGAAATCTACAAATCTACCAGTCATGACTTTCTTATGTCTAATGACAATGGTATACCTGCTTTTGGCGGCGGGGTTCCAAAACAGAGAATAATCCAGCTCGGTCCTCATCTGCTTACTCGAGGAACCGGCTATCCCTTTCCCCCTAGAGTTCAGTGACAATGACTTATGTGATTTTGGCCTCATGGGTGCGTAAGGTCCAGCAACGGTTTTCTTAACACATATTCTCTCAGACATTTTGGAAAAAATTGTTTGGAGAGAGGTTTTGGGGAAATAATGAGGTTCTAATAGTAAAACGTTGAAAAAGATGTGATTTGAGGGAAGATTAAAGGTTCTATGGAGTTGTTTCAAGAGATTTTGGTCTAAAATTAAAGATTTTTTATAGAGAGAAACCTAGAGTTCTTCAAAAATGGTGTAAAATCTGAGAAAAATGAAATGACTATGTAAAGAATCGCGATACCAGTCGACTGGGTTAGGGTACCAGTCGACTGGGTTAGGGTACTAGTCGATTGGGTCCTTCAATATTTGGAAATTTTTTGACATACCGGTCGACTGGGTAAACTAGTAGTAAAACACTAATCGATTGGATGTATTTTACTAGTCGACTGGGTTATCCAGGAAAATTTTAAATTTTTTACTCCAAAATTTTTTTTGTGGTACCAGTCAAATGAGTCAGGGTACCAGTCGACTGAGAAATTGGGCAGTGAGACACCAATTGACTGTATTGACCCTACTAGTTGACTTATCAGAAGAAATTTCAAATTTTTGGGCTCTAAGTTTCTCGTGTAATACTAATCGATTGGGTCTTTATACTAGTCGACTGGTAAAATGGACAGTGAGTTACCAGTCGACTGGATTGACTCAACTAGTTGACTAGGTCACTAGACAGAGAGATACTAGTCGACTGGATCAAGATACTAGTCGACTGGGTCTTTCGTAAAGCATAAAATTTTGAGCTCCAATTTGTAATTTTGCAAGAAAAAATTTATCTATGTCATCCTAAGTGAGAGATATATTAAATAGGAGTTAACACTCATTCATTAGATGTCAAATATGCATATGATGAAATGTAGATGCAATCAACCACACATATTTTCATAATTCGTTAAGCCCATCAATAGTCTAATCTTGCTAAAGCTATCTTCATTCAAAGGCTTAGTAAGAATGCCAGCAATTTGGTCCTCTGAATGGATGAATTCTAATCTAATATCACCCTTTTAAGCATGGTTTCTTATGAAGTGATGTCTTATTTTTATGTGTTTGGTTCTCAAATGTTGAATAGGGTTTTTGGTCAAGTTGATAGCACTAGTATTATCACGATGAATTGGTATGTGTTTAAAATTCATGTCATAGTCCTCTAATTGTTGTTTCATTCACAAAACTTATGCACAACAACTTCCAACTACTACATATTCCACTTCGGCGGTTGATAGTGTAACTGAATTTTGTTTATTAGAAAACCAAGAGGTTAACATTGCTCCCAAAAACTGGCATGTTCCACTAGTGCTTTTTCTATCTAGCCTACAACCCCCAAAATCAACATCTGAATATCCAACAAGCTCAAAAGTTGATTTTCTATAATATCATAACCCTAGGTTTTGAGTGTCTTGTAAATATCCTAGGATTCTTTTTATGGAAATTACATGTGATTCCTTAGGATTAGCTTGAAATCTAACACACATGCACACACTGAACATTATATCAGGTCTACTTGTAGTTAGATAAAGTAAAGCTACTATAATGCTTCTATAAGTTTTAGTGTCTACACATTTACCTTTCTCATCTAGGTCAAGTTTTGTATTGAAAAGCTTTGGTTTTCAAATTCTTTTCCATGATCACTTCTAATGCTTGAAATAAAAATACTTTTTTCATTTTGAACCTTCTTGCAAAAGTTCACAAATTCTTTATATGTTTCATCCTTGTAAGCAATAAAAATAACAAAGATATATCTTAAATAATCATCAACAATAATAAGAGTATATTGATGGGCACCTAGACTAATGGTACTTATTGGACCAAATAAGTCCATATGCAAAAGTTCTAATTGTCTAGAGGTTGGGATTATATATTTTGATTTAAAAGAAATTATTGTTTGTTTTCCCATTTAACAAGAATCACACACCTTATCTTTTTCAAATTTGATTTTGGGAAGTCCAACGACTAAATCTTTTCATGAAATAATTTTAAGCAAATTCATGTTCACATGGCCAAGTCTTCCATGCCATAGCCATAGGTTTTCACTAAAGCAGGAAAACATTTTTTATTTTCTGAATGCAAAGACTTTAAATCAATTATATAAACATTTTCGTGTCTATAGCCAACAAATTTGATCTTATTACTTTTAATATCTATAACTAGACAATGAGAGGTTTCAAATATGACTTTGTTGCCTTTGTCACATAGTTGACTAATACTAACTAAATTTTGCTTAAGGCCTTGTACATATAACACATTATCAATAGTTGAGAAATCATTACCAACTTTGCCATGCCCAATGATCTTTGTGTTGTCTCCAATAGTGACATGTATGCGATCCCTTAGAGTTAGCTCATTGAACATACTTTGATCACCGGTCATGTGCTTTAAGCATCCACTATCAAGGTAACAATAGTTACTTTTTTCCTTGGTGTGGAGATATATTTACATTACATAAAGATATACAATTGCATAAGGATATCCAAAATTTATTGGGTCCTTTAGGGTTAGTCCTAGAAAATACGATTCTTTTAGGGACCCATACTTTCTTAATATTATAAGGTACTCTATAATTGTAGACATGTTGATGATACATGATCCTAGGATAATAGTTATTGAAGTTTCTAGGATTTCTTAAATATGCATATTTATAGTTCCTTGGATAAGCATTCCTAGGATACATGTTTCTATTATGAAGATTATGAACACTCATGTTATCTCTAGGAAATGTATGATGGTAATTTCTAGGATGTGCATTTGTACCATTCAAGTTATGAACATACATATTATCTCTAGGATATACATGATGGTAATTCCTAGGATGTGTATTTTTAGTATGTACATTCCTTGAATGATTACTCCTAGCATTTGCATGTCTTTAGTGAGCATATATATATGCATGTGTATTTTTAGGATTTTTATCTCTAGTATATGCATTATGATTTAAATTTACATTCTTAAACCTACTAGCATATATTAAAGGAGTACTTTTAATCTTGCTAGTGGCCTTGGATGTGGAGGCTTCATTCACATATGTTGCTTTCCTGAACAATGTCTCTTTTGACTTTAGCTTGCCTAATGGAGAATAACCCAATCCGGATTTTCCTCCACTTAACCTTTGGCAAGATAGCACTTCATCTAGCTTTTCTTTTACAAGCATAAGTCTAGATATAGTGTCATTCAATTCCATTATTTTCTTCTTCAAAATATCATTTTCATTTTTTAGAAAATCTTGTGAAGAGTTATAAAGCATGGAAGATAGTTTTTCTTTTTCTTCCTTTAAGCCTTCCATCTCTTTATAAAGAGATGAAACTTCCTTCTTGAGGGCTACATTTCTAGAATTAAATTTCTTCAATTCTTCATGCATCTCATTTATTACTTCAATTAATTCTTCACTACTCCTAAAAATGTTATTATTATTAGAAATGGAAGAAATTGATACCTCATTTTCATCATCAACTGCCATCAAGTATAGATTGGCAATCTCCTCGTATCCAACTTAATTGTCCGAAGTTTCTTCTTCTTCTTCATCACTCCATGTGGTTGCAATCATGGCTTTCTTTTTGAAGCTCTTATATGGTTTGCTCGTTATTGGGCAATCGACATTGATGTGACCAGGCTTCTTACAACTAAAACACACAAGAGGTTCCTTTTTTGGAGTGGAATATTTTGTGTAAGGTTTCTTGCTCTTTTTAAAGAACTTGTAAAACCTTTTGGTGATTAATGCCATCTCACCATCTTCTTCGTTGCTCTCATTCTCTTCTTCATTTTTTTCCTCTTTTTTGCTTGTAGAGGCTTTGAGAGCAATCATCTTCTTTCTTCTTCTCATCATCATTGAGAACGGGATTCATTTCTTCCATCTCATATGTCAATAGTGGTCCGAAGAGTGTTTCGACATTAAGTTTTTCGAGATCTTTGGCCTCCGTTATGATCGTCTTTTTTGCTTTCCAAGTGGATGGCAAAGACCTTAAGATCTTCCTCGTTAGTTCAAATTCCTCAATTTTCCTACTAAGAAGCTTTAAACCGTTAACAATGGTAGTAAAACATGAGTGCATTTGAGAAATACTTTCATTGGGAGACATTTTGAAAGATTCATATTCGGATACTAGCATATAAATTTTTTATTTTTTTCAATTCGCTAGTCCCTTCATATGTAACTTGTAATTTATCCTAAATTTCTTTGGCTGAAATACATGCAAAAATTTTATTGTATTCAGTGATATCTAGAGCGTAATGTAACATGCTAGTTACTCTACTATTTAGAGACATCACTCTACAATCCTCTTCATTAAACTCTGTTTTGAGTTTAGGCATTGCATTATTAATCTTTCCAATGGTTCTTTCCTTTATAAGAATTCTAGGTCCTTCTTCAATGACTCTCCATATATTGTAATTTTGTCCTTTGACAAGGATTTTCATTCTATTTTTTCAGTATTTATAGTTGGAGTCATTGAACAAAGGAGGCCTAGTATAGTAATTCTCTTCAGTATAG
Organism: Bretschneidera sinensis; assembly: GCA_023935145.1. Taxonomy (NCBI): domain Eukaryota; kingdom Viridiplantae; phylum Streptophyta; class Magnoliopsida; order Brassicales; family Akaniaceae; genus Bretschneidera; species Bretschneidera sinensis. The sequence goes on from CM043704.1 coordinate 51,541,299, forward strand.
CTATTAGATGCCATTGGATCAACTCAATGATTTTAAGCCTGAAATTGAGTACGAAGCTTTTATACCAATTGTAAACCGAGGTTCAAACCCAAAAGGGGGGTGAATTGGGTTTTAAAATTTTTTTGCTAATTAACTTGAAAGTTTTAAAACAGTTTAATAGACATAGCACACAATCAAATAATATGCTTGAAAATAAAGGAGTTAAGGAAGAGAATATGCAAACTCCGTTTATAGTGGTTTAGCAATATCGAAATCTCTCCGACCTTACATCCACTCTCTTCAAAGAACCTCCTTGAAGTAATCCACTAATCGTTATTCGAGCAACTTCACAGGTGTTGCACAAACCTTACAAACAATCTCTTCCTCACGAAAGTTACAAAGAAGTGTTTAATCCTAAACACTCTAAGAGTGACACCAACTCTCTCCCTTTACAATAAATTGCATTAACTATAAAGTAAATGGTAAAAAGATAGCAATGAATGCTTTTTACAAATGAAGAATGTCTCTCTTTTAATAACAAGCTTGAAGAATGGCTCACAATGAATTTTTCAAAGCTTTTGAGAATTAATGAACCATATAATGAATTGAATGCGTTATCTTCCTTATTTAAATGCTTATTTAAGTGAGTTTATATAGCCTTGAACTTATATGGCTGTTTGACATTGACTTGATAGGTTTAGGGCATTAAATCTTCAAGTCCCGCGTCTCCAACGATCATATTTTTGAATTACCAGTCGACTAGGTCCTTGTACCAGTTGACTAGGTCAAGTGAAAAATGTTCACTTTTAGGCTTTAGGGAGAGTATCAGTCGACTGGGACCCAGTCGAGTAGGTTGTCCTTAAACCCAGTTTTTATGTTTCAAAACAATTTTTGACTTAGAACATTTTTGTATTTTAATTTTGTCAAATCTTTTTTTGTAAATTGAACCATAGATCAAGCTAAGTAGTTGAATATAGAGATTTACAAAGTGATTCAATTACCTTAGTGCCTATTCTAGGTCTTCTATCTTCTTTTGGTGTTTGAACGTGTTGAGTTCTTGCATCTTGTTTCTGTACTGAATGTTTTTACCGCTTAAACACTTAGATAAAACTGTTAGTGTAATTTAAGTAGTTTTTTGTCATTATTAAAATTAAATACGGGTCAACAAAAGTTAAGCCGCTCCCCACGTGACTTGGGTAAGTCGCTAGAGCACTCATGAAAATCTAAGAAGGCACATGGTTGTAGAAGTGCCAAACCGTTGAAATTGCTAATGGTTGAGGACGTTATATGAACAACTATCTTGACCATATCACATTCAAGGAATTGGTTAAATGAGTTTAGCTCTACCATTTTCCTATGGTCTCAAAATGGTTCGTTATAGTTAAAGTTCAAACCGAAAGGTACTATTACTAATGCATAACTTCCTTGTATTCTTTGTTATTGTCAATTCAAGTGTTTTGAAACATGTGGGAGGATTTTTTTACTTTATTTTTTAAGTGTTTCAAACAACTAACTTTTTGTGTGAGTAGCCGTTATAGTCCAACTAGCCATTGAAAATAAATGGTCAAATTAGCCGTTAGGGCCTTAGTAAGGTCATTAACTCACATTTAAGCCACTAATCGTTGGACCATTAATCCACTAGCCATTGGACCTTTAATCCACTAGTCGTTGGACCATTAAGCCACTATTCGTTCGGCAATTATTGGTCATTATCTCACCAATAATTTCACAGTTTAGTTGGCTTGTAAATTTCAAATCCAATAGCCTATAAAAACACACATTGAATAACACATATATTCTCTTCTTCTATATATAATTTAATAATTTATCAAATCTTGTTAGTGTCAAATAGCAAGGAATTTCTGGTAGCAATCCTTTAACCTTTGCTGTGGATGCGAGTTCATACAAAGGATTGCTATAGTAGAATCTTGGAGGGTAGACATGTTAAGACCATACATGCCAAGTTAAAGATTTCAGAGATGTAAAATCTACTTTTAAAAGCAACACTTCTACGTGTCTCTACAGCTAAGTTTTCTTGTTCTTATCTTTCTTAAGTGTTATGTCTAATTATTAATATAAATTATTATTAGTAACAAGAATTAAAGTATTCATACACAAATAATTCCGATAGAAGAAACCTTGTCATCTTCATTTTTTTTGGGAAAACTTATATAAAGGTTTTTACATGAAGTTTGTGAAGTTTTCACTAAAAATTTATTTTTACAACAATGGTTAATGATCATGACATATACACACATTCATGAGAATTTTAAACGATAAATAATAAACGTGTTTTGATAAACTTCAACTTGTGATGTAATCTCTTATTTTTCTTACAAAATTTAAAACTACTAATGAAATGTGGATTAAATCAACACTCAAGCAAAAAAATTCTTATAATTTTGTGCAATTGATTTATTACACGTGTTTTATTGAGTAATAAAGTCCGATCTCAGATTTTATTTTTAAAAATACCTTTTTTTAAGAAAACTTCATGAATTTTATATATAAAAAACTTATGATTTGTTTGGATGAGTTTAAAGCTAGATTTAAATTCGTGTTTATATATTAAAATTTGTATCAAATTTAATTATATTATATTAAATCAAATCAAACCTCATTCAATTTTATTAAATAATAATTAATATGAAATAATAAATAATTTAATTTAACTTTTTAAAAAAATTTAAAAATAAACATCTGCTTAATTCGTCGTTTGTTTTCTTTTAAAAAGTTAAAAGAATCCTCATCTGACCATATGCTAGTTGTACACGTGCAAGCAACCCAGACGTATCAGCCACGTATCATATCTTTACAGCACTACACGTGTTGCAAAAAGAATCTACTTCCAGGATAATTGGTAACCTGGTCAGGAGCTGAAGCGGGAAGCACCATGATTTTCTGTGTTCCCTCATGTAATGAACTTTGGTAGTACATATGGTAATTGATTTTCTTCTTCTTCAAAGAAAAGCAAAATACTAGTAGCTGTCTCTCCTATCTCTCTGCCCGGTAAGTCTATTGCTTTCTTTTCTTTTGGGTTTCTATGCTTTATTTGTCTCCCGAGAAACTGCAGGAAACGAAGGGAAATTTTTAGATTTTGATTTTTTCTCAAAGTGACGGAGAAAGCGCAAACTTTTATTGCTGGATTTTTTTTCTAGTTGGGTAATTTTTAACAATAGTTCTCTGCGTGTGTTTATGTGTGGATATTGTATAGGAATGGACATAGGGGTTTTATTTATCCTTAATTTTTGTGCAATTGTTGGTTCGGTTTAGAAAAGAGATGTGTTGCCAAAAGCTTCTAATAAAACACTAATTAGAATGTGTAAATTTTGATCGATTGTGTATGATATGCTTAATTCCTATGGAGCCATGTAATAGTTGGCTAGGATAGAGTGAGGCCCTGAGGCGGTGTTAATTTGAACAAATTTAATTGAAAGATACTTCTGATGAAAAATAACAAACAACTAAATATTTTCTCATTTGTCATTTGGTTCTTTTGCAATTTAAGAAGCATATGAGGGGATGAGCTTCCAATAAGATGTACTAAGAGGTTGCTTGAATTTGGTACTTGACTACTATGTTAATCTCAATGGCTTTAGTAAAGCTTAGTGAGCTTTTTTTTTGAAATTATCCAAGATTAATTGTTTAGTGATGGATATTGAACTCATTATTGGAAGAGTGGTGCCCTTAATCAATGAAATGAAAAGGAAAGGGAGGGGGGGGGGGGGGGGGGTGGCGCTTGAAACCGAGACCTCTGATACCAGTTAAAATGATACCACATTAAAAAGAGACGATTGAGTGACCAATTATCCTAAAAGCTTAAGCAGATGTATAGGGCTCAATTATTCTTTTTATACTCTAACAATGTGAAAATGATCTAAATCGTGGTCGAATTGCTCGGTTTCCTATGGTATCAGGGCTGACTTTGATGGGTAGTGATTTTAATTGAAAATAATAGTAATTATTATGAAGAAGGATCAATTGCTTCATTTTATATGTCCTGGTTTTTGTCTGATTTATTAGAGAGAGATGCAGTGATCAAACTTCCAACTTAGTGATCTATTTGAGACTGATAGAAGCTGATACTTGAAAACTGTGGTAATCTGGGTGGCTTTGGTAAGGCAATTTCGATATTAAGTTTTGTTGCTTATCAGATTGGTCATTGCCTCATTAGCCCAAGGCTTATTTATTCAGGAACGGATACAAAGTTCAAAATTATTTGGTAAAACATATTTAGTCTCCAGGTTCCTTTCTAGATGGGTGAGAGAGGAAAGAAACCTTGTGTAGTTTGAGTCTCTCCTTCTTAATGTTTTAATGTATGCTTCGCTTTCTTATTGAGGTGATTGATGAATTCTTTATAACATGTTTCTTCCTTTGACTGTACCAGTTTTACAGGAGATATGGCTGAACAGATCAGAGCACCTCAGCCACCAGCTTCCTTTGAGTATGAGATGTTTGAAGGAGATCCTGACCACCTTAGAACTGTTGTGGCAACACCTACTGAGACTAGACCATGGATTGATCCTAGCTCATTGAAACTTAAGCACAGGATTGGGCGAGGCCCCTTTGGTGATGTCTGGTTAGCTACTCATCATCAATCTGCAGATGATTTTGATGAGTATCACGAAGTAGCGGTCAAGATGTTGCATCCATTGAAGGAGGACTTCACAAAAACATTTGTGGATAAGTTTGAGGAGCTATTTCTGAGGTGCCGAGAGCTCCAAGATGTTTGTTGGTTGCATGGTATCTCAGTTATAAATGGAAAGGTGACACTTACAAATTAACTCTCCAATATTTCGGATGTATACTTCTGACTTCTATCTTGTTAATGGAACATTTAAATTCTTTTGTTGGGATTTTCTGGCTGCACAAACTTCTTCTCGGTCATTATAGAGTAATGCTGTATGTAAATTAGGCTTACTTTGAAGTTCTTAGTAATTGACATGGTAGCATATTGTAAACGGCACATCAGATTTATGATTTGGATTTGGTGAAATGTTTAAATGCCACATGAGACACTGGCACACACGATTGGGTCCCAGTGATGGCACAATGCATGTTGAAATTTCATCAGTGTGTATGTTGAGAGTGTGTTTGTGTGTATATATAGTGTATGTATGTATATATGCATAAACTGGCCGATGAAGCATTTTCCTCTTGGATTGCCTCTTCATTTAATTGGGAAAAAAATTATAATGTTGGGTTAATTTTTAATTTCTTGGCAGATCTGCATTGCTATGAAATTTTACAAGGGATCAGTGGGTGATCAGATAGCTCGGCTGAAAGGAGGCAAGCTTCCATTGTCTGATATCTTAAGGTGATGAATTTTAGGGTATATTTCTTCGTTGTGAAGTAATTTTTTTAGGACAGGACCGATCCTCAGATGATGGTAATGTTTACAGGTATGGAATCCAGTTGGCAAAAGGAATCTTAGGGTTGCACTCCTTGGAGTTGTTGGTGCTTAATCTAAAGCCTTCTAACTTTCTTCTTAATGAACATGACCAACTGGTCCTTGGAGATTTTGGAATCCCATACTTACTTCTTGGGATTCCATTGTCTGACTCAGATATGGCTCTCCGTCTTGGAACCCCAAATTACATGGCCCCAGAACAGTGGGAACCAGAAGTGAGGGGTCCTATATCATTTGAGACTGATTCATGGGGGTTCGGATGTAGCATAGTAGAGATGTTAGTTGGTGCTCAGCCCTGGTTTGGGAAATCAATTGAAGAAATATATCACTCAGTTGTGATCAAGCAAGAAAAACCACATATTCCAAGTGGTTTGCCACCGGCTGTCGAGAATGTGATTAATGGTTGCTTTGAGTATGATCTACGGAATCGACCATTAATAACAGATATCTTACATGCCTTTGAAAGGTATTTACTCCTGCTTATTACTTAATTTCTTATGTTATGTTTTCCTGAAAGACGCTGAAGCATGCAAAATTGTTTTTAATGCTATATCATGTTCTGGTAGGATCTTTGTCTTTCGATTTGCATTATCTTTCTCAGAGGAAACACTGTCCAATTCCAGCCGACCAAAACGCATTAAGTTAATTCTTTAGAAGTGGTTATTTTGATAGTATTCTGTCTGTATTTCCTGTAGTTGAGAGCTATCTGGGAACCATTAAGGTAAGAAACATTTTTCTTTAACCTTTTCATTCACAATCTCATTTGTACCTCAAGTTTGCATTTTGCTTCACTGTCTAAGATTGCTTTCAAATCCATCAAAATTTACTGTCCCTAGCATATTAGTTTTTGGCACAAAATCAAACCAAACTAAACTTTTTCCCACCTACATGGGGCTGGCTACATGGATCTTTTTATGCAATTCCGCTGTACTGAGGATAATTTCTTCTTGTGAGGTCACTAACGATGAGATCTTTCTCAAGAGTTGCAACCGTGTTTTCTTAGGCCTTCCCCTACTCTTTCTAATATGGACATTTTCCATCAAGTCACATCCTCTAAGACACACTTGTGGATTTTTGTCTCACATCTCCAAACCACCTTAAAAGCGTCTCCCTCATTTTGTCCTCCAATGGGGCAAGGCAACAACCACTTTCTCTTGAATGAATTCATTTCTAATCTTATATTTCCTTGAAAGACCATCATCCAACATATCATTCTCATTTCTGTCACACTCATCTTATGTACCTTACCGCCCAACACCCCATCCAATAAACTATATCTGGCCTTATAGTGGTTCTCTAGAACTTACCTTTTAGCCTGAGAAGTATCTTGCAGTCACATAGAATCCCAGATCCACTTCTTCACTTCATACATCCAGCTTAATTCCTATGTGTAATATCTTCGTAGCATTAGCATAAGTTGTTTGCTAACATTTGTCTGTTTTACGTATATTCAGCTTGTAAATGATTCAACATGGTAAGGCTGAATGTTGGTGAGAGAGATTCTATGCTATTAAATTGCAATGCAATAATACATGCATATGCAGTATTATAGGAAATTTATTATGAATTACATTATTGTGTTGTATGTATTTTATTTGGATATAACTTTTATAACATTGTTCAGTTATGTATGATTGAGATAATACTGACAGGTGGTATCAATACAATATAGTATCGTACCTGTTAGAATTGGAATTACAGTTTTGCATTGGTTAGTAATTAGCATGCTACTGCATATTTTCAAATCTATGATGGACCAAAACCCTAATAATAGGGAAATTGAGGCATTGTTGAGCTGAGTGGCATGGTATCTATTGTCACTGCATTTAGAAATATGTAATGAGATCTGCTCTGAACTGCTAGTTCAGCTTTTAATTGACACTACTTCCCTATGGATGCTTTTGTTGAAAAGCTAAATGAAGAGCAGAGTCTAAGCGTTCTGTTAACAATGCCATCTTCTCCTTTTAGTCTTTTGGTTGTATTCTACTGATTTGCAGCTGAATTTGCAGCTCGCAAAATGCTGTTTACAGTGATGGAGGATGGATTGGTCTAGGAAGCCGAACACCTGCAGAAAGATCAAGTGGTAGTGGCTATACATCATGGTTGCTCTCAAAGGATCATCTCCAAGTGGGTGACACAGTTCGTTCAAGAAAGCCAATTAATGCATGCAGACCTCAAACCATGGATGTCTCTGAAGGAACTTTGGTTGGTGTAGACAGTGAAGGTGAAAGAAACAGTTTTTTTCTGGTGAAGGTTCCTGGAATCGGCAACCCCCTAAGAGTACAGGAATCAACTCTTGAAAGAGTTACATCTGGCATGGCAGTTGGAGATTGGGTTCGCTTGCAGGAGAAGAACAGCAATCACTCTCTTGTGGGAATTCTACATTCTGTGCAGCGTAATGGAACTGTTGCAGTTGGATTTATAGGGCTAGAGACTCTCTGGGTAGGGAAATCTTCTGAGCTCCAAATGGCTACAGCTTACAATGTGGGGCAGTTTGTTAGGCTGAAGGAAAATGTGTTCACTCCTCGGTTTGAGTGGCCTCGTAAGAGAGGAGGAGCATGGGCCACTGGGAGGATTTCACAAGTGCTTCCAAATGGGTGTCTTCTTGTGGATTTTCCAGGGCGGTTTGTATTTGGAGATGAATCCAACAGATTCTTGGCAGATCCAGCTGAAGTAGAACTGGTTTCTTTTGATACTTGTCCTGGGGTAGTGAAGAAGTATCAACATATTGAGGATTTTCACTGGGTTGTGAGGCCACTGGCAATGGCATTGGGTTCATTTACAGTCATGAAGCTTGGTGTATCATTTGGGCGTAGCTTGGGTAAAAGACTAAAGAAAGACAGGAGAAATTCTCAGGATGGCCAGGCTGCTGGCAGTGCAGCATGGCTTCCACCACCGGTTGCAAATATTATCTTCAGAGAAGGTGCTCCTACTGCTACTACTGCTAGGTGATCTTATCAAGACTAGGTAAGTTTGTTAAAACCTGGAGACAGCTGAAAATTTTAATTAGAAAACTACTTATGTCCTAGTAAGGTAAAGGGCTTCAGCTCAGACGGGGGTACTTGAAGCATGCAACGTAGTGCTGCTAAAGCGCTAAAGCAGAAAAAGAAAGTTGTCTATAATTAGTAAATAAATGTATGAATACGTCAAACACAAGATGTTTTATTTTGAGTACGTGTACACATAATTAGTCATGTTTACGCATAAATTGGCTCAAACTGTTTATTTCCTATTCTGTCCTTACTCGCAGATGTTGGAATTATTTTTTTCATGAATGCTTTCATTCTTATCACAAAAAATATATTAAAAATTATAAATAAAAAAAACACAATGATTAGATAAATTGGGATTGGGACAATTTAGCTATAGAGGCATGCGGAGATGTCTTTGAAAGTAGATTTTGCGTTCTCGAATTTTTTGACTTGACGCATATAGTCTCAATATGTTTACCTTCCAAGATTCAATTGTTGCAATCATTTGTATGAACGGACATTCACTACAAAGGTCAATAAATTATTATCGAAAATTCCTTTCTATTTGATACTCACAAGACTTGATAAATTATCGAGAGATGAGATAGTTATCTCAATGTAGGAAGTAGGGGTGTGTTTTTACAGGCCTCTTGGATTTGAGAGGTACAAGTCCATTAATGATGGGATTATGGGTGAGATAACGGCTAATAATGACCTAACGGCGCTTAATTGTGAGTTAATGACTTTATTAAGGCCCCAACGGTTAATTTTTTCGCAAATTTTCAACGGTTAGTTGGACTACAATGAATAGTTTAACACAAGGATAGGTGTTTTGAAAAACTAAAAAAATAAAGCTAACAATCTCCCACTTGTTTCAAAACACTCGAAATGAAAATAGTAAAGAATACAAGGAAGTTACTCATAAGTGATAGTCCCATTCAATTTGAACTTCACCTAGAATGAATTATTTGGGACCATAGAAAAATGGTGGAGTTGAGCTCATTTAATCAATTCCTTGAATATGATACGGTCAAAATGGTTGTTCACATAACATTCTTAACCAGTAGTAATTCCAACGGTTTGGCATTTTTACAGCCATGTGCTTACCTGGATTTTCATAAGTGCTCTAGCAACTTGTTTTAAGTCACATAGGAAGCAGCTTAACTCCCACACTCATATAGGTGATATCCATCAATAGTGTCTTGTGATCAACACCCCATCCAAATTTGGACTATGGACCCATTAAGAGCTATAAGTTTATCTTCACACTCATCACAGTTGCACTGTCATACACCATAGCGAATGACTCTTACCAATCATCTTATATGAAAGGTGTATAGTTAAGTGACAGTGTCTCACGAGACTTTAGTGACTTTGTTCTTCCCATTAAACCTGATTCATGGGATTTCTAATCACAGAGGTTGGGTATCCATCACATAGTCTTACTAATAGGCGATAGTCTTATCCCCCTTGATTTTTCACTCACTAACTCTCTTGCTAGTGACTTGGTCAGCGGATTGACCAAACTCCTCTTTGACCTCACAAAGTCCATGAACACAACTCCATCTCAATGAGTTACCTCATTATATTGTCTCTCAACCTGATATACATATTCTTCCCCAAATAGATTTTATTTTTAACACAAGCTATTGTCGCTTGGCAATCACAATGGAGTCACAGATGTGACTGGTCTCCCCACAATGGAATATCCACCAATAACTGTCTTAGCTAGTCAACTTCAGACGCAACCTTTTCCAAGGTTATAAACTCAAATTCCATGGTGGACCATGCAATGATAGTTTACTTGGATGACCTTCAAGAGACCGCACTACCTGCCAAAGTAAACAGATAGCCACTTGTTGGCCTTAACCCATCTGAGATAGAAACCCAGTTAATATCAACATAATCTTCTAGTATAGTCATGAATCCCATATATGGTATACCAAGAGCAGAATCAATTAATACACAATCACAAGTATTAGAGCCAAATTTTCTCTTTTTAGGTTCAGCAACAAAAGTTTTGCCAAATACCCTTACACTTTTAAATATCGTAAACTCGGAGTATAAGCATGTCGTAGTTCATAAGGATTTTTACCAGATTTCTTATGAGGAATTCTATTTTTAAATGTGGCAGATAGAAAAAATAGTTTCCCTCTCACATGTTGGTACATTGTCAAAACCTAGCAAACATAGTATTGGCAGCAATTGCCCCATGGCAGAGGATCGGGTTTGGGCCAAGTCATAGTCGACACATGGCGTTTAAGCTACTGTGCAGTTAAATTGATTTGAGTTGCACTCTCGCTATCAGCTATAGCATTTGGCGCAATGGTAGACGTTCGATCTTAACAATTAGTTTCAGAGCCAATGTCGCAGGTTCGATTTCTAGGGGTGCAATTGCTGGGGGAGATTGTTGGCCAGGTGTTGACAGCAATTGCCTGGTGGTGGAGGCCCAAGTTTGGGCCAAATCATAGTCGACACATGGCGTTTAAACTACTGTGTAGTTTAAGTGATTTGAGTTGCACTCTCGATATTTGCTATAGCTTTTGGCGCAATGGTAGGTGTTCGATCTTAACACATAACATTCATTAATTTCTTAAAAGTTTTATTTTTTCTTTCAACTACCCTACTAGATTGAGAATAGTTTGTTGCAATTTCACATCTTTCAATATTCTCAAACGATAATGGACAAATAATTTTTCAAGCATATGTGAATTTCTCAATAAATTCAACAATCATTTTTTCCTTCATAAATTTTTTGTTTTTAACCACATCTTTGAGTTTCTTAATAAACTCAATTTTTTCATGAAATTCTCATACATATTTCTTTTCAAATGTCTCTTAGCACATAAAAATCTCATATTAGAAGGTTCACAATATTTTCAAATACACAAATTTTTAAATATTAGCTCATGATTTACAAAACATTCAACAATCTTTATACAAAATAAATCACATTTACTTGCCAACTTTATATGGTATCAAAAGAACCGTACTTGTATCATGATGTAGAAGTGTATTTTTTGTCATAATAATTAAATAGATTCGTGCCTTTAATTTAATCTTTGTTAATCCATTAATTTTCTTTTAGAATGAACTATTAAAAAATGATCCTAGAGTGAGAGCAAAGGATGGTCGATCTACACTTTATTTTTCACTTTTAGATTATTACCTCTCTAGAATATGGGATAACACATAAATTAGATTTAACAATTGTACCCAAAAAATAGGCACCAACACAGCATGTGGATTTTCTAACCAAGTCAAATAATAATCTACTCTAACAACATAATTTAAACCTTAACTTTAAATACTTTCAGAAATTAATATCCACATATAATATACAAATTAAATAGAAATATCTCATACATAACACAAACGAGTAGATTTTGGTTATATAAGAGATTAGTGGCCAATGTATAATACTCATTTTATATGCACACTTATGAAATTACGAAAGTAACATATGAATACCATACACGTGACATAAGCCCAAAAAGTTCTTCCTAACAAATAGTAATGCAATGATATTAAGGTCAATATGCTTCTTAAGTTCTAATGGCTAAGACCAACTATTAATTTATTTCAAAATCTGTTACACATTAAATATAACGTTATTTGATAATTCAAACAAATAAAAAATATTACTATAAAAAAAAGATGATAAACATTTGGTATTTTTTATTGATGTCGAAAATCTATCAAGCAGACGAATTGATGCGAAGAAGTACCTAGGCATGCAAAGATACTTATGATGAATAATGTAACTAACTCATTTGTTATTTATGGTGAATAGTGTAAGCATTAACTAATATATAGTTAAGTAAAACAATATTATTATAGTACATACATAATATATAAATAATATTTATAAATACATGAAAAATGAGTTTTAAGTGTAGAAAATAATATTAAAGAATTCTTGTAATTAATAAATAACAAATTAATATAGTTAAATAATGTAACAAAATAATAGTAAAAATAATATATAATATATAAAATAAAATAAATTACACCAGTAATTAATAAAATGACAATATGTTTAATTTTTTTCCATCACACAAACAAAATTTTGCATTTATTGGTGATGAAATTGGTTTGTCATAAATAGATCTATATTTTGTAAATGAAATATCTATGTAAATAATAATTAAAATATTTGGTAACATCAAGTTTATCACCCTTTGTCAATTTAATTAAAATTTTATTTTGGCTAAAATAATTTTTTATCAAATAAAATATACATAAATATATATATAGGCTAATACAACATTTGTGACCATAAATATCAACCAATTTTTAAAAATAAAAAGAAAGCACATGAAAAAGAGTTGAACTCACTTTATGCTTTGTATTCTATTTGTTCAGTTTATGTTTAATTGTCATCTAATTACACACTGCAATGAATTTAGCCTCGTGTCCAAACTTTATAATGAACCACCAAGTTTTATTTCTCAAAATTTTTGCGCGCTTCTCACAGCGCCTAAAACTTTCTCCTCTTAAATTTCCTGAAACCTAACCGTTACAGCTACTCACGTACTGTCTCAAACTCAAAGCCTAACTCTATTTCTCTTTGTTTCGCGCACTCTCTAAGTCTCAAAGAGCTCTGAAATAGTGAAACCTCTTCAATACCCATTCTCAAATCCCTCTTTCCCCATTTCTTTGTAGAGTCGCGCGACATGGCTCCTCGCCCCATCTTCCTTGCCGCAACGTTTCTCTCCTTCCCTTTCTCTCTCTCTCTTTTTCTCTCTTTCCCATTTTTACCCTAAGCATTTGCCTATAAATTAACGACCCTTCTTCATTTTCGCGAGTTTTTTCCATAGCGAGAATTTGGGGTATTTTCAGTGAGGAAAATCAAAGAGCTTTCAAAAGAAGAAGCATTGAAGAAAAGGATCGCGCGAGAATCTCACAAATCCAGCTTCAGCCCGGCTTCGGTATTCAACGTTCTTGATTTTTGTTTCTTTTCGATTTTGATGAGTATTTTTGTTACTTTCTCTTTGATTTCTCAATCGCACTTTTGAAAACCCTAGCTGTTCTAATTCTGCTTTCTTAGATTGATATCCTAAAGAGGGAGATTGTGGCTTTGTCCTTATAGTAATCTTTTTAGGGCTGATTTGAGTTTTTATGTATGGATTTAACTATATTTCTATATTCATTATACGAAGTTCTATATAGTTAATACATGTTTGGTTGCTGATTTGGGTTTTTGGTAGAGTTTTTGGTTTCTGAGTACCATGACTTTTTAGGTTTCTACTCTGTTTATAAGTAGATACGGTGGTGTTAAAACAGAGCTTCTACTTCTCAAAAGTTTTTTTTTTCTTCTATGTTTTGGTTGTTTAATAGTATGCAGATTTCAATATATCAAATGGAAACAATAGGATTTTTGGGATTTATTTTTTCTAAAAAACTAGATGTATTCAGTGTCAGACTTGAAGATAATTGAAAGGCCTGATTAAAAGTTTCTGAAATTTAATTAGGGTAAAATAGTCGCTGAAATAACAAATTGTTTTTAGCTTTTGTTTTTTTAATTTTGATTAAGTGAGCAAAAGTTATACTCCCTAGAAGCTAATTGAGGTTTAGGTCAAATAAAAATGTTATATTTTATCACAAAGAATGTTTATGTGAATGTTGTATTTAAATGACTGTGGCACTAGTGTTGATTCTCTGCGATAGAAGCTAGGTTTATAGTAACTAGTGATTATCCCGCGTGTTGCATTGTGAAGGGAAAATTCCGTTGATTATAATGCTTAAACATATCTTACCCATTGCAGGGGTTAGTTGAAAATTTTGAAAAACAATTTATACTCTGATTATTGATGCAGTTTTGTTACTCAAAGGTACACTCTTTAAACCTTTGGATTTTTTTATCAGAAACAAATGGAATGTCGCTTTTGACTGTCAAATGCTTTATGATTTTCTGTTGTCTTTGCAGGGCTGATAAAGCTGGTGTAGTTGCAAGAGTTAAGGAGCTATTCAAAGGACATAACAACTTAATATATGGGTTTAATATCTTTCTGCCAAAGGAATATGAAATAACTTTCGACGAGGATGAAGCTCCACCAAAGAAAGCGGTTGAATTCGAAGAAGCAATCAATTTTATAAACAAGACAAAGGTGAAAACATTGTTCTATTGTTGTATTTTGAAATGTCAATATTAGTTTCTAGCATCTTAATTTATGGATATTTATTCCTACAGATATGTTTCCAAAATGATGAGCATGTTTATAAATCATTCTTGGACCTCTTGAATATGTACTGAAAAGAGAACAAGGACACAAATATGATTTATGGCAAGGTAATTTTATGTTCTTTCTTAGAATGATCTATGATCAATCGGTTCTGTTTGTTAAGTGATCCCATTTAGTGTCCCTCTTGGAATTTTTTTCTTCAGATATGTTTACTGTTCTGAGATTTTTTTTATTTAAACACTTTGCAGGTTGATGCTTTCTTTGAGGACCATCCAGATTTGCTTGACGATTTCACTAGATTTTTACCAAATACTTCGGCGGTGCCCTGGACACATCTTGCCAGTTGATAAATGGATTAGAAGGCATAATACGTGATGGTACTAGATTTGAGTTACCTATGACTACTTTACCTTTTTTTCAAACACCTATTACTATTGTTGTTAATATTATAAATCATTACTTATCAAAAAACCATTGGTGACTATATGCTGTCCATTTAGTGACTTATTTTTCTTCAGGCATTTATGTTTGTTCATGTACCTTTGGATTTCGAGAGATACAATGTAAACAATATAAATTTCTTGAACTCATGACTTGAGAACTTTTATCAATTCTGTAATTTTCTATGTTTTCTAGTGATTTAAATCAGTGTTGTTCTAGCTAGGAGTAGTATTTATTACTCTAATGCACTCAGCAGCGTCATCTTCTTAATCACACATATAAGTTTTCTGAGTCAAGTTTATGATTGATGTTCTGATTCATCAGTTGGTTTCAAATTCTGGTTATATGCATAACTTATCAGTGTTCTAAGCCAAGTAAAGGTTTTTATTTTGGTGTTGTTGAACTTCGGGTGATAAGTTTAGAGAAATCTGTTCCGTAGAAGATCTATCAATGCTGGATAGTAGCATATATAGAAACCATGTTGGTGATCAAGAAGTATTTGCCAGAGATGCAGCTGAACTTCAAGAAGGCTTCTTGTACTTGAGTTTTATGTTTTACCTTTTCAATCAAAGTTGACTTATTTTTATAAAATTACTAGTGAAAGGGGTTGTCAGTTGAGTGAGTTATAGTTATGTTTTTTGTGACAATCAAATCCTAACATATATAGTCACCCATTTCATGAAGAAATCGCATAGCGACTATAAGCAAATACGTGCTGGATAGCATTACTTTTCTTCGCATATATTACATGCTTGTTCAAAAGAGATCATCAGACCTAGTAATTTTATTTTTTTTTGGTTGTGATTTTTTAGGAGCTATCAAAATGTGGACCTGCTATTTCTTGCTTTAGAGAAGGTGAATTTAGAAACAATTTCTGGAAAAGCTGCTTTTCCTTTAATTCCTCTCTTTTTCTTTTTTTTTTTTCAATTTTTATAATAGTTGTTCCTATTTGCAGTGATTTTTGTATTCAGTTTATCGTCAGCTTACTATCAATGCCCTCGTATGTAGGTCACATTTTTAGTGCCACTTCTTTGTCGCACAGACTGGGAGGGCTCTATTGCCTTTACTGCCTTCAAGATATTCAACCATTCAAACCTCCTTTCAGGATTTATCTCTCTTGGTATTTTTGCACTTTTTACATAATACTTTATTTGAGTGAGCCTTAGTTTGAGTCACACTTTAATCTTAGTTCCTTAATTTTATACAATTATTAGAGCATCAATGAATTAACCCATTTTTGTTTCATCTATGATGGCCATTTTTTCTTTATTTACTCATAAATAGCCAAAAATGTTATAACCTTTTGTTGAATTTTAATAGTCCTTTTTTTGTGGCATAAAGGATTTAGGAGCTTATCTTGAGCGAAGAGAAATTATTGAATTACATTGCTTGTTAAGATAGTATTTCTAAATGATGGTGATATCTCTAATTGGCATTTGTTAGATGATTTTTTTCCTTGTATCAATTTTCCTAGAAACATTAGACCGTAGAAACCCCTTCATATAGTAAATTTAGTAAGTTGATCGGCTTCTTTCTTGCTCATATGTGGACTTAGGAAATTGTGCTGCATAGAGGACTTGGTTCTTCCTTTGGATGGACTATTGATGCTACAGTAGTATTTGATTTAAGAACATTGGAGAGGATCATGACCATTGAGGGTCCAATTTGATTGTGATTGACAATTTCTTTTGACAGTTTGGTTGGATAATCTTGCCATATATATTATTTATAATACCTACAGAAATTCATTCTCAATCAAATATCTTTTAAGAATCTAAGTTGTTAAATAATCGACCCTAGTTCTATTTGATTTGGTGCTTTTGGCATGAATTATTGATTTTAGCATTTCAATTTTTTTTTATTATGATGCAGGTGTGATGTTGACAGTTGTAAGATTGGAACCTAGCTAGCTAGGAGGGTGGGCATGTTTTTTTGTTTTGGTAGGGCATGACTTATAACCGTGAAGCATGGATATAAATTGTAGGTTCAAGTATGATAGGAGATATTTGGTTATAATTACTACATATTTTATTGAACTAGATATTTAATTGTTTTGTCCAGTGATTTTTGTATGTAGTAAGTTGAAAAGGTGTAAAGTTATAAAAACTTTTAATCTAGTAATGGTGAAGCTAAACATGGATGCCATAATTGAATTGGTTAATTAAGTCTCTTAACTTTTGTAAAAACTTTCTAAAAGCTTTGTATCTATGCTTTAAAAGTATTTTTGAGTATGAAAGTATCTTAATTTATATATATGTTATAATATGTTCAAAATACTGATGATTAATTATGTATAAACAATATAAATTGTTTTGATTTAATGAATCAAACTCATTTAGAAATGACGTTCTAAACCTATTTCAAAAGGATACACAAGTTGTGCCTAAAATTGTATTGCAACAACGCGTTGTTGCCTAAAGTTAGTTTGCAACGACGCGTTGTTGTTGCTTTAGTTAATTCGAATTGTCGTTGCCTAAAATTAGTTTGCAACGACGAATAATCATTGCATAAAGATAATTTGCAACAATGATTTGTCGTTGCCTAAAGTTAGTTTGTAATTACGAACAGTCGATGCATAAAGTTATTTTGCAACGACCTTTTTCGTTGCCAATTTGTATCGATTTTTTTTATTATTAACTATTGGTAAGGATAATTTTTTTGTAATGGCGAATTGTCGTTGTAAATAATTAGCTATGGCAAGCACTACTTTGTTGTTGCAAAATATTTTACGCAACAAGTGTCACAGAACCGACATCGCAATGAAAATAATTTGTTGCGAAAACTTTTTACCAATGACTTTGTCGTTGCTAAATGTAACGATCCATTCCTGAGTGGGCTTTACCCGAGAAGGTATCATTACCTTTTACCCGATAAGGTATCATTACCTTTTAGTCTCGAGCACCTCGACCTACGTGCAATCACATATAACTCATCAAGGATTCAAGCATTCAATCAAAACATTTCAAATTATACAATTACAATTTTGTAAATAACAATCTTTACTATGCAACAATTTTAACTAGACACAAATAATAAAAAAAAATATATAAAAAAACTCTCCACTACAAATGTTCTTATACAACGACAAATCACAATTCCAACTTATTTCTTCTAACAAAACTCCAAAGGATGAGGATGGTGTCGACAAAAGCCTTAAGTTGGCTTTTTCAACATGACTGAAAAGTCTCCAATAAATTCCTGAAAGGTTAGCAACAATAAAGAAGTGAGCTAAAAAGCTTAGTAAGACACACTTTACAAGAAGTAGTCGTATTGGATGAATTATCTTTTTATTTGTAATTATAGCACAACATTTATTATGGCTTATATGTACAAGTGATATGTTTCTTAATTATCCTCAAATTAAATCTTTAAAATTTTCTCTATTTCTTATACCATCATAAATCTATTTATGCTAGGGTTCACAAACTATGAACAACTCTTAGTATAATTATATAACGCAATGCCAAAGTAAATAGAGAAGGTTTCTTCTCAACACTTTTACATTCCCACAACCATAATCATGCCATTTTTCGGGCTAAGCACAATACATCATCACATGCCCCACACGGGCCAATCATATCACACGCCCCTCATGAGTCAATCGTATCACACACCCCTCATGGGCTAATTGTTATGATGTGTCCATGAAATGCAATGCCATGCTAAATGATGCAATGCACAAACAAATAACTACCCACCACTAGGTTAATATCATCATTAGGGGAACGTTTCCCCACGTACCGGTACGTCCAATAATTATATCAAATATTCGGAACTCTCCTTGATCCGGGTCGGGTCCTACTCATCCAATATCCATTCGATACCCTTACATCCCTTATGGGAAGGGACCTATCAGCCTCACTCATTACTCGCCCCTTAATAACATACCGTCAAACAAGGCTATAATGCAAAATGCATGAAGTGATATGCATACAAGCAATCATCATTCATTCACATCTCATTTCATACCAATTCAACCAAACACATCCATTATAATTCTACACATCACAAATCCTTATCACAACCACTTTGAATCATTTCAATGCTCATATCTTACACAATTAATTCTCCACCTATATTAATTTTTCCATAACACAAATTCTTACTCTTTGCATACCAACGCTCATAAATATTCTTCATAAGATTTCCAGAGTTTATACTTATCAAAGTATATCATATTTTTATTCTTTATTACTCAATATATATATATATATATATATATATATATATATATATATTAAAAACACTTACTAAAGGTAAAGTGTACTCACTTTGCTATGCGATCTTACTACTTCTTGATCTCTCAAGGACTTTCTATTGATACCTAGGAATGAATAACACTTAATCTCATTACTTTAGTCATTTAAAAATAATCTCTAGCAACCTCAATGTGTTTTGCAAACTTTAAATCTCAATAGCGCACTTCACGCGAAACCAAAAGTCAAAGAAATCGAGGCTTTAAGCCCCTTTTCAAATAATCTATTTTGAATTTCAAAAACACTTTTAATTTGTTGTGAATATTAACCTTTTTAAAGGTGTTTTAATCATACCTCAAATGTATATAAATATTATAGTTATTTTGGAAAGGTTTCATGTTAAAAAACTAAGAAGAAAAGTCATATTTTTTTTAGAAATCAGCATGATCCAGTTGATTAGGAAAACGTCTATAATTATGCCTGATGATTCAGTCAACTGGGTGCTTCCAGAACAGCCCAAAAACCCTTTCTAGTAGACTGGATCAAATTTTCTTCTCGAAAAATCATCTTTTTTAAATAAAAAAAAATCTTCTTGGTTTCCAAAGATCTTTTCAAATCTTGAAAGATACAAGTTTCTACTAGTTATAGTAACAAAAATTAATGTTACCTACACCCAAATTTTGCATCATAAGCTCAAAATCACAACTTTGGATTTAAAACCTATTTTTTTTTGTAAACAACCATTTTTCTTCAAACTTTTTCTTAAAGAAAGTCTTTGAATCCAAACTCCAAGTTCAAAAATCTTTAGTTTAATAAATATACTTGAATTAAAAAGAAAGAACACACGCTTGTACCTTAAAAAGTTGCAAGAAACTCCCAATTCTTTCCTTTTTCTCCTCTCCTCTTTTTTCTCTTTTCTCCCTTTTTCTGTCATTTCTCTCGAAATTTCTAGAGAAATCCAGCAAAAATGTTGGATTTTCTCCCTTTCTTCTCTTATTTATACTAAGAACTCTCCCGTAATTGCCCACTCGTCGCTCAACTCTTCCTTTCCCTCATCAACTCTTTAAAACTTGACATTTTCCCCAACGATTAGATTTTTACTATCAATTCTACTTTAATTACTTATTCTTAAGTTCCACAAGGCCAAACACAAAGTAAATAAAAATAGAAACTGAACAAACACATCAAAACACGTCAAAAAAAGATTTCTATGATTAAAATATTTAAAATTAAGTATCGGACTCTACACTAAAAATCAATTTTTTTGTAGTGTTAATATTACTTGTGTGGTAGACACTAAAACAAGTATATGGGTGCTCATTTGAGAATGAGTTAACTGAACATGACTCGACTTAAGAGCACCTAGTGGAGTTTTATTTGCCTATTAATAGGTAGCTATTATGTTACAGTTGTGCATGTGATATTTAGACTCGAGGCACCATGGTTATCTTGTATGAGACTTATTATACTTTGATTCTATTTAATATGGTTTTATCTATAGATCATTAACTAGTAGTAACTGGGTCTAATGAGTTTTATATGGAGGTATGTGAGTGTACAATAAGGGATCTATCACTCGAAAATAAAAGAGGAGAATGTCCTATGTGATCTACTAAGATATAATTCGAGAAGGTTCTTGGCCAAGGCAAGGTGAGAATTATAAAGGAGTTTCTAATTTCACCAAAAGAATTATTTGTTGAGATCATTTAGACACATAGAATTAATGTTAAGGGTTTGACAATAATTCCATACCCTAATTAGCTTAATCAAGATATTGCATGATGGAAGGATTTAATTGCACGGTAACTGATAACAAAAAGGTTCAAGGTTTCACAACCAAATTCACACTTCTTGGGTAGTCATGATACGCTGCTAGATGTCATTATTGATTATAGAAGCACTGAGAGTTAATGCAATGGACAATTAATTAATTCTTACAAAAGAGGGAATCAAAGGAAATTTTGATTCAAAAATAAATTAGGAGTTCTAATTAATTAGAAAGAGTTCCAATTGCAGTTACATAAAAGTTATGGTATCCAACCATATTAATTTAAACCTAAAGGGTCACACATAAAAAGGGCAATGTGTAATTAGAAAATAACTGCAGGGGTTTAGTTTGCAATTAATGGTTAGTTATACCTAACTCTAACACTATAAATAGTTTATGAGTGTGCAAAAATTTGCTACCATATAATCTACACACAAGTTTCTCCTATAGTTTTAGTTCTTCTTTTTCACATAAGAGAGAGAGAGAGCTAATTTAGATAGAAATCATAATTCAGAATTTTTCCGGTGTGGATGATCTTCAGAGATCATATAGTTTTGTTATTGTTGTGAATTCAAGAACGTGAGAATTTGGATTCGAGCGTGTTGGTGAATTTGACAATAACAACTTCAAGGAGACATGAACACATCGAATCAAAGTTACCGATTCTAAACCTTGAATGTTCTTGTTCAATATATGTTCTATGTAAATCATAAGGTGATTAGGGTTTATAGGAATCAATGAAAATTTTAAAAAACTTCCCCTGCATTTTCTACATTGATTTCCTTCAATGTTTGCACCTAGTACCACTCATTTTGTTATTGGTCTTTGCATTCTTTGATATATCAAAGGCACTTTGTTTCATAGATTTCATTTCTCAGCTTAATCCTCTCTTGAGTTACAACTATTATGATGCTGATTGGGCTGATCGGCGCTCTACAATTACCACTTTGAATTTGAGCGAGGTGTTAGAGATATTAGAATATATTATAGGATCTTATTACACGGTACAGAGAATCAAGAAAAGGGTTGATTTGTAATTACACTAGTTTCCTTGTTTTCCATTTATTTGTAAATACTTTTTCTATCATTAGCTGGCTTCCACTTTTAGTACAATATTGGTTAGTTTGTTACATGAGAGGGATATATACGCACGGTATTATGTACAGTGCATTTTTTATTGAGGAATATACAGAACTTTTCCTTCATCTGCTCTCTGCTTTTCCTTCTCACCATTTCGTATACTGACATGGTATCAGAGCAGAGCCTCACAAATATGGTTAAATACTTGAACCTCACCGACCCTAGGAACCCATTTCGGCTGGACAACGGTGATAACCCTGCCGTCGTTCTGGTCACTGACTTGCTTACCAGTGATAACTATCCCACTTGGTCCCGTGTGATGAGACGAGCTCTCCGTGCCAAAAACAAAATCTGCTTCATCACTTGTTCCATTTCTCAACAAACAGACCCCGATGATCCTCTTATTGACTTATGGGAGCGCTGCAACGATATGGTGGTTTCATGGCTTCAGAACTCTATAAACCCCTCCATCAGATCCAATGTTGCTTTCATAGACAATGCCCGTGACCTTTGGCTCAATATTCAGGACCATTTCTCCCATCAAAATGGACCTTGTATTTACCAGCTCAAGAAGACCCTTGCCAGCCTTCAACAAGACTCTGACACTATAAGTGTATATTATGGAAGGCTTAAATCTCTTTGGGATGAGTTACTTATGTAGGACCTTAGTTTGCTCCTGTGGATCGATGAAAACTCTCTCAGACCGATACCAACGGGACTATGTCTTTCAGTTTTTGATGGGTTTAAATGACACATATTCCCCTGTTCGAGACCAAATACTCTTAGATCCTTTTCCACCCATCACAAAAGTCTTTTTTCTCATTCAACAACAAGAATGCCACTATCAAATGACCCCCATTTCAAACCCATCTGACTCCATGGCCTTTGGCATTCGCAAACCATTCCCATTTCCTACCCATAATCCATCCCAACAAAAATCAAAGAAAGAGTGAGCCTATTGTTCTCACTGCAAGATCACATGAGACTCTTTTGAAACTTGTTTCAAGGTTGGTAACGACGAGGCCCCCATTTGTTCTCATTGCAACATGTTTGGACATACAATGGAGAAGTATTACAAGCTCCATGGCTACCCCCCCCCCCCCCCCCCCCCGGACACAAACTTTTCAAGAAATATCAGGATTCAAATGCTTTTACTGCTCAAACTGCTCTTATTGACTCTGACCTTGAGGATTCCAGTGATGGTCGAGTAGGTCTTACTCAGGCATAATATCAGCAATTAATGGCATTACTCCAACCATGGCAGCCCTCCATCATTGCTCAGTCCTCTACCAACCAGATTCAATCAATCATTCCTCCTAAGTTAACTCTTCAGATTTTTGGTATTTCAAATTGTTTATCCACCTGCACACACAATCATTCATTCCCACAAGAAATTCCTTGGATAATTGATACCGATGCAACTGACCATATGGTCTGTTGTACCTCATTGTTTACCACTATTAATTTTCCTGTTTCTCACTCTGTTAAGTTACCAAATGGCAGAAATGTACCTATTACACACAAGGACACAGTTCACTTAACACCCTCGCTTCACCTCACCGAAGTCTTGTGTGTTCCTTCCTTTAGTTTTAATTTAATTTCAGCCAAGAAGTTGGCTGCCAATCTCACCTGTTGTCTAGTTTTTTTCTCTGATTTTTTCCTTATTCAGGACCTTTTATCTTGGACAACGATTGGGAAGAGTGAAGTGAAGAATGGTCTATATCACTTGCTCAACACGGCTATCTCTCCCTCTACCCTAGTGACCACTCTTTCTCATTTTTCCACAGTTACGAAGTCTGCTACAGCTTCTGTTTCACACACTGAAAATGTTACTGACCTATGGCACTGTCGCCTAGGCCATCTTTCTTTTTCTGTTCTGAATATGATTACAGATCCTATTGTTAAGAAAAGCATTTCCACTACTAATACAAAGCCTTGTTACATTTGTCCATTGGCAAAATTTCATAGACTTCCTTTCCCTCATAGTAAACATAAGACATCAATACCATTTGAACTTGTGCATTGTGATCTCTGGGGACCCTGTTCTGTTCCTGCTTATGATGGCTCAAAATATTTTTTTAACTTTAGTTGATGACTTCACTAGGAGTACATGGTTGTATCTCCTTCCAAACAAAGCTGCCACCCGAACCAGCATTGAGTCTTTTACCAATATGATTGAAAATCAATTCAACCTCACCATCAAAATTCTAAGAAGTGATAATGGAGGAGAATTTCAAATGAAAGAGTTTTTTCATAAAAAAAGGGATCCTACATCAAACAAGTTGTGTTGCCACTCCACAACAAAATGGAGTTGTGGAGAGGAAACACCAACATTTGCTTAATGTGGCTCGTGCTTTAAAATTCCAAGCTGGTCTTGCTCTTGAATATTGGAATGATTGTGTTTTGACCGCCACATACCTCATCAATAGGACCCCTAGTCCTCTTCTTCAAAACAAAACACCATTTGAACTTTTATTTAAATCTCCACCCACTTATACTCATTTAAAAGTTTTTGGGTCTCTTTGCTTTGCTGCCACTCTTTCACAAGAAAGAACAAAATTTGATCCCCGAGGTCACATATGCATTTTTCTTGGATATCCTTTTGGAACTAAAGGTTATAAATTGCTTGATCTTGAGTCCAAAACCATCTTTATTTCTCAGGATGTGATTTTTCATGAGCCCATCTTTCCATTTCAATCTTTACCTCATCCCTAATCCACTCATTCTCCGAACCCCACCCTTGTTTTTACTAAACCTCCACCACCACCCCACCCTCCATACCTGTACCAACATCTCAACAACATGTTGCACCATCACATAATTCTTCCACTTTTTCTCCCATTACTAAACCCTCACTTTCCACACCAGTTTATCCACCTCAACCCCCTCTTCACAGGTCACAAAGGGTAAGGAGAGCTCCACAATACCTGCAGGAATTCCATTGCAACCAGACTTCACATTCAGGCCCTTCTCAGTTGCTGTCCACGGCTTCTTCTTCCTCTACTGGTAATCCCTTTTCTTTAGCTAATTTTCTGACTTACCAGAATTTTTCTCATCTTTTACTGCTTTTTCCACCTCCATTTCCATTACTTCTGACCCTACTACTTATAAACAAGCTGTCAAACACCCTGGTTGGTGTCAAGCCATGAACACAGAATTGTCTGCCTTATAACAGAACCAAATTTGGATTATCACTGATCCTGGTAAAAGAGGCAATTGGTTGTAAATATGTCTACAAAACTAAGTTTCATGCTGATGGTTCTGTAGAAAGGTTGAAAGCAAGGCTTGTTGCAAAAGGGGTTCACACAATAAGAATGTATAGACTATACGGAGACCTTTTCCCCAGTCGCCAAGCTTGTTACTGTTAGAGTCTTATTATATGTTGCAGCAGTACAAGGCTGGTCACTTCTTCAATTTGACATTCACAACGCATTTCTCCATGGTGATTTGCATGAGGAGATTTATATGCGTAAACCACCAGGTTATAACAAAGAAGGACCCAATCAAGTACGCAAGCTTCTCAAGAGTCTCTATGGACTTAAACAAGCCTCCCGACAATGGTATTCTAAATTTTCCTCTTCTCTCATTGATTTTGGGTTTGAACAATCTAAAGTTGATTACATTCTCTTTACTAAACTAGATGGCTCATCTTTCATTGCCTTACTAGTTTACGTAGATGATATCATTGTCGCTGGTAATTGTCCTTCTTCCATTGCATCACTCAAATCTTTTCTTCACACTCAATTTAAGATCAAAGATCTTGGATGTTTGTGCTATTTTCTTGGTTTGGAAGTTGCCAGGTCTTCCAAAGGTATTCACTTGTGTCAAAGAAAATATGCTTTGGACATCTTGGCTAACACAGGGACCTTCGGCAGCAAACCACTTCAAATGCCCCTTGAGCAGAATTTTAAGCTCAGCAAATCTTCTGGTGATCCACTACCAGACCCGAGCCTCTATAGAAGACTTATTGGCTGTTTGTTGTATCTTATAATCACCCAGCCTGACATATCTTATGTTGTCCAGCTCCTTAGCCAATTTATGGATCATCCCACGACTTCACATTTGGCTGCAGCTCATAAAACTCTTTGATACATCAAGGCAGCACCTGAACAGGGTATATTACTCTCATCCTCATCTCCACTTCAACTTAAGGCCTATCGTGATTCAGATTGGGCCTCGTATCCTGGCACACGTCGCTCCGTTACTAGGTATTGCATACTTCTTGGCAATTCCCTTATTTCTTGGAAATCCAAGAAACAATCTATGGTGTCCCGCTCCTCAGCCGAGGCCGAATATCGATCCATAGCTTCCACATGCTCTGAGCTCACTTGGCTTAGGTTCTTACTTCTTGATCTTTGGGTTCCACATCCTTAGGCTACTTTACTTTATTGTGACAACCAAGTCGCACTCCATATCGCTTCTAATCCGGTCTTTCACGAACGTACCAAGCATATCTAGTTAGATTGTCACTTAATCCGAGATAAGATCCAAGAGGGCAGCATCATCACAGCTCATGTTGCCTCACAGTGCCAACTAGCTGATATTTTTACAAAGGCTTTGCCCTCCTTCATCATTAAGTTACATTTATCCAAGATGGGAATAGTCAACCTCTATTCTCCATCTTGTGGGGGGCTATTACACAGTACAGAGAATCAAGAAAAGGGTTGATTTGTTATTACACTAGTTTCCTTGTCTTCCATTTATTTGTAAATACATTTTTCTATTATTAGCTGGCTTCCACTTTTAGTACAGTGTTGGTTAGTTTGTTACATGAGAGGGATATATACCCACGGCATTATGTACAGTGCATTTTTTATTGAGGAATATACAGAACTTTTCCTTCATTTGCTCTCTGCTTTTCCTTCTCACCATTTCGTATACTAGCAGATCTTGTTATCATGTATGTGTTGATAATTAGGGTATCTTTATTGTACAGTTCACCTAGCTTAGTTTTCATATTTGGTTCCTTGTAATCCTATAAATATCTCTCTTGTATATTTGCTAGATATACAATCAATACCTAATTCTTTTCCTCTCTCCCTTATATTTTTGTTACACAATAAAAGCCTCGAAACTAACAAACAATCACATTTCATTATTTTATCTGTTTTCTCTGTTTTTTATTTTTGGCTCACAAAGGGGACGAGGGGGCCAAATGTCCCCTTTAATTTAAAAAAAAATCACATCTATCACCATAAGAAAAACAAATTTAAAACGGTTTGAAACCACCTATAAATCTCTTAAAACCACCAATAAAGATCTATAACCCTTATAAAAATACATGCTTATAAAAAATCAAATATATATTTATATATTGTTGTTTTTCTTGTACTATTGAATTTTCTATATTATTTTGATGAGTTAATTTTAAAATAGTACGAATACATGATTCTTTTAAAAAAAATTCAAGCTTATAATGGTTTATTTTATTTTATGGATTTTTTAAAATATTTTTCTACAATTAAATTATTAGAGGTAACCATGAGCTATGCTTAAGTTTGCACCTCTTATTATATGAGAGTAATGTCTCGATTTTGACTCATATTGTTATCAATTTAATAAATAAAATGTTAAGGTTAAAGAAATTTCTTCATTCAAATAGTTAAATGAATTTCTATTCTTAATTATCTTTTATACTGTTTGTGATACCTTTAAGTTTGATTATAGAGTAATTTTGTGAGTACACTTTAAGAGTACTTTCTATGTTTTATGAGTGTTTGGAATTATTTAAGTATGAATGCTTAATTCTTATCACTAATTAAATAATGAATTGTACTAATAATTAAACACAAAGTAAAAAATAATAATAATAATGAGAAAGCTTAGCTATAGAGACACGTGAAAACGATGTCTTTAAAGGTAGATTTTGCGTCCCTGAAATCTTTGACTTAGTACGTATGGTCTCAGCGTGTCTACCATCCAAGATTCAACTATAGAAATTCTTTGTATGAATGCGAATCTACTGCAAAGGCTAAATGATTATTATTGGAAATTCCTTGCTTTTTGAGACTAACAGGACTTGATAAATTATATATAGAAAAGGAGAAGAGATATGTTGTTCAATGTGTATTTTTATAGGATCTTAAACTTGAGAGTTACAAGCCTACTAAATGGTGAAATTATGGGTGAGATAATGTCCAACGGTTAGTGGCTTAAATGTGAGTTAGTGACCTTATTAAGGCCCTAACGGCTAATTTGACCCCAATATTTCCAACGGCTAGTTACACAAAAATGTTAGGTGTATTGAAACACTTAAAAAATAATGCTAACAATGAGCATATATAACTCAACTAATATTTGGTAATATTTTAATTATTGTTAATTGTGATTACAATTATGATAATTATTTTATATACTGAATTTGTCTTTTTTATTTTCATTTGACTATAAAAATATGATCAATAATACTTTTGAAGAGCGTACGTATGCTTACATAAAGAGTCGTATCAATTTATTAAAATTTTATTTGGAACAAATTTGGAATAATAATGCATATTTTAATTCATGATGGTTTAAGGAGCACGATAGTTTGTTTGACTTGATTTCTTGTTACTACATTATTTAAAAGTTAAAAAATTAAGAAAATAGCTAATTGGTGTTCATAATATTGCACATAATCATACAACAATTTAAAAATATAAAAAGTTCATCGAGAGAAGTTGACTAAAATAGTTCTAGGTGCAACAAATAAATATAAAATTTATATATGTATTTTTTTATAAAAAAAGTTCGATACCTTTTCATTTTTCAATTTATTAACTAAAGATTTGAACTTTTGTTTACTTAAGTATACGGATATCGGTTTAATTATTATTATTATTTTGCCTATGTATGTTGCCTCCTCTAAACTAAAATTCTAGCTCTGACACTAATAATATTTTGATAGTTATATGTTTTACCCATATTTTAGTCACCATTGTTATTTTGTTTAGTTTCATTTATATATTTATATGTTGTAGGGTAAGCCCCTTTTTGAAATTCAAACATTATACATTTTTAAGTGTTTTGCGCGTAAACCGGCCCATAATAATATTTTGCTACTAAAAAACCTATAGTACTAGTAAACTCTGATGTTATCAAGCACAAGGTGTCTTCATTTTCACCGATCACTGATTAATTGTTGTTCAAGGTTGTTAGTTTTATTTTTGAAGTGTTTCAAAACACCTAACATTTTGTGTAACTAGCTGTTGAAAATTTTGGGACCAAATTAACTGTTAGGGCCTTAATAAAGTCAACTCACATTTAAGTCATTAGCCATTGGACGATGAAGCCACTAGCTGTTGGGCCATTATTGGTCATTATCTCACCCATTATTTCAGCATTTAGTAGGCTTGTAATTCTCAACTTCAAGAGCCTATAAAAACACACATTGAACAACCCATTTTTTTTCGTTTCTTCTCTCAATAATTTATCAAGTATTGTAAGTGTCAAATAACAAGAAATTTTCGGTAGTAATCCTTTAGCCTTTGTAGTGGATACACATTCATTAAAATGATTATTATAATTGAATCTTGGAAGGTAGACACATTGAGACCATACGCGTCTAGTCAAAGAATTCGGGGACACGAAATCTACTTTTAAGGACAACTCTTTCGCGTGCCTCTATAGCGAAGTTGTCATAATCTATTTTATTTAACAATTGTGTTATTTAATTTTATTAGTATATTTTTTTGTGACAAGAATTAAAGCATTCATAAGAAAAATAATTTCAGCAATCTTAAAGGTAGAGATTTTGTTATGGATACATCAATTCTTGTCGTTGCCAAAATATTATTGGAAGCAATTAAAGTTGATTCCTTTGATCGAAAAAAATACGACGTTTTAGATTTTACAACAATTGTTTTTGTACTAACTTAGCCATATTAGGACACGAATAAAATTACAATACATACGCTAATGAGTTATTAGAGTTATCTTATATATAAATTTAGAATCTAAATTTTTTTAGTGAGAATATTATATTCTATTGAAACTTTCATTGGATTCAATTTGAAGACTTTTTGTGTTAATGTTGTGAAATATTGGTTGATCTATAAAATTATACTGAGATTCTCAAGTTCTAAAAGTGGCATAGAAATCCTACTAATCATGTAGAGGTTGTGTGTTGTAGGCACTAAAAAGTGCTTAGTGATCTTTACTTTATCTTCTAATATAATGATAACGTTACTAGCCATAAAAAATAATAAATAAAGACTAAAACAATAAAAAATATATATAGTGTCGAGACAAAGACAAAAAGTTGAAATGGAAATGTTGAACGATGACCTATGGAAACAAAAAGTTACATAATGTGCATGTGCCTTTATGTAGAAATTTTAAATGTTGTATAAGTTTTATTTGGTGTAAGAGAAAGTTGTTGCACAGTAACAGGCTTCATTAAGATCAATTTTACGATAAAATTTTGGTGATGTGAGTCATATTTGTTTTGGAGACATGGGCATTATAAATTTCATTTTCTGGCATCTTTTGAGAAATGTCAAACAATCCCATTTCATATGAAATCTAAATTATTTTTAGCATATATGGAATATGTGATCTAAAAAGCAAAAGTTTTGTGCATTCAAAATTGCAAGGAGTAAATATAAAGTAAAATCTATTAAGCATTATCTTGAAAATCATACCCTAGCCTAACTATTTGGTAAAATCTATCTTTAAAATGAAGCCTAAAATGCTAGTTGAAGAACTGTATTGAATAACAACAATTTTAGAACATTTTTTTATTTCATGAATATGAATTATGTATAGCCTTTTAAATTATCTACAACAATTGTTTTGATAGATATATTACAAAGAATAATTTTAGAAGAAACATTACCCTCAACATGCCACTCATGTCATTATAAACGGTGATGGGTTGTTTGTTCATGGCATGTTGAACGTCGTTAGTGCTTGTAGGGTTAATTAAAAAATTTCTTTAGTAGCTATTTGTTGTGTGGTGAATAGTGCATAGTAAATAGTGAGTGCTCGATGAGTTTTACATAGTGGACAATGCACAATAAACATAATATAATTAACAAATATAAGTTTATTGAGAAACTCTTGTTAAAACAAAAATGCCTAAGTGAGATATATTTTTTATACAAATAATTGAAGCTCCTAATTATATGTTATCATGTGATTTGCTCATAAATGAATATTATATATGATTTTGATTATGAGGCATTATTATTATATAAAATAGCTAATATAGGAAGGTTATGAATTATTTCAGTCCATCGAGAGACATTATGTGATTTTGGTCTGTAAAGTTTATCTTGTGACTTGGTATCATATAAAATTGGTAAGTAAATGAGATGTGCTTTATATGAGGCTTGTTGAACATCGTGCAAAACATGAACTATTATTTGGGAAATTGAGTACTTGAAAAATTTGTGAACCTACAAGTAAAATTTTTTTTAAGAAATATTTGAAAATGTGGGGTCTTTGAAAAAGTTTTTTTATTGAAACCTAAAAAGATAAAAATAGGTTCTAAACTTTTAATTAAGTGTTTATTGACAGTGCATATTGGTATAACATATATTATCAGTGTACTAAAAGGTTATACTAATGTGAGTCAATTAAAGCCAAATAGTGATTATCTGTTTACTCTGGCAAGTGGTATAATTTTTTGGAAATCATCCAAACATACTATAATTGCGAGGTCCACCATGAAATATAAATTTATTACCTTAGAGAATGTTGTCTCTGAATGACTAATGCAATTATTTATGGACATTTCATTGTGGGGGAGACTAATCTTATGTAAGACTCTTCATTGTAATTACCAATCGGCAATAGCTTGTGCTAAATAAAATAAAATAAAATAAAGTTCATATTGTATTTTGATTAGCTCTTTGAGGGGCATACGGTTATTGTGATTGGTCCAATGAAGGACATTGAGAAATGAAAATCTCAAGGTGGTGCTCTATATAAATAAATATGAAATGTGATACGTGGCCCAGTAAGGGGCAGTGAGATATGTGATTGGCCCGTTGAGGGGCGTATGAATATTGTATTGTTGCCTGCTAAGGGGTGCTACCTACCAAGAGGTGTGAACTAAAATAAATTTCTAAGGTCAAAGAGGAATCCAACCAATTCTCTTACCAAGCCACTAGCAGAGCTAGTGAGCAAAATATCGAGGGGGATGAGACTGATGCCCATTAGAGAGACTAAGTGATGGATATCCAACCTTTGTGATTGGATATCCAATGAATGAGGTTCAATGAGAAGGATGAAGTTACTAGAGTCTTGTGAGGTACTGTCACTTAACTATACGCCTTTCATATGAGATGATTGGTAAGAGTCCTTTCCTTTGGTGTATGACAGTGCAATTGCGATTAGTGTAAGTATAAACTTATAGCTCTTAATGGGTCCATAGTGTGCAATTGCGATTAGTGTGAGGATAAGCTTATAGCTTTTAATGGGTCCATAGTCTAAATTTGGATGGGGTATTAATCGTAGTACACTTTTGATGGATACCACCTATATGAGTGTGGGAGTTAAGCCGCTTCCCTTGTGACTTGAGTAATTCGCTAGAGCACTCATGAAAATCCATACAGGCACATGGCTATAAAAGTGCCAAACCATTGGAATTACTACTTGTTGAGGATGTTATGTGAATAACTATCTTAGCCGCATCACATTCAAGGAATTGGTTAAATGAGTTTAGCTCCACCATTTTCCTGTGGTCCCAAAATGGTTCGTTCTAGGTGTAGTTCAAACCAAAAATTACTATCTGTAATGCATAACTTCCTTGTATTCCTTGCTATTGTCATTTTAAGTGTTTTGAGACATGTGGGGGATTGTTAGCTTTATTTTTTAAGTGTTTCAAAACACATAACCTTTTGCGTAACTAGCTGTTGGAAGTATTGAGGCTAAATTAGTCGTTAAGGCCTTAATAAGGTCACCAACTCACATTTAAGCCACTAGCTATTGGACCACTAAGCCACTAGCTGTTGGGTCATTATTGGTCATTATCTCACCTATAATTTCAGCACTTAGTGGGCCTGTAATTCTCAAGTCCATGAGCCTATAAAAACACACATTGAACAACCATTTTTTTTGCTTTTTCTCTTAATAATTTATCAAGTATTGTGGGTGTCAAATAGCAAGGAATTTTCAGTAGCAATCTTTTAACCTTTGTAGTGGATGTGCATTCATACAAATGATTGCTATAGTTGAATCCTGGAAGGTAGACATATTGAGACCATACGCGTCAATTCAAAGACTTTGGAGACGCGAAATCTACCTTTAAAGAAAATGCTTCCGTGTGCCTCTATAACTAAGTTGTCTTAAGCCATTTTATTTAACCATTGTGTTATTTAATTTTATTAGTATAATTTTTATGACAAGAAATAAAGCATTCATAAGAAAAATATTTCAACAAATGCATGGTTAATGGTTATTTCAAACAATTTACGTACATATATCCACCAATAATTTCCTTTGATCAACCTTATTGGCTCAAGGAACATATGGGCTAGAGCTAGGGCTTAAGAGATCTTTGTCTCTTATGGTTTGTCATGTCTTTGATTTCTCAATGACTTTCTTAGTTAAGGGAAAAAAAACACCCAAGAAAATTTGTAGAGATCATGAATATATTTATTTAGGCCTTAATTTAAATTCATAAGGAGGGTAATTTGCCATTCGGGTACAACATTACGACAGTACACCCTACACAAAGAATGGTGATAGGGAGTTATCAACATTGTCCCACAATTTTATTCATCATAATAGTTATGATTTTTTAGTAGTAATTTTTAAAAGTTTGAGTGGTAACAAACTAATTTAGGTAGCAATAAAAACGAAAACTTCAAAATTGTCTGCGCAACGTGGTTGACTCTCATTTATTGAGTCTATTGATAAAAGAAAAAAAAAAGACAATTACGATGGCTAAGGGTGCGTTTTGTATTGAAAAATGTTACATTTTTCATCTCTATTTTCTTTAACACTTGCTTCAATAATTTAGACATTTTTAACATAATTCGGAAAAAAATACTTCTTTTTCCAACGTAATATTAAAAAATTTAGGAAACAACGTTTTTTTATTTCCCAAAATATTTAATATTATGTTGGAAATAGAAATGTTTTTTTTCTTCAAATTATGTTAAGAATATCCAAATTGTTAAACAAATGATAAAAAAAACTATAAATGAAAATATAAACATTTTTCAATATTTTTAATAGAAATTCTTTTTGTTCTTACTTAAATAGAAATTACAAGTTTATTTCAAGAATTACATAAAATAACTTCAGTTCTTCAAAATTTCATAATAAATTTCAAAATTTTACCTTTCAGTCTTTTTCCCCAATTTTTGTTGAAAATTCTCCCGTGAACTTCAAAAAATCTCAGTCTTTAAATCTCCAATAAATAATTCTATCAGTCTCAAAGTGTTTAAAAGTGTTTTTCTATGTTTTCTAGAGAGAGAAATTTTTCAGAGAAATATAATCCTTTTAATTCTTCCATTCAATTAAGAATTTATTATAATTAATTTTCGGGATAAATAATTTTTTCCCTTCGAGGTTTGGCCTAATGTACACTTACTCCTTCGTAATTTTGGAAATAAAACTTACCCCCATAGAGCTGATTAAAAGCATTAAATCTAAATGAAAAATATTGAATGACAAAAATGTCCATCATTTAAACACAGATACAAACCAACGTGGAACCCATTTCAATTCTCGTTCTCTCTCATCTCAACGTTCTTCTCTCTCTCCCCCATCTCTTTTGAATCAACTGTATTCTTGTGAAACCCTAGGCTAACCTTAAAATCTAACATAAACAAGTTAAATCATTTCATAAACCCATGAATAGTTTAATTCCTAGTGAATTTCGATCTGTATCTAGACGATTTTGATTGAAATCGCACAACATCTCAAGATTGATCTGTAACGCTTCATCATCTCGAGCTCCACTTGGTATGTATTCTCCATTATTTTATGCCATTTTTTTTTCTTGGTTGATTTTGATTTCCAATAGTTTTGTGTATTCTCTATATATGCATGATTTTTGATGATACAAAATTGATTTTGTTGGTTGCTATTTTAAAAAGTTGATTTCTTTGTTTGTTTTCCACTTTCCCTTTGGTTGCTATACATTGGTTATTGTTCACTTTTGGTTTTAAAATTTGGATAAATATAGTTGGACTTTTAAAATTGGAATTTTGCTTTTCAATTGATAACGATATGAAGGTGGGTTTGTTGTCCACTTAAACTTATTTTATTGAATTTCGATTAGGGCCTTTTTGATTATTGTCCTTTACCAGGTTAGTGTGAAGGTGATTCATGACCTTCACTTATACTTCCAAGATGAAATTGAACCCAAAGTTATCATAACTATTGACTCAAACAAATATTGTTATTTGACCATTTTGGATGATATTTTCCATCATTTGAATGTGAAATCCAATGTTGTTAAAATTAGAGTTGGGAACGGATAAAATTTTAGAGTGTTATGAACATTTAAGGGATGTGTTTCAATACTATTTTGGGATTGAGAGAGTTGCCTTTTATATTGATAAAATTGATGACTACCAGCCTCTCTCAATGTTTGTTGAATCTAGGCAAAGGATTGGTTATTCAACTTGGTTGAATGATGATGTTGATATAATTGACCTCGATGATGATGTTGGGGATATGACTAATGTGGCTGATGAGTTTGATGAGACTAATGTTGCAAATGAAGTAGATGGGAGTAATAAGCTGGATGAAACCAATGTTATTGGTGGAGGCATTGTGAATGAATGGGAGAATATAATTGATGATGATACCTAGGGTGGTAGTAAATGGTGGATGAAACAAATTGTGACAGTAATGTGGTTTTTGATTGAGATTAACATGAAATCAATGATGTGTTTTATGAATGTGAAGACCTAAATGAGGATGAGGAGGGGGTTAAAGTAAGGGATCAAAGTAAGGGGGTTAAGTGTATTGAAAGAGGTGACAAAGGTAAAGGCAGTAAAGGTGTTGAAAGAGGGGACTTAGGTAAGGGTAGTGATGGTATTGAATGACGGGACCATGGTAGTGGTAGTGAGAATGTTAAAAGAGGGGGACAAGGTAAGAGAAGTGAGAATATTGAAAGAGGGACAAAGTAAGGACAATGAGGGTGTTGAAGGAGGGGGATGGTGTGAGGTCAGTGGCGGGGTTGAATGAGTGGGAATGGTGAGGTCAATGAGAGGGTTGAAGGATTGGAAGAACAAATACAATCAAAAGATGAGGCTAGTGGATTTTTAGATGATGATGAAAAGGACTAGTTGGAGGATGGAGGTGAGTCTAATGATAATAGTGAGGAATATGATTTTGGTGAAGAGGCAGATTTAGACTCAGACAATGAACAATGTGATGTAAGGTTTGATGAACCAGTAGACTCTGTTATAAGTGCATATTTAAACTTAGATGCACTGTGCAAGGCTGAGGGTTGTCCTTGGAGAATTTATGCTTCATTAACACCAGACAAGATTACATTCACGGTCAAAATCTAGAAAGATGTTCACAACTGTGTGAGAACTGATAAGAATAATAATGGAATGGTACCATGGATTGGTAGGAAACTAGGTAATCAGTTGAAGGCTGACCCGAGCGTGAGCTATAAATTGATGAGAAAAAGGATTAATCCTCATGCTAAACAGTTGTACATTGCTAAAAGAAAGGTGAAAGAGGAAGTTGAAGGTGGGCATAAGGAGTCATCTAGGAAACTAAGAAAATATGCTAAGTTAGTAGTGGAAAGGAATCTAGGAAGTATTGTGAGAATACAAGTGTATGAGAGATAAAACCTAAAAGAAGCAGTTGTGTTTAAAATAATATTTGTGTGCTTCCATACAATGAAGAGTGGATTCCTTAATGGTTATAGGCCATTTTTTAGGCTAGATGGTTATTTTCTAAAGAGTTTATATGGTGGGGTGTTATTGTCTATTGTAGCACTTGATGGAAACAATGGTTTATTTCTGGTAGCATATGTTATTGAGGAGGTATAAAACAAAGAAAGTTGGGCATTCTTCTATAGGTGTTTAAGGGATTGTATTGGAAAAGTCACTTACCTTTATGTTAGATAAACAAAAGGTTAAGCAACATTCTAATTTTACTCACATTCATACATTCTCCTAAATTTTCGTAACATTTTATTAAAATGCCTAAAAACTGTTTTACTTACATATAAGGAAACATACTTATCACATAAATTGTGTTAGGTATATCTATAGTAACTTCCGAGCCAGTTTCCCTAAGCTTGGGTTGAGGGCAGATTTCTGGTGGGCTGCAAAAGTATTCCACATTGATGGTTTCAAAGAAGCCATTACTTCATTGAAAGGCCACTCAGATCCAGCATGGACATGGTTAGCTGAGAAGTCTTTCTCTTGGGCCAGACACACATTTGGTTCAACATCAAATGATGGTTTAGTGACAAACAACCATATAGAGTCCTTCAAAGCCTAGGTGAAAAAATTGAGGAACACACCAGTAATTAACCTTTTTGAAAGTCTAAGGATGAAACTAATGTTCAGGCACCAAAATAGATAAGCCAAAGGTAACACCTGGGAGAATGAGAACGTGAATCCTAAAACTAAAGCTAAATTGAATAGGATTATTCAGTCAACAAAGAATTGCAGTATGGTGCCTAGCGGAAAAGATGAATATCAAGTGATGGAAAATGAAATCATGTATGTAGTGGACCTAGGAGCAAAGAATTGTAGTTATCAATACTAGATGAAGATTGGTTTGCCATGCAAGCATGCAACTTATTGCATCTATAAATATAAGAGAGAAAAATTAAATGCTACTGCCATGATTACTCTCAGTCTATACCTATATTCAAGCTTACAGTAAGATTAATCATCCTTTACCAAATGTTAACATAACCCAAGGTAATATTGAAGAAGATATAAAAGCTCCACCACTGGAAAGTGGACATGCTAGGCCTAGGAAAAACAAGATGAGAGAAGGTGATGAAGCTAGCTCTGCCACACAAAGTAGAAAGTCTTGCATTGTGACATGTAACATCTGCAAACAGTTTAATCATAACAGTATAACCTGCCAGAGAGGAGCAATAAAGAAGGTAAAACAATAATGTATTAATAATTTATGTTTTATTACTGTTTACTAAACAACTTTATTGATTTGTATTGTTATACTATTTCACATTGTAGGGGAAAATAGCGGTGGTAGATGGAACTGGAAGAGATTATCAAAGAAGAAGTAGGGTAACAAGGGGTAGTAGAGGAGGTTCAAGTAATGGTGAGGGAAGAGAAGTGTTGCTAGAGGTGGAGCACAAATGGTGGTAAGTCACAAAGGTCTGTAAATGGTAGTGAGGGAAGAGAAGGTATAGTTAGTGGTGGAGCATCAATGGGTGGTAAGGTTACAAGGTCTGCAAGTGATGGTGAGAGAAGATAAGCTGTTATTGTTTTGGAGGTAGTGGTAGAGTTATAAGGTCTATAAGTGCTAGTGAGGGAAGAAAATGTGGTGTTGGTCAGGAAGGAAGAGATGGTGCTACAAGAAAAACTAATGCTACTATACCAACACAAAAGAAAGAAAAAAGAAAAGGAAAAGAAGTTTTCAATGGAAGAAGGGGTGCACATACTAGTGTTAGTTTAGTGACTTAAGTTTGAACTTTACTAATTTATAATCATAATGTGTTTATTAAACTTTGTATTAGTTGGTGTAGATAATGAATGATCGGTGTGGTTGGTGTATATTGTGAATGATTAGTGTAGATATTGTGTTCATGGTTGGTGTACATATTGATTTTGTTTTAGTTGGATACATGGTACAGTTTTTAGTGATGCATACAGATCTGACAAGACACAAGATGCAAGGCCTCCTACCCACATAACCATGACTGGAGCAAGAAGAGTTACAAGGTCATTTACCACCACTTCTCACTTTCCTAGAACTCAAGAGAGTGCTTCTTGATGTGATATATGCATATTCTTTTAAAAAGAAAGAACAATTTCATATTTCTTTTTATTTTAAATTATGGTGGAGCAGCCCATTTGATGTGGATGTGTCTTTTTTTGTACAACTCTGAGTTGTTTTTTACTATACCATGACTTTTTTATTGGTTGTGATATTTTGACATGTTTAATGAATGCATTTTTTTTTATTTATAATTTATTCAATCTATGTCATTGGAATGAGCTTCAGCTTTACATATTGAATATATTACTTAGTTATGTGCACATGGGGACCATTTTGTATACATTCATAAATTTTGCTTCTATGCACATGGAGACCACTTTATAGTACTCTACTTTAAACATATTTCACAACTTTACTTATGAATATAAACATGATCTTTTGCAAAAATAACAACCATTCATTTCATTTAATAGTAAACAATATTACAAACCAAAGCATTCAATACCATTTCATTTCACCTTCTTAACATAAGTTGAGATAGAAACAAAGAAATCACAAAGTTGCAAACAATGCTTGCAAAAATCAACACTTTCAATTCCCCACCCTTTATCTCTGTGCCCACAAACCGCACATCCATTCTTCTAATATCCTCTCTAATCTTTTGAATTTCTACCCACAACTTCAATTCATTTACTTCAATAATGGTCCTAGCAACTGCTCTATTAATAGGCAAATACCACGTAAACAATTCACACTATCGATCTTCACAGGTGTAATACAATTTGATCGAATTTTTCTTTGACTCGAAAATCCTCATTGCAACTCTTTTTCCACATTTGCATACAATGTTTATGTATCTCAGATGACACCCACTTTCACTCATACTGGAAGAAGACATTGCTTGCCCTGTAACATGAAAATTCAAAAAAGCAATAGAAAATTTCACATCTCTAAAAATAATATATCAAAACTTAAACATAATTTGTTGAACCTAAGTAAAATAAAAAGATGAAGAATCGCAATAGACGAAGATAACGAACCCAAATAAACCCAAGATGCATACCCATCATGCTATAGACACCGAAATTGAAAGGATCGAGAAATTAAGAGGTTCTTTACCTAAAAAACTCCCAAGAACGCCAACTTAAAATCTATGAAGAAGAACTACTAATTAAAAGAAGAGATAAAGAATCGCGAAAGAAGAATCAGAAAATTATGGCTTGTGTGACTAGAAACTTACATCGCAAAAACGAGCTGAATGACGATATGGCAAACATAACAAATTGACAATCCTTAGATCCATCCATCAACATCCAGCTTTTTCAGCAAAGTTGAAAGACCCTTTTCACATATTAAAATAAAACATAGTGAAAAAGGGTCTCATTATCGGAGGTTCTATAAAGGTATAAACTAGCCAAATTAATTACATTGATCAACCAAGATAATGCAACAATATTGTACATTCCATGATTAAGTGAAACCATTGTCTAGCAAACCCCAACTTCAATATTATTTATGAACATATAACCATTTTACATGATCATATATGCTTTATATTTTGTTATGCATTCTAGTATCTTTGTCTTAGTGACAAGTATTTTGTGTTTATGCTTAAGAAAGGGAAAACATTCACCCATACCAAAGAAAGTAAAAACTATAAGATATTATGATGTAGGACAAGAAAGGCTTGATATCAAATGGATGAAAAATAGTAACATAAAGACTTTAATAGGAGAAAATTATAAATTAGAAGAAATGACCTAGACTTGAAATCTAATCAAATCACCATCGAGGAAATCCAAGTAATTGAGAGAAATCAGAACTTTATTAGACTTAGTTATAATACTACTAAAGGTGTTCTTATATAGACACCTCTAGTACTCCAAAAAGGAAATTATATAAAACCTTAATTTCGTAAATAGTGGAATATCTAAGAAACTATTAAGATATTAGTAAATTTCATTTTTCGTCTTTGAAGATTGTCATTCATTCATTTATGTTTTTCATGCTATAAATTCTTTTGAAAATCTTTTACGTGATTGCATCTGTCATTTAAGAATATAGTTTGGGCATCTAAAGAACCTTCTTCATGTATTTGATTCCCTTTAGGACATGAGAAGGTTTGCATATTCTTCGTAATGGTCGTTTGGGTTGACAAAATGAGCAATAATGAAAGATTGAGAGGAAATAAATTTATGATTTTTAATCAATTAGGGTATGAGTTTTTCGACATTTGATTGTTGGTGACGAAATTTATAGGGTTTAATCAATTAGTTAGGTCTTACTTTGTGATCAATAACCATGTTGGTGTTAAAAAAGGAATATTCTAATGAAAACGAATGTGTAATGTTAAAGACTCAATTGAGACAAATCAAAAATGAAGAATTTAAATATAATATATGGATGACAATTTTCAAATTCAAAACTGAAATTTGCTTAAGATATTATAACTTACTTAAATGTTTCTAATACCAAAACTACATATTTTCTTTTAGTTACAAAATATATCATAATATTATAATCTCACTGAATAAATTTTTATGCATTCTCTGTCATTCTCCAGAGTTCAAAATAATTCAACCCAAATTGAGAAATGGTGATGTATCAAGATCTTTAAAAGCATGTTGTCCACTTTCTGATGTAATGAATCGATGCCTGAGGGTATGTCACATTTGATTGGGATGTAATAACTCTTTTGTGATTACCGTTTAAATGAATAAAAAAAAGTATGGCATATGAGGAAGTAATATTAAGTTTAATTAATTAATTTTATTAGCTCTTGATATGCCAACAAATTTATACTTAAGAATAATTGCAGGGTCGTTGGTTTCGTTTTTCATATCTACGAATGACATACCACAATAATTTTTTTTATAAATTTTTTAAATGGTTATGAATGATTTGTCTTTGACACGCTTTAAAAAAGTGAATCTAATATGATGCACAACAAGTGCTTGATATTATTTTATTGCTGAATAAAAAAATTAAATTTGTACTTACTAACAAAATATTAAAAACTCAAGAACCGTTGCAATTTTCCCAATTAAGCTTATCATAATTCATACGTTTTAGTTAAAATGATTTTTACCTAAAACTGTCAATTTCCTTTTCTGAATGGGTGTCAGCAATTTTAAATTTCTGTAGAAATCTGACGTCGTATTATAAATTTAAAATCCCCAAAACCGCAGGTTCACGCGCCTATAAAATATCTTTTTGAAAAAGCAAAAAAGATAAAGATAAAGAGAAAAACCATTCCACCGCTTATGCCACTGCTCCCCCTTCTCCAACAAATAGAGAAACACAAAAGACGGAAAATCATAAAAAGTAAAAACAAAACCTAAGCAGAAAGCAAACTTTCTATCATCTCCAAACAACGCACGCCACGAAACAGACCCTCGAATCCCCCTCAAAAATCGTAACCCTATTTTTATAAGAGAGAGAGCGATTGATTGATTGATTGATTTTGAACAATGTCTGCGGCAGTTTGTGGAAGCAAGAGGTCGTTCTTCGAGGAGATCTCCTCGCCGCCGGTGTCAAAGAGGCATCGCTGCTCTTCGACTTCGCCGATTCGGTTCTCGTCGCCTAGTCTGTTTGATCAGCTCCGTTCTGTCTTTCCTAACATGGAACTTCAGGTCGTTCTTTCTCTCTCTCTGCTAACTATATATATATATATATATATATATATATATATATATATATATATATATAATTTTATCAAAATAAAACTATATATAGATAATTATGTATATGGTCGAGTAAATTTTATTTATCTAGATAGAATCAAAGAACAAAGCAGAAGGCTGCTAGAAGAATAACAAGAAAACTTACAATCAACTAGCAGAGGCCAAACCCCAATTTGCAGATATACTACTGTCAACTTGAACAAGAATTCCTAGACAAATAATCCTATCCATAACATCTGAGACAATAAAGTGAAGACCTTGCTTAACATCATGGAAGAGTTGCTGGTGAAGTCTGGTATTTCTTGCTTGC
Source organism: Bretschneidera sinensis (assembly GCA_023935145.1). Lineage (NCBI taxonomy): Eukaryota > Viridiplantae > Streptophyta > Magnoliopsida > Brassicales > Akaniaceae > Bretschneidera > Bretschneidera sinensis. Next base: position 51,584,150 of record CM043704.1, read on the forward strand.
CCTATGTATTAGAGGAATGCATTCCAAGCCAATTTTTTCGAAGTAACAATCATGCTTTTCCCTTTGAGAGTCTAAACACCCATAATAGCTCAGCTTGCGAGCTGTCCACAGTTCTGCCTCTGATACTCGATAAGAGCAGAATTTGCAACAAAATCTCTGCCCTCGTATGAGTTTCTGCTAAGCAAACATTGATTATCCACGGCTAGTCCCCAGGTGCTCATCCTTAATTTGGTTGCTAGTATTTAGGAATGGAGCTGGAAAATCAGAGTAGTTTATGCCAGGGATTTTGGACTTTCTAATTTTGATTTCCTCCCACGTATCCTTTGTTTGAAAGATTCTGTTTGGAGGAAAAAGCCAAATTACCTTATCTTTAGAATGCATTTCCAAAGAAATAAAGCAAACAAAAGAAAAACAGAAGACTGAATTTCCACAAGATCTTCAGACCTGGCAACAGGCGACTTTTCTCCACGATCGATTACTGCAGCCACCTTTGCTTGCAAGTTTAGAGCACGATAAAAAATGATTCTAGGAGAATTGTGTTCAACAAGAGATCTGATAGGAGGCCAATTGTCAAACCAAAGAAATATATCTTTTCTGTTTCCTATGATATGCTTGATAATTTGCCTTGCAAATGCTCTTAATTTTAGCAATCTCCTCTACGTCCAAGAGCAAATTTTGGATTTTTTAAAGCTTCTACCATTCAAGCCTTAACAAAAAGTAACTAAAGGATTTTGTTGTAACAAGATCGATAAAGATAGCGAATAACATCATAGTTATCATAATCTTAGATTCACGATTCATATGATTCAATTCAATTCAATTCAGGACATAAACGATTCGATTCGTTATGCCGAATCTAAGTTAATCTTGAATCAATGTCGAATCTACGATTTGTTTCGATTCGATTAGTACGATTCGCTTGATTGAATAAAAATTACAATTTTTTTAAACACAATTATGGAAAAAAGGTTTAGATGTTTATAGCTAAAATAAATATAGTTCATTAGTTTTTTTCTTTCATAAGTTAATTTAGAAATTTAGGATTCTAAGACTTTTTGTGATGAAACAAACAAGCCCATATAGCATTCATGTCTTTGATTTCAATCCATAATAGTATTAAGTATAGTAATATTACTATTTTATTTTATTACTTTATTACAATATTTATTATTTATTAATTTACTATATTGTGCTATATTAGTTGTTAGTTGTTAGCAAATTATGACTATAATATGTTAATTAGAGTAGGTCATGGTAGACAAGCGTTTTTCCAATTGATCATATGATCATTCAATATATATTAAAATATTTCACTTTTAATATATATTGTTTGTTTTACATGTATACATGTCAATTTAAATTGATTTTAAGAATTAATACTAAATCTTACAATTAAATTCGATTATCGATTCACAAAATCGATATTTCGATTAACGATTTGACAACTATGAATAACAGTAGCAAGCAGAAATCAAAACAATCACACACAAGAAAGAAGAAACAAGATTTATGTGGTTCGGTTAGGTCTATGTTCATGGGCGAGAGCAAAGAGAAATTCACTACCAAAGATGAAGAGTACAAAGTCGAGTCTCTGATAGATTTCCAAAACCCTAACAATGCCTTCATATAATAGATTACAAAACGGGTCAAAAAAATTTGCTTCATGAACTAAATCTCAATTTTATCCCTTTCGAATTGCTCAAGATATTTCGGGTCGGGACCAGACAGATTCTTAGTGCATTGGCAATGTTCCCTTGTAATTTCTGTAACCAAGGCCACCTTTTGATTTAGGTAAGCATGCATCTTGCCAATTCACTTTAGCACCATAAGCTTTATTTGCTACACCTTTCCAAAGAAAAGAGTTGCAAGTTCTCTCCACTTTAGTTATAATTTTCTTAGGTAGGGAAAAAATAGAACACCATAAATTTTGGATGCTAAACCAGACCAAGGAACCAACAAAGGATAATATTCTAAGTTCTAACAGTCCAAGAAAGAATTCTTGCCAAAATCTTCTCTAGAAATGGTTGACAGTCCGTAGCAGATAGCCTACCTATGCTTATAGGAACTCCAAGATAACTTACTGGCAAATTGCCTAGCTTAAATCCAGAGCATTGGTCAACTGACTCAATCTTTTAGATGAAAGGCTTCCACAGTACAATTCACTCTTAGCTTGATTTATTTTCAACCTAGACATACCATAAAATTGGTTGAGAATGCTTATGATTTCGTGAATGGAGGCAGAAGTTGCATCACTAGAGATCATTAGATCATTAATAAAACCTAAGTGTGTTAACGCCATCCTCTTGTTGGATTGCTCATTAGCTAGAAGTTTATTGGAGATGGCTTATAGAATGGTGGGGATCCATTGGGTGGTTGCTTGGTCCGTGAGAGATGAAATTGGGGCTTGGAGCGGCTTGAGAGCCTCCAAAGAAGTAAAAAAGGGTTTAGAGTTATTTCCGTATTCTATTTGGTGGATGGTGTGGAGAGAGAGGAACCAGAGCCTTTGACGGTATCGAAAGACCGAATGCTACTATTAGATATAACTGGTTCAACACTTATTTTTTGGGTTAAAAGAAACTCTTTTGTAAACAACGATGATCTTTTAGATTTTGTTGAGCTTCAACATTGTAAATAGCCTTTGGCTTTTTGGTACACCCTTTTGGTGCTTCTTAATAAATTTTTATTTATAAAAAAAAAAGATATAATTTATTTTCTTATTTAAATAATGTTTAATGCCTATATAAGAGCACTAATATTAAAATTGTAGGCAGATTGGATTATGAAATGAAAATTGAGTATCTCTTTGGATTAAGAAGCACCCTCTTGGTGCTTCTTAATAAATTTTTATTTAAAAAAAAAGATTTGATTTATTTTCTTATTTAAATAATGTTTAGTGCTTATATAAGAGCACTAATATTAAAATTGTAGGTAGACTGGATTATGAAATGAAAATTGAGTATCTCTTTGCCTATATCTGTTTCTCAGATTGTTCTGTTCTCCCTTTGTTCTGTTTTCTTTTCTACCTAGTCTATTTCAGCTTAATCTCCCTCTGCTTCCTTGCTGTTTCTCCCTTTCTCAATCTGTTTCTCTCTCTAATAAACTATCTGAAATCAAGTGGTATCAGATCCGAAAGATCTTGCATCCTACCTTCATCTATCCTTTAAATCGTATGCTGTACTAAAAAAAAAAAAAAAAACAACAACAACAACACCGGTCCATAACCAAACACGCCCTAAACTGAAAGAGTCCACATAAATCAAGATTTGACCAACTTCCCGTCACCGCCAGCCGACACCCCCATCACTAGCCTCTGTTTCAGGTTCATCTGACATGCACCACCACACATGCCGTCGCCATACCGGGAACTCTTGCCGGACCTGGAAGACACCATCCTGATCGGAATTTACTGATCTCCCCACCTTTGTGAACCACGCTCCGAAATAGTGCCCGAAACCTGTCGGAAATCCATCGTGACTATATAGGTCCGTTCCACCATTGGCGCCTCGATCCGCAGCCTCTAGCCATTGTTCAGACCACTCGACGCATTACTGTGACCAGCGTCCTATTTCTGGTAGTACCCCAGAACCTCTGACCATCTTGTCGCCTGCATTGTCGTCAAGACACGACGACTCGTTTCATCTTTTTGAAGCCCGATTTGCAGTTTCCGGTTGACCGTTGAAACCCAGCTCCGATTCGACCAGGTTTGTCTTGGGTCAAACTTGACTTGGTTGCCTAATCAGCTTACCTGACCCAAGCCGTTAGTCCAAGTCGAGCCGCCCTTCAAGTTGAGACACCGAGCTGAGCCGAGCCACTGGTCCGAGCTGAGCCAAGCCACCCATATGAGAAGACACACGACTAGGACCCCAAACATCAGAATGAACTAACTTAAAGAGATCAGAGGCTCTGATTTGAACACGAGAAGCAAATGAAACACGATGATTTCCCAATTGATAAGATTCACATTCTAATACTTTCATATGATTCAACTTAGGAACTAAAAGTTTCAAATACTCCAAGGATGCCCAAGTCGACAATGTAGTTGAAGAGGAGACACAATAATAGGACAGGCAACTGGTTAAGGAAAGGGATCAAAGTGGTAAAGTCCATTGGATTCATGCCCTCCACCAATCATCCTCCGTGTCTTTAAATCCTGGATAACAACAGACTAGGGTAAGATGTTATAGAACAGTTAAGACATTTAGTAAATTAAATTTAGAATGAGGGAGATAAAGGATAAGGATATAGACGAACTAGGTTGAGCAATGCCTATATCACTAGCAATAGTTTGAGAACCATCGGCAAGAGTAATTGTACGTAAAGAAGATGACTGAGAAAAACTAGAGAAACACATGATTAGTAGCAGTAGAATCGATAATCCAAGTTCTAGACGAGGAACTAGAAGACAACCAAACAGTAGAAGTACCTTTCTGGGCAGGAAAGCAGTGGAGGAAGATGTTTGTTGAGATGCCTCAGCTGCTTCAAAGCGAAGGAACCGAGAGAATCGAGCATAGTCATCCATTGAAATAGATCGGAACTTTGGCTCAATAGGGCTGGAAGGAGATTCAGTCACATCAGTTGCCACAACATTTGTAACCGAAGGTTTCCCAACCAAATCATACGAAGTAGCACGAGTATGACCAGCCCGATTACAATGGGTGCACTAAAGACCAACCAACTGATAACATGACTCACGAGTATGGCCATCACGTTGACAATGAGTACACCTAGGACTCCCACGACCACCACGACCTCTTCTACCACCGGGGAGCTAATGTCCCGACTACCACGGCCACCACTACTACTAGAACCACCTTGACAAGTTTGAGTAACTAAGGCAGACCTGGAAGGTTAGTGTCTCGAGACGAGAGACTACAGGACAAGCGAGAATAGGTCTTAGTCACTGATGGAAGCTCGGAACTGGCTGAGATCTCACAGAATCAAACTCAAGTGGCAAACTTGCCAAAAACTTAAGAACGACCATTTTCTTCCGTTGGCGTTGCATAACTTGAAGATCAGTAGACAGAGGCATGACAAAATGTAATTCTTCAAAAATCTGTTACACATTAATGAAATACTCAAGAAGGGTCTTAGTAACCATTTTGATTCCAAAAAACTCATAAGACAAGTCATACATCCGAGTAAGATTACTGGAATACAAGAACCTTAAGTAATCCCAAACTCTCTTGCATGTCCGAATGTAAGAACACATATTAGCAATTGGTGGCTCCATAGAATTCCACATCAACCCAATTAATTTAGCCTCATCATGCCTCTAAACCTTACTAGCATTCAGATCAGTTAGATTCTCAGGAGGATAATTTGTAAGAAGATGAGCTTCTTTATCTTCACTAATAAAATATAATTGAACAGCCGTGAACCGTTGTGCATAATTTGTACCATCCAACTTATGAGTACTAATGGGGGAGCCAATCCCGACTTCGAATCCATACTTAATAGGAACAACACAATGAACTTAACAACCAAATAGAAAAACAAAAAATACAAAATAGAGAGTTGTCAATAATGAAAAACAGAAAACAACAATCAGAAACGACATCTAGCAGATACGAGGAACATTTTGTTTTTTTTACCTCACATATCCGGGTTCGGTCAGATCTGGGATGAAACGGGTCAGATCTGGGCAGGGCAGAGGAACGTCACTGTACAGGGCAGAGGAAGGTCGCCGGAGGCTGGGGTAGACACGCCGGAGCAGCGCGAGTCCGGCAAGGTTCTGGCTGGAGTGGGCTGACATCGGAGGCCGGAGAAACTACGCCTGGAAGTGGCTGAAAAAAAAGGAAAAGGAAAGAGAAGGAACAGCCGGAAAAGTGATTGGGTAGGCCGGAAAAAGGAGGGGGGTTGATCGGAAAAGAGCTTGGTCGGATCTGTGACTGGACGGTGGTCTGTTGCTATGGCAGCTAGGGCTGTCGCAGAGAAGAAGAAAACAGATCTGATATGATTTATTTTTTTAAAATTAGGATTCCACTCACGCACTGGTACCATGTCAAGATTATTAGATACCATGTCAAGAGTATTAGAATGAATAGCTTACTAACCCTAAGGTTAGCAGTCATATTTATATAGAACATAATAATGAGAAAGTACATAAGTACCTTTAACCCTAATACTGACATACTCTAACAGTAACATTTTCATATTATTACTATGTAAGCTTCAATAACAGTCTAGGAACCCAACTCGAGCCTCTATGCATTAATGGATAAATAGTAAGCCTTTTCTCTGCAAGCTGTATATAATGTATTTTGATGCTTGTTTAGGAGCACTAGAAAATCTTGTATCATGTACTTTTGAACTAGCTGTTGGCCTGCCTTATGTACCAGATCCACAATAAATGTTTTCCCTGCATTGTTTCTCTATTTTTCTCACTGTCTCCATTTTCAAAATTTGAGAATCACATCACGAAGTATTTGCATGGGATCGATTGACACTCTTTATCTCCCCCTCCCTCGTCCTCTTTTTTCCCTTCCTTCTCCCCCCCCTCTTTGTTCAATGTATTTAATGGCTTGGACCTGTTTCTGTTGTATGTGTCGAGCTAGTGAAGGATTAGTAATCACCTTTAGTATACCTTTCAGTGGCCAGGGGCACACGGTATGTATTCCCCCTTTGTTTGGGAACTTGGGTAATGGGATGGCTAGACGCCTTCTTCACTTATTTTTTAAATAACACGGTACGTTTTGGGATAAGAGAAAGCAGACTGCTTAGAAAGCTGATCCTATGTGTTTGACGTGGAGCTTGTGGAAACGGGGCTATTAAGCCAGGGTGTTGAGAGAGTTGGGATGCCTTTTGCAGAAGCTGAACATTTTGTTTCTTGGGACATTTTGTTATGCTTGTTGGTTTTTATTTCACTTCTTCCTCTCTCTCCCTTTTTTATAAATGTTGAAATTTGGAATTGACAAGAATTATGCATTATTGATTGATTATCTAAATACAATTCAACTGTCTTATATATAGACTTATGAATATCAAATCTAATAGGACTAGGAGACATCAACTATATAAGATAGACATAAACTAAGTAAGACTAAAAAACCTACTAGGCCCACATAATAGGAAACATAATTAAGACTCTCAGCATAAACCAAATTAGGACTCTCAACATAAACCAAATTAGGACTCTCAATACTCCTCCTCAAATTGGAGCATACACATGCACTAATTTGTTATAAAGAAACCTATACCAACAACAAACCTTATCCAATCCGAAACAAATAAACATAAACCCATAAATTACAATAACTCATGACAACACGGCCGGGCACCACATCTACGAAAAATAGTTAGGTCACCATTTCAGTACCACTTAACGAGACAATACCGAGAACACCGGATCATCAAGACTTCTTTTTTTTCGTCTTATTTTTACTAACTTTGACTTGAATGGGCTGCAATCATTGAGTTAGTAGGATATATTAACAACATCAACATGCATGGGTCAATAACATCAACATTGGGGTGAGGAACTCTTCTTCTTCTTTACTTCTACTTATCCTTTTAACTTTTTCTTTTTTTTAACTGCTGTTTTTTACAGCCTTCTTCTTTTTCACTGTCTTTTTACTTTTTTTTTTTTCCCATACGAATCTATTTATCAAACTTTCACTGCTACCTATACCTGAAAATAGTGACGTGAACAATACTCGTGAATAGTAACCGTGAACAGTATTCCTGAATAATCTCAGTGAACAGTACTCATGAATAGTACCCCTGAACAGTCCATAGTTTTTTTTAAGTACAAAACTGGGGTTGCGCTGAATTTTCCGGAAAACAAAAACAAAAACAAAATAGAAGCTAAAGAGATTCTAAACTCTATATATATATATATATATATATACGTCAATGATGTTTATCTCAGATCACCTCTAGAATCTTAAACCTTAAGCTCATATGCCAAGTTGAAATTTGGAATTGAAAAGAATTATGTATTATTGATTGATTATATGAATACAATTCAACAGTCCTATATATAGACTTATAAATATCAAACCTAATAGGAGTAGGAGACATTAACTAGATAAGATAAATATAAACTAAGTAAGGCTAAAAAAACCTAATCAGGACTCTCAACAATAAATATCTTTAGTTTTTTTTATTATAAGATGATGTTTTTCGGTTTTTTTATTAGTTTTTTTAGGATATGGACTTTGCGTATACTACATGTGTACATTAGTTGCATCTTTATAGTAACTCTATGAGTGGATACTGTGGCGGATCAAGAAATTTTTGCTAGTCGGGGTGGTGTAGACTGTAAATACAAATAATATATATATTTAGGGAAATGTTAACTTGTCCCATTTAAGGTATAAATTAGTATTGTGTCCCAAACTTTTTTTCTTAATCAAAATGACCTTGATTCCTCTCGATCATGTCATTAAAGTAGGGATATTTTGAGCATTTTAAATTTTTCTCCCTCATTTACCCAAGAAAGAAAATAGTGATCGAGAATGAATCACCTCGTGCCGCTAATGGCATGTGAGGTGCGTTCAGGTGACGGCATGTGTGGCACGTTTGGCTAATTATGTTAAAATCACGTCGCCACGGTTTGACGGTTTGGTAGATCTGGGCAATTTCAGCTCGTGGTGGTGGTGGTTTATGGTAATACTCACTCGAAAAGTGCAGATCTAAGTTGAGGTCCTTTCGTTCACACGAGCGATAGAGGGCCATGCAATCGGTACGAGATTGTAGATCGTGAGACGTAGATTCCAATGTCTCTAATGGTACAGTTGGTGCACTTTTCCGAGCACCAATCGATCGTAAATTGCAAAAAGTCTCTTAACATAAAAAAATAAATAAGTGAGCTAACGGATTACCCTATCACTCTTCCAGTTGTTGTACATAAAATTGAATATTAAGAGACATTTGGTCCTAAATAATTGGGGCACAATGCTAATTTGTGCGTTAAGTGTGGTAAGTTAGTAGTTTCTATATATATATATATATATATATATATTTTGAAATTAAAGTAATATAATCATGGATGACATGTTTTACACAGGAAAATTTGTGGGCAATTTACATTAAGGTTAAATAGTTTACACATAACCTAAAACTTTTGAATATTTGTGAAAAAATTACATTACGGTTAGATAATTTTTAATACTTGTCGGGGGCAGTTTACATTGAGATTAGATAATTTCTAATATTAGTGGGGGCAATTTATTTATCTTAGTGGGAACAAGTTTAAAATTATACATGATATTAGTCTTTTTTTCGAAAGTCAAGTGGGGCAGTTGACCCCACTGCTTCCATGGTGGATCCGCCATTGAGTGGACGGAACTGAATACATTTCTCTATTACTTATGCTTTTGCTTATTGATTTCCTGATTGGGAGCTATGGTTTGCAGGATAATTTATATTTTTACCGCACTTTTCATCAGTTTATGACTTTACCATGCAGGTTCTTGAGAGAGTGCTGGAAGAATGTGGCAATGATTTGGACTCTGCCATAAAGAGCCTGCATGAGCTTTGTTTAGCATCTAGAGAGAAGTCAGGTTCTACTGAAGAATTGGGTGCAGATATTGTGCAAGGTATGGTGATACACCTTGTATTATTAGTAATAGAATTTTCTTTAGAATATTGTTTAAATTTATAGTTCCTTTAGCTATGGAAATGTGCTGTAAATTTCTATTCTTTTCGGGGCTATAACTTATGATCAATATATATGTTCACTAATGGGTTTGCATCATTAAGCTCATCATTAAGCTCATAATTTTACCAGTACTAAATTGTGTGTCTGCTTCTACCTGTAATTGGTATAGTGGTTGTTATATCTCAAGGAAATCTCACATCTACATGCAAAACTGGCAGGTAAAGTTGCCAATGAAGGAGATGCCTCTGCTGCTGTTACTGAAAATCCATCAGCTGCAGACAACATTCCTTCAACTGGTGTCGAATGGGTGGAGTTGTTTGTGAGGGAAATGATGTGTGCTGCTAGTATGGATGATGCTAGAGTCCGTGCCTCCAGAGTGCTGGAGATCTTAGAGAAATCAATCAGTGCACTTGCTGGTGAACATGTAGCACAAAGTGTTCACAAGGTAGGTATTTATATATTTAAGAAAATGCATTTCCTTTACTTTTAATCAATGCTATATCTAAGATTACTTTATTTGGAAAAACAAGCAATATATTGAGACATTCTTTACTTGTTAAAAAAAAGCGATACATTGACATATTGGGACACCTGTTTTATAAAGAGGTTAAGGTTAGTGATAATGTCCAATGTGTAAAGCACTCGTAAAACATCTGTATGACTGTAGGAATGTCTTAACATTGTCACACAAAATGATTTAAGTGGCCAAAAGGTTGGGGCAAAACATCTGTATGGCTGTAGGAATGTCTTACTTAACATTGTAACATGAAATGATTTAAGTGGCCAAAAGGTTGGGGTAAAAAATTACCTTTCTGAATTTCATATCTTCTCTTAGGAAGGGGAACTAATGGCATGAACTGAGCATGGTTCCATGTGGTGTTCATCCTCTGAAAAAGGATATCAAAGTAGCAGGGTATTCTTTTCTAATAAAAGATTTGGAGGTGAAATCCACCTTCTTTCTTTGCATGCTCTGTACAAAAATTCCCAAAATGGTCTCCTCTTGAGATGAAGGGATGAAAGGAGGTGCGGGTGTAGGGTTTTGGCAGGAATTGTTCATTATCATTGTTATTTTCGAATACACATGAAAGTGGAAAACATGGATTTGTGGTTGGAATTTATGTACAGTTATGTTGCTTTGAATCATTTATGCTCCATATTCTTGTTGGCTTGTATAATTGTTGTCCAAATTTCAGGAGAATGTGACGCTGAAGGAACAAATTGAAGTACTGGTCAGGGAAAATTCCATCCTCAAACGTGCTGTGGCCATCCAGCATGAACGTCAGAAAGATATTGAGGACAGAAACAGAGAGTTAGAACATTTGAAGCAGCTGTTGTCTCAATATCAGGAGCAGTTGAGGACTCTAGAGGTAAAACGATTTCATAAACTTGTTTTACTCGAAGCTTGCGACATAGTGTAAAGGATGTAGATAGCACATGAAAATTTTCTATATGCTACAAAAGATGCATTTGATATGTTTGGAAAAGAACCCATGGTATCATAAAAGGGGTTTATTTTTGTTTAAAACGAGAGAATGTACCTTCTTAATGTAAAGGTCATGGAACTTGAATTTGTTCAGCTTTAAAAATTCCTTGAACATTCATCAATTAAACTTTAAAAATATCTTATGGGAGATTGCTTTTCTTGTGCATTTTAATGAGTGTGCATTTTTGTGGTTGTCTGTGTACAGGTAAACAACTACGCTTTGACAATGCATTTGAAACAGGCCCAGCAAAACAACTCCATGCCGGGACGATTCCATCCTGATGTCTTCTAAACTCTTATTGTGATGGTTTTATGTTTTGCAAAGTTTTAGAACTGAGGTTGTGTTGTGTGTATGTAGGTGTTTTATCAATGAAAGGTTTGTCCCTAGGGTATAAACAGTAAACAATAAACAATTGTCGATTAATTTCAAATATGTTGAGAAACAATTGTCAGTTTAAGTTCAAGCTTAAATTACTCCTCGTCTAATTTTTTTAATGGTTGTCGTAGGGTTTTATTTTGACAGTTGATCATCTTCTCTAATCTAAGCCTTTTCGGAGAATTAATTCTTGATTTGACTTGAAAACTATGTATTTTGATTTCCTCATTCATACTTGAAAACTCATATTTCATCATGTTGTGAATATGGTTTGTAATTACTTAGAATCAAAATCTACGGGAAAAATAAATTTACTTTTAAGATTTTACCGTTGTGTTTATTAGATATTTGTTTTTTAATAAGTGTCAATTTGTTAATGGATATATATGAATATTCTTATTGTTCTATACTAATTTTAATGGATAAATATGGACATAAAGTTCAATCAAATTGAAGTAGAACATTCATGAATAAATTACCACTTGTTGAAAACTGAAATAACAATGAATCATTTAGAGTAAATTTGTTTTTTCTCCCAAAATCTATGTATTGTGTATTTTAAGAGAATTTACAGTTATTCTTTCTTCCAATTAATGATTAAAAATTCTTGTGATATATAAGTTTTTTATTTGCTCGATATTTTAAAGAAATTTTCCCATGTATTTATATATAGATCTATCTTCCTATTTTTCTAAACAATATATATACCATGGTTTTGTTAATAGAAAATGACCATTGCTTGATGCAATTGAAATAAATTTTTGTTCTGAAAAGTTTTAGAACAGGATTAAGCATGAATGCATTGTTAAAATTAATGGCAATCAGAGCATATCTCAATTTGTAATTACATATTTTTTTCTTCTAAAAACACCCTCTCAAGTTCTCATTCTTTCATTTCAATGATTTCAGTTAATAAACAATAAAAAGAATAAAGGATAAGCATCTTGTGCAGAAATGTGGGAAATACATGGCCTGATTTCTGAGGCGGTACAAAAGACAGACACCACTTCGCCGGTATGAATCTCATGACGTAATGAATTCTTCTCTTTGCAAGGTTTTTTTAAATGATTCCTTAAAAAAAAAAGAAGGTTTTTCAAGAAATAAAATGAATTAATCTTTTCAAGTTAAAGAAAGGATCCAATTAAAACAGGTGAAAAGGTATCGAAAAATTTGCGCCTTTTCACCTTATAAAAACGTGTGAAAGTCACACCACATATCCCATCTTTTTCTCTATCATCCATTTGCTCCAGAAAACGGAAGCCTTTTTCACTCTCTCTCGCCATCTCCACAGCTAACAATGAACGAAGCCTCTCTTCTTCTTATTCTCTTAGATGATTTCTGAAACAGGAGTGCTCAACAGTTTGACACAGCTATCAAGTGAATTTTTTCACTTCAATGGCCGTTACACTTTCTCTCCTCCCATCTTCTCTTGGCTTCTCTACAGAGCGCTCATCCACTTCAGCTGGTTCTTCTTCTTTTTCTTCTTCGGCTTTCTTCAATGGTGGAACCCATCTCAGGTCCCACAAAAGCTTTGCTTCTGTTACATCTTCTTCTTGTTTTTATTCTTCTTCAAATTTCAATACAAGGGTCTCTGCCCACCGTTCTGGGTCAGTGTTTGCTGCTTCTGGTGACTACTATGCTACTCTCGGGATACCTAAATCTGCCAGTAGCAAAGAAATTAAAGCTGCATATCGAAGGTTAGCCCGCCAGGTACTGAATTTAATTGTTTTTTCTTTTAATTTGTTACTGTTCTGTTTGGTTCCTGAGAAAATTTTGAGTAATGGGAAAGGAAAGTAAAAATATTCTAAGTGGTTTTGGGAATAGTGAAGATAATGTTGGGTTGGTATTTGATATATAACGAAGTTTTGAGTTTTTAACTTTCGGGTTCTTTTAATATGGACGTCTTCTCAGGAACCAAGCAGAACATGACAAATAGGGAATGATCTAATTTGTTTGTCTGTGTTTTCTTTTACTGCAAACTTCAATGGATATTTGGAGATTTGACATTCTGGGATATAAAGACAATTTTGAAACTTTGATTTCGACTATATGTACTAGCTAAGATGTTCATTGTAATTTTTTGAATTGAGAATCAATATGGGGTGGTTAGTGCTGTTAAGCTCAGCTCAACTGGATACAACTCAACAAAGCCTGAAAGTTCATCTACTTGGTGTCAGCTTGTGATTCTTTGTTCTCCCTTTCATTTGTATCTAGGCAATATCCTCTGTTAAATTGCATGCCAGAACATCTTCACCCAATGCCAAAACCACATTTTTTTAGAACTTTCCTTCTGTCTTTTGTAACATTTTCAAGTCAAGTTCCTTCCCTAAGATGAATCAAATCAATGCTCTGCGTCTTACATTCATTATTGCTAATAACTTACTTGGGTTTTCCTCTGGGTTGTTCTCTTGAGTCTTGACGCTTTGACGCTTTGGGAGTGTGGAGCTAGGTAGTAAACAAAAGGGAGTGAAGGTTGCAGGTTGGTAAAAGTGTACTTGTTTGAATGTGGTATGTTTGCTTATGCCATTTTGTTACTTGTCAAAAACAGCTTTGTTACCATGGCTTCAGTGTGGCCTGCAGTGTAACTGGGAGTAGAGTCTAGGCTGCAAAGCTCCTGGTCTTATGCATATGTACCAGTTCAGGTAGCAGTGGGCGTTGGATTGGTTTTATTGGGTTAGACAATTTGGTGTTTGCAGAAATGTCAAACAAAAATCAAAAGAAAAACTTAAAAATATCCAATAAGTTATGAATTAAGGCTAGTTAGAGATGAATGGTATAGTGGATATTCCTGTAGCATGCTTTTATGTTGGGATCAATCCTTCATTGAATTGTTGCTATGTCATATTTTTAATATTTTCCAATTTTGATAATTAACTTTAACTTTTTCATGGAAATGAACTTTACATGTTATCTGTCACAGTTATGAATGGTGGAAAATTGAACTCGTTTTTCTTAAAGAATTTTAAAGTGCATCTCACGGTGATACCATGTTCTTTTTCATGAATACATGTACAGGTATTGTTTTTGCTGCCATATCTCGTTCTACACTAATTATTATATAGTATATTGATATGAACAAACAGTTCATAGACAATCAGTCTTATTGCACTTGACACACCAGTTGGATGATTCAGATTTGGCTCTTGGAACCATTGAACCTATCAGCGGTGAATAATTTAAAATATTTTTAGAGTTTTAAATACATTTGGGAGTAATTAGATTCTTTTCTAACTGTTTAAGCATATTTTGAGCTAAAATAGGTTGTTTAAATGGTTCTGGTTGACCTCCCTATGAATTGGTTCAATTGTTTGTTGTATAGTTCTGGGTTACTAGTACCTCACCTGTTGCATGCTGTATATTCCCCTTATCAGCAATCAGATAAATGTACACAATACCTGCATCTATTGAAAATATTTGAGTGGTAGCATAATTTATGTAGTGCTTTTGACCGATCTTATCTGGCCTGAATACCTTAAAATGAATTGACATGTTTCTTCCACGACTTAAACCTGTTAGAGAAGTGGATCTGTACTCAACTGTTGATTTTTGTGAAGTTGATTTAATGTTCTAGTAATTTTGAATGAATTCTACTGATAATTTTTTTTTTTTGAATGCATTGTGTTTTAAGATTGAAGCTAGTAAATTTTTGCTGGAACTGTGAACTCTGTTTTTCTTCTTTTTCCCCTTCCTTTGTCTTACTGATTTTTTACTTTCTATCAAGTATCACCCTGATGTCAACAAGGAACCTGGAGCTACGGAAAAATTTAAGGAGATTAGTGCTGCATATGAGGTATGCATAAGAATTTCAATCAATAATTTTTCATTTTTTTCCTCATGGTTAAGTACATATTTGAGCTGAGTGATGGACTTTAGGGTTTAAGTGTCCCTTTTCCATTCTTTATTTGTAAAGTTGGCTTTATATCATTGATTGTCATACATAGACCATGCTCTTCTATAATGTATCTTGATTTCTCCTGGACATGACTTTGGCAGTATGCTGGGTGTTTCATTTTTTTGGTGCTGCTGACGCTTCTCACCCTGATTTATTGGAATCTTTTGGAAATATTAGGCGGGTTCCATTGCTATGTGTTGGACAGTCATATGCATGTCTTTGCCTCATCCTGCATAGACATAGAAATTATTTTATAATTTATAGTTAATTTCTTATCAAAAAATTTAATTTAACATAATCTGCAGATGTCTATTGGAACTATTGAGTGCAAACACTACTAATTTTGTTGTCAAATTCCAAACTGCATGCCTAAATGCAAACCTCCTTTAGTGTTTTGTCGGAGCACAAGACTTCCCACCGAATATTTCTTTGGGTGTTCCATTCAGCCATTTCATGTATTGAATGTATATAGTGAATATTGAGAATCCTAATAGGATTCTTAATATATGTCATAGGAGGCTTAGTTTATATTTATCTTATCTAATCATTGTAATCTAGTTCTATTAGATTTAGTATTCATAAGTCTATATACAGGACTGTTGAATTGTATTCAGCAATCAATAATACAAAATTCTTTTCAATTCTTAATTTCAACAGTGAACATAGTATTAACTTTGTGTCAATCTTGGGTTCTTTTCCTACTTCTCTCGTGTTGCGTTTTGTATTGCAATATTTCCGTAGGATTAATTTTGCTCATATGTTAAAGGATAAGAGAAAGGAAAAAAAAGTTGGTAAATATATATAAAGCACATTTGCGTTGCAAGAATAAGGCATCTGTTAATTGTTAATTTTATGAATATGGAGTGCATATGTTACACTGCATTAAACATACAAAAATGAACATCAATATTATGTAAAGAAAGTTGAATATGAGGTTTTGAAAGTTTTGATATGAGCTTAACTTTTGTGTTCCAGCTAATATCCATAAAAGGTTTACAAAGTATAACCTATAGTATTTCTGCGACCTACATAATTTAAAACACTTGGTAAGAACATAAATTGGAAACTTTGTACAAAGAGAAATCTCATATTTTTGTCAGAAATGAGGAAAAGCTATAAGTCTCATTGGCTTTGTGAAGTAGCCCTAATTATGAAGGTTTGTCCATAAGACTTTGCTTGGTAGGGAGGATGGAAAGCTTTGAAGGATAAAGAAGTGAAGAAAGAAAATGGTTATTTTTATCATGCGCATGCTTAGTATGGACTAGGGAGGTAGAAAGGTGGATAGAGGAGAGAAGGACAAAAAAGTTAGTTACATCAAATCCTCTTTTTTCTAACTCAGGAGGATAGAAAATGCTAGGGTAACAATTTTACTTCCTGTCTTCCTAGTTCCATCCTCTCCATTTTCTCTCCTACCAAGCAAAAGAGAAGGGTTTTCTCTTATGTATTATCTCTCCTCTCTCTCCCATGCTCCTAGTTTTTTTGATAAAACTCATACGACTAGTTTTCTGTAGTATGAAGCATAGTGTAACAAATATAACTTGAGAAAGGAATTATGCCTCTTTTCCATCCTCACTCCTAAGCATAGCATTGCCCCTCTGAATTTTTTCCCAACATTCTTCTTAATCTCATGTTTTATAGAATAATTTATGTAGAAAAGTTACAACGGTTTGTTTCATTAGGTAATATCATTGTTAATCTTTCTTCACTGTCTCATACTCTCATTGATTAAACAAGTATTCTTTCTGGTTTGCATCCATTATTTTTCTTCTTTTCCCTTTCCTCTGTTTTCTTTTTCTTTTTAAATTATGTTTCGTGGATATGTTCATGAATATTTGCCTTTTCTTTTTCTTTTTAATAAGTGAATGTTTGCCTTTCACTATCAACATGGGTTTGAAATATATTATCTTGTTCAATTTTTTTTTTTTTTTTTGCATTTATCTAATTGTCTTTTGATTACTGAAGTACAACACTGTCAGGTGCTATCAGATGATCAAAAAAGGGCTTTGTATGATCAATATGGTGAAGCTGGAGTCAAGAGTACAGTAGGGGGAGCATCCAATACTTACACGGTAATGCATTACGTTGTATATTCTTTTTATTAATTTTCTCATACTGGAGGGGAAACATTTGAAGAATAGACATGCTTGCTTGTCAATAATGGAGCTCGTATGGTTTATAAAAAAATGGAATTTATATGAGTGAAGGCAGCTTGCAGTTGGTCATCCCCTTACCGAATCTCAGATTGATCTATGCATTATGATCGTTGGTTTAATTCTGTTGCTCTCAGTGAATTGTTTGATACTTCCTGTGGTCTATAAAATTTATTTATCTCTTTTTCCATTATGCCTATGTTAGCTATTTAAGAGTGTGAACATATATCTTTGATGAGATTTTCATGCCTGGTTTCTATTTTCCGTTGTATATGTTGGAGAGTATTCGGTGATGTAAGAAAAGTAACCAAGAGAGAAGAAATAAGGAGATCAAGCATAAGAATAATAGAGATACGGTAGAAAAATAACTGAGAGGAGGAGAAATAAAAGGAAATAGGTGGCGAAGGTGAGCAAATAAGGGGCAAAGATGAAGAATTAGAGAGAGGAGAAATAACAAGACAAAGATCGAAGATTATTCAACAATCAATGTATAATTAAAACCCTATTAAAGGTGCTCTTATATAGGTACCAAACATAGTTTAAATAGGAAAGTAAATCAAATCCTAATAAATAAATAAATATGTAATTGCCTAAACCTAAGTGACCTCCTAGATTTTGTGGAACTTCTTTCTTTTAATTACTCTTTGGCTTTGCACCCTCTTGACGCTTTTTTAATACAACTTTACTTATAAAAAAAATACAATACTACTTGATTTTCAAGAGAACCATAATTACAAAATAAACCCACAAATTCAAAAATCCTAAAATAATAAATATTTCTTTTCTTATTATGCATCATTCTACCCACTTGCAAAAGTGGGACTCGAGTTTTGAAGTGATGAAGGATTAGAACTTTTGATCGTTCAAACTGCATGGCTACGTCTTGGAACTGTCTTGATGTAGTGTCATTGATCGAAAATAAGAATGATATCAAAAGGAGTTCTTGAGGAGCTTCAAACCAAATAAGGAGGATAAAAACAATAGAAGAAATTTCGGGTGCACACAACATGTCCTCATCCTTGTTGTGGACGTGCTTGCAATCTTGGTCTCAACTTGCTCTATGGAGATTTCTTGCTTATCCATGGATGTCTCAAAGTCAATGGTCTTGGATTCTTTGAACATCAATAATTTCATTTTCCTTGATTGTTTTGGAATGGAACTACTTTTTTGAGAAACATCGACGAGTCTAATCTTTGGGATACCCTTTCAAGTAGTTCTTCTATCATTAGGAACATGGTTTCAAAGTTGGGCACAAATGGTATCCTTAGCGAGCAATACTCAATCCTCAACTGACAACAAATATCATAACTGTGATTGTTAGACTATAAAGATGGACCATTTTCCACTAGCTTAAGGTTTGGAATAACTGGTAACTCAACTATCTTAATATGGTATTAGAGCTTCAGGTCTTGGTTTCGAGTCATGAGGATGCCCATTTTTCACCAATGTCTCGCCCACTTCTTTGCCCGCACTTGGACTTCTTACATTTGGGTTCACGTGCAAAGCCCATTAATTTTTCGTTCGACTTGCACGTGAGGAGGTGTGTTAGACTATAAAAGAATGGTTGGACCCTTTTCCATCAACTTAAGATTTTGGAATAATTTGTAACTCAACTATTTTTTAACAGTGACAACTATGCAAATCTGTTAGCATCTTGACGCAAGTGATATTGCACATGAGCTTGAAAATCAAAAGAAGTTTGAGAGATGATAATTTTTTCCTCAAATCCAAAAGGATCAAAAACCATATCCATTGTAATAGTATAGAGCACATGATGAATGCTAACTAGGAGAGTTCGATTTGATTCAATTCTGGGTCCCATTCTTCATATAAGCAACAATCAAAATTTCATTCCTTTTAATAACTGGGAAAATAAGAAAGAAACCTGGAAATTGGCTGAAAAAAGGCCCAGAAAAGCCTGATCAAAGTTGCTGGAAAAGTCAACTCTGGTCAACGGATCGATCAAATCTGGTCAGCAGCTTGAAAATGGAACTGTAGCGTGGTACTGTAGCACGACACTGTTCATGTAACTATTTTTTTCCCATCAGATGGTTTTGTACGGATTGATGTAGGTGATGTTGATGATGAATAGGAATAGAAGACTTTTCGGTATTGATATCACTTAATATAGGACAAGTAACCAAGAGAGAAGAAATAAGGGGATTGATGAGGGAAAGTTTGGGGTCCTCGGGCACCCAAAAAAGTTGCCTTTTTTGTTTGAGAGGCTTCTTGGGGGAGAATTCTTACTTTAGATAGCTTACAAAGAAGAGGGAAAGTTTTGGTTAATAGATGTTATATTTGCAAGGGTTGCGTCGAGTCTGTGTTTCATCTTTTAGTAGAGTGTTCCTTGGTTAGAAGTTTGTGAGAGATGGCTTATAGGATTTTAGAAATTTCTTGGGTGGTTGTGGGCACCACGAAAGATGAGTTTGGGTTTGGAGTGGGTTAAGAGCACCAAAGGAGGTTAAGAAAGCTTATATTTTGATTCCACACTCTATTTTTTTGGCTATGTGGAAAGAGTAAAATTGGAGAGCGTTTGAGAGTGTTGAAAGATCCATTGACGTTATTAGAGATAGTTAGTTCAATACTCTTAATTTTTGGGTTAAAAGGGAATTTTTTTGAAAACTTTTTTGACCTTTTGGATTTTGTGAATCTCCTTACTTGTAATTAGCATTTGGCTTTGAGTTGCACTCTCTTGGAGCTTTATATATACATTTTTTTTTTTATAAAAAAAGGGGATTGATGAGAAAAATAATAGTTTAAATAGGAAAGTAAATCAAATACCAATAAGTATCTAATTGCTTAAACCTAAATTTTCTAATATACTACTATTTGATTCCCCTGAGAGGCATAATTACAAAATAAACCCATAAACACAAAAATAATAAATATTTTTTTTCCTATTCTACATCATATGGGCTCTTGCGTGGTTAGCGTTTCCTATATGAAATCTTTTTCTTGGTAAAAGATGAGAATTAGTGATCTTGGTCAAGATGAAAAAATAGTTAAATTTGGGAGACAACAGATTTGAATTGTTTCCCTTAGTGTTAACAAAATAATTACTGGATTTCGTGAGAACAAAAGGAAGAATGGTGTTAACTAGTATGCAACAACTGTGCAGTGGCGCACACAATTTATGTGAATAAAATGTTAACTCTAACGTTCATTTTTTTCTTTCTTTTCCAACAGACAAATCCTTTTGATCTATTTGAGACATTCTTTGGGCCAAGTATGGGTGGTTTTTCTGGCATGGACCAAGCTGGCTTCAGAACTCGCCGTCGTAGTACTGTTACTAAGGGTGAAGATGTACGGTAAGTTGATATTGTTGTATGATGTGTGTCATTAGTTCCTGGATACTAAGTGCTGCAATACTTTACTACTTTCTTGAGTATATATTCGTCTCATCTAATTTGGCCTGGATATGTGCATAGCTCCCGGATTTATGTTATTTTACCAGTAATGCAGTGATCCATTTGTTATAAATCGATTCTAGTTGCACTTGGGTTGCTCTCGTTTCTTCACTTATAGCATAATTTGAAACTTAATGATGGAGGTTAAGTCTTTTTCTTTAACTGCTTTGATGTGCCTGTCAATATTTTGCTATTCTACTAGCTGAATTTAAGTTGTGTCTAATATTTTCCTGAAATTTACCAGTCCTTGATATGTTCTCATCGTTGGCCTATTCATTTCTGGAATCAGCACTTCACTTTTACGAGTGGTGTATTCCAGGGTAGTTTGTGCCAAGAAAACTTACTAGCATGATTGTTTAATGCTCTTTATTTACTTTCTTTAATAATCTTATATCTTATTGTTTTGATGAATAATATATGTACTTATGTAGTGCCTACCTAATCTTATTATACGAACTAACATGGTAGATCTTTGTAAATACCTGAATAAAGTGGCTTTTATAATGATGTAAGTTGATGCAGTGATTGATGTAATCCTATATCAACATTTATTGCAGGTTAAAATTATATATATTTTCAACTGATTTATATGCATGTGTCTTACATGGGTTGGAAAACATGCACCTTTTTCCTTGTTAATAATTCTTTTGTTTCATGCTGGAATGATTTTGAATACTCAAGGAGTACTTAATGTTGATGTGTAATTACTTTTAAAAAAAATTGATTTGTAATCCAATGCATTTCAGTTATGACATTACTTTAGAATTTTCCGAGGCTATATTTGGAGCTGAGAAAGAATTTGAGCTTTCCCATTTGGAAACATGTCAAGTTTGTACTGGTACTGGAGCAAAGATAGGCTCCAAGATGAGGATATGCTCGACTTGTGGTGGCAGGGGTCAAGTTATGAGAACTGAGCAAACACCCTTTGGCTTGTTTTCACAGGTAATTGGGCACTTGTTCTTTATTAACTTTCTATTGTTTCTGTCACTTGCTTTCCTGTATGCTGTCAGATTTTAAAATTAGAAAGAAGCATGGAAATTCTTCTACATTTTGACCTATTAATTGCATTGCCTTTGGGAACTTAATGATTATATCTTAGCTTATTGTAAAGTATGGTATATAGGCAGCTGCTTAGTATGTGTATGAAGACCACATGTATCTAAAATAGGGCAAAGTGCGTACTTGGTTCCTAAACTTAGGGAGTGGTTATCTCTAAAAGTCTCAACCATAGACTTTTAAAAATGACACATTGTGGTCTTTTTTTGTAATGCTGTTAATCATTTCTTGAAAAAAAGAGAAAATAGTCATATGAATGAAAAAGAAAAGAAAAAAAAATGAAAAATTAACCAGATCAGGTTCAGATCTAGAGATGAGTCTGGCTGCCGGCAGTCCTGCGTAGCGCCAATGGTGGAATGATGCTGCCGCACCAGCAAGGCTGCCCTGGTGAACATTATCTTTTATTTTTTATTTTTTAAATAGAAAAATAAATTTAATTGAGATATTTGGTAAGCTGTATGATGTATTAAAATCCTTGAATATTTCTTGACTTGTATGTTTTTCATCCAAACTTTAAGCATGATTTTGTTGGTAAGCTGTATCATGTATTAAATCCTTGAATATTTCTTGACTTGTATATTTTTCATCCAAACTTTTAACATGATTTTGTTGGATAGTTTTTGATCTATGATTTGATTAGTTTTGATTTTTGAAAAATCAAAGAAAATTGAGAAAATCTAACCAGATTTTTGTTTGTTTGTAAAACTGGTGAGGGATGACACTGTTCATAATATGAATTTATAAAACTAATCAATTTTAAAAATTTTCCGTTAACTATTTAACAATGTTACCAAAAAAGGACCACATTGTGTCACTTTTCAAAGTTCAGGGTTAACATACCGATTAGAGATTAGGGATCAATAATGCACTTTACCCTTTTAGAAAAGTAGCGATTTGTGACCCAACCCATATACCTTTCTTTATGCACCTGCATTTTTACTGTTTTTTTTTTCTTCTTTAAATGGTTTTGTTTGCAAACCATTTAGATAAGTTGGCTTGGTTTAGGCTGGCCTTTCGCAATCTGTTCTTCAAGAAGTCCTGGACCTTACAGGCACTAACGCTGAGATTTATTAAATAATGTAATTAAGAACATATGTGAATTAGCCTAAGCAACATTAATTTCGTATTTGTAAGATGTGTTAATGCATTGCAACTTTTTACATGAAAGAGTGAAATATTTTATTGTTAAATGTACCTTTACGTAAGTTTTTTTTCAAAAGTATAATGGAAACAAATGGATTGTTAGGTTTGAGTTTGACCTGTTTAATGATTGATTTAGGTTAAGTTATGTGTGTCACTATAGGCGTTTGATAATATTGCCTCTTATCAATTGCCGAGGAGTCCTTGGCTTAATGGTTAAGCTAAGGCCCTGGGTCATAAAGGTCCTAGGTTCGAGTGGTGTGTGTATTTTACCAATAAAAAAAAATATTGTAAAGCTTCTATGGTCTTAAAATTAGTGTATTCTTTTTAGACAGAATTGAAGGATGATAAATGACAACAATAATTTACTGCCTCAAAGTGATTGTCATGTATCATGATTTTACGATGTTAAACTGCTGAAAATATTCTTACTTTATTACTTAACGCAGTATTGCCATAATAACCTAACAATAGAACCAATTTATAGTTGGTTCTTTGCTAGGATTAATCAAAAACATTTCTGATATAAAAAAGGGTTTTAAGGAAAACCATTGCATAGGCAAAGGTGAACACAAACCAGTTTATTTTCATGAGATAAATAGTGTAGTTTTATTCTTGAACTGTATTCAAAAATAGAAGTGGCCTTTACTAGGTTGGAGTTTATGGTTTCTTTATAAAAGTAAATGTACCTTGAACTTTGGTAGCCATTTCCTGGTTGGAGCTCTTTTTATTACTTGAAATGGTTTTGGTTCCATCTCTTTTGTTGAAAATATTGCTGCCCATGCTACCGTAAGAAATTGAATCTCACCATTTGGCACATTTCTCAATAGGTTCTGCTGCAATCTTTCTACTTAGTTGTAGCCAAAAACTGGAATCATAAGAAGAGACCGATAATTTAGCTAATTGTCATGCTTTTTTCATTTTTTTGGATAAAAGGTGAATTTTATTTATCGAGAGAAACAATAATACTTCAGCAGCTATGCTGCTTCAAATCTGTACATATCAAAAAACCAACAACATGACTAAACTACCATACACAACAAACAAAAGGAAAACTAGCCTAAGCAGCAGCTACCAAGCCTCAGTTTCCAGCAACACTAACTTTGAGGCGGTAAGAGCATCGCCCTTTGGAATATTTAGAATTCTATCCCTAACATGAGCAACATTCTTCTCCAAAACACAGTCAATACTTAAGTGTACCTGCTGGTGCAGCCTTATACTCCTTGCCCTACAAATGTGAAAAACAGTAGCATTCCAGGCAAGGTTAACAATGGTGGCCACAATTGACTTCCCTTTAAAGTTTTTTACAACCCATAGAAGCTCATCATTCCAACTCCCCACAGGCTGCCTCTGAATCTCTACTATGTGAATAATCTGATCTCATATCTGCCTGGAAAAAGGACAATCAAAGAATAGATGAGATCTGGTCTCGAATGAACCATTACACAGCAAGCAGTTGACGTAGATGTTCATCCTTCACTTAACAAGGCTGGACATAGTAGCTAGTCTATCCAAGGTGGCAATCTATGTTTTTTTTTTTCCTTCATTTTAATGAAGACTTTTGGTCAAGAAGCTGGGAAGAGGTAATTGTAGCCACATTTTCCTTCTTTTCCTTTACTGTAACTTCGGGCAGAACTTCAGATCAAGAGAGGGTCTGAACATCAATGATGTATGTGACTGTTATAAGATTTAGATATTGATATATCCTGTGAAAATGTTAGGATGGATTCGTACATAAGAAATTATTATTATGACTATTTTTTTTGATGATATCACTTTCAACTATTGCCTATCTTTTGGTCATAAGTCATAACCAATTATGCGATGTACTTTTTTTTATAAGAACTAATTATATGACATACTTTTTATAAAATTTCGTTATATACCGATCTTTTCATTAATTTCAGGTTTCTGTATGTACAAAGTGTGGTGGGGATGGTGAGGTCATTTCTGAATTCTGTCGGAAATGCTCCGGTGAAGGACGCGTACGTGTTAAGAAAAATATCAAAGTCAAAGTTCCTCCTGGAGTCAGCATAGGCAGTATACTTAGAGTTGCTGGAGAAGGTGATGCTGGACCAAGAGGGTATGTGATGAATTTTTCTATTTGCATCTTTAAACTTCAGTTGTTGCATTTTCTACTGGTTAGGTTGAAGTTTTTGTTGATTATATTTACTAAATGTACATGTTTCCATTGCCCATAAGATGTCTGCTTTTATGCTCACTTTAAATTTATGATGGCCGTCTCTTGGTTTCTACGCACAAACAACTTCACATTGCCCTTAGTGTTGATTGTTAAGAATTCAACAATTATGGTAATTTTGGCACTACCAATGTTCTCCAATCTGTCCTTGGAAATCCAGGAGGCTATCAACTTTCTTTCAATATACAGTATTCTTTTTTCCTGTTTATTGATTGTGTTGGATCAAATTGACTTCTTCTGTCTGTGCTGTTGATGCCACAATAACATGTGGAGGTAATGAAGGCCTCTAGGTTCTTTTAGATTCTCTCATTGAAATTCTTCTTTCTTGTAAGCAAAGCAGAGACTCTTGCAATGCTTATCAAGGCGTGCTTCTATCATTTTTCAACTTCTAACTTCATAGAATTCCTTTTCAACTTTACTTCCCTTTCCTTCTTCCCCTTTGGTTTTCAGCAAGTAAAGATTTGCTTTCTTACTATTTAAGGAATTAACTTTTGTGAGGTGCAAAATTTCTCCTCTCCTTGATGCCCCTTGTTTTGGATACCAACTCCTTGTTCTCTGCCAAAAGGGAAAGGAAGGGAAATCTTCAGGTTATAGAAAACTGTAGTATTTTATTTTGGAGTGTAGCGATTTCATTCTATATGTATATTTAGAAGATATCATACTGATTTTCATTGTTCTGGATCAGTAATTGGTTTTCTGGTTTTTATAGGGGCTTTCCGGGAGATCTTTTTGTATATCTTGATGTTGAAGAGGTGACAGGACTCCAAAGGGATGGCATAAATCTCTTATCAACTATATCAGTCAGTTATCTTGATGCCATATTGGGGGCTAATGTTGAGGTGAATTATTTTCCTTCATTTGTTTTTGGGTTTTGGTCCGTGTTGTTATAAATTTAGTGTTGCATCACAGACTTGATTATTAGTCTTCATACTGAATACTAAGTGGTAATAATCAAATTAAAGAAATGTAAGAAGTTTTCAGCTTAATAGACCATTGCAAAATCTTGAATATATCTACATGGCATATGGCGTGTTGCCTGAATTTTGAAAGATAAAAGTCTTTGTTGCAACCGTTGTCAGTCATTGAAATTTGAAACTGAATGTACTTCAGTGGCAATATTTGACCATCCTAGCTGTCGTATTTAAGAATACATGCATGCTTATTTTCTTGTGATATGTTGGTTAGTATGATAATATTCAAAATGAAGTCATAGACATTGTAAATGGTCATTTCCAGTATAGCAGGGTAAAAATGGTGGTTTTGGTAGGCATTACCCTTCAGCATTTTCCGCATTAGTGGCTGCTCTCAAACTTGAACCGTGTTCTTTGCAGTTGTTAGTCCAAGACTAGTTTGGTGAGTAGGTGTATGTATTTACATTCTTTGAAATATACATATAGCATTTAGTGGTGATGATTGTATCTAAATGCTGAGGTTAGACTATCTGTTAACTTGGTTGGGACAAGGTGTGAGTACAACAATCTTTTCTTGAAGGTAGTTGGGACTAATGTTTTCAAAGGCATCCTTAGGGCATGCCTCGGGACACACCCTGAGGTGAGGCAATTCAAAAATGCCCAGAAGCGTTTTGAAAAGAGCAGTACACCATGGAAGCGTACACCTTTTTGTTAGGGCTTATTCCTTTTCCTCTCAAATAATAGTAGTATATGCTTCTCACTTATCAAAAAAATAAATAAATAAAATAGTGGCATACAATTCTTAAGAAATTTTCTTCAAGTTCTTTTCTCCACTATAATGCTTGGAGCTTAACTAAGGTTAACAGTTATTGGTGGGTGGAGTTAAAATTTGTGTTAGAAATAGATTAATTGGGCTGGCAAGAGTTATCTTTCAAGTCCCATGCTCGTTAGAAGTCTTTGGCTTACATGAACCATTTAGATATACCATTTGACATAGTGAAGTACAAAGTACAAACCAGTAAGGACTCTATTTATTGGATTAAATGGTTGAAATACTATAGTAAAGAACTCCGATATTTACCTGAACTATTAAAATGCATTACTTAATAGTTACAGAATGGATAATCCACAATATTAAATTGGAGTTACAAAATTAGGCAGCAATGATTAATGTATTTAATTAGGCATATAATGCTCTTAGAGCATTTAAACATATTGATAATTTATTTATTTTAAGTTTTTTCTTTTAATTTTAATTGTTATTTAGTACTTATTATTTTTAAATAAAAAATACTCGAAAAGCATACGCCCCAACGCTTCAGGGCATATGCCTCGTTTCAAGAGGGTTAAAACTCCTCGCTTTTACCTCTTTGCCTTTGAAAACATTGGTAGGTACCCTGAGTTTACTTGCATGGCTAGAAATGAGAGTTGAGGTGCTAGGAACCTCTTCTAGTTTATTTTGTAGACAATTATTTTCAGAAAGGTTCAAGATAGCGTATGCTACTTGGATTCAGGTACCAGTTGAGTGTGGGTATGTTTCTAACAACTGGATTCATTAATTTTCATAGATTATCCATAAATTAGAGTTTCCAGTACCCATACTCTTTAGTGCCATATCAGGTTGACACAGATACTTTAAGTAGAATGAAGAGTAATTTATCAAAAAAAAAAAAAAAAAGGGCTGAATGAAAAGTTGGAGCAACATAGGAGGTAGCAATCTTTATTAAATGGCACTAAGGGGGTGCAACATGATTAAAAACATATCTACAAGTTAGTAGATCAATAAAATTTATGAGGTCTTCCTCATTTTAAAAAAAATTCCCCTAAATCAAAAACTTATTGTAATGAACCATCTATTTCAAATTGCTTTTATGAACCTCTCTTGATTATCAAAAGCCCTCCAATTTCTCTCATTCCAAGTAAGCCCAAAATTATCTTTAATGATATGGTGTCCATCCAAGAGATGCCCACAACATTAAAAACCTTTTCCCTTAAACAACTAATCAACCAACACTCTAGCAAAAGATGAAACATGGATTGGACCCTTTCATTACAAATGTAGCATCTATTAACCAACATTTTCCCCTTTTTTTTGCAAATTGTTGATTGTTTGAATCTTCTCCCAAGAAGTTTTTTACACAAAGAATCTTCTCCCAAGAAGTTTTTTACACAAAGAAAATAACTTTTTAAGGGGCATAAGAATTTCAAATGGCTTTCCACAGGAAGCTGGGGGAGCCTTTGAATGGTAGTTCCTCAAAAAAGATCTTTTAAAAGGATTTCACCTCAAAGCCTTTTTTCTGGGTTAGCCTTCCAACGGAACAGATTCTCACTAGTCATATCAAGGGTAGTGCTATATAAGGTGATGTAGAACAAAGATAGAAAAGAAGAGATAGAATAGAAACTCAGCTACCCTGGTGATTGGAAGAGAAGCCAGGTAACCAGGGAGGTTAAAGAAAAAATTGATACCCAATATCAATTAGATTTTATTCATTCAAAACTATTCGAAAAATAACATAGGGATCCCTTATATAAAGATCTTTAGGAATTCTAACCCTAACCTAACACTGTAAATAAATAAATTAAAAATGATCAAATACTATATTCTAATCCTATTATAAGAAATTAATAAAATACAATTCTTTCAAGATTACAAAATTACAACCTTGTCCCCATACCCTCCTGTACCCATCATTCTCCACAACTTTAAAAAAACTCAATCTTGAGTTTTGAAGTGAAGAAGTAATAATAACTAAGATGCTTGGAGAACTGAAGTATAGTCACGCAAGTCGTGAAAAATGAAGTCTCAACCAAAAGAAAAATTTATGGTGAAGAATATCAGTTGTGTATGTGCTTCAAACCAAATAGGCAGGATAAAATCAGCATTGGGAGCCTGCATAACAATCATTGTCTCCCTCATGTCTTCAATCTTTTCTCTTAGCGTGAAAGTTTGTTTTGGTTTACTATGTGCATTGACCACCTGTTCAATATCTAGACTACCAACTTCAACATTGCTCAACTTCTCATTCTTGTCTTGGTCATACTTGCAATCCATGGTCTAAACTTGTTCGACAAAGACTTCCAGCGTGTTGTGAGGCATCTATAAGTCAATGATCTTGGAAGCTTCATCTTCGTTGTTCTCAGGTTGGAATTAAGCATAATTAACTTGCTTCGATGGACCGGGAATAAAACCACAATTGCGATTAAAATTGGCGGTGAAGCTTTCTATGCTCTTAGTAACCCTATCAAGTACTTTTTGGAGCTCGAGAAAAGCCTCGTTGGGCAAGAATTGGTTCTCTTGGTGAGTAATACCCAATCTTTATATGATAATAATAATCGTAAATACAACGACCATTTAACTTTATTTTAGCCCAAAAGACATCTAGGTGCCTAGAAAATTGCACAAGGGCTTGAGAAACATAATTAGTTTGAGAGAATAATTTTCTCAACAAACCCATATGAATAAAAAATCTTATGCAACACATCCTGTGTGATCGGATATGATACATCATGAAAGGTCACACAAAAGATTCGGTTTGGCTCAACTGAATCCATTACAATTTTTCCTCCTTTTTTTTCACTCTTTTTCCTTCTCTTTTCTCTTACCTCTTTCTCTTTCTGTCACCCAGTCTCACTTCCTATTTTCCTTCACTCGGCTGACCACTTCTTTTTTTCACTTTAATAAAAATTCAAAATAAAATAAGTAAAGTAAAAACATTATTGAGACTTTTCCCATCACCAATGTGTTTTCCTTTTGCCTTTGTCCCTTTCTTTTAAAAAGTAAATAGTAAAGGAACAAAAAAAACTACACTACGCTAAACAAATAGAGACCAAGAACAGAAATGGTGTGACTTCTATGGGAGTTGACGGCGACCAGGGGTGTTGTTGTGGATGGCGATTCCGGCGGCGGATGGGTTGAGATTTCGTGGGTCGGGTTGCCTTTTCAAGACGATGTCAAGGGTGGCGATGGCTCACTTGAAAAAGCATGGGAAAAGTAGATTGACGGCGAGATGGTGGCAATGGTTGCTTGTGGATTCGATTGTTTTCCGGTCAAAAGATTGGCTCGTGGCTACGGGGTTATGGAGATCGGTAGATTCTGATCCTGGAAAGGTGAGTGGCTCCGGATTGGGGCGGTTCCGGTGGTGGCAGCAGATGCGGATATTTGGGAAAACTGTCGGATGTGAAGATCGGAGTGTGTGGATGCGAAGATGTTTTTATGGGATTTGACGGTGTTCCGGTCAAAATAGTGATGCGTGGATGTCGGGGTTGCGGAGATCGGCGTCGACTGACCCTGGTGGAGTGACCCGAAGCGCTAATGACCGGTTGTGACAGGCGGTGGTGGTCGGCAGCGGCTTGGTCTGAAAAGGCAGGTTTTGCTCGCTGAACTCGGTGGAGGCGGGTGGTGGGGACGGTGTTGGCTAGATCTCGCCAAAAAAGGGGCGACTAGCCCAAGCTTTGTCAAGCTAATGGGCAAACTGATTTGGGTTAAGGGGCTGTTTGGGTATGTTGCAGGTATCTGGGTTTTAGGTCTGATTTAATTCAAGGAAGTGTTTGGGCAAATATATTGGGATTTGTATGTGTTTTAGGCTCTGATACCAAATTGATGTAGAACAAAGATAGAGTAGAAACCAGCTTACCCTGGGGATTGGAAGAGAAGCCAGGAAATCCTGGAGGTTAAGGAGAAAATTGATACCCAATATCAATAAGATTTTTATTCATTCAAAGCTATTAGAAAAGTAACATAGGGATCCCTTATATAAAGATCTTTAGGAATCCTAGTCCTAACATAACACTATAAATAAAGAAATTAAAAAATGATCAAATACTACATTCTAATCCTATTCTAAGTGTTAACATATATGATATTTCCTATTCCTATTGCAATATTAGCTTCTTAGTTTCATATGTAATAGTTTCCTAATTATGTTTTATATTTTTAGCCTCTATATATATAGGCTTACATTCATCTTTCACAATATATCAATAATACAAGTTATTTTCAATCTCTCTTATTTTAACATGGTATCAGAGCTATTGATCTTGTTTTGAGAGTCGCCTTTAGAGCTTTTGCAGGTGCCCTGATACCGCTCGTTCGGACATAGGCCATTTCCTTCTTGTTCTAGGCTATTATAATCTTTCAGATTTTTTTTCACCACTGCATATCAATTTACATTGGAAAGCATTGATCAGATTAAGTCCAATGACCTGTTTCTGGTATGCTATATTTGCTTCTCAACTCGCGATTATGTTCTGGTTTTGCCAATCTCCGCGACCCACGATTTCCACGATTCTGCTCCAGGTCCTATCAAGCTACCACTCGTGATTCCACTCCAAGTCTTTGTCAGCCACGTGTTCTGTTACGTTAGCCGACAGCTTAGCTGTCATGTGTTCCGTTACGTCACGATTCAAGTTCCGTCTTGAATCGAAGTAATCCCCTTATTTTCATATCCCTCGGTAATCCTCACCCAATCTTGTGAAGTGGTGTTAGAGTAGGGTTCATACCCTTCACCTTGTTTTGACCCATGTTTGGGTTCTTCTTGTTTCCAGCGAGGGTACATGTAAGGAGGTAAGCTTGCATGTGAGGGAGAGTTGCTTTTATAGAGTTCTTCATCAAAGCTTGGTATATATCAACGAACAAAGTTCTTCATTGGAGTTTGTTCTTCTCAGTACTTTTTTGATTCGGTTTGCAAACTCAAGTTGACATCCACTTTACTACATTGAGTTTGAGGGGGGCTGTTAACGTATATGATATTTCCTATTCCTATTGCAATATTAATTTCTTAGTTTTATATGTATTAGTTTCTTAATTAGGTTTTATTTTCTTAGCCTCTATATATATAGGCTTACATTCGTCTTTCATAATATATCAATAATACAAGTTATTTTCAATCTCCCTCTTATTTTAACACTAAGGAATTAATAAAATAAAATTCTTTCAAGATTACAAAATTACAACCTTGTCACCATACACTTCTATACCCCATCATAAGGTCTAATAGAACTCTCAATACTCTCAAGTTCCCAATCATGTACATTGTGTTGAAAAGGCATATCCCAAAAAGTTGCATCATTGGACAAGGAGGTAGCAATCTTGGGCCGAGTTGATTGGTGTAGAATGTTGAAATAATGATTTTTCAGCTTCCTGACTATCACTTACTGGGATATAAAACTTGAGAATCTTTTCACTTTTCTGCTCCAGCCGGTCAAACAAATAACAGATAAATATGATTTTACGCCGTTGCTTAGCATTTTTGCTGGTAACAATATTTGTTGCTTGTCCTACCAGATTGCCTACTGCATACTTATTAATGCTCTGTTTTGGCATGGAAGGTACTAACGAGATGTTCTCTAGTCTTTTCTTATAATACAGCTTTGTGGGGAGCATCATACAAGTTTAGTCAAGTTTGATATTGCTAGATAGGTCGGACTGAGCAGCTTAGGTTTTTACTCATCAAAAAGAGTTGAAAAACTAAAATATGAGCTTTATACCTCAAAATGTTAGAACATAATTCAGGCTGTGACACGACTAATTGGTAAGTGATGTTTTTTCTGGATGATCTAATTTGCGCATATGTTTGTTGGAGTTAATAAGCAAATGTAAAAGAGAAAAAAAAAAACTGAAATGCACACATTATGGAGCACCTTTGAGCACATCTAAAACTGTATACTTGCCATGGTATTCTTTCTTGCTTGTGAGGGTTGGTCTTGTTTCATTCTGGATTGTTTTTGGTTGTCTTTTCAGTAAGAATGGTTTCCAGTCATCTCTTCATCTGCCTTTTTAAAGTTGCATACCTGATTTTAACAGTCATCTAAGCCTAATCATTTACTACTCTACTCCTCCCAGAAAATATTTTCTCAAGCTACCATGAGACGTGTAGACCTAAAATTATGGGTCAACATGAAGATACAGAATCGTTGTCTTGTGTACTTACAGAAGACAACATTCTAGCTTTATGTTATTTTCTATGCACATCCCCATCATCATAGGCAATTATATATATATATATATATTATAAAATTGGGCTACCCAACGAAAGGTAACCCTCTCCCATCCCTAGTGTGAGTGATATTTTCTTTTTTTTAGTCACTAGTATAGTACACTATCGCTTCAACCCATTCCTTGGTTGAAAGCAAGAATAATTGATTCCTTCGCATTTAAACAGGTTAAAACAGTTGAAGGGATCACTGAACTACAGATTCCACCAGGTACTCAACCGGGGGATGTGCTGGTCCTGGCAAAGAAAGGTGCACCAAAACTGAATAGACCATCTATACGTGGTGACCACTTGTTTACAATTAAAGTTACTATACCAAACCGATTAAGGTATTAACTTGAATTCTTATTTATCCTACTTATAACTGTCATAAAATAGCTCGAACATGTGAATGGAACTATATAATTGTTGATAATTGTATGCTGCTGTTTCTGTAGTTTGTTCTATTTACTGTTTGGTAAAAGCTGCATTCCATATGTTTACTTCCAAATTGTGTGCGTTCAAATGCTCAGTAAAACACAGAGACTGGCTTTTGAACTTCCTCAGCAGAAATTAATAAAAGGAAAACACCGAAGTATCTCTGGAAACAAGAAAGGAAAAAGTTAGATTCTACCCATCTCATCTGTTTGGCTAACCTTGTAAGTACACGAGGCTTATGGTGCAGAACATCATATCAGCAAAATAATTATGGTCAATATCAAGTATGTCGTTGCGATTTTTACATATGTATGCAAGAAAATACTGGTTCTGCAGAATTTACAAACTACACAGGATTCTATAGGACTGTTACATGAGGTGTGTCCAATGATGAAAAAGCATCATTGGAGCTGTTCTTTGAACTCTTGTTGAAGCCACTTGACATGTATGTTGGATGACAAATCAGATGGCTTGCCAGACAAGTTGTAGAGACATAGTTCAACAGCAATAAATGTTAGAGCTTTTGACAATCTAAGCTACTTCTGTTTGCTATGATCAGGCCTGAACACAGTACACGTTCAAAGATGTGCTTTGAACATCTCTCCAAAAACCTAAATTTACTTGGCTCAAATTTACTTATTGCATGCTGGAGTTTTATCTTAATGGGTTCAATTTAGCATGAGCTTGCTGCAAGTTTGAACTGAGCTGCTCCTGGGCACACTGACTTTGTGATAATCTGGGTGATTCTTAAGTCACATCCAATACAAGAAGCTTGAACAGAGCTTGAAGAAGTTTTTCAATTTATGCAGTCATAACTGTAATAGTAATAAAAACTTGTGTTGAAATTCTGCCAATGTTTTTATGGGTTCCTTTTTTCTAATCTGTTTGGAAGCGAGATATTTTCCACACTTTTTGGCAAACTGAATTTGCAGGGAAAATAAGGCATATAAGAAAAAATAACGAGTGGCTTGATGGCTAAAAATACTTTTACTTATAAAAAAAATTTATATAGTTTGCCTGGTGCAGTTCACAAGTAGATTGGCCCTATACCTGAGTTCTATTTGTTTTTCCCTTGTTTGGTATGTCTATTTGGTTGTTGCTACACCTAGCATGACACCATCTTATCTCCACCCAGTATTATGTTCAATCAAGTCTCATGATTATCATGTCACATTGTATTCAAGTAAGGATGTCTGCATGATATTTAGGAACTTTGTCTGTCTGGTATTTTTATAATACTCCACTAAATTAAACTCATACATATTGAAGTGTAGCCTTGTCACCATATAAGTTAGCTTTTATGATAATTTTGTGACTCTTTTAAATAATCCATCTGTTTCTTTGAACTTGACATTTATAGCTCCAAAGAGCGGGAATTGCTTGAAGAGCTTGGTTCTCTACATAACACTACCAGCAGCCGTTCACGAACTCGCACTAAAGTTCAGCCGGCCAGTAAGCAGTTGTTTTGTCATTTGGAGATGTTTTTCCTGTCTTTGAATTAATGAACATATTCTTAGTTAGGTTTAGTATGCATGTGTTGTGTTCTCTTTTTCTGTTCAAGAATAATGGAAGACTTGTTCCTTGGATAAAATTTTAAATTTTGAATTTGTAATTACATGTGAATTAGTAGTGGTGTTCTTTCCTCTTTTTTTTTTTTTTTTTTTTTTTTTTTCTTCTTCCTGTGAAGCTTCTGAAGATAACTGGTATATTAAATTCAAGTATTTATTATAGGTTTATTTAACTTGAATGTGATGTTTTGCTTCTGCAGCTAGAAGTACAGAAAGTCAGATGGGTACAGTTGCTGAGAAAACCGAAGAATCAGAAGAACAGAATGACCCATGGAAGA
Source organism: Bretschneidera sinensis (assembly GCA_023935145.1). Taxonomy (NCBI): domain Eukaryota; kingdom Viridiplantae; phylum Streptophyta; class Magnoliopsida; order Brassicales; family Akaniaceae; genus Bretschneidera; species Bretschneidera sinensis. The sequence goes on from CM043704.1 coordinate 51,619,621, forward strand.
AGTTAAAAGATTTTGCTGGGTAATCTCTCTCTCCTTCTCACTTTATTGCCTGCTGAATCTAACCGTTGTTTTATCGTGATTGGATGTTGGGGTACTTAAATTTCCTATACCTATTTACTTTCTGCTTTAACATCTGGGAGTCATGTGACCTACAATTTTATAATAAGCTCTATATACACATATTTGAATGGATTGTTAAATTCATCTCCTTAATGCTGGTTTTTATTATTATTATTATTATGATGGTGTTATTGATATGAATCTTATTACATTATGTTAACGTTTGTGTTTAGGGTTTAGACAATGATTAGGGTTTCGAGAAAGAAAATAAATAGAGAGATAGTAAGCAGTAAACTGGTTATTAACCCTAAGGTTAGTAGTTATATATATAGAAAACTTAATATTATGAAATTACATCAATACCCTTAAACCCTAATATTCTCAACATTCTAACACTCCCCCTTAAGTTGGAGCATACTTCAACTTGTTACAACGATACCAATCCAATATGTTACAAATAAATTCAAACCCAAATAACAGCGAAACTCATAACAATTCGGGGCAACTAGGCCCAAGACAATAGTTAGGTCACCATGTCGGTACCACCTAACGATAATGGATCAACATGGTCCATGAACAAGGTTCGGGGACATCGGACAAACAAGACCCTTCACTTAGGGGTCAACAAGATAACAAAACAGACTGGAACGAGCTGCTTCATATGGGCTGAATCCACAAAACGGGTTGGATTGTGTCGAGGGACAAATCTGACTTGGATCCGGGTCAGGTCAACACATAAACAAAAACCAAAAACTTTCTTTTCTTCACGCAGCATCACCACACATAACAGGGGACTCATGACCGGCAACAGGATGTCACAATCTCACTGGAAAGAAAGAAAACTTAACCTGTCGGAGACGAAACAAAAGTTGCTGGAGAAGAGGGAAAACACTTGAAGAGTGCCGAGAAATTCGTTGGAAAAACATAATAGAAACTAAAAGTAGAATCTAAACCTAGCTATATATATTTTTTCCTTTGGTTTGCCTAAGAATACCACTAGGGTCCCAAACCATGGGCTCTGATACCATGTTAACGTTTGTGTTTAGGGTTTAGACAGTAATTAGGGTTTCGAGAAAGAAAGGAAATAGAGAGATAGTAAGCAGTAAACTGGTTACTAACCCTATGGTTAGTAGTCATATATATAGAGAACTTAATATTATGAAATTACATCAATACCCTTAAACCCTAATACTCTCAACACTCTAACACGCTATATACTAGCTTTTACAAGTCACGCATCCCAAAAGTTGCATCAAATTTATGGTTTTTGCATTGGGAACTATCTGATCTGGAACATATTTTCCCGATATCTTTCAGATGACTTTCATCATCAAGAACACATGTTAATCTGATGGTGTCACTCCTTTTAACCCCTTTAATGTGGATTTGGCAGCGAGTAGGGGTGTAAATGAGCTGAGCTTCATAAGACTTGTTTGACCTCGGCTTGTTTAACTTTTGAAAAACTCAAGCTCGGTTCTAGCTAGTTTACGAGCCAAGCTCGAGCTTGTTCACGCTTCAGGGATGGATCCAAGGGGGGTATGGGGGGAGACTGACCCCCCAAGGTCCTTAAATTTCTTTCTTTTAAGTTCCCAATTTTTATTTTTCCAAAATCACATGATCCGTCTCTGCTGTGCTTGTTCATGACTTTAAAAGGAACACTTATACGAACATAAACGAACAAATTTCTAGATGAACATGAACAAGCGTAAACCTTAAATCAATCATTATCAGAACTAAAATAATAAATACTATAAAATCACCCATGAAAGAGCTTGTTCAGGAGGCTTAACGAGTTGAACTCATCTATATTCGAACTCCGCTCGTACATTAAACGATATTCAAAATCATGTTCAAACTTTCTTTTACACCAGTAAACCAACATAAACAAGCTCTAAACGAGCCTATTTTAGGAGCTTGTTTGCGAACATAGTTCGTTTACAATTACACCCTTAGTTTGGCTACACCATTATTTACTATGTACGGATATATTATTTTTGTGGAGGTTTAAGTACTCAAAAAATTCGAGCCTATTTTTTAACAGCTGTACATTGCAAAGCCTTTTTGAGTATTACCAAGTGACTGAAATGAAAGACTTTGAATTCCCACGTTTTCGCTGAAGTAGACACCATTTATTACAATCAAAATAGTACTAATATTTGAGTGAACTGTGCAAGCTTTGCATTCTCTTGATTTTTAACGTCTGTAACTTCTTAGCTTCCTTTTATGTTTTGATGATCATAAAACTCATCATCGGATAAAGAATTATAAAAGCATGCTTTCTGTTAGAGATAACTGGCCGCAGTTAGCTGAATTTTCCATTATGGCTTCCAGATATAGGCGATTGGTTCTGTTATTATCAAATCTTTAGCAACAATGTAACTAATGTGGCAAAATTGAGGCCCTTTGGACCTCATAGAATTGCTGCTTGGACTTTTATATTGGATCATAGAAGCAACTATGAGTGACAAGTGTGCATCGCTAGAATAATTAATTGGATACTACTGGTGGGATTTTGAGAAGAAATTATAACTTAAATTAGTGTATCAAAGCTTTGCTAGTTGACTTATGATTTTGATTTCTATGTATCTCTAATGAATTTTGCATAATATTTCTCGTGTTTTTAATTGAATCTTTTCTTCTAGAAATGAATATTTTTCCATTATTGCATCTATTCTCCCTTCATCAATACATTTGTTGTGCATTGACTGAAAAAGGAGGGGGGGACTTTGCAGGGGTGTTGTAAATGGAGCTCTAAAATGGCTGGGAGACAACCTCTAGGTGAATTCTAAACTCACGGATGCTTATCATGTGTCCTGTATTGGTCAGATTTCATTCCTCCTCACAAATGGTTCTTAATGGGCCATGCAGCCATATACTTGCACTGATTTAAAGGGAACTTCTCAGCTTGTACTGATGAAATTAAAATTATTTTTACTTGTCAAGAAAGCATTGTGATGAACAAATCAAATTGCAGTCCAGTAGAAATTCTTTTATTTTTTTCAATGTAAATTTTAGTATTTGTAAGATTTATGAATTTATACAAATTTACCTTTGTCAATATGTCAATTGATTTGTATATTCTAAGCAGGTTCAGCGACAACTTCTTGTTGCTGCAATAAATATTTAAAAAATGAATGTCTGAATTTTTGTTGACTTTCAGGATCATCCCAAGCATGAGCTTATTGACTGGTTATGTCAATCTTCCTCGTCATGACTTGGCTAATTGTTGAAGATGTTGAGATTCTTTCTGATTAAATAAAATGTGGGTGGCATTTTTCTTTTAGTGTGTTGAATTTGAGATTAAAATTTAAAATCAATTGGTATACGTAGAATCCAAGTGTTTTGAAATCCTTATATGTAAAAGAGCATTTTAAACTCCATGTATTTTCAAAATCTTCAATAAAATCCATCCGAAAGTACTCCTTAAAGAAAAATTTTAGTCGGCTTAAAAAAAGCAAAGTAGCCAATGCCTTAGGTAAAGGCTTGGTTCTGTAAAGGTAAAAGCAAGTAAAATTTACAGAAAAGGCGAACCCAGAAATTTAGGGTTTGTTTGGATTGAGAGGAGAGGAATGAAAGGAGAAGTATTCTTTCAAGTTTTCTGATTATTTTACTTTCTCTTCATATCTTCAGAACCAAATTTTTTTTCTTTCTAAATTATGTTGGAAAAATAAAAAGCAAAAAAAAATGGTTGTTTTCTAAAATATGTTAAAAATATGTAAATTGTTATGAAAGTATTCAAGAGAAATGAAGATGAAAAAATAGAAAAATATTTTTCATAACTAAAATGGCTCTAAAAGTTTTAATTTTTGAAATAAAATAATCCCATCATATTATCTCATTTCTATTAAAAAAACTTCTTAAACAAAAAGTACAAGTACCATTTTATTTTCTCTCATTCCCACTATCCAAACAAAAAGTAAATTTCAAGCCACTCATATCCCACAACAAAGTTGAATAGATAGTACTTGTTTTTACGTTGAGTAGTTTATTTAGTCAAGACTCATGATTCATAATTTAGCGTATTGATTATCAAGGTTCAAAAGGCAACAAAAAAAAAAAACAATACAAAAGATGAAAATGTAGAGAACTTTTTGAATCGACAAAGATAAGTGAACCTCAAAATAGACACCTAATTTTAACACCGAAACTGTCAACACACAATATTGCACCACGTAATGAAGCTTCACTAACAACTTACCAATTTATCATCAGAAATCACTATAATAAGTGGGCAAACAGAGTAACAAGGGAAGGAAAATAGTTTTTGAATAACTTAAGTGTGAGATGTCAAAATTGGATAACACTATCGAGTGTCTCCTATCAAAGCCCTTTTTGAAAAATACACATTCTCTATTTGCATGTTCATTGAATTAAGTTGCATAATGTATCGAAATATGTACCAATACTACTGCGGACAATCCAAAGCAAAAAATTGCATGCTTCCCCCCATAAAAAAATAAAAAAATTGAATGCAACTAGCAAGTACTACACAACTTGTCAAAAAAGAGATTAATTAAGAAGAGAACCATAATAGATAATTAAATGGCTTTGTATACATGGGTTTACAAATTAAGATTTAATAGAGAATCGCCACATTTAGATAGTATTGTTCTTATTGAAAGCAATACCTACGCTAGAAAAATGGACTTTTTTATGCCCACTAAGTGCATGATCATATTCAAACACTTTATCACAAAATTGGCATTGAAAGTTCCTTTGATCTTTAACATCACCATTAGTGGCGGCGGCAACGCTGAATTCTTTTTCATGGTCCTCTTCATGAAGCTTCGCCTTCTTATTCTTGTGGGTAGCTTTGTGTCCAATAAGTGCTTGATGATATCAGAATTGTTTCTTGAATATATTGCATTTGTATTCACCTTTCGACTTTGCTCAACTAGGAGTCCAGTAATATGTCTCATTGTTAATGTTGCTATAGTCCTTGTCCATGTTTGATGGTTGAATCATAATTTGATACGTTAGATGTAACAAATAGAAATTATCATGTCACCTCAATAATTAAACAAAATCAAATGTGTTAATAAGTTGGGGTTGACTAATAAACTTATTTGGTGGCAGTAAGGCAAGATTGTTGTAGCTTTTAATTAAGGTTTAAATATGAGTGTTATTCATAATTAAGCATCTTTACTATCAAAGTTCAAAAGTGGGGAAAAAACAATATAAGAAGTGTAAACATGGAACATTTTTTTTTATAGATAATGCACATTTCCTATTTGGATGTTCATTTCTAGAATTCTAGGTTGCATAATATATCAAAACTTGTTGTCATAACATTGGTGGAAAAGGGTTTTATATAAGGGACAATTTTTTTTCTCATTTAATGATGCGTTTTTAACATCATATAGCGACACTTTACCAAGTGTGAGTAACTAAAACAAAAACATTAGACATGAGTCACCGACTCAACGTTGACTATGCTTTCTAGTGTTGCCAAATGGTAAATTTTCTAGTAACCAGTTAATTTTCATGATGTTAAAAAACTCATCAAGAGGACCAATATTGTAATACTATAGACTTAATGTCACCCCTCATTAGAATATCACAAAGGATTCGAATTTGTCCCTATTTCATCCAAAATTATTATGAAATTTCAATACTTGCCGCCAGTCATCCAAAAGAAAAACGTCGATATATGAAATGAAGAAAGTAAAATATGCTTACAATCAATGTATAGTAACAAATACAAAATCATTATTGAATACGAAAGGAGAGCTCAATCAAACAATCCAACGAACGTGTCATGGCTAATAGCGATTTGACTCATCAATATCTTTGAGTCAGCTTGAAGTATATCACACAAATTTTTACAAGCATATAGAACAAAACATATTAAGAAGTCAATAAATAAGCTAAATTTAAGAGAAACATAGTGCAAGGAGCTCCTTCGGTTAACCTAAAAAAGATGGTGAGTTACTTCACTTGGGATGCTAGTTCAATTCCGTTGTAGTGCATGTACTCATTTTAGGATGTTATCCCCTAATGAAAGTTTTGGTTTTCTTCATCATTACATGATTCCTTATAGCCCACATGTCTCATATGAACTCAGTTTCCATATGGGTTTAAGGGTAGCTTTAACCTTAAAGCCCCTCACATGTTTATATGCGTTCTAAGCTTTATCTTATTTTTTCTAAATGAAGAAAAAATACTCGGTGCTTCAATTTTGAATATATTTAAATTTCTATGCATTGGCATGGGAGATGGAAGGAGGAAAGGAAAAAAAATATAGAAAAGAAAGAAGAGAAAATGTTGTTTTATAGTGGAAATTCAGCAAACACATAATTTTTTAAAAATGTTTATAAAATATTAAAAATTATGGAAATTTATATCTTTTTTGTTGTTTTAATTTTCTCTCTTTTTTAATATAAAAAAATAAAGACTTTCCATCATCATTTTCTTAGCAAGTCATTTTACATTGTCCAGATATGAGATATGCTAGCCGACAATAATTACAAAAAAACCGATATCATTTCTAGCTTACAAAGTGTGAGCATAATTTTTTGACTAAGTCGATCCAAATCATCCGATTTCAAGGTCTTCGAGTATAAGTCTCTGAAAAAGGCACTCACCTCAATTAGTGGCTCACAAACGTCCCTTGGCAAGAATCCATGTATGGCAATAGGAAGATATTGTTGTAGAAATATGTTGTGATCATGTCTTTTCATACCCGAGATCTTTTGCTCTTTTTCATTCACACACCGTGATATATTAGAGAGCTACCCATTTGGAGCCTTTAATTCACTTAAAAACTTGCACAAAACCTTTTTCTCTTCCACAGAAAGTGTAAAGCATGCATGTGGCACTTGTGCATTCTCTCCTACTCCGATAGGGTGAAGCTCTTGTCTTATACCCATTCTCATCAAATCATAACGGCCATTGAATGTGTCCTTTGTCTTGCCTTTTATACTCATCACTGTACTTAAGATATTGTCACTAACATTCTTCTCAATGTGCATGAAATCCAAATTGTGACGCAATTTAAACTTAGACCAATAAGGCAATATAAAAAAGACACTCTTCTTATTCCAGTTGTACAAACTATTTAAACTATCATACTTTCTCATTTTATCTTTACCAAATGGTCGTTGTCTAAATAAGTCAAACTCCTTTAACACTTCATCACCTATCAATGCAATAGGACATGCCTATTTTCCTTTTTACCATCAAAATGCATTGCATTTTTCTGCCAGCTATGATTAATGGGTAAGAATCGACGATGACTCATATAAAAAATCTTACTTGCACCACTTAGGTGTTGTGAGTAAGTGTCTTTATGGCAAGAAGGACATACCAGATAGCCTTTAGTTATCCATCTTGAAAGGTGAGAATAGGCAAGGAAGTCATTAATGGTCCAAAATATTGCAACACGCATTTTAAAATTTTGTTTCGTATGTGCATCATATGTTACTACGCCTTCCTCCCACAATTCTTTCAAGTCTCTAATCAAAGGCTATAAATAAACATCTATATCCATACCAGGACAATTTGGACTGGGAAAAATTAAGGATAAAATGAAATATGGTTGTTTCATGCATATCCAAGGGGGAAAATTGTAAGGGATGAGAACTACATGCCATAAACTATGCTGTGAACTCAGATTGCCAAAAGGTTGAAAGCCATCAGTTGCTAGTCTAAGCCTCAAATTTTGAGAATCTTCTCTAAAGGACTTACATTGTTCATCAAATAACTTCCATGCAGGATTGTCTGCTAGATGCCTCATAACACCATATCCACTAAGTTCTCCTTGTGCCACCTCATTTCCCTAGCTGTCTTGCTTGACATATACTATCTTTGCAACCTTTGAGTCAATAGAAAGTATCATAACACTTTGTATGGTATATTCTTACCCTTTCCATTGTTCTGCTTCCATCTGATAAGCCACAAGTCAGACACTCACTTGCAGTAGCATACACATCCCAGTATAAAACACAATCATTTCTACATGCATCAATCTTCACATAGTTTAACCCAAGTTCACCAATGTAATTCCTTGCATTATAGTGAGAGTCCGACAACGTCTTCTCACCGTTGGGGATTATCTCTCTTACTAGCTGATGCATGCTATTGAATGAAGGATTGGTCCATTTATGAAAAGACTTCAAGTGAAGCAATTCAACTATAGCTGATAATTTCAAATGTTTACAACCAAGATATAATTTCTCTTGTACTTCCCCTAGTAAATGGTAAAATTTGGAAGCTTCAGCATTATGCTCATCTGGTACACTTTCTTCAGCTTGATTATGGTTATTATAGTCACCATCAAATTCCACATTCATACCAACCCTATTGCACACATCATTAACTAATCTTTCAATGCAATCACCATGAAAGATTCCACATTAGTTTCATCATCATCATCATCATGATCCGATTCAGTTGATTCATCTCTTGTCTCCCAATGATAATACTATGTGGTATAGCTTCTAAGAATCCTATGTCTTAACAAATGAACTTTGGCTTTGTCTCTTAGCTTATAACAAGTATTTATGCATCTAGTGCATGGACACGTAATCGTCATGTATCATAATATGTTTAAATGCAAAATCAAGAAAAACATCAATTCCTATTTCATACTCAAGACAAATCCTATCTCCAATTTCCATCCAATTCTTATCTCTACCCATTATTTAACAACTATAGCAAAATTTCAACAAAATCTGTTTTATGGACAGCACAAAAATAAATATCATTCCTAAAGTATTTAATGAATTAAAAATCATAAATAAGAACAAAAAATACACCAACCATATTTAATATTTAATATGTCAATTTGAGGGCATTTTAGGTTCCTCCAAAAAAACAAAGAGGAAAAGCCAAAATGCATCCTAAAAGATGAAGACTAGATGTATGGATCATGTGATATCAAGATGCTAAAAGCATCATCACTGTGACATAGGCAACATCAACTCAGTCAACGAAACACACAACTCTATTATTAGTAAATCATGTGTTCATTTTAAGTGATTAATCAAAAAAGAAAAACCATATTCACAAGATTAAAGAGCTAACACATGACTAAACTTGTGATAGTGATGATTATGATATATAGTTGAACAAAAGATAAGCCCAAGAGCCCAATTAACTTTTAAGCCCAACAGAGTTCTCACTCCTCAAATACATTAACCAATATCCAGGCCCAATTTACTTGAGCACCATTCTTTTTCTTTTCTTCCTAGTCATTTCCATAAAAAAAAAAATAGTGTGTATTGAATTAACTTCCAAGAACTAGTTAGATTTATGCAATTTCATATAATTGATTTAAAATCTAATCTAGAAGAAAGAAATCCTACACTAATACACACGTAGTATATCAACTTGTAAGGTGTAAATCAAGGAGTATATATGAATCTAACAGTGAAAATAAAGAGGAAAAATAAAACACCAATCAGTACCCAAATGATTTTATCTAATACCATAACCAATCATATGCAAACTGCATATTTCTTTGTAGAATTTTAACAAACAACCACCATGCATCATTAAATATGACTCAAACACCATTAGAAAAGAAATCAAATTTAGATTCCATATAAAATCTGACCACTAAAGATTGTATTACTTAGGGAGCTTTAATCCATACTCAAAACAAGAAATCAAACAATTCATCTTGCAAAATTCAGTGTTACTTAGCCTTTCTAATTGTTGCTTGCCAAACAACGAGTTAGAGGAAGAGAGTATACTTTACAGTAGCTGCTACTGTAACAAGAAATGGTTTCCAAAATCTGGTTATGTTTTGCTAACTTGAAAGATAATGAGATGATGGTGATAATTTGAGAAGAAAAGAGAGAAAATTTAAGAACAAGAAAGAGGAAGGAGAAGAAAAAAATGAAAAATGAAATACAAAAATTCCATTGCCGTGCATCAAAGATGGGAATACTTACCACTATACTACAACAACCCTTGTTGTGAATCTAGTTTCATTATTTAATATGTCATTAATTCTTTCTAAAATTTATACCTTTGGAAGTTACTATTAAGGGAAATTGAGGGCACTAACGACCCTTATAGGTATTTGCATAGACTATAATCCATCAGAATTGATGGTTTTATTTAAATCAATAACTTTCAGGGTATGTTTATACTAGAGGCCAGGCTTTTCATGTATTATTTAGGTTAAATGATACGAAAATAGATATGGTCCATTTGGTACACGGATAGGATTATAGTGGGATTAGGATTAGGATTATAGTGGGATAGGATTAAGAGGATTAAAGTGAGACTATTTTAATTTTATTTTTGGTTCATGAGATTGGTGGATTGGAATTAAAGTGGGATAACAAATCAAAAGACTAAAATACCCTTTAATATTTTATTATAAATCTTTCTATTATTATATATATATAATCGATACCTTTTTTTCTTTGCTTTTGTACTTTTTCCTCTGTTAGAGAGAGTTTTTTTTTGGATGCTTGTTTTTCAAAAACTACAGAGAGGTCGAAGGAGGAGGAAGAGGAGGAGGGGCAACTGCGGTCTTGGGAAAGATGAGGAAAATGAAAGAGGAGGATGAGAAGAAGAGAGGAGGAAGAAGGAAGGATAGGGGTGGCTCGATCCGGAGAAGAAGAAGGAGGAGAGATGAGAGCAAGGAGGAGGAGAAGAGAGGAAGAAGAAAGAAGAGGAGGGGCGACTCGATCTGGGGAAGAGGAAGGGCAACTCGATCTGGGGAAGGAGGAGGATGAGAGAAGAGAGAAAGGAGAAGGAGGAGAAGAAAGGTGCAAGGATGAGGGGAAAGGAGAAGAGAGGCACAGGGGAAAGGGGAAGGAGAATGGAGGCGCGAGGGTGGGGAGAAGAAGGGGAGGAGATGTGGGGGAGGAAGGAGAAGAAAGGGAGGAGGCGTGGGGGAGGAGGGAGGCTGCATAGGGCAGAAGAGGAAAGAAGGGGAGGTGCGTAGAAGAGAAGGGGCAAGGAGGGGAGGTAGCGTGGAGAATGAGGAGGGCTAGAGGGGAAGAGAGCTGGAACGGGGAAGAAGAAAGGGAGGGTAAAATGGTCTTTAAAAAAAATTAATCCCACCTCTGTTGGATTAATTCTATCCCAAGGGGGAGGTGGGACAAAAATTGAGGGATTAGGATTAAGTTTGGAAAAACTTAGTCCTAGATGAACATTTAGTCCCTCCAACCAAATATATGACTAGCTCATACAGAAAAGATACAGATACAGAACACCTAACTAAGTAGATACAAAACACCCAACTAAGCATATTACCAACAAACTCTAACAAAGACAATAACTAAAAATACAGGAGCATCAACTAATCAAGCTAATAGCAACAAACCACTATAGCGAACAAACACTAACTGACTAGAAGCAAGAAGCTTTGCTAACACAACTGAAACTGAAACAAATACCCAGGCTCCCACCATCATACATATCAAACATCATAAATTGGCCATACTTGTAGTGAAACTAGGATAAACCTGATTAGTAGCTTATGCAATTGCAGTAACGAAACCCTCAACTTAGAACCAATATCTTCTGTAAGTGTAACAACCCATCCCAGGTTGGTCACCCCCGAGACGATGTCGTCACTTTTTGAAATCCCAGCATGACACATATATGCAACAATATAAAAACAACAACTAAATGATTTACATACATAAATCCTTAACCCCCAACAGGGGAGTTACATCATTCAGATCTCAACTGAACAATATATACAACATATTATGCATGAATGTTTACAAATATTTTTTTTATGTTTCTTTCTCATTAGTCTGAGGATGTGGACCACGGCTTACAAAAAATGATTTAGTCTAAATCTCTACTCAGAATTCTATCTGTCCTGCCCATTACCTGAAATCATTGTACAATAAGTAGTGAGCTTCACCAGCTCAATGAATTAAACTTACTAGAAGTATTCAATTTGTATAATTAGTCTTCAAATATTCATTCATTTATATCTCATATATTTTGATAATAACATTCTATTATCACTACTCATATCAAACTCCATCCTTTATAAATCTCTTCTTCTTATATAATTAATCATCATATTGAGACTATCAATTCTATCTCATAATTACCTTATTATGAGGTTCACAACATATAATTAGTCACCCAAATAATTCTCATCATTTCATATTTCAATATTTCTTTTCAGAATAATTGTTTATCTGTGAGACTCATTCATCTATCAATAAATTTACAATCATGAATAGCACTTTAGCATCTCAATAATAAAATCAATATTTAAAATAGATGCAATGCATGAATTATTAATTGGGAATGTCTCCCCACATGTCGACATGTTTTAGCTTAGACCGACTGCCCTCTTGGTTCTTTTTATTTTATTTAGACCAGTTGCCTTCCGGTTCTTTTATTTCTATCATATACCGGCTGTCACAGTTTTCATTTATTTCCAAAATATACCAACTGTCACGGTTTTCATATATTTCCAGCATATACCGGCTGTCATGGTTTTCAGTTAGACCAGCTGCCCTCCCGGTTATTTTATTTCATGTATATGCATATGAACAATGATATGAAGTATGCACATGTACAATAACATAAAAATACGCATGCATTCAGATATTCAAATTTTTTATCCTGCTTCTTCTCAAATTATTATTTGATTAATTTCACTAATTTTTTCTCCTCTTATATTATATTAAATCATCATCCATAGCTCATCAAGAATTTCACTTATCACCTTTATTATTAAATCGACTCATTATTCCAATAATATTATTTCTCATAAAATAATTCTCTACACATCAATTATTCCTATCATACCTATAAACCAACTTTCATCTATCATCAAATCATAAGTTAATAATTTATTCAAATATTATCACTAAATATTTCATATTTATCTTGATTACTTAAAGTAAATCTAACTTACCACGTAGCACTTAGAGCTACCTGTAGATCACTTCCTTGCCTTTCCTGCTCCTCTCAGTAATTTTCCATGTTTGTTGATCCTCAACACCTAACATAATGTTTATGTTAAAATTTCTAATTTATTCTTCAATTCCTTCATAATTCATACCCTTTGAAAATTCTCACATTGTATTCCGGGAAATTTCATGTATGCTAAATTTCAAAAATAAACTTCACGTTATTACCTGTTTTTCTTAGAGCTTCTGGTGACTCTCTATGAAATTCTCCTGTAAACCTCTTCAAAATTTTACTCTTTTAACCTTTCTTTCGGTCCCCAGGTGTTTAGAAAAATAGAGTAGTTTGAATTTTAGAAAGAAAAAAACCAATCAGGATTTGGTAAGTATAATTAAAAAAAGGAATAAAGTGTGTGTATATATATATATTATCCGTTCCTCCATTTTTTTTCACTTTCTCTCTGTCAAACATGCAATTTGCATGTAAGTCTTTGACAACACCTGGACTCCATGTGTTGTCCATTTCTTTTTTTTTTTTCAAAAAAAAAACCAAAACTTTTTTTTCCTTTCTTCTTATCCAGGCCTAGATAATTGCGTTTTTTTTTTCTTGTTGTTTTCTTTTTCTTTGTAACTACACCCCACGCGTCCAGTTTTGTTTTTTTAAAGAATTATTTTATTCAAATAATAAAATTTTCATGTATATATTATTTTATTTTAATTCCATGTCATATTTATCAAATTACTTCTTTACCCATACTTTACGAATACGGGTATTACAATTCTACCCACCTTACAAAAAATTCGTCCCTAAAGTTTCCTTATCTAACTCAAGAAACAATTATAGATAATATTTCTTTATAGTTGCTTCACATTCTCACGTAATCTCTTCAACATCTTTATTCCACCACAGAACTTGAACTACTGGAATTACTTCATTACACAAGGCTTGTTCTTTTCTGTCTAAATTTCTTATTGGTACTTGTATAAAAGTTAAACCTTCCTGAATTTCTACAACTAGGCTCGAAATATTATGAGATTCATCATGTAAGTGATTTTGCAAAAGTGAAACGTGAAATAGATTATGAAATTGCTTCAATTTTTTGGAGGTAAATCCAGACTATTCACAACTAGCTCAACTTTCTCAATAACTTCATAGGGTCCCATATACTTCAGAATCAACTTCCTCTTCTTTTTAAACCTTAATACACCTTTCCATTAAGATATTTTGACATACACCCAATTACCAACTTGAAATTCAAGAGTTCTTATTCTATTCTCAGCATAGCTATTTGATCTACTCTGTGCTGCTTTAAGTTTCGCTCTAACCCGTTTGATTCTCTCAGTTGTTAACTCAATAAATTATGGACCAAATATATTTCTCTTTCCCGCTTTTTCCCAACATATAGGAGGTTTATTCCTTCTACCATACAATGCCTTAAACGGTGCCATTCCAATACTAAATTGTTGTTGATTATTATAAGCAAATTCAATCAATGGCAAATAAGCATTCCAACTTACTGAGAAACTCATCACATTTGCCCTCAACATATCTTATAGTACTCTAATAATCATTTCTGTCTGAGCGTGAAAAGTTATATTAAATTGTAACTATGTTCCTGTGGCTTTCTAAAAGCTTCTCCACAACCAAGATGTAAGTCTGGCATCTCTATTTGACACTATGCTCAATGGTACTCCATACAACCTCACAATCTCAGCTACATACAGTTCAACCAACTTTTCAGGACTCCAATTAGTTTTAATTGGAATAAATTGAGATGACTTAGAAAGTCTATCTGCTATCACTTACACTATATCATGATCTCACTGGGTATGGAAAATCCAGAAACAAAATCCATACTCACATTTTTCTATGGTCATTTAAGCACAATAAGAGGCTATAGTAAGCCTGCTAAATGTCTATTCTCAGACTTCACTTACAGGAAAACCAAACATCTAGAAATGTATTTAGCTACATCTCTCTTCAATCTTGACCACTAGAAATTCTGTCTCAATCCTCTATACATCTTATTGTTACTTAGTTGCATCAAATCTATATCATCATGTGCCTCTCTCATTATCTCCTTTCTCAACTCCGCATCATTGGGAACATAAATTCTATGTTTCAAGATCAAAATACCATCATTTCTAATTTTTGAACTCATATCTCTTCATTTCTACCTTGCATCTCTAATAAGTATTCTACTATGGATGACTATACAACCATGTTTGCTAACAATAAATCTCTATCACGGATATTCAACTTCATTCTTATTTCTCTTAAATCTATCATCAATTTCACATCATGACTCTCAATAGCAGTTAATCTTCTTGTAGATTTTCTACTCAATACATATGTTACCACATTCACCTTTCCTGGATGATAACGAATTTATACAATCATAGTCATTAATCAACTCCAACCACTGCCTCTATTTCAAATTCAACTCTCTTTGGGTAAGTAAGTATGTCAAACTCTTATGATCAGTGAATAATATCTCACAAGTGGCTCCATACAGATGATGTTTCCAAATATTTAAAGCAAATACTATGGTAGCCAACTCTAAGTCATGAGTAGGGCAATTTCTCTCATTATTCCTCAATTACCTAGAAGCATATGCCATTATCTTCCTATGTTGCATCAACACACATCCCAACTCTTGATGGGATGCATCACTATACACCACAAATCCTTCATCACCAGAAGGAAGCACCAATACTGGAACTGTAGTTAATTTCTCCTTTAGTATTTGAAAATTTTTCTCACACTTCCCAGACCATACAAATTTCACCTCTTTCCTGGTCAGTCTAGTCAGTAGTACTACAATAATAGAAAATATCTGAAAGAATCATTTATAATAACCAGTTAACCCCAAGAAGATTCTAATCTCAGTCCCATTAGTTCATCTCTCCCAACTTAACTTTGCCTCAACCTTTTGTGGATCAACTGTTATGCCATCTCCAGATATTACATGCCCTAAGAAAGTTATTTCATTCAGAAAAAATTCACATTTAGGAAATTATAACATACAATTTCTCTCCTTAAAATCTCCAACACAATTTCTAAATATGTTACATGCTCTTCCTTAGTCTTAGAATACACCAAGATGTCATCAATGAATACAACCATAAAAATATCAAGAAATAGTTTAAACATTTTATTCATCAAGTCCATGAATGTTACTAGAGCATTAGTCAACCCAAATAGCATCACAAGAAACTTATGACAATAACATGTCCTATAAGCAGTCTTAGGCACGTCTCCCTCATTTATCTTTAGAAAAAACTCTCACTCCCTGCAACAGTTCAAACAAATCATCTATTCTTGGAAAAAGATAATTTTTCTTAATGGTTATTTTATTAAGCTGTTTGTAATCTATGCATAACCTTAACATTCCATCTTTCTTCTTCACAAACAATACAAAGGCTCCCCATGGAGACACATTTGGTCGAATAAATTATTTGTCTAACAATTCTTAAAGTTGAACATTAAGTTCTCTCAATTCAACATGGCTTATTCTATAGAGTGCTATTGAAATAGGTTCAGAAACCAGAATCACATCCATGAAAAACTCAATCTCTCTACTATGAGGTAAATTAGACAACTCATCAAAAAATACATTAGAATAATCTTTCACCACTAAGATTTATTCTAACATCCTATTTTTCTTTTTAGAATCCATTATGTATGCCAAATACTCCTCACAATCCTTTTTCAATCATCTACTAGTAGTCAAAGCAAAATAAGATCGTTCGAGAGTAAGAATGTTCTCCTTGAAAGTTAAACTCCTCATGTACTTATCTTGAACACTACATTCTTTCTAAAATAATTAACCATATTCAAAGATAATAAATCAGCTTCAGATTCTCTATCACTGATATGAATCACACAACCCTTGTAAATATTTATGATTATCACTCTATCTCTAGTGGGAACTTCAACAAAAAATATTATGTATCAAAGGATTAATACATGCATCAATAGACTTCATAAATACATCATATGCAAAAGAATGGGTTGCACCAAGATCAACCAACATTTATATGTCCATCTTTTCTACATACAAAGCACTTCAAATTAGAACAATTCTGGGATAAATATCTTATCTGAATACATCTATGACAAACTTCTGTCTCTCAATCATACATCAGATTACCACTTCCCCTTGGTGGCATACTTACTTCCTCTGCCATGACTCCCAGTTCCCATGACCTGTCTCCTAAATCTAAGGGTTCCACTAATATCACTTTGAGCTACAGAAGCAACAGATCCTGCTTGCCTCTAAGTCTGTACTATAATTTCTTGTAACAAGGAGCGCCCTATCTGGGGTGGTCTCTGATCCTGTACACTCATACTACCACTACCTCTAGAACCTTCATGTCTAAGCCTCTTTAATCACTCTTTCTCTTTCCCTTTCCCTTAAACTCCATCACATATTTCTCAATCTGAAGTGTTATATCCACTAACCTGACATAATTCATATGCCTCATGTAAGACAATTTCAATCAAATCTCAAAACATAGTCCATTTATGAACCTCTTACACTCTTTCTCCTTTATGTCTACCATTTTCGATACAAATCTTGTCAAATCCACAAATCTACTATCATACAGAGTCACAGTCGACATATTTTACCTCAAATAAATGAAATCTCTCTTTTGTTGGGCTCTGAAAGTATATGAGCAATATTTATAAAAGAAAAAGCCTCCTTAAACCTACTCCAAGTTAAAGGTCTATCAACCTATGCACTTACCTAGGAAGAGTATCCTCCCACCATTCTAAAGCTTCTCATTCTAATTTGAACGTAGCAAAGGCGACCTTCTGCCTGTCAGTCACTAGTAAAATACCAAATAATCTCTCCACATGTTTCACCCAAAACTCAGGCTTAAAAGGATTTATAGATCCTTTAAACAACAAACCATTCGACTTAATATATCTAACGAAACAATTTCTTTGCATCTCATGCATAAACTCACCTTTCTCTTTTTTTAACTTTTACCATTTCTGGATTTAAAACAACCTCAGACACTACTCTAGCTTGTTCATCAAGTTTATGCTAAAGACTATCAATTCTATCATTTATTACATTCATTTTCTCAAGAGCATGTGTAAGAGCTTATCTTAGCTCATCTCTTTAAACTTCAGATTCTTTTATACCTCTACTAATATCAATTATATTGTCAACACGTTCCCTTCTAGGAACCACAGATTCAAACTCAACATTGACTTGTCAAAATATTGGGGGCCTACCATGCCCTTTCAAATCAACAACTCTAACTCTAGCTCTAGCATGTCCACGTATCATCCTCAAACTATTCATTAAAATATAATTTATTTTAATCTTCCACTTTATTTCTTTTTATGCAGTCTACAGAATCATAAAAACTAATACTCTGATACCAAAATTGTAACGACCTATCTCGAGTTGGCCACCCTCAAGACGGTGTTATCACTTTTTGAAATCCCAGCACGACACATATATGCAACAATGTAAAAACAACAACTGAATGATTTACATACATAAATCCTCAACCCTCAACAGGAGAGTTACATCATTCAGATCTCAACTGAGCAGTAAATACAACATATAATACATGAATGTTTACAATTTTTTTTTCATGTTTCTTTCTCATTAGTCTGAGGATGTGGACCACGTGGCTTACAGAAAATGATTTAGTGTAAATCTCCGCTCACAATTCTATTTGTCCTGCCCACTACCTGAAATCATTGTACAATAAGGAGTAAGCTTCACAAGCTCAATGAATTAAACTTACTAGAAGTATTCAATTTGTATAATTAGTCTTCCAATATTCATTCATCTATATCTCATATATTTTGATAATAACATTCTATTATCACTACTCATATCAAATCCCCATCCTTTATAAATCTTTTATTCTCATATAATTAATCATCATTTTGAGACTATCAATTCTATCTCATAATTACCTCATTATGAAGTTCACAACATATAATCAGTCACCTAGATAATTCTCATCATTTAATATTTCCATATTTATTTTCAACATAATTGTCTCTTTGTGAGACTCATTCATCTATAAATAAATTTACAATCATGAATAGCACTTTAGCATCTCAATAATAAAATCAATATTTAAAAAAATCCAATGCATGAATTATTAATTGGGAACGTCTTCCCACATGTCAACATGTTTTAGCTCAGACCAGCTGCCTTCCCAGTTCTTTTATTTCCAACATATACTGGCTGTCACGGTTTTCATTTATTTCTAGCATATACCGACTGTCACGGTTTTCATATATTTCCAGCATATATCGGCTGTCATGATTTTCATTTAGACCAGCTTCCCTCCCAGTTCTTTTATTTCATGTATATGCATATGAACAATGATATGAAGTATGCACATGTACAAGAACATAAAAACACACATGCATTCAGATATTCAAATTTGTTATCATGCTTCTTTTCAAATTATTATTTGATCAATTTCACTAATTTCTTATCCTCTTATATCATATTAAATCATCATCCATAGCTCGTCAAGAATTTCACTTATCACCTTTATTATTAAATCGACTCATTATTCCAATAATATTATTTCTCATAAAATAATTCTCTATACATCAATTATTCCTATCATACCTATCAACCAACTTTCATCTATCACCAAATCATAAGTTAATAATTTATTCAAATATTATCACTATATATTTCATATTTATCTTGATTACTTAAAGTAAATCTAACTCACCACGTAGCACTTAGAGCTACCTGTAGATCACTTCCTTGCCTTTCCTGCTCCTCTCAGCAATTTCCCCTGGTTGCTGATCGTCAACACCTGACATAATATTTATGTTAAAATTTCTAATTTATTCTTCATTTCATTCATAATTCACTCCCTTTGAAAAATCCTACATAAAATTCCGGGAAATTTCGTTATTCTAAATTTCAAAAATTAACTTCATGTCATTACCTTTTGTTTTTCTTAGAGCTTCCCATGACTCTATAAAATTCTCCTGTGAACCCCTTCAAAATTTTACTCTTTCAGCCTTTTTTTCGGTTCCCAAGTGTTTAGAGAAATACAGTAGTTTAAATTGTAGAAGAAAGAAAACCAATAAGGATTTGGTAAGTATAATTAAAATAAGGAATAAAGTGTGTGTGTATATATATATATAAAATTTGCCGCTCCACCATTTTTTTCACTTTCTCTTTGTCAAACATGCAATTTGCATGTAAGTCTTTGACAACACCTAGTCTCTAGGTGTTGTCAATTCTTTTTTCTCTTTTTTTTTTATAAAAAAAACCAATTTTTTTTCCTTTCTTCTTATCCACGCTTAGACAATTGCATTTTTTTTCTTGTTTTCTTTTTCTTTGTAACTACACCCCATGCGTCCATTTTTTTCTTTTTAAAGAATTATTTTATTCAAATAATAAACTTTTCATGTGTATATTATTTTATTTTAATTCAATATCATATTTCTCAAATTACTTCTTTACCCATACTTTACGAATACTGGTATTACAGCAAGTCACACATGTTTACCAAAATATATAAAAAAAAGTAAGAAAATAACTCGAGAAAGAAATCCAAGAAATTTTAAAATGTCAAGACCCAACCAACAATATCTCAAATTACAATAAAGCTTTAGAAAAAGGGAGGAGTTGTCTCTATTTTCAGAGAAAGAAAGAAAGAATGTACTATTAGAGAAAGAGAGAAAAGAGAGATTTAAGAGAAAGAGTGCAAGAACAGGAGAGAGAGAGAGAGAGAGAGAGAGAGAGAGAGAGAGAGAGAGAGAGAGAGAGAGAGAGAGAGAGAGAGAGCAAACTTGGTGCAACCCACATGATGTTCTATTTCTATCCGAAGAGATGAAAATGGAGTGGGATGAGGGAGCACGAAATGAAAATTGGGAGGGATTGGGTTTCAAGGGAAAATCCAAATAGGGAGTTGAATATGAGAATGTTGGAGAGATTTTTGGCGAGGGTATTGAGGGATAAACCAAAACTGCATCGTTTTACTTTTGATGAGATCTTATGTTTTTACTTGTTGAAAGTGAGATTTGGTGAGGAAATGTTTTAGTCCTCACCGAAACGGTAAGCTTTGGCGAGAAAATGGTTTAGCCCTCACCGAAATAGTGAGCTTTGGTGATGAAATGTTTTAGTCCTTACCATACATCAACCTGCAAATATCTTAGGTGAGGACACTATTTTGTTCTAGCCTTAGATTACTCTTTGGCAAGGAAATATTTTTTTCTTACCAAAATACCCTGACTGGAACTCTAATTTCTTGTAGTGAAATTAGATAATTACTTTATACACTCTAAGAAATATGTTTATTTTTATGACATGTGGATGCTTCTAATGAATTAAATATCATACCCATGTTTATGTTTCAATCATAAGATGATGCGTAAGATACAAAAAATCATACAAATTATCAAATATCAACAATTAAACAATATCAAATGTGGTAACCATCTAATCCAACTCATAAGCTTTGGTACCAATGACCTAAGGTAGATTCTAGGTTTTGAAGATTTGAGAGTAAGGTGCCTTTTGAAATAGTTTATGAAATGAATTTTATTTTCTAAAACACTCTTTGAAAAAAGAGTTGTAGAAAATAATCAAAAGTTGAAAAGAATTTCTCATAATCTGATATCTATGTCAGAAAAACTGTTTTCACGATTATTTTATCAAATACAAATATTTTTTAACTCCACAATTGTCTTGCCAAAAACTGTTTAAAAAACTATTTTGACAATCATAAATCGAAACCAAATGGTACAAAGTCTTGGTTTGGCTTTAGTAGAAATATTTAGTTTATGGTTTTGAAATAGTTTACGGTAAAACAACAGTAACGCTATAAATTGTTTAGTATTTGGTAAGACAACAGTGAAAGCAGTTCTTCAGAGACAAATTCAGTTTCTTAGAAACAAAAAGCATTTCATAAATTTTTTTTAGAAATATTTACTGTGACTTATGTTTATAAGAAACATAAACCAATATAAAAACTCTGACAAACATCTTGAGTCCTCAACCCAACTAAACTAAGAATTTATGGACAACCATTACAACAAAATTTGCATATTCATTTGGAACATGGTGCGTAATAGGTTATGGTATCTATTCATTTTCAGTAGGAGTTTATATATATATATATATATATATATATATATATATATATATATATATATATATATATAGAGAGAGAGAGAGAGAGAGAGAGAGGCTGTCTTTTATATTGTGGTTACATCATGTGTAAGGAATATTAAATTCTTATAATTTATTTCTTATCAACCATCAATATAATATAATAAATTAACTATGATATATAATCAATATAATTTAAAGTTTTTTAATAAACATAATTAAATAGTTAAAAATTTTCATTTACTCTTATTTACTTCCTAATAATCTATTATATTTTGTTAACTAATGATCTATTATTATTCTATCTCTAACATATAATTTTATCGTCTTTTTAAAAATTTTGAAGTTTTAACCAATTGACACATGGTTGCTAAAAGTATCAATTGATAAAAAATCCTCAAACATAAATTTTTATTTTCTATATAGGATTCAATATTTTTCCCCTCGGAGAATCACATGGTGCATTAATACTCAAAAATTCATTTCAACATTGATTAAATATACATATATTAATTTGTTTGCAGGTATAATATATTAAAAAATTAAATTAATTTATATCTTGCATCGTCTTTCCTTCTCATCCATTTTACTATTTACGCTAAATATAATGAAAAAATAAAAATCTTAAAAAATAACCTATAAGTATTAGTCACCAAGGACAAAATAAAAACTATGTAAAACATAATTAAAAATAATATGAAAAAAGACAATTAATCACCTTTAAAGAAACACTATAATATATATACTAAAAATTATTAGGAAAAAAACTCTGTGCATAGCACGAGTATGTAAACTAGTGAGTAACGTAACAAAATGCAATAGACATGTTCCTAGCTTTGTTTCTTTACACGACTTTGCCCGATCAAAAGCAGAACAGTTACAATAACATGAGTTATTACCATTGTAGATTGAGGTGAAAACCCAAGAGGGGGTGAATTGAGTTTTTAAAAACTTTTTACAATTAAAAATAAGTTTTAATAATTTAATCAGTTAAAGTAAACACAAAATAAATTGCTGGAAATTAAAGGAGTACAGGAAGAGAATATGCAAGCTCCGTTTATAGTGATTCGGCAATATCAGAATCTCTCTGATCCTATCTCCACTCTCTTCAAGGAACCTCTTTGAAGTAATCCACTAATGATAGTTAAGTGCCTTTACGGGTGTTTCCCAAACCTTACAAGAATATCTTCCACAAGGAAGTTATAAGGAAGTGTTTAATGCCTAAACACTTTAAGAGTTATACCAATCCTTTATCACTTTGAGAAGGAATGAATAGATTGGAACAAGAGAGTGTACAATAAATTCTTACAAACCAGAAAGTTTCTCTCTCTAAAGCTTAAAGCTTAACAATGGCTCAAGAATAAAATTGAAATCTTGATTGCAATAAATATTTTCTATGGTGTTCAAAATGGTTATTGAGGCTTATAATGCCTGGGTATTTATTACAAAAACTCCAAATGGTCGTTTCAAATACAATATGATCGTTTGAGCCTTAATTGCAATTGATTTGCGTAAGATTTTATGCAAAATAATCGTTACAGGACTTGACAGAGTCGACTACAGCAAGGTGTAATCGACTATAACCTTTTTGAAAATGAAAACAAAGTATCAAGTAGGACTTGAAGTCGACTACAGAAACGTGTAGTCGATTACAACTTTGATTGAAGAGAGAAATTGAAACAGTGGGACCTTGTAGTCGACTAAGCAATGTGTAGGCGACTATAACAAGGTTATGTGACTCTTTTGTAGTTGACTACATAAATGTTGTAGTTGATTACGACAAAGTATAGTTGGCTATGGTTCTTTGTAGTTGACTATGGCTTGAATAAAAACTTTGGTTTTGCTTAAAATCTTTTAAAAATACTTTAATCTTTGAGCCATAATTGATCTAGGAGCATAGAGAGAGATTAATAAAAAAATGAACCTATACTAGACTAGTAATCTCTTACTTTGCTTCTAAATCTTCAAAAATACTTCAAGGTTCCATTGATCATGCATGGCTTCTAATGTGTGTTCCTTTATCCTTAAAATTGAAAAAAGAATAGATAAAGAGAATTAGCACAATAACATGTTTTGTCATTATAAAAATAAATATGAGTTCAACAATCTCCCTTTTTTGATAATGAAAAAACCATTTTGAAAAACATTTTAAGAAAATTAAATGTTGAAATTTTACTTAAATTTTGACAGGGTTTCCTCTTTATTTTCAATATTTCCTCCTGATTAAGAGAGAAATTTTATATCCAACCAAATATATAAACAGCCAAGCAAAGTAACTCTAGAGATTTTTCTCCCTTTTCTTGAAGAGAAAAGTAGTTCAAACACTAATAGCATGCATAAAGTGATATAACTAAGCAACACAAGTCATTAGCATTAGCAATAAGTCATAGATTCTTCTCCCTCATTTTTTCAACATCACAAAAGGAAAAGGAAAGATAAAGCTCCCCCTAAAATCATGCATCTAAAATATAGAATCATAGGTAATAAACCATAAAGGATACAATGCATGAAGGAAATGAACTCTAGCAAAGTTAGACAAGTCTTAACCATAAGTTAAAGTAAAGTCAACGACAACAAGAGGGAAGATTCACGGGCTCATAAATGTGGGAAAAGCGGGATGATGATGATGGTCAAGAGGCTTGAGGGAGATCTAGCTCAATAACTTTTTCAATGTGAGGTGGTCGGGTGTAGAAATACAGAACCATGGTCGTATCTTGCTACTGAGAAAGAAACTGAGCAATGTCATGACGCATATCCTGAACCTCAATCTGTAAACCATAAAATTTTAACCTTAACTCACCATAATACCCCTGAACCTCAAGCCATATATCATCAAAGCTGTATTGCATCTCCAACCTCATATCAGCCATACCAGTTTGAATATCTTGAAGAGCAGCTAGAATAGGATCATTAGAGGCCATCGGATTATCTTGAGGAGGAAGATGAACTTCTTATTCTTCAATAGTTTTCGGTTCAGCTGAAGGAAGATCAGTTGCAATGCCATCTGCCTTGTGCACCCAAATTCCATCAAGTATAACCCAATCAACCTTTCTCACCCATTTTCCTCTGATTTGAACACACGTATCCTTTGATACCCATTCCCCATTACCTTCATCATAAATTTCAATATAAATCCAATTCATTCTTTTCAAATCTAATACATTGATCCAATAATGTTGTGTCAAATCAACTCCAACATAATTATCCAAATTTAGCCCAAAATGCTTTAGGGTGAGCATAATCCGCATACCATAAACTAGCATTCCTTTAGTACTATTGGCCATATCAAACATCTTATTAGCTATTATTTAAGGAAATTTATAAGCTTGACCACTGATGATGTGCCACATAAGCATGACATCAAAGTGAGTGATTATAGCATAACTCCTATTGCGAGGAACAAGACAGTGACAAAAAATAGAATGAATTGCCCTTAGCTCAATAGACAATGTTGTCACACTACAATGCTGAAAAAAAAATTGTTTTGAAAATTTTACAAATTGCCCATTTTAAGTTGTAGTTGACTAAGCTTTCTTGTAGTCGACTAAAGGTGCTTGTTTTCAAAATATACATTGAACCAAAAAAAATTTGGTAGTATTTAGAAGTTCAAAACTCAATAAAAACAACTATGGTTTGAGATTTTTTACAAGATTTGCTAGAGTTATTTGATGTGTCCATAAAGAAGAAGTGATTAATTTTAATTAAACAAAAATAAATCATTTCTTTCATTGGATTTCATGCAAATGATGAACGTAGATACAATTAAACATATGGACATTAAAAGTTTTTCAAGACCATTAGCATTCTAATTCTACAAAAGCTTTCTTCATTTAAAGATTTAGTAAGAATATCAGCAATTTGATCTTCTGTAGGTATGAATTCAAGTTTAACATCACATTTTTTAGCATGATCTCTTATAAAGTGATATTGAATCTCAATGTGTTTGGTTCTAGAAAGTTGAATTGGATTTTTGGTAAGATTGATAGTACTAGTGTTGTCGCATAAAATTGGAATATTTTGAAAACACATGCCATAGTATTCTAGTTGTTGTTTTATCCATAAAATTTGTGCACAACAACTACCGATAGCCACATATTTGGCTTCGGCGGTTGATAGTGCAACAAAATTTTGTTTTTTTGAAAACCAAGACGTTAACATGGATCCTAGAAATTGACATGTTCCACTAGCACTTTTTTTTTTTAATCAATTCTACAACTGGCATAATTAGCATCCAAGTACCCATCTAGCTCAAAAGATGATTTTATTGAATACTATAGTCCTAGATTTTTAGTACCATTCAAATATCTCAAAATTCTTTTTACAGCAATAATACAAGATTCTTTAGGATTAGCCTGGAATCTAGCACATATACATACACTAAACATTATATCGAGTCTACTTGTAGTTAAATATAGTAAAGCCCTTTTTCGGGTTTGTAAAACTTGGAAGTAAGTAAATAAAATAAGGTTTAAGTAATAAAGAGGTATATTGGGGGAGATTTTAAAACTTTAAGAGTTTTGTTGTGATTTTTGAAAGAGATAAATAGTAAAAGGGTGATTTATAGAAAAAAGATAAAGTAGAGGGATGCTTAAGTAATTAAGGAAGAGTATGAGTGTAAATATGGTGTTAGAGAGAGATAGAAGTCTAGCAAGTACTGGAAATCTCTAGAAATGTCAAGAGAGAAGAGAAAAGAAGAGAAAAAAAAGTGAGGAAGAAGGAAGGATGATAATTTCTTACAAATTTCAAGGTAAAAGTTTGCTACTCTCTCTTCTAAACTATCAAAATTTTTTTTATTAGACTACTATCTTGAGTTGTGGTTTTGAATTCAAAGTGTTTTTGAGAAAAAATTAAGAAAAATGGATTTGAGAGTTTTTTAGTTAAGTTTGAGAATTTGAGGAGTTTAACCTAGGTTTTTTGTTATGGGTATTGCAAACATTTGATTTAGAACCTTAGAAAATGTGCTTTTAAAAGAGTTAAAGGTTTTATGAAAGATCAAATGAGTTTTGAAGCAAAAATGGTGATTTTCGCGAAGATTCTGAATTTCAGGTCGCTGGACAGTTGATTGTGACGATTCCATAGTCGACTGTGCAAGGGACAGAGACTTCAGGTCTCGAACACAGTTGACTGTGGGTTTGGACATTCGATTGTGCAAGCGATAGAAAGTTCAAGACCCCAATATAGTCGACTGTGCAAAAAAAGATAGTCGACTGTGCAACCATGTTTTTAGTTTTTTTATTTGGATTACATCTTTCTCTTAAATCCTAAGTCCTTGAAGAAAATCTAATTAGATTATTGGATGATTATGACACCTTGATTGTTTTAGTTGGAATCTAAATTGTTTTTATTTGGATTATTGTTGTTAATCAACAAATCCTTAGCTGCAAGTGAAGAACTTTCGAAAGGAAAGGAAGTGATTTGGGAATTGAGCTTAGTACTCAAGGTGAGTTTACACCTTACTCCTAGTAAGCATTAAATTAAAATGATGAAGATAACAAGTTAAGTACCCATACGAAGAAAGTGATTACACTAAATAAAAATACACTAGAGAAAATAATTAAGGTACATAGTGAGTATGAATTATTAAATAATAGTACGATAAGTTTAATGTATGTGTATATGTTGAGATGTGATTATTCGATTAATGAGCATATAAATAGCTTGATACAATTGTGTTTGAGAAAATGTGGTACGTTTCATCGTAATGAAGTTAATAGTTGAGTTGTTATGAATTTTGGTTTGTTTTGTTGACAGTCCTATGATTGCATAAAACATTGCATCATGATATACATTTCATACTATATGAAGCATTGCATGATCCATTCTAACAAGGGGGACATTAGGTGAGGTTAAAAATGAAATTGAAGTTGTTTATATGATGATGATGATATTGAGAACGCACTGATACGTGGGGAGACGTCCTTATTGTTTTATGACTAGCCCAATGAGGGGCAGATGAAAACAAATTGAAACTGGAATGAAATGAAATGAGATAAATTGAACATACATCGTATTACATTACATTGCATTCACTACATAATGATTGGTGCATAATTGATGAGTGACCTATGAGAGGCATAATTGATGATTGGCCATAAGAGGTAAGTGATGTTTGGCCCATGAAGGGTATATACGTGGTGATTGGCTTGTGAAGAGCATACAATGTAATTGGGTAAATGAAAGATGTTTGGATTGGTTGCTTGTGAAGTGGAAGAATTTGGATATGACCATTATAATTAAATGATTATACTTTTGATGTGAATGATACACTAAGATCATCATTATATGTGATTAATTCAATATATGTATAATTTATTATAATGGTTGTTATCTTCTTTGAGAAAAACGTAAAGATAGCATATGAAAATGAGTATATCCATACTTATAATCATAAATTACAACCTAATAAAGAGTGATCTATGAAATAAAATTTAAAAGATACTAGTTATAGTATATATATCTACAAAACAACTTATATGATAAGGTTGAAATTAAGAGGTTTTTCTCTCAAAACAATTACTTTTAGTAAGATGTTTACTCATTGAGTTTTTAGCTCATTCCTTTCTCTTTACTAACCTTTCAAGAAGAACACCGGAAGATTGAAAGTCAAAGTTAAAGGAGTTCCTAATAAGCCTTCGTCCACGGAATCATCTTACTAATCACTTTTAGTAAGATGTTTACTCATTGAGTTTTTAGCTCATTCCTTTCTCTTTACTAACCTTTCAGGAAGAACACCGGAAGATTGAAAGTCAAAGTTAAAAGAGTTCCTAATAAGCTTTCGTCCATGGAATCCTCGCCCCTTAAAGTCTTTTGACAGTCTAGACAAATAATAATGTCTTGGTTAATAAAAAGTGTATAAGTAAAGTGTAGTGGTGGAAGTACTATTTTCCATAGATGTGTTTTGTAAGTTATTAAGAAGCTGAATACATCGTATTGCAAATTTATTTGGTTGAGTAAATGAACTCCTGATATTGTGATGCTTAAATAAATGTTTGTGTTTTTGATAAGATTCGCATGGTTACATTTTGAGTTAAGGTGCTCAGTGCTGAAAGGTAATGGAGCCATTCCGAGTAGGGCCCACTCATGATGGGTTGTTACAAAGAATAAAATAAAAACTATGTAAAACATAATAAAAAATAATATGAAAAAGGCAATTAATCACCTTTAAAGAAATATTATAATATATATTAAAAATTATTAGGAAAAAGTTTTTTCATAGCACGAGTATGTAAACTAGTTAGTAACATAAAAAAATGCAATAAACAGGTTTCTAGCTTTGTTTCTTTACATGATTTGTCCCGACCAAAAGCAGAACAACTAAAATAATAGGATTTTTTACCATAAAGAGAGCCTGCAAGATATTAGGTTTGGTAATCACATGGAAAACAATGCTTCCAAACTTTATCACTGCTGCACTTATAGTAGAACCAACTCCTAATTTCCATAGATAGTTTAGATATTCCTATTAAACCAAAGAAAAACAGCAATTGCTAGAAAATTTATATGTGCAGCTTGAAAATCATCATAAGTATTAGGATTTTGGCTCAAATCCTCAAAAAAATGAATTCTAATTGGTTTGGGAAAAGTAATTTCCTATTTTATAGTTGCTTATTCTAATAGAAGTTGAAGTAGTTTCTTATGTTGTTGTAATTCTCCTAATAATATTAGGAAAATTCCCTCTATATAAAGGGGTGCTAGAGAAGGTTTGAGCCACACCCATATTTCCAAGTTATATTATAAATCATAAGAGTTTACTACTAGAGATAAGATGAGAATTTTGGGTGTATTGGGGTTTTGAGTTGTCAAGTAAAGAGAGCACTGTAAACCAAGGTGTAACCCAAGAGAGGGGGTGAATTGGGTTTTAGACCTTTTTGCAAACAACAAACAAGTTTTAAGCACTTAATTAACTCAAGCAAACACAATAATTAAATTGTTGGAAATTAAAGGAGTAAAGAAAGAGAATATGCAAACTCCACTTATA
Organism: Bretschneidera sinensis; assembly: GCA_023935145.1. NCBI lineage: Eukaryota > Viridiplantae > Streptophyta > Magnoliopsida > Brassicales > Akaniaceae > Bretschneidera > Bretschneidera sinensis. The sequence goes on from CM043704.1 coordinate 51,649,626, forward strand.
GTGATTTGATAATATTGGAATATCTCCAACCCTACGCCCACTCTCTTCAAGGAACCTCGTTAAAGTATTCCACTAAAATAGTCAAGAAACTTCGTGGGTATTGCTCAAACCTTACAATGATCTCTTCTAATTAAGGAAGTGTACAAGAAAGTTTTTAACACCTAAACACTTCTGTTGGTATTTGTTTAAGGCTTAAACAGGAGTTGAAACTAGCATCAGGTTTGGAGGTGTGTGCCGCACCTTGGGAGTGTGCGCCTTACCTAGCAGCAAGTTAAGGAAGATAGCTCTCTAGGCCGCGCTGCGCTCCAGCCTCCCCAAGGTGCGGTGCCCAGAAAGGCAACCACTCTCCCTCCTTCTAGGCCGCGACTTGCCCTGTTCTGAGCCGCGGCTTGAAGGCACACCTGAGGGCAATTTTCGGCAATCTTCTCCTAGTGCATGGGGCTTGATCAAAATGCACAGGATCACTTAGACTTGTTAAGGGCTATGATTGATTGGTCCTTAAGATCTAAGGGTTGAGATTGACTTCAAGATAGGTTCAAGAAGTGGTGCACTATATAAAGGGTCACCTAGCTTCAAAGAGAAATAATTTGTGAAAGTGAGATCAAGTGTAAGAGTGCAAAGACACAAACACAAGAGAGACTCATTGTAGAGAGGCTAGTTGTTTAGAGAGATAGGAGTATAGATTGGGGATTCAAGGGCCTTGTAAGTGGAATTTTCTTGGGGAAAATTCCAGGGTAACTCAAGTCCTTATCACTTTCTTTTCTTTTCTTTCATTCTTTAAGAACTAGAGGTTTCTTGAAGAGGTGTTCCTGTAACTTGTAAGAACTCATTGATTTAGTGTAGAGAGCTTGGAGGAGCTCACGGGGATGTAGGCACATTGTCGAACCTAAAAAACAATTGCTTATGTTCTTTCTTTGATTAGTTTGTTGTTTCTATTCTTTACAAGTCATTCTAGACTTGGGTGTTTGGAAGATTACCACCTGGGCATCTTGAGGTGATTTCCAACAAGTGGTATCAGAGCTTTGGTGACCGGGTATCGGAGCTGGAATAGAAGGTATCGGAGCAAGACTCCAAGAATCAAAGGTCAACTTCTTCGGTGATTCAAGAAAGGAGTAGAGATCAAGATCTGATCGTGTTCTTGAGGGTGATTCAAGATCGGTATTGAGATCAATCTTTGATTGTGTTCTTGAGATTTATAAGTTCAAAAGCAACCGTGGGTGCTGCATAAATCTGGGATCTTCTCCACAAGATGGGATCAAATTTCATTGTTGAGAAGTTTGATGGAAAGGGAGATTTTACCCTTTGGAAGCGGAAGATCAAAGCGGTTCTTATGCAACAAAAGGTGGACTTGGCGATTGGAGAAGATGATGCTTTTCCAGCAAGTATCATGGAAGTCCAGCGGATTGAGATGAAGAAGATGGCGTATAGCACCATCTTTCTGCACATCTCGGATAGTGTCACAAGGGAGTGCAGAGACTCAGAAGATCCAGCTGTCATTTGGAAGAAACTAGATGAATTATTTCCTACCAAGACTCTCCCTAATAAGATATATCTTCTTAAATGAATCTTTGCTTTTAAAATGGATCCTAATAAAGAGTTGCAAGATAATCTTAATGCGTTTAATAAACTAGTTCAAGATTTGGCTAGTTGTAGTATAAAATTCCCGGATGAACAATTGGCTGTTATGTTGTTGATTATTTTGAAAGTTTGATTAATACTATTGAATATGGAGGAGATATACTAACCAAGGAAATTGTGATCAATACTATAAGGGCTCATGATTTCAAATTCAAGATGAGGGAAACATCAAGTGGAGAAGGGCTGTTTGTTCGAGAAAGGCCAGCAACTTGAAATGGCAGTAGCATCCATTGCAACAACATCCATGGTAACTACCGGGAGAAATCAAAGGGTGGAGGGCAGAGCCATGGGAGATCGCATTCAAAACCGAAGTTTGGAGGGAAACGATGCTACTACTGCAATAAGGAGGGTCATTTCAAGAAAGATTGCAAGAAAAAGATGTGGGATGAGAGAGGAGGAAGCCATACCAAGAATGGAGAGGCTTCGGTTGCCAAAGAAGAATAGCAAGATGATGTTCTTGTTGTGTGCTCAAATGTGAGCAGGAGGTAAGGCAGCAAGAAATGGATCTTGGATTTTAGGTGCATTTATCACATGTGCCCTCACAGGGATTGATTCAAGAATTTCAAAGAAACCAATGATGGAACAGTTTTCTTGGGGAATGATACTTCTTGCCAAGTGAGGGGGATATGAGACATCCAATTAAAGATGTTTGATGGAGTCACAAGGCTGCTGCGGAATGTCAGGTATCTTTCAGATTTGAGAAGAAACTTGATCTCATTTGGGCAGCTGGATTCCATGGGGTACACATACAAAGCAGAGGGAGGAAAGATCAAGGTAACCAAGGGATCTTTGATAGTGATCAAAGCAGTAATAAAGGATGGTCTCTATAAGATGATCGGAGAAACAGAAATCAAGGATTAAGCAGCAAGTTTGATGGCTGAGATGGATAAGGTAGTACTTTGGCACAATCGCTTGGGATATATAAGCGAAAAGGGGCTGCAAGTTCTCAGCAAGAATGGTCTACTTGATGGTGACAAGATAGAGAAACTTGATTTTTGCGAATGTTGTGTTCTTGGGAAGCAATATCGGGTCAGCTTCAACACCGGAGTGCATAAGTCTAAGGGGATTCTTGACTACATCCATGCAGATCTTTGGGGATCGGCAAGAACACCAACACAGGGAGGTAATCGTTACTTTTTGTCTTTAATTAATGATTAATCAAGAAAGGTTTGGGTTTATTTGCTTAGAAATAAATCAGATGCTCTGAATAATTTTGTGGTGTGGAAAAAGTTGCTGGAGACTCAAACGAGCAGGGTTGTTAAGGTGTTAAGAACTTATAATGGTTAAGAATTTTTTAATAAGGATTTTGATAAATTCTGTGAGTTAAATGGGATTCTAAGACATAGAATAGTTGTGAAAACCCCTTAGCAAAATAGAGTTGCTGAGAAGATGAATAGGATCCTTATGGAAAAGATTAGGTGCATGTTAATTGGGTCCGGTTTAGCAAAATGTTTTTGGGGGGAAGCTTTGTTTACTACTGTATATTTGGTTAATAGATCACCCTATAGGGCTTTAGACCTTTAGACTCCCAAGGAGATATGGAGTGGGAAACCCCTTGAGTTGAACAACCTTAGAACTAATGGATGTGCTGTGTTTGCACATCAAAAGGATGATAAACTTAGTCCAAGGTCTAGAAAATGTGTGTTTCTAGAATATGGTGATGGGGTTAAGGGGTATAGGTTGTGGTCCTTAGAGCCAAAAGGGACTAAACTCATAATAAGTAGGGATCTCATTTTTAATGAATTGTTATTTCCCTATTTGGAGAAAACTAACCCTGTAGGGAATAGTGAGCAAACTAGTCCGGAATTTGTGGAGCATAGTATCAAGAAAAATTCAGTTCAGGTAGAGCAAGGAAGGCAAGAGGGTTCGGACCAGGTAGAGCCCATTGATGAAGGCCAAGCTCAGGGCACTCAAGAGAAGGCTGAACTAGAAAGGGATGATGCAGCAAGTCAGAATGATTATCAGCTCACAAGGGACTGGGAAAGGAGGGTGGTCAGGCCACCTTTGAGATATGGTTTTATAGATGCTAATGTAGCAGCTCCTTGGACAGAAGGAGGGGTTGAACCAGAAACTTACATGGATCCATAGAATGTAAGGATTCATCAAAGTGGCAGCTAGCTATGGAGGAAGAAATGGCTTCTTTGAGGAAGAACAACTATTAGGAATTGGTGCCCAAACCAGAAAAACAAAGAGTTGTGGATTATAGGTGGATCTACAAGATCAAAGAAGGGAACTGATAAGAGCCATAAAATGCACCTCAAAGATGTTTAATTGTTAGCATTTTATCATTCTTCTCGGTCTTTATTGCACTCTTGTGTGTTAATAACTCTTAAGTAATATCATTGGACTACTAACGTATTCAAGTACATTTTCAGGTGTTTTGAGTCCAAAGAAGAGAAGAAGCGATCGTTGTTTAAAAGCACTAAGGGTCCATGCACGACGAAGCAGAAGAATGGTGAAGTAAGAGGCAAAACATGAAGATTAGCAGCAAAAAGGCCAGCACCGCGGTGCTAGCCTAGAAACATACATATGATGACCCACCAGCCATCACCGTGGTGCTCTTCAATAGCACCGTAGTGCCCAGAAGGACACCCATTCTAGCTTATGCCTAGCGCTGAGGTGCTCCCCAGCAGCACCGCAACACGCACAAGTATTTACATCTCCGAGTTAGACTTTAATTAGGGTTTTTAAACACTAGATTAAACCCAAGAATACCCTTGGTCTTTTGTACTATAAATAAGACACTTAGGGTTTAAGGGAAGATCATCTTAGCTGTGAGCAAAGACCCAGAAGTTGAAGACAGCAACTCTCATCCACAAAAGAGTTTAGCCATGAACACCATGGCTAACTAACTTCCAAGCAAGGCGAAATGATGAATCGCTAGGTGTAGTTGTTCCTATTTATCCTTATTTGGTTCAACTGTAATAAGAATTTATTGTCAAACATTGTCATGATTTACTTCTTTAGCTAATTATAAGATTTTATCTATTCTGGTGATTGTATCTTTTCCTTGATATAACTTTAGTCATACTTCTCTTATGTCAAGATTATTGAGTATAATTGAGTCCGGTAAGTCTAGCCTTTAGGTTTGTCCATTACTGCAATATTGTCAATAAAGATATATTGTCATTTCTTGATGAACCTATAGGATAGATCATACATGCATGAATCAGAAATAAGAAGTATTTCATTACAATCATATTAGGGTTTACACATGTTCTCATTGAATATTTGCCGATTGCATGTTTGGGATGTGAAACGTGCAATCGATATAAAAGCAACTGAATCAAGTTAGGATTAGGACAACAAACCCAGGGAGGATTCCTGGATCCTTGTTGCCTCTCTATTATATTTCACAAACCTACACAATTACTTCATCATCAATTTCAGATTCTTTACTTATTATATCGTCTCATATTAAAGTTTACATCTCTCTTTACAGTTAAACTTGTTTCCCTGTAGAATCGACACCCCAAAGCTGTGCTACAACAACCGCGTATGTTTTGGGCGTAATCAAATTTTGGCGTCGTTGCCGGGGAAATGCACTTACTCATAAAGAATTTTGTCAACTCTAAGACAAGGCAGTACTATCTTTCTTTTATATTCTGATTTTTTTTTTATTTTGTTATGTTCTATTTATTTCTTTTAAAATCAGTTGGTGCATGCTTAGACAGAGAGATTCGCGAGGGAGATTCATTAAGGGACCCAAAATAGTGATACCTTTCCCTTCCACGTCCGTTAGTGAAACCTCACCTAGATCAAACTCTAGCGTTCACCCCACAGAAAATTTAGAAAACTTCGTTAACATGGCTGAAAACCCTAATGAAAATGTTGCTAGGACAATTAAAGACTACCTACATCCTAGTCGGACAGCCACACCATCGTGTATTATGTTTCCAACCAACACCCACCATCAAGACTTTAAACCAGGGATGATACAATTACTCCCCACTTTTCATGGCTTGGAAAACAAAAACCCATATGTGCACATTAGAGAATTTGAGGAACTAGTTGCGACTTTCCATAGTCAAGATGTAACCAATGATATCGTGAGACTCAAGTTTTTTCCTTTCTCCTTGAAGGATAAAGCTAAGAGTTGGTTATACTCATTGAGACCATGATCTATTGGGTCATGGAATGAGATGACCTAAGTCTTTTTCAACAAATACTTCCCTCAACATAAAACTAATGCATTGAAAAGACAAATATCTACCTTTGCACAAAAGGAAAACGAGATTTTGTATCAGTCTTGGGAGAAATTTAAAGAGCTGTTAAGTATGTGTCCACATCATGGGTACAAAAATTGGCACTTAGTGAGCTTTTTCTATGAGGGTCTTACCTATAGAGAGTGCCAATTTATCGAGATGATGTGCAATGATGAATTTCTGCAAAAAGACCCTGATGAGGCTTTTGAGTACCTCAATGAGCTTGCTGAAAAAGCTCACATATGGACTGGACCTAGTGCTACTGAAAGCAGAAATAGGTCACGATCTATAAGAAACCATAGTGGTAGAGGAATCTACCATCTTAGGGAAGAAGATAATCTTAAGGCCAAGGTCAAGATGCTTACTAGGGAGTTAGAGGCACTGAAAACTAAAAAATCAACACACATGGTTAATCAAGCCGAACCTTTAGAAATATGTTTTGTGTGTGGTGGGATTGTTCATCCTGCTCAAGATTGCCCCACATTTAATAACATGAGAGGGCTGTACGAGGAATAATGTAATGCCTTAGGCATATACAAGAAGCCTCAAGCACCCTTCTCTAACACTTACAATCCGAGGTGGAGAAATCATCCCAACTTCAGCTGGAAATCTGAAAACCAGCAGCATACACAGCCTCCTAGATCATACCCAGCACCTTATCATGCACCCTCATCCTATAGGAACTCTATACAAGACACCTTACATGCTTTCATAGAAGCACAAGGTAAAACAAACCAGAGGTGTGAGGCATTAATTACACAAGTTGTTGAGGAAAACAAAGAAATAAGGAGCCAAGTGTCTAAATTGATGGGCTCCTTAAGTGTGACTCAGCGAGGTAAGTTTCCTTCCCAAGCTCAGTCCGTACCTCACGGTCAACATATGTCACAAGAAAATTTGAAAGATGTAAATGCCATTGTGACTCGAAGTGGCAAGTCACTGCACATCCCACCAATGAATAAATCTGAGGTTGTGGAAAAAGGTCAAACTAATAGTGAAGCCGAGTTGCTTAAAGACCCTCAAGTGACCAAAAATCATGTTAAGGCACCATTCCCCCAAGCCTTAAAATCCAAAAAAAATCTGGAAATAAATAATGAAGTCCTTGAGAACTTAAGGCAAGTGAAACTTAATCTTCCTCTTTTGCATGTGATTAAACAAGTCCCTACCTATGCAAAAGTTCTCAAGGATTTATGCACCATTGAGAGGAAACACCATGTCAAGAAAATGACATTCCTAACTGAGCAAGTTAGTGCATTAATTGAGCAAATAATTCCCACAAAATAAAAATATCCAGGCTGTCCTACCATTACTTGTAGCATTGGAAATCATGAGGTAGGACAAGCTTTGCTAGATTTAGGAGCTAGTGTAAGCCTGATGCCATTCTCCGTTTACTTACAGCTAGGGTTAGGAGAAATCAAACCAACCGGTGTGGTATTGCAATTGGCTGACCGTTCAGTACCCCGGGGTGTGGTAGAGGATATCTTGATTCAAATTGATAAATTCTACTATCCTGTTGATTTCGTAATTCTTGATACTACTTCTACTGTTGATACTAACTCTAATATCCCTTTGATTTTGGGTAGACCTTTCCTTGCTACTGTAAATGCTCTAATAAATTGTAGGAATGGACTCATGAAACTATCTTTTGGCAACATGACACTTGAAGTGAATATTTTCAATGTTGCAAAGCAGTTCGAAGAAGAGGACGAAAACCACCAGCTTTACATGATTGAGTCACTCATCATTGAGGGAGTCTCGTTAACTCATAATTATGATCCTCTTAAGAGCTTTCTTGTTAATTTTGAGATAGATTTATTTGATGATAAAGCTGATATGATTAATATTTGTGCTGTTTTTGACAAATCTCAGGATTATAGCAACCGAGCATGGCAACCAAGGTTTAAAGAGCTGCCTGAAAGAAGCAAGACACAAGTCCCCTCAAGTGTGGATGCACCTAAGGTTAAACTAAAGCTGCTACCTAAGGGCTTAAAGCATGCTTTTCTCAGTCCAGGTGATACCTTTTCTGTTATTATTTCTTCTAAATTATCTGAGACCCAAGGTGAGAAACTACTTCAAACTTTGAATGCACACAAATCAGCCCTAGGTTGGAGCATGGCTGATTTAAAGGGAATTAGTCCCCTAATCTGCTCCCATAAAATAAATTTGGATGAAGGAGCTAGTCCTCGTAGAGACCCTCAACGTAGGCTTAACCCCACTATGAAAGAAATAGTGAAAAATGAAGTGCTGAAACTGTTAGATGCGGGTATTATATATCCCATAGCTGATAGTAAATGGGTAAGTCCTACACAAGTCGTCCCTAAAAAGTCCAGAGTTATGGTAGTAAAGAATGACCTAGGAGAGCTAGTCCCTATCAAACTTGTGATCGGGTAGCGTATGTGCATCGATTACAGAAAATTAAATGCTGCCACCCGGAAATACCACTTCCTACTCCCTTTTATTGATCAAATTCTTGAGGGTGTAGCTGGTCATCCCTTTTACTGTTCTCTAGATGGTTATTCTGGTTATTATCAAATAGAAATTGCGTTAGAATACCAAGAAAAGACCACTTTTACTTGTCCTTTTGGCACCTATGCTTTTCGCAGAATGCCATTTGGATTATGTAATGCTCATGCCACTTTTCAACGCTGCATGATGAGTATTTTTAGTGACATGGTTGAAAGTTGCATGGAGGATTTTATGGATGACCTAACTGTTTTCGGATCTTCATTTGAAGCATGCTTAATGAATTTAGAAAGAGTATTAATTCACTGTGAGGAAAAAGAATTGGTTTTAAATTGGGAAAAATGCCATTTCATGGTACCATCCGGCATTGTCTTAGGGTATATTGTCTCTTCTAAAGGAATAGAGGTCGATCAATCTAAGATTGAATTAATATCTAAATTGCTCACACCTAAGACAATAAAGGATGTGAGGTCCTTCCTTAGTCATGCTGGTTTTTATAGGAGGTTCATACAAAATTTTTCAAGCATATCTAGACCACTATGTGCCGTCCTAGTTAAAGACACTCCCCTTGAATGGACAGAAGCTTGTCAAGAAGTGTTCCAAATGCTGATCGAAAAGCTTACTTCTGCACTTATAATGTAGTCACCGGATTGGACCTTGCCTTTTGAAATCATGTGTGATGCTAGTGACTATGTTGTAGGTGCTGTTCTTAGACAGCGAAGAGAGGGAAAACCATTTGTCATTTATTATGCTAGTAAAACTTTAAATAGTGCTCAAATGAATTACTCTACAACTAAAAAAGAATTACTAGCTGTAGTATTTACTTTAAATAAATTTTGTGCTTATTTAATTGGTTCCCCTATTCTTATTTTTATAGATCGTGCAACACTCAAGTACCTTCTTACAAAGAAGGATGCTAAAGCACGACTGCTCCGATGGATCCTCCTCTTACAAGAATTTGACATCACCATCAAAGACAAAAAAAGAGTGGAAAATGTAGTGGCTGATCATCTTTCGAGACTTACTTTCGAGGACACTTGTGATGACATGCCAATCAAGGATGATTTTCCAGATGAGCAATTACTATCCATTACTTCTCTACCTTGGTTTGCTCACATCGTAAATTATTTGGCTACAGGTGAGATACCAATGGATTAGAGTGCTCAAGACAAGAGGAAATTCTGATATGAGGTACATAATTTCTATTGGGATGACCCCTATCTTTTCAAGTATTGCCCTGACCAAATTCTAAGGCGTTGCATCCCTAATGAAGAGATTGCAAGTGTCTTAGACTTTTGTCACTCACAAGCTTGTGGAGGCCACTTTTCAATGAAAAAACCGTTGCAAAAATTTTGTAGTGTGGATTTTATTGGCCTTCCTTGTTTAAAGATGCAAACACCTGCTGTCGCTCATGTAAAAGGTATCAAAAGTTAGGAGCTGTTTCTCATCGAAATACGATGCCCTTAAACCCTATTTTAGTAATTGAAAATTTTGATTGTTGGGGCATCGATTTTATGGGACCCTTTCTTCCTTCCTTTGGATACCAATACATCATTGTGGCAATAGATTATGTATCTAAATGGGTAGAGGCCGCAGCTTGCCGAAGCAATGATAATAGAACGGTAATCAAATTTCTCAAAGAAAATGTGTTATCTCGATTGGTACACCACGTGCTATAATTAGTGATCAAGGTACACATTTTTGCAACCATTCTTTTGAAGCTTTAATGCGAAAATATGGGGTGTTACATAAAATTTCTGCTGCCTATCATCCTCAGACTAGTGGATAAGTAGAGCTCGCTAATAGGGAAATCAAACAAATTTTAGAAAAAAACGGTTAACCCGGATCGCAAGGATTGGTCTTTGAGACTTGTTGATGCACTTTGGGCATACCGTACTGCTTTTAAAACACCCTTAGGCATGTCACCTTATAGGCTTGTTTTTAGAAAGCCTTGCCACTTACCCATAGAGCTCGAGTATAGAGCTTATTGGGCCATCAAGTCTTTTAATTTTGACATAGGAGAGGCGGGTAAGATTAGGAAGTATCAACTGACCAAGTTAGAGGAATTAAGAAACGATGCTTATGAGAACTCTAGGATCTATAAGACCAGGATGAAAGCATTCTATGATAAAAACATTTTGAGAAAAACATTTAGACCCAATGATCGGGTGTTTTTGTACGATTCTAGACTCCATAAGTATCCATGAAAACTTCGGTCAAGATGGACCGGTCCCTTCATAGTAAAACATATTTTTGGGAATAGAGCGGTGGAAATTGAGGACACTAAAGACAGTCGACTTTTTAAAGTGAATGGTCAGTGCCTTAAGATCTTAATCAATAGGCCAAATCCAGAGGTGGAAGACATTCCACTTATGGATTCGGTCTATTTCCCTTAACTTTACAACACAGGTACGTTTTCATTTATTTTTCTTTTGATTTGTTTATTTTGTTTTTTATTACATTTCATTCACTCTCAAATTGTTAGTTGTTTTTTTCAATTTAAATTTTTACATTCACTTTTTAATTTTATTTTATTTTTCGCTTGGCAACCAAGGACAAATTTTTTTTTTTGGGCACTAGTGAGCACCGCAGCGCCAGACCCAGCACCACGGTGCCCAGTACCGAGCCTAGCACGCAGTGCCAGGCCCAGCACCGCGGTGCCCAGTACCGAGCCCAGCAGCGCCAGGCCCAGCGTCGTAGCACACTGCACGGCGCTATCCCGAGCCCAGCACAACCTAACCCTAAATTATGCACTATAAAAGCCATTTTCCCCCTTTCTTCCTCATTTCTTCTTTCACAAAACCAGCAGCACACTCCCTTCTCTCTCCACTTGCACACTCATTTGAACTCAAAATTTCTTATTGCACCATCATTTCTTACTCAATTGCTCACTTTTGCTGCTGATTTTGCTAGCATTCTCCTTCAAAAGCTTGGTTATAAGAGGCCCATTGGGATCATCAAGAACACTCCAAGAGGTATGTAGTTTTTCTTCTCTCCACCATGGATATCAAGTAAGACCACTTTCTTCCATTTTATTGTGCATTTGTGCTAATTAGTGATTATACATTGCCTTAAATCTATTATTTTAAAATATTTATTTCCATGGCACCTAAGACCAAGAGACCTAGGGGGAGACCACAGCTGGAATATGATAAGACAAAATTTGTGAGTTTTGCAGCAAGTGAGAGATATATTAGTATGTTGCACAGTCGAAAACCCATTCCCCAAAGAGGAATCAACATCACCGAGAGGGGAAATCCGACCTTATTTAGAATGATCCTAGATAAGAATTAGGGCACATTTACACAAAAACCCTCTCACTCCCTCCCAAATTTGGTTAGAGAATTTTATGCCAATGCACCCGAGCATAGGAATGGTGAAGTAAGAGTGAGAGGATGACTAGTCTTTTTTAGCAGCACATCCATTAATAACTTCTATGGATTACCTGACATTAGGCATAGTGAGTATAGCTTATATGTGTCTACCATCAATTATGACGAGATTTGCCATACTCTTTATATTCTGGGCACTACATGAAAAATGACGGGTGATCTCCTTGTCACTTTGCTCGGTACTTCTCTCAATATCACTGCTAGGGCTTGGAAATATTTTATATGTCAGTGGATGATGCCTATTTTACATTATAGTGCCTTAACTATTGAGTGAGCTGTTATGAGTTTTAATTTACTCGCAAGTGCACGAGTCGTTTGCAGTATAGCGTTGTGCAAGTGCGAGGTCGAATCCACCGGGAATTGCGTTGTGAAAGTATATTTTCAATCTATACTAACTCTATCTTAACCTAGTTTCGAATTTTGAATGATATTGCAAAAGAAATATAAACTAAACTAAGTTGATTTAAAAACTAATAATTAAAACACTAAGGTTTCCGAATCCACCCCACCAAAGTTTAAGCATATATGTCCTAAAAAATAGTCTATCAAAAGATTCCATGAATCCAACTATAAGACAAAAAACAAAGAATATCCCAATTAAACCAAAAGCGTCCAATGTATCCGCTCTTAACAAATCACAAAGGAAATCCAATTTAATCGAAAAGCATTCAATGTATCCATCAGATGAAACACAAGGAATATCCAACAGACAATTTAAACTCAATCAATTATAAGATTAACTCAAATAATTAATAGAACATTTATACTAAAAATTGTCAGATTTGTACAAGCAAATCTGAACTACTACGCTAAACAATGGTGGGGCTTCATCTTCAACCTTAGCCGAAGAGTCTAGCCACTCATAACTATAAAACTATAATAAAAAGTGCTAAACATTTAAACTAAAACAACTAAATATAAAGAAATAAATAAACAACTTTACATGGGAGAAATTCCACTCGCTGACGGGCGGCGTTTCCCCTTGTGGTGACAAAGCCTTCGAGATCCACTAGAATGCTAGCAGACGTCCACCGGTAAAACACCAAAGTGGCTCAGGAATTGTACATTGAATGATGAATCCAGATGGTGTTTATATAGGGGAAGACCCGGAGCAATATGGGTTGCAGATTCGATGTGGGATACTGCCCGTGTGCGCTCGATCGCAATGTGGTGCGATCGATCGCAGGTACGATCGATCGCATGTCTTGTGCGCACGATCTCATGTGCGCTCGATCGCATGTCTACTACGATCGATCGCAGATGCACTGAACTTCAAATATTTCGATGTGGGATGTTGACTATGCGCTCGTTCGTAGGCAGGTGCGCTCGTTCGTAGGCAGGTGCGCTCGATCGCATATCTCGTGCGATCGATCGCAATGTCTCCAGAAGCTTCACATCTCCTGAAATGCTTTATTTTCTCCACAAACCTGTAAAAATACACAAAACACAAGAAAGACGTAAAATAAAGTGAAATACTACTAACTAAGAGCATAACAAATATAAGTTAAGGGTCTAAAATATGCAATATTTAAGACTCATCAAATACCCCCAAACTTATATTTTGCTAGTTCCTTAGCAAAACAAAATAAAAGACTCAATGAAAAACAAAGAACATAAAGATAAAGTCATCACTCATGGTATCTGAAAATTTAAGGAGCACACATCACCATGATATTCATTCATAAGCAAGCTTAAAAAGGTAAACCCATCTTCGCAATGAATAGAAATGTTAAAATCTAATTACTTACAAAAGGCAGGATAAGGCATCACAAGCTTGAATCAGTGTAAGGTGAATTAGCATATAAAAATGAAGCTTCCAAGTAACTCTAATGTGTAAGGTCTCCATGTCTCAAGATTCACCGAATTTCCCATCAAAAATGAACGAAAAGGCATAGTTTTTATTTTATTCTTTATTCTTTTTATTTTTTTAACAATAATAAGGCACGACTATGTTTAGTTCCCTTAAGCTTTCTAATTGACCCATGTAGTGAGTGTTGAGTCAATGACTCCCAAACCAGATGGTTTTAGGGCATTAGGTGTACAGACACCCCTAAGGACTTACTAACTCGAGTAAAAAAGGCTACGAAAATAAACCGGCCTTAATACTACCAAGCAAAATTCCACCTTTTGACGTGAACACTCACTACTTACTGAGGCAAGAGGTCCAGTTACTCAGCGGAAAGTTGTAGTAATTAATTTTTTTTCTTTCTTTATGCCCAAGTGTTCATCCAACAAGTCATCCAGTTTCAGTTAAGATAAGGAAAAATACACATTAAAATCACGTGTCATACCTCACATAATTTGTGCTAATGTGCTCGTGTTAGATTAGATCAAACATGTGAATTCTCAAAATGCCTAAAGTAAGTAACTAAATTTTAAAAATTTATCACCAGATCATGTGTTCAAAATGTTAAGCTCACCAATGATATCACATCACAGAAAATGTTTAGATCAACTAAAATTTCACGATAACATGAGCATGCATTTATCTCTATGACGAAAAGACAACAAATTAGGACAAAGTGTGTGATGTGTCTCCCATACCCCCAAACTTAAATTACACATTGACCCCAATGTGTGACTAATATGGAAAGAGCTGACCTGAGATATGGAGAACTATCTGGACAGGTATGGCTCATAGCATACCCCTAAACTTGAACTGAAGTACGCTTTGTCCCTGAAAAATAAAAACTGGAAAACAAAAAATACTGGAAACAAACATTAATCATAAAAATGCGAAATAATAAATAAACAAAAGAAAAGATAAGCTGTGGGGTGCCTCCCATGAGCGCTAAGTTTAACGTCTTCAGCCAGACCCAACATTAGTAAACAGGCCCTACTAAGCGCTCCACCATCTGATCAATAAATGGGAATGAAAAATGATCAGGCCTAGTGGCAACATTCAATTTACGGTAGCTGATACATACTCTCCAAATTGACTGAACACGAGTTGGAACCAACTCGTCGTCCTTATGCAGCACTACCGTTAATTCAGCACGTTTGGGCACAACATGAATCTGGTTCACCCACTTGCTATCAGAGATGGGATAAATGATCCCTGCCTCTAACAGCTTAATATCTTCTGCCCTCACAACCTCTTACATAGCAGGGTTGAGCCTTCTTTGTGGCTCCTTCGATGGCTCAGCATCCTCCTCCAAATGTATCCTGTACGTCACCACCGAGGGGCTGATCCCCTTGATGTCCTCAATGGTCCAGCCTATAGCTTGCTTATGCTCTCTTAAGACGTCCAATAATTTCTCTTCTAGAGCATCACCCAGATCTGAAGGTATAATCACAGGAAAATTATCGACTGAACCTAGGAACTTATACTTAAGATTATCTGGTAAAGGCTTAAGTTCTTTCTTGGGGGTTTCAGGTGCGGCGGTCTCCTCCGTCTTATTGCTCTTCCGAGGAGAAGACTCTAAAATGGCATTCGCTTGCTCAAGTAATTTATCTAAATCCATATCCTCTCCAAATTGAGCAAAGCATGCCTCTAGGGGGTCCTCAGTGTGGGAGTCATCCACAATCTCCTCCGTCTTACTGCTCTCCTGAGGAGGAGACTCCAAAATGGCATTTGCTTGCTCAAGTAATTTATCTAAATCCAAATCCTCTCCAAATTGAGCAAAACATGCCTCCAAGGGGTCCTCAGTGCTTGATTCATTCACAGTCTCCTCAAGAATCTCCTCTATCAAGCATACATTTCTCACTTCATCATATTCATGTGGTTGCCTAGTGATATCAAAAATATTCAACTCCACTGTCATATTTCCGAAGGAGATCTTCATCACCCCTGTCCTACAATTTACCAGGGCGTTAGCCGTGGCTAAGAATGGTCGCCCTAGAATAACCGGTATTTGAATCCCTACATTCTGAACCGGCTCTGTGTCAAGCACAATAAAATCCACAGGGAAATAGAACTTATCCACTTTTATCAAAACGTCCTCAACTATCCCCCGTGGTCTTTTCACTGACTTGTCAGCCAATTGAAGCATCGTGGATGTGGGCTTCAATTCTCTTAACCCCAACTGCACATAGACTGAGTAGGGTAGAAGATTCACACTCGCCCCTAGATCCAAAAGGGCCCTCTCAATATGGCTGACTCCTATCGTGCAAGAGATGGTAGGACACCTCGGGTCCTTATACTTGATGGGTAGCTTGCACTGAAGGATTGAACTGACCTGCTCGGTCAAAAATGCCTTCTTTGGGACATTCGTCCTCCTCTTGATAGTGACCAAGTCCTTTAAAAACTTGGCATATGATGACACTTGATGGATGGCATCCAAAAATGGGATATTGATTTGGACTTGCTTGAATACCTCCAGAATTTCCTCATACTTCCCTCCTTTCTTGGGCGCCTGTAATCTCTCGGGGTAGGGCGCTCTAGGTACAAACGACCTAGGAGGGTCTTTCTCAGTAGGTGTGGCTGTAGATGGCTCAGTATCTCTCTTCTCTGTGTTGCCACTCCCTTGCCCTTGCTGCATAGCAGGGCTCTCTTCCACTCGATTGTCCACTTGTCTCCCAGACCTCAGTGTGACAATCGACTGCACTTGTTCCTCCCTGTGCGTAGGAGTTGATGAACTCTCAACCATAAATTGTCCTTTCGGGTTGGGCACGGGTTGACTGGGGAACTTTCCCTTCTCTCTCTCACCCAAGTGACTTGCAATTTGCCCTATTTGACTCTCCAGCTTGGCAATTGCTTGAGTGTTTACCATTGTTGCACTCCTCACATCACTCATATTTTGGCTAGTCGCCTTTATGAACTCCTTAAGGGTGTCCTCTAGTGACTGTGAAACTGGTGCTGGTGTTTGAGTGGGTGCGTGGTAAGCAGGTGAAGGTGCTGGATGGGCAGAACGACAATGATTAAGAATTTGTGGGGCAAATCCAGGAGGATATTGATTTTGAGCATGATAAGGGGCTCCTCCCTGATTCATTGGTTGGTTCTGCCTCCATGAAAAATTTGGGTGGTTCCGCCACCCTGGATTGTACGTCTCGGAGTACGATCCATTTGACTACCTTCGAAAGTCATTGAAAGCATTTACTTGTTCCAGAGGATACTCGGCACAAGCCGGCATTGATGGGAAATTTTGTGCTAGATGTATAGGACTAGCACAGATGAAACAGCTTTCAACATTGAATGTGTTGGCAGCATTGATGGATTGGCTCACAGTGAGAGCGTCATTCTTCTTGGTGAGGGCATCTAAATTTATCCTTAAATCAGTGTCCTCCCTGACCTCATAAATGCCTCCCCTCTTAGGAGCATGAATTGACTTATCTCGACAGCTTCAAAAATCCCACTGCTGTGAGTTGTCGGACAACTTGTCCAATGCCATGTATGCTTCGTCTCCTGTCAGACTTAAGAATGCCCATCATTCATAGACTCGATCATGCTACGATTGGGTTGAGTCAACCCTTGGTAGAAGAATTGAACGAGTCTCCACTTCTCATATCCATGTGGAGGGCATCTGATCAGTAACTCTTTAAAGCGCTCCCAGCTTTCAGAGAACTTCTCATCCTCGTCCTGAGTGAAAGAGCTAATCTCCTTTCGGTACTCATTCACTCTAGACATTGGGAAAAACTTATGGTAAAATTTGCTAAGCAGGTTTTCCCAAGATATAATAGACCCGGACGTGTTGGAGTCCAACCATGCCCTAGCTCTATCGTGAAGGGAGAAAGGGAAGAGTCGAAGATAGACTGACTCCTCAGAGAAGTTTTGGAATTTGAATGTAGCACAAATGTCTTTGAACTTCTTCACATGACTATAAGGATTTTCAAGATCTAAGCCATGTAATGAGGGTAGGAGTTGGATAACATGTGGCTTCAAATCAAAGTGTGTGGCATTGGTTGGTGGCAACACTATGCAGGAAGATGAGTTAGTCGCAACGGGTGCGAACAAATCCCTAAGGGATGTAGTAGAGTCCACGTTCCAAGCTCTAGGTTGCTCTACATGTTCGGGATGATTAAAATGTTCTCCCATCTCAACAGTCTCTCTCTCAACTAGTGCTCTTTTCTGCCTCCTAAGAGTTCTTTCTAAGTCGGGATCTAAATGTGTCAAATCTAAGTTCAAGGATCTCCGACCAAGCATACACCAACAAAAAAATAATGAGATACTAACCAACAGAAACAACAGAATAAAGCAAAACTCAAAAAAAAAAAAAATTTAATTAATTTTTTTTATCTTTTATTTTTTATTTTTAAAATTGCTAACTAACTAGTAGAAAAATAAAATTAATTCAGACAAAAAATTTTCACAAACCAAACAACTCCCCGGCAACGGCGCCAAAAACTTGTTGTGAGTTTTAATTTACTCGCAAGTGCACGAGTCGTTTGCAGTATAGTGTTGTGCAAGTGCGAGGTCGAATCCACATGAAATTGCATTGTGAAAGTATATTTTCAATCTAAACTAACTCTATCTTAACCTAGTTCCGAATTTTGAATGATATTGCAAAAGAAATATAAACTAAACTAAGTTGATTTAAAAACTAATAATTAAAACACTAAGGTTTTCGAATCCACCCCACCAAAGTTTAAGCATATATGTCCTCAAAAATAGCCTATCAAAAGATTCCATGAATCCAACTATAAGCCAAAAAACAAAGAATATCCCAATTAAACCAAAAGCGTCCAATGTATCCGCTCTTAACAAATCACAAAGGAAATCCAATTTAATCGAAAAGCATTCAATGTATCCGTCAGATGAAACACAAGGAATATCCAACAGATAATTTAAACTCAATCAAGTATAAGATTAACTCAAATAATTAACAGAACATTTATACTAAAAATTGTCAGATTTGTACAAGCAAATCTGAACTACTACGTCAAACAATGGCGGGGCTTCATCTTCAACCTTAGCCGAAGAGTCTAGCCACTCATAACTATAAAACTATAATAAAAAGTGCTAAACATTTAAACTAAAACAACTAAATATAAAGAAATAAATAAACAACTTTACATGGGAGAAATTCCACTCGCTGACGGCGGCGCTTTCCCTTGTGGTGACAAAGCCTTCGAGATCCACTAGAATGCTAGTGGACGTCCATCGGTAAAACACTAAACTGGCTCAGGAATTGTACACTGAATGATGAAGCCAGATGGTGTTTATATAGGGGAAGACCCGGAGAAATATGGGTTGCAGATTCGATGTGGGATACTGCCCGTGTGCGCTCGATCGCAGTGTGGTGCGATTGATCGCATGTCTTGTGCGCACGATCTCATGTGTGCTCGATCGCATGTCTGCTACGATTGATCGCAGATGCACTGAACTTCAAATATTTCAATGTGGGATGTTGACCATGCGCTCGTTCGTAGGCAGGTGCGCTCGAGCGCAGTGCGCTCGATCGTATATCTCGTGCGATCGATCGCAATGTCTCCAGAAGCTTCACATCTCCTGAAATGCTTTATTTTCTCCACAAACCTATAAAAATACACAAAACATAAGAAATACATAAAATAAAGTGAAATACTACTAACTAAGAGCATAACAAATATAAGTTAAGGGTCTGAAATATGCAATATTTAAGACTCATCATGAGCTGTGTTAGTCTATGCAATTTTAATGGGAATGACTATTGATGTCAGCCAAGTCATACATGATTCAATCAACCACACTATTAGACAAAAGCTCGGATTATATTTTCCTTCTTTGATAACCCAATTGTGCATCCGAGCTAGAGTCCAATACAGCCCTGATGAGAATTTAGAGGATTAGTTTTCGGTCCTTTGTTTTGGTTGTTTGTTTTGTTTGTTTCTCTTTGTTTGTTTATTTTTTTGTTTTAATTGTTTGTTTTGCTTGTTTTGTGTGTTTCAATTTCTGTTATCTTTCTTTTTTCCTTTATTTCTTTTTATTTTATTTTCTGTGCTAGCCTAACATATGGTGGGAATCCCAAGGGCACACCAAAGTTGTTTTCTCTTTGTTGTCTTGTTCTATGTTGTAGATTGGAATTTCAGCAAGAGGAATGGCAAGCACTTCACCCAGTAGTACACATTTTCCAGCACCTGTGCACTCATGTCTGCAAAAAGTGAGTTTTCTTTACTTTATCTTTAAACATTGAGGACAATGCTAGTTTTCAGTTGGGGGTGGAAGAAATGTATTTCTTTAAATTGTTCGGTGTTACCTTCCCTTACCATTTGTTTTAAGCATGATTTATGTTTGCCTTAGATGTAATTCACATGTCAATGATATAAGCTTAATTGAGATAACATTTAGCATCTAGAAAAAGTTAAATCTTGCTTCGGTTTGAAATTAATTTAAGTATCAATCTTCACTTGGTTTGAGACTCTAGTTTGTGGTGAGAATGTATGATTAATCTAAAACATTTAGAGAAGTTTTATGTGTGATTGCTTTGTGAATACTTTTGCGGTCTCGACAAGCTCTAGAACTTATTTGACAATCACTTGAGGCGAATTCCTAGGATGCACACTACTTAGGATATGATATAGGCCATTTTTGAACCGTTTGAGCCTTCCAAACTTACCATTGCTATATTTATCACTAGTCACCCATTTGAGCCTTTTTCTTGAAAAAGAATTTAAGCCTTGTTTCTTTCAGTAGCCATTTACTCGCTTTTATGAGCCTAAAATATTTTATCGTTACCTTCTCTTTAAAAGAACTTAGTTATACACATTTGTTGAGAAACACTCAAGAGGAGTAAGGATGAAAGTACGAAAAAAAAAATTACTACCATAGTCCAAATACATGAAAAGAGATAAGTTGAGGGTTGTGGAAAAGAAAAAAAAAATTGATGAAAAAGGAGGTGAATGGTCTTATGTGCCAAAATAAAAAAAGAAGTGAATTATAGCAAAGAAAGAAGAAAGAAAGAAAAAAAAATGGTGATTTGTTAAAAGAAATGCTCGAAAAATGATTGGAAGAGTTGGGTATTGAAGTAAAGTTATCCAGTGCTTAAAGAGTTGTGTTCAAAACTAAGAGATTAAGTTCTTTTACTTGTTGAATCCTTCATGTTCTTTCTTAACCTTTACCTTAGCCTAACGTTACAAGCTTATTAAAGACCTATTGATCCAATGTAGTGTGATTTTTCTACAATAGTGGAGAGTGATTCGAAAAGTGAGCCTATGGAGCTTGTTTTTGTGATTGATGTCACACAATTTATGTTTTTAGAGGCCAAGACTTGTATTCATGATTGTTATGCTTAAAATAATCCGGGTGTTCGGACTAATAGATTATGGTAAGATGGATGTTAAGAGTCAATAACGATTTCAAGATTGATGTTTGGATTACTTTTGGATTTAGGTGAAATTTAATGATTCTTTATTCTGTATGTTGTGTGCAATGTTTGAGACAAAAGTGAATTACTCTTGATTAACACTAGTAGTGCTTTACTTTGTTTATAATTCCCACCATGGAACTCATTTCTTGTTTCCGCTTGAATTGCTATAGACTAGCAATAAGCTAGTTGGGGGTTGTGATAAGAGCCATAAAATGCACCTCAAAGATGTTTAATTGTTAGCATTTTATGATTCTTCTCGGTCTGCACTCTTGTGTGTTGATAACTCTTAAGTAATATCATTGGACTACTAACATATTCAAGTACATTTTTAGGTGTTTTGAGTCCAAAGAAGAGAAGAAGCGATCGTTGTTTAAAAGCACCAAGGGTCCATGCACGACGAAGCAGAAGAATGGCGAAGTAAGAGACAAAGCATGCAGATTAGCAGCACCGCGGCGCCTAGAAAAATAAATATGATGACCCACCAGCCAGCACCGCGGTGCTCCCCAACAGCACCGTGGTGCCCAGAAGAACGCCCATTCCAGCTTATGGCTAGCGCCGAGGTGCTCCCCAGCAGCACCGCAGCGCACACACATATTTATATCTCCGAGTTAGACTTTAATTAGGGTTTTTAAACACTAGATTAAACCAAAGAATACCCTTGGTCTTTTATACTATAAATAAGACACTTAGTGTTTAAGGGAAGATCATCTTGGCTGTGAGCAAAGACCCAGAAGTTGAAGACATCAACTCTCATCCATAAAAGAGTTTAGCCATGAACACCATGGCTAACTAACTTCCAAGCAAGGCGAAGGGATGAATCCCTAGGTGTAGTTGTTCCTATCTATCCTTATTTGGTTCAGTTGTAATAAGAATTTATTGTCAAACATTGTCATGATTTACTTCTTTATCTAATTATAAGATTTTATCTATTCCGGTGATTGTATCTTTTCCTTGATATAACTTTAGTTATGCTTCTCTTATGTCAAGATTATTGAGTATAATTGAGTCCGGTAAGTCTAGCCTTTAGGTTTGTCCATTACTGCAATATTGTCAATAAAAATATATTGTTGTTTCTTGATAAACCTATAGGATAGATCATACATGCATGAATCAAAAATAAGAAGTATTTCATTACAATCATATTAGGGTTTACACATGTTCTTATTGAATATTTGTCGATTGCATGTTTGGGATGTGAGACGTGCAATCGAGATAAAAGCAACTGAATCAAGTTAAGATTAGGACAATGAACCCAGGGAGGATTCCCAGATCCTTGTTGCCTCTCTATTATATTTCACAAATCTACACAATTACTTCATCATCAATTTCAGATTCTTTACTTATTATATCGTCTCATATTAAAGTTTACATCTCTCTTTACAGTTAAACTTGTTTCCCTATGGAATCGACACCCCAAAGCTGTGCTACAACAACCGCGTATGTTTTGGGTGTAATCAGGAACACTCCAGGGGATGAAGTCCAGTATAAAGCTAAGCTGGTGGCGAAGGGGTTCACACAAAGAGAAGACATAGATTTCACCGAAATATTCTCACCGGTTGTGAAATAAAAGACGATAAGGATAATGTTAGCAATGGTGGTCCAATTTAATTGGGAAATTGAGCAAATCGATGTGAAGATAGTGTTCTTACATGGAGAGCTTGATGAGACCATCTACATGAGGCAACCCGAAGGCTATGAAGAAAGAAGGCAGGGAGATTTGGTGTGCCAATTGAAGAAATATCTCTATGGCCTGAAGCAATCACCTCAGTAATGGAATAAGAGTTTCGATTCCTTTATAACTAGCTTGGGTTTCATGAGGAGCTACTATGATTTATGTTTGTACTACAAGGGGCACGAGGTAGAGGAAGTGGTGATCATCCTCATCTATGTTGATGATATGTTGCTGGTTAGGAGCAGCAAGGGGATGATTGGAAAATTGAAGTCTCAACTCAGTGAGGAGTTTGAGATGAAGGATCTTGGCCATGCACAGAAGATCCTTGGGATGTGTATAATCCGAGAAAGGGAGAGAAACAAATTGAAAATTTCTCAGACTTCCTACATAGAGAAGATGATATCTCAGTTCTCTATGGAAGATATAAAACCAGTGAAGGTTCCCCTTGCTGGTCATTTCAAGTTCTCCAGCGATCAATGTCCGAGATCGGATGAGGAGAAGAAGGAAATGGAAAAGGTCCCCTATTCTAGTGCGGTTGGATCAGTCATGTTCATGATGGTAAGCACTAGACCTGACATTGCTCATGCAATGAGTGTTCTCAGCAGGTTTATGAGTAATCCCGGAAAAGAGCATTGGCTTGGGATGAAGGGTGCTCAGGTACTTGAAGGGAAGCCCAAAAATAGGGCTAGTTTATGAGAAGAGAGGTAAGTCCATCTGTCTTAAGGGTTATACTAATTCGGACTATGGAGCAGACCGGGATAAAAGAAGATCGATTACCTCTTATTTCTTCAACTTAAACGGATGTTGTATAAGTTGGAAGGCTCAGTTGCAGCCGGTGGTAACACTCTCAACAACCGAGGCTAAGTACATAGCAGCAATGAAAGCCATCAAGGAGGCTATGTGGTGCAAAGGATTGTTGGAAGAGTTGAAGGTAGTAAAAGAGCAGGTGGTGGTGTATTCGGATAGCCAAAGTGCGTTGTATTTATGCAAGAATCCGGTGTTCCATGAGAGGACAAAGCATATGGATGTTCGGTACCATTTCATTTGAGAAAATGTTACTAAAGGATGCATCCATGTGGATAAGGTGGCCACGGAAAAAAATCCTGCAGATTTAGGCACCAAAGTTCTACCTCTAAGTAAATTCAATCATTGCCTTGGACTTCTTAGGATTGGAGTCGGTTGATATGATGACTCAAGTTGAGTTTGGATCCTGAGTTCTCTGAACAATGGGTTTGGGTTTAATCACTTAGACAAAGGTAGAGATTATTGGTATTTGTCTAAGGCTTAAACAGGAGTTGGAAACAACATCAGGTTTGGAGGTGTGCGTCACACCTTGGGAGTGTACGCCTCGCCCAGTAGCAAGTTCAGGAAGATAGTTCTCTAAGCTGTACCATGCCCCAGCCTCCCCAAGGTGCGGTGCCCAGAAAGGCAGCAACTTGCCCTCTTTCCAGGCCGCTGCTTGCCTTGTTTTGATCCACGGCTTGAAGGCACACCTGAAGGCAATTTTAAGCACTCTTCTTCTAGTGCGTGGGGCTTGATCAAAACACACAGGATCACTTAGACTTGTTGAAGGGCTATGACTTATGGGTGTTCAAGATCTAAGGGTTGAGATTGACTTTAAGACAGTTTTAAGAAATGGTGCACTCTATAAAGGGTCACCTTGCTTCAAAGAGAAATAACTTGTGAAAGTGAGATCAAGTGTAAGAGTGCAAAGACAAAAACATAAGAGAGACTCATTGTAGAGAGGCTAGTTATTTAGAGAGAGAGTAGTATAGATTGGGGATTCAAGGGGCCTTGTAAGTGGAATTTTCTTGGGGAAAAATCCAGGGTAACTAAAGTCCTTATCACATTCTTTTCTCTTCTTTCGTTCTTCAAGAACTAGAGGCTTCTTGAAGAGTTGTTGCTGTAACTTGTAAGAATTCATTGATTTAGTATAGAGAGATCAGAGGAGCTCATGGGGATATAGGCACATTGCCAAACCTTAATAACAATTGCTTACGTTCTTTCTTTGATTGGTTTGCTGTTTCTGTTCTTTACAAGTCATTCTAGACTTGGGTGTTTGGAAGATCACCACCTGGGCATCTTGAGGTGATTTCCAACAACTTCTAAGAGTTACACCAACTCTTTCTCTCTACAATGATTGGAATTTGTTTGTATTTGTCTAAGCAATTAAACCCGAACCTATTATGTAGAGAACTCAGGATTCAAACTTAACATGAGTCACCATATCATCCGACTCCAATCCTAAGAAGTCTAAGGCAATGATTGAACTTGCTTAAAGGTAGAACTTTGGTGCCTAAATATGCAGGATTTTCTTCTGTGACCACCTTATCCACATGAATGCATTCTTTTGTAACATTTTCCCGAATGAAATGATACCGACCATCTATGTGCTTTGTCCTCTCATAGAACACTGGATTCTTGTACAAATGCAACGCACTTTGGCTATCCGAATACACCTCCACCTGCTCTTTTAAGGACCTTCAACTTTTCCAATAACCCTTTGCACCACATAGCCTCCTTAATGGCTTCTGTTGCCGATATATACTTAGCCTCGGTTGTTGAGAGTGCTACCACCGGCTGCAACTGAGCCTTCCAACTTATACAACATCTGTTTAAGTTGAAGAAGTAGGAGGTAATCGATCTTCTCTTATCCCGGTTTGCTCTATAGTTCGAATCAGCATAACTTTCTAGACAGATGGACTTACCTCCTCTTCTCATAAACAAGCCCCATGTCTAGGCTTCCTTTCGAGTACCTCAGTAACCACTTCATCTTGAACCGATGCTCTTTTTCGGGATTACTCATAAACCTGCTGAGAACACTCATTGCATGAGCAATGTCGAGTCTAGTGCTTACCATCATGAACATGACTGATCCAACCGCACTACATTAAGGGACCTTTTCCATTTCCTTCTTTTCCTCATCAGTTCTAGGACATTGATCACTGGAGAACTTGAAATGACTAACAAGGGGAATCTTCACTGGTTTACTATCTTCCATAGAGAACTTAGATATCATCTTCTCTATATAGGAAGACTAAGAAACCTTCAACCTGTTTCTCTTCCTTTCCCAGATTATACTCATCCCAAGGATCTTTTATGCAAGGCCAAGATCCTTCCTCTCGAACTCTGAACTGAGTTGAGACTTCATCCTTTCTATCCTCTTCCTGCTGTTACCAACCAACAGCATATCATCGACATAGATGAGGATAATCACCCTTTCCTCCACCTTGTGTCCAGGTGAGAAAATTTCTATGAAATCTATGCCTTCTCTTTATGTGAACCCTTTCACCACCAGCCTAGCCTTATACCAGACTTCATCCCCTGGAGTGTTCATTTATTTGATCTTGTAAATCTAGTTACAATCCATAACTCTCTGTTTTCCTGGAAGAGTTGTTCTTCCTCAAAGAATGCATTTCCTCACCCATGGCTAGCTTCCATCTTGATGAATCCTTACATCCCATGACATCAATGTAAGTTTCTGGTTCACTTCCTCCTTCTGAATAAGGAGCTGCTGCATTAGCATCTGCAAAACCATATCTCAAAGGTGGTCTGACCAGCCTCCTTTCCCGATCCCTTGTGAGCTGATAATCATTCTGATTTCTGCATTATCCCCTTCTAGTTTAGCCTTCTCTCGAGTATCTTGAGCTTGGCTTTCATCAATGGGCTCTACCTGCTCCGAACTCTCTTGCCTTCCTTGCTCTACCTGAACTGAATTTTCCTTTATGCTATGCTCCACAAATACTCGGCTGGTTTGCCCACTATCTCCTGCAGGGTTAGTTTTCTCCAAATAGGGAAATAACAATTCATTAAAAATGACATCCCTACTTATTATGAGTTTTATTCCTTTTGACTCTAAGGACCACAACCTATACCCCTTAACCCCATCACCATATCCTAGAAACACACATTTTCTAGACCTTAGGCTAAGTTTATCATCCTTTTGATGTGCAAACGTAGCACATCCAAAAGTCCTAAGGTTTTTTAACTCAGAGGGTTTACCACTCCATGTTTCCTTGGGAGTCTTGAGATCCAAAGCTCTAGAGGGTGATCTATTAACCAAATATGCAGCAGTACACATAGCTTCCCCCAAAAAACATTTTGGTAAACCAGAACCAATTAACATGCACCTAACCTTTTCCATAAAGGACTTATTCATCCTCTCAGCAACTCCATTTTGCTGAGGGGTTTTCACAACCGTTCTATGTCTTAGGATCCTATTTAACTCACAAAATTTGTCAAAATTCTGATTGCAAAATTCTAAGCCATTATCAGTTCGAAAAACC
Organism: Bretschneidera sinensis; assembly: GCA_023935145.1. Lineage (NCBI taxonomy): Eukaryota > Viridiplantae > Streptophyta > Magnoliopsida > Brassicales > Akaniaceae > Bretschneidera > Bretschneidera sinensis. The sequence continues at coordinate 51,676,503 of CM043704.1, forward strand.
TTAACTACCCTACCCATTTGAGTCTCCAACAACTTTTTCCACACCATAAATTTATTCAAAGCATCTGATTTATTTTTAAACAAATAAACCCAAACCTTTCTAGAATAATCATCAATTAAAGAAAAAAAAAGTAAAGATTAACTCCTTGTGCTGGTGTTCTTGCTGGCCCCCAAAGGTCCGCATGAATGTAGTCAAGAATACCCTTAGACTTGTGCACTCCAGTCTTGAAGCTGACCCAATGTTGCTTCCAAGGAACATAACATTCGCAGAAATCAAGTTTCTCTACCTTGTCACCATCAAGTAAACCGTTCTTGCTGAGAACTTGCAGGCCCTTTTTGCTTATGTGTCCCAAGAAATTATGCCAAAGAACCGCCTTATCAATCTCAGCCATCAAGCTTACTGCTTGATCCTTTATGTACGTGTCTTCGATCATCTCATAGAGACCATCCTTCACTGCTGCTTTGATCACTATCAAAGATCCCTTGGTTACCTTGATCTTTCCTCCCTCTACTTTATATGTGTATCCCATGGAATCTAGCTGCCCCAGTGAGATCAAATTTCTTCTCAACTATAGAAGATATCTCACATTCCTCAGCAACCTTGTAATTCCATCAAACATCTTCAATTGGATGTCTTCTATTCCCCTCACTTGGCAAGAAGTACCATTCCCCAAGAAAACCTTTCCATCATTAGTTTCCTTGAAATTCTTGAACCAATCCCGGTGAGGGCTCGTGTGATAAATGCACCTGGAATCCAAGATCCATTTCTCGCTGCCTTGCCCCCTGCTGACATTTGAGCACACATCAAGAACATTATCATCTTACTGTTCTCCCTTGGCAACCGAAGCCTCTCCATAATTGGTACGACTTTTTCCTCTCTCATCCCTCATCATCTTCTTGCAATCTCTCTTGAAATGACCTCCTTATTGCAGTAGTAGCATCGCTTCCCTCAAAACTTCAGTTTGGAATGTGATCTCCCATGGCTCTGCCCTCAACCCTTTGATTTCCCCTGGTAGTTGCCATGGATGCTACTGTCATTCCGAGTTGCTAGCCTTCCTCTAACAAACAGCCTTTCTCGACTTGTTCCTTCCCTCATCTTGGCTTTGAAATCATGAGCCCTTATAGCATTGATCACAATTTCTTTGGTTAGTGTATCTCTTCCATATTCAATAGCATTAATCAAGCTTTCAAAATAATCAGGAAGAGAATTCAATAAAATAACAGTGAATTGTTCATCCGGGAATGTTATACTACAACTAGTCAAATCTTGAACTAGATTATTAAATATATTAAGATTTTTTTGTAACTCTTTATTAGGATCCATTTTAAAAGAAAAGATTCATTTCAGAAGATAAATCTTATTAGGGAGATTCTTGGTAAGAAATAACTCATCTAGTTTCTTCTAAATGACAGCTGGATCTTCTGAGTCTCCACACTCCCGTGTCACACTATCCGACATGTGCAGAAAGATGGTGCTATACGCCATTTTCTTCATCTCATTCTGCTAGACCTCCGTGAGACTTGCTGGAAAATCGTCATCTTCTCAAATAGCCAAGTCCACCTTTTGTTGCATAAGAACCGCCTTGATTTTTCGCTTCCAAAGGGAAAAGTCTCCCTTTCCATCAAACTTCTCAACAATGAAGTTTGAACCCATCTTGCGGAGAAAATCCCAAGATTTATCCAGCACCCATAATTACTTTCCCAAACTTCTAAACCTCAAGAACAAGATCAAATCTTGATCCTAATACTGTTCTTGAATCCCTCAAGAACTCGATCAGATCTTGATCCTAGCACCGTTCTTGAATCTCCCAAGAAGTTTCCTTTGATTCTTAGAGTCTTGCTCTGATACCTCCTGTTCTGCTCTGATACCACTATCCAAAGCTCTGATACCACTGGGGTATCAGAGCAAGACTTCAAGAATCAAAGGAAACTTTTTTGATTCTTAGAGTCTTGCTATGATACCCCTTATTTTGCTCTGATACCACTGTTGAAAATCACCTCATCAAACCGAATTGCTGGGTGCCATGGCGCACACCTAGGCAAGGCACCACGACGCACACTGCCCAGAGCTGAAGCTTCAGCAGGCTTTGAGCCGCGACACAAGGTCTATGCGTTGCGACCCCTAGAAAGCCAAGATTTTGTTCACCAGCTGTGTGCCACAGCATAGGTTGGTGGCACTGTGGAACAGGCCTATGCACTGTAGCCTAGGCCTTGTGCGCCACTGTGCCCAGTAAGGAGGAGGAGTTTCTGCCCTGTGTGCGCTGCGGCCAGCCTTGTTCTAGGCCGCAGCACCAGGCACATCTGATGCACTCTGATTAGCATTTTGGAAAGGTACGTGGGATTTGGTTAAAACACATAGGATTACTTAGACTTGTTGAAGGGCTATGATTGTTTGGTCCTCAAGATCTAAGGGTTAAGATTGACTTCAAGATTGGTTCAAGAAGTGGTTGCACTATATAAAGGATCATCTAGGAGCAATATTAAGGATGATGTGTGAGAGTGCAAAGACACTAAACATAAGAGAGACACAAGAAGGGGTCTCATTCCAAGAATAGCTGGTGTTGAGAGAGATAGACTCTCAAATCTTCAGAGGTGTCTAAAGTGAGAGAGAGCATTCAAGAAGTGGGATTCAAGGGCTTTGTAATTGGAATTTTCTTGGGGAAAATTCCAGGGAAACACTTAGTTCTTATCTCTTTCTTTTCTCTTCTTTCATGTATCAAGAACAAGAGGGTTCTTGAGAAGGTGTTGCTGTAATTGTAAGAACTCCATTGATTTAGTGTAGAGAGCTTAGAGGAGCTCACAGGGACGTAGGCAAATTGTCGAACCTCGATAACAATTGCTTGTGCTTTATCTTTGATGGTTTGATTCCTGTTCATTACAAGTCATTCTAGACTTGGGGGTTTGGAAGATCACAACCTGGTTTTGATGAGGTGATTTCCAACATAATTTAAGAGTATACAAGAGAGATAACAATTAAAGCATTTACAAGATTGGCTCAAGAATATTTTTGAGAAATTTGATGAGTTATAAATGAGATCAAGAATGAATTTATGATTCATGAAATGTTAGGTTTGCTCATTTATAATGGGTTTATATCGTCTTAAACCCATATAGCTGTTACTCATAGAGTATGACCGTTTTGGAGTAGTTTGGTCAATTAAATGCTCAAAACAACATTCTGAAATTCAAATTATAGTCATTATACTCAAGTGTTCAGTCGACTGAGTCAATTAAAAATGTTTCAGGTAAAAGCCATTCAGTCGAATGAACAATCCATTCAGTCAACTGGATTTGAATTTCTCAAAATCATGCTTAATGTGCACATTATAAAGAGAATTCAAGTAAATCAACGTATTTACCAGGGTGAATGTATTTATCTTTAAATGTTTCTCATACGTTTCCAAAGCATCTCAGTAGGAAAATGTAGAGACAAATCCTCCTTGGAATTTTTCTTTCTTTGCTGAGAAGACCTATCATCCCCATATTTTCCCTTTTCTTTTGAACCGGAAGCAAAAGTTTTTGTAGGCATGGCCAAAATTTGGAGAGAGATAGTGATTTTCGGACTTAGAGAGAGAAAGTACAAGAAATTCTCCAAAAAGTGATAGATCGACCTTAATAATACTAAAAACTTGTAGAAAGGTGTTAGTGATAAAGATTATTTTAGAGAGAAAAAGCTTCAAAACTTCAAAAGTTTGTGTTTTGATTTTGAGAAACACCAAATGTAAAAAAGATTAAGTGATGGTTTTTGAAGATTTAGAGTTAATTTGGTGAAATCAAGAGAGAAAATGAGGGATTTGTATAGAGAAGGAAGAGGTTATGTATGAAGTATTCTTGGAGATAGAAAGAAAAGCTGAAAAATGAGAGGCTTGGTTTTTGGCCTGATGAGAGTTTTAAAAGACCCATGTAGTCGACTACGGTAGCCTGTAATTGATTACAAGAATGTACTGTCTTAAAAAATGCAAAAGTGGAAAGCTGTAGTCGACTACAAAAGTATTCTGGTCCACAAATTTTTGAAAAAAAAATTGTTTTGAAAATTTTACAAATTGCCAATTTTAAGTTGTAGCCGATTAAGCTTTCTTGTAGTTGACTACAGGAAAAACAATTTGGCATTATTTAGAAGTTCAAAACTCAATAAAAACAAATAGGGTTTGAGATTTTTTACAAGATTTGCTAGAGCTATTTAATGTGTCCATAAAGAAGAAGTGATTAATTTTAATTAAACAAAAATAAATCATTTCTTTCATTGGCATTCATGCAAATGATGAATGCAGATACAATTAAACACATGGACATTCAAAGTTTTTCAAGCCCATTAGCATTCTAATTCCACAAAAGCTTTCTTCATTTAAAGATTTAGTAAGAATATCAACAATTTGATCTTCTGTAGGTATGAATTCAAGTTTAAAACCATCTTTTTGAGCATGATCTCTTATAAAGTGATATTGAATCTCAATGTGTTTGGTCCTAGAATGTTGAATTGGGTTTCTGGTAAGATTTATAGTACTAGTTTTGTCGCATAAAATTGAAATATTTTGAAAACACATGCCATAGTATTCTAGTTGTTGTTTTATCCATAAAATTTATGCACAACAACTACCGATAGCCACATATTCGGCTTCGGCGGTTGATAGTGCAACAAAATTTTGTTTCTTTGAAAACCAAAATGTTAATATGGAACCTAGAAATTGGCATGTTCCACTAGTACTTTTTCTATCAATTCTACAACCGGCATAATCAGCATCTAAGTACCCAACTAGCTCAAAAGATGATTTTCTTGAATACCATAGTCCTAGATTTTTAGTACCATTTAAATATCTCAAAATTCTTTTTACAGCAATAATATGAGATTCCTTACGATTAGCTTGGAATCTAGCACATATACATACACTAAACATTATATGAGTCTACTTGTAGTTAAATATGATAAAGCCCTTTTTTGGGTTTGTAAAACTTTGAAGTAAGTAAATAAAATAAAATTTAAGTAATAAAGAGGTATATTGGGGGAGATTTTAAAACTTTTAAGAGTTTAGTTGTGATTTTTGAAAGAGTTAAATAGTAAAAGGGTGATTTATAGGAAAGAGATAAAGTAGAGGGATGCTTAAGTAATTAAGGAAGAGTATGAGTGTAAATATGGTGTTAGAGAGAGAGAGAGAGAGAGAGAGAGAGAGAGAGAGAGAGAAGTCTAGTAAGTGCTGGAAATCTATAGAAATGTCAAAAGAGAAGAGAAATGAAGAGAAAAAAAAAAGTGAGGAAGAAAGAAAGATGATAATTTCTTACAAATTTCAAGGTAAAAGTTTGCTATTCTTTCTTCTTAACTATCAAATTTTTTTTATTAGACTAATATCTTGAGTTGTGGTTTTGAATTCAAAGTGTTTTTGAGAAACAATTAAGAAAAATGGATTTGAGAGTTTTTGAGCTAAGTTTAAGCATTTGAGGAGTTAACCTAGGTTTTTTTTGTTGTGGGTATTGTAAACATTTGATTTAGAACCTTAGAAAATGTGCTTTTAAAAGGGTTAAAGGTTTTATGAAAGATAGAATGAGTTTTGAAGCAAAAATGGTGATTTTCACGAAGATTCTGAATTTCAGGTCATTGAGTTGACTATGATGATTTCATAGTCGACTATGCAAGGGACAAAGACTTCAGGTCTCGAACACAGTTGACTGTGGGTTTGGACAATCGATTGTGCAAGAGGCAAAAAGTTCAGGACCCCAACATAGTCGACTATGCATCCCTGTTTTTAGTTTTTTTTATTTTGATTACATCTTTCTCTTAAATTCTAAGTCCTTGAAGAAAATCTAATTAGATTATTGGATGATTATGACACCTTGATTGTTTTAGTTGGAATCTAAATTGTTTTCATATGGATTATTGTTGTTAATCAACAAATCCTTAGCTATAAGTGAATAATTTTTGAAAGGAAAAGAAGTGATTCAGGAATTGAGCTTAGTACTCAAGGTAAGTTTACACCTTACTCCTAGTAAGCATTAAATCAAAATGACGAAGATAACAAGTTAAGTACCCATACGAAGAAAGTGATTACACTAAATAAAAATATACTAGAGAAAATAATTAAGGTGCATAGTGAGTATGAATTATTAAATAATAGTACGATAAGTTTAATGTATGTGTATATGTTGAGATGTGATTATTCAATTAATGAGCATATAAATAGCTTGATACAATTGTGTTTGAGAAAATGTGGTACATTTTATCGTAATGAAGTTAATAGTTGAGTTGTTATGAATTTTGGTTTGTTTTGTTGATAGTCCTATGATTGCATAAAACATTTCGTCATGATTTACATTTCATACTACATGAAGCATTGCATGATCCGTTCTAACAAGGGGGACGTTGGGTGAGGTTAAAAATGAAATTGAAGTTGTTTATATGATGATGATGATGATGATGATGATGATATTGAGAATGCACTGATACGTGGGGAGACGTCCTTGTTGTTTTATGGCTAGCCCAATGAGGTGCAGATGAAAACAAATTGAAAATGGAATGAAATGAAATGAGATAAATTGAATAAATAATTGAACATACATCGTATTGCATTACATTGCATTCATTACATGATGATTGGTGCATAATTGATAATTTACCTATGAGAGGCATAATTGATGATTGGCCATAAGAGGTAAGTGATGTTTGGCCCATGAAAGTTATATACGTGGTGATCGGCCCGTGAAGAGCATACAATGTAATTGGGTAAATGAAAGATGTGTGGATTGGTTGCTTGTGAAGTGGAAGAATCTGGATATGAACATTATAATTAAATGATTATACTATTGATGTGAATGATACACTAAGATCATCGTTATATGTGATTAATTCAATATATGTATAATTTATTATAATGATTGTTATCTTTTTTGAAAAAAGGTAAAGAGAGCATCTGAAAATGAGTATATCCATACATATAATCATAAATTACAACCTAATAAAGAGTGATCTATGAAATAAAATTTAAAAGATACTAGTTGTAGTATATATATCTACAAAACAACTTATATGATAAGGTTGAAATTAAGAGGTTTTTCTCTCAAAACAATTACTTTTAGTGAGATGTTTACTCATTGAGTTTTTAGCTCATTCCTTTCTCTTTACTAACCTTTCAGGAAGAACACCGGAATATTTAAGAGTATACAAGAGAGATAACAATTAATGCATTTACAAGATGAAAAATATCTCTCTTTCAATAACAAAGCATTAAGATTGGCTCAAGAATATTTTTGAAAGCTTTGATGAGTTATAAATGAGATCAAGAATGAATTTATGATTCATGGAATATTAGGTTTGCTCATTTATAATGGGTTTATATTGTCTTAAACCCATATAGTTGTTACTCATAGAGTATGACCGTTTTGGAGTAGTTTGGAGCATTAAATGCTCAAAACGACATTCTAAAATTCAAATTATAGTCATTATACTCAAGTGTTTAGTCGACTTAGTCAATTAAAAATGTTTCAGGTAAAAGCCATTCAGTCGACTGAACAATCCAGTCAGTCAACTGGATTAGAGGGATGGAACTCTCTGTCCTTCATTCAGTCAACTGGATTGTTCATTCAGCCGACTGAATCCCTTGAAAGAATCTTTTTCTTGTTTTAACAAAACTTATAAATTTAAGATCGAGTCTAAACTATTTTGTAAACTTTTGAGCCATAAGTAAAGCTATATATTTGAGAGATAAATTTACAGTAGAATTATTACCTAGTAGCTTCTAATCTTGTTCTTCAGTCTCTTCTCTTGAGTTGCGTGCGTCTTTGAATAAAACAATTGAAGTACTAAAACACTTAGACAAAGTGGTTAGATCAATTAATATTGGTTTTGTTACTATTAAAATCAAGTTATAAGTCAACAATCTCCCCCTTTTTGATAATGACAAAACCATTTGAGAATTTTTTTTTTAAAAAACTAATTGTTTGGTTTTTGTAAAAATTTAGACAGAGTCTCCTCTGTTTTTGCAATAAAAACCTCCTATAAATTTTCAAAATGCAACCCAACCAAGCATTTATATAATCTAAACAAGTAAAAGAGCAAAGTTGCCCCTTAATCTATGCATACATCACATATAAAAAATTTGTCATAATAATCCTAAACAAGTAAAGGAGCAAAGCTCCCCCTTAATCTATACATACACCGCATATATAAAATTTCTCATAATAATCTTATTTTTCTTTATTTTCTCCCCATTTTTGCCATCATCACAAAAGAAAGATCCAAAGCATAAAAAATGGAAAGTAATTACCGCAGATAGGCAGATAAATAGCTAAAAAATATCAATTCAATGGTTTAGCTAAAAATTAAGAGTTAAAGCTCTCCTGAGCAAATTCAAAAAAGCTTAAAATAGCAAAATATCCAGCTAAACATAATATTAAGAGAAAATATTGATAAAGATAAACATCCAAGCATAAATGTTAATATCAACCAAAGATAAACAAGCACACATGAGCAAATATCCAAAAGCAGCAAATACCATAATTCAAAATATGCATGAAAATAAATAAAAAAAATTGTACTTGCAATTTTTCAGGAGTCGTAAAAAAAGATATAGGGTTAAAAAAGTGAGCTATCAAAGATTAATGCTCATAATCTAGAGGAGAGTAGGACCATAGTTACGGATGAGGTCTCGAATCTCTGCTTGAGAGTCATAAACATATGCAAATGATACTTCTGTTTCAGTCCAAAATACCGTAAGCTCATTATACACAGAGATGATCTTTGTCCTCATGTTCTGAAGCTGAATCTCAGTAGCCTACTATATACTGTTCATGGACAACTAAAGGCTGGTTGCTGACGAGTCAGTACCAAAAGCAGCTGAACCCCGACCAGCTAGCTACTGAGTGCCCATAGAAAGATCTTGTTCATCATCTTCTTTTTCTTCCTCACTAGGTTCCTTATATCTAATCCTAATTTTTTTCCCAGGCTTAGATAACATAAAGCCTTATCCTATCGCATATTTCATTCTCTTTAGGGAAGACACATTGATTAGATCACTAGTTTCACTCTCACTAGCTTCAGGTTTAGGAAAGGGAACCTTAAAGTACTGTAGGATCAAGGTGATAAACATTCCATAAGGCAGACACCCTGTTTCACTCTCATTCTCACCTACCATATTCTCTAGAATGAGGGGGCAGAGATTATAGGCTATACCACTCTTTAGACAGTAAATCAACAAAATGTCCAATTTTGAGGGGTGTTGTGAGTTTTAAATTACTCGCAAGCGCACGAGTCGTTTGCAGTATAGCGTTGTGCAAGTGCGAGGTCGAATCCACAGGGAATTGCGTTGTGAAAATATAATTTAATCTAAACTAACTCTATTTTAACCTAGTTCCGAATTGTGAATGATATTTTAGAAAACAAATTAAAACTAAACTAAGTTGATTTAAAAAACTAATAAAAAAGCACTAAGGTTTCTGAATCCACCCCACCGAAGTTAAGCATACATGTTCTAAAAATATAGCCTATCAAAACATTCAATGAATCCAACTATAAGACAAAAAACAAAGAATATCCCAACTAAACCAAAAGCACCCGATGTATCCGCTCTCAACAAATCACAAAGGGAATCCAATTTAATCGAAAAGCATTCAATGTATCCATCAGATGAAACACAAAGAAAATCCAACAGACAATTTAAACTCAATCAATTATAAGATTAACTCAAATAATTGACAGAACATTTATACTAAAAATTGTCAGATTTGTACAAGCAAATCTGAACTACTACGCCAAACAACGGCGGGGCTTCATCTTCAACCTTAGCTGAAGAGTCTAGCCACTCATAACTATAAAACTATAATAACAAGTGCTAAACATTTAAACTAAAAAACAACTGAATATAAAGAAATAAATAAACAACTTTACATGGGAGAAATTCCACTCGCTGCCGGGCGGCGCTTCCCCTCGTGGTAGCAATGCCTTCGAGATCCACCAGAATGCTGGCGGAAGTCCACCGGTAAACACCAAAGTGGCTTAGGAATTGTACATTGGATTATGAAGCCAAATGGTGTTTATATAGGGGGAGACCCGGAGTAAAACAGGTTGCAGAAACGATGTGGGATATAGGCCCGTGTGCGCTCGATCGCAGTGTGGTGCGATCGATCGCAGGTACGATCGATCGCATGTCTTGTGCGCACGATCTCATGTGCGCTCGATCGCATGTCTGCTGCGATCGATCGCAAATGCACTGAACTTCAATTATTTCGATGTGGGATGTTGACCATGCGCTCGTTCAAAGGCAGGTGCGCTCGAGCGCTGGTGCGCTCGATCGCATATCTGTTGCGATCGAGCGCAATGTCTCCAGAAGCTTCAAATCAACCTGAAATGCTGCACTTTCTCCACAAAGCTGTAAAAACACACAAAACACAAGAAAAACGTAAAATAAAGTAAAATAATACTAACTAAGAGCATAACAAATATAAGTTAAGGGTCTAAAATATGCAATATTTAAGACTCATCAAATACCCCCAAACTTATATTTTGCTAGTCCCTTAGCAAAACAAAATAAAAGACTCAATGAAAAACAAAGAACATAAAAATAAAGTCATCACTCATGGTATCCAAAAATTTAAGGAGCACACATCACCATGATATTCATTCATAAGCAAGCTTAAAAAGGTAAACCCATCTTCGCAATGAATAGAAATGTTAAAATCTAATTACTTACAAAAGGCAGGATAAGGCATCACCAGCTTGAATCAGTGTAAGGTGAATTAGCATATAAAAATGAAGCTTCCAAGTAACTCTAATGTGTAAGGTCTCCATGTCTCAAGATTCACCGAATTTCCCATCAAAAATGAACGAAAAGGCATAGTTTTTATTTTATTCACTCTTCTCTTTTTTTATTATCATTATTATTATTATTATTATTAAGGCACGGCTACGCTTAGTTCCCTTGAGCTTTCTAATTGACCCATGTAGCGAGTGTTAAGTCAATGACTCCCAAACCAGATGGTTTTAGGGCATTAGGTGTAAAGACACCCCTAAGGACTTACTAGCTCGAGTCAAAAAGGCTACGAAATTAAACCGACCTTAATATTACCAAGCAAAATTTCACCTTTTGACGTGAACACTCACTGCTTACTGAGGCAAGAGGTCCAGTTACTCAGCGAAAAGTTTATTGAAATTTTTTTTTTTTTTTTTCCTATGCCCAAGAGTTCATCCAACAAGTCATCCAGTTTAAGTTAAGATAAGGAAAAATACACATTAAAATCACGTGTCATACCTCACATAATTTGTGCTAATGTGCTCGTGTGAGATTAGATCAAACATGTGAATTCTCAAAATGCCTAAAGTAAGTAACTAAATTTTAAAAATTTATCACCAGATCATGTGTTCAAAATGTTAAGCTCACCAATGACATCACATCACAGAAAATGTTTAGATTCAACTAAAATTTCACGATAACATGAGCATGCATTTATCTCTATGACGAAAAAAAAACAACAAGTTAGGACAAAGTGTGTGATGTGTCTCCCATACCCCCAAACTTAAATTACACATTGACCCCAATGTGTGACTAATATGGAAAGAGCTGACCTGAGATATGGAGAACTATCTGAACTGATATGGCTCATAGCATACCCCCAAACTTGAACTGAAGTACGCTTTGTCCCTGAAAAATAAAAACTGGAAAACAAAAAATACTGGAAACAAACATTAATCATAAAAATGAGAAATAATAAATAAACAAAAGAAAAGATAAGCTGTGGGATGCCTCCCATGAGCGCTAAGTTTTACGTCTTCAGCCAGACTCTCCCTAGAATACTACACTCAATCTGAGTAACTAGGATCCTCCAACAGTATCGTCTCAATGTCCGGACTCCTCATCTCTAAGAACGGTTTCAGCCTCTGTCCATTTACCTTGAAAGTATTACCATTCTTAGGATCCTCAATCTCGATGGCCCCATGAGGAAAAACCGATCGAATAATGAATGGGCCTGACCATCGGGATTTGAGCTTGCCTGGAAAAAGATGCAGGCGTGAATTATAAAGAAGAACTCTCTGACCCGGCTCAAAAGCTCGTCTCAAAATATTTTGGTCATGAGTCTTCTTCATTTGTGCTTTGTATGATCGGGCACACTCATATGCATCATTCCGCAGCTCCTCCAATTCATTGAGTTGGAGCTTCCGTTGTGAGCCAGCCTTGGAAAGATTGAAATTTAGTTGCTTGACAGCCCAATACGCACGATGCTCTAATTCAACCGGAAGGTGACATGCCTTTCCGTATACAATGCGATAGGGAGACATGCCAATTGGCGTCTTGAAGGCTGTCCGATATGCCCACAGTGCATCCGTCAATCGTAGAGACCAATCCTTTCTAGTAGGGTTCACAGTCTTTTCCAAAATATGTTTGATCTCGCGATTTGAGATTTCCACTTGACCACTCGTCTGTGGGTGATATGGGGTGGCAACTTTGTGCGTGATACAATATTTCTTCATCAATTGCTCAAAGATCTTGTTGCAAAAGTGCTTACCTCCATCACTTATGATTGCTCGAGGTGTACCAAAACGAGCAAAAATAGTGTCTTTCAAGAACTGGACCACAACTCTGTGGTCATTGGTCTTGCACGCAACGGCCTCCACCCACTTGGACAGATAGTCCACAGCAACTAGAATGTATAAGTAGCCAAAGGAGTTTGGGAATGGTCCCATGAAATCAATGCCCCACACATCAAAAATCTCAACAATCAGAATAGGGTTGAGGGGCATCATATTTCTCCTAGAAAGACTCCCTAGCTTTTGGCAACGCTCACAAGATATACAGTAGGCGTGAGAGTCCCGAAACAGGGTAGGCCAATAATATCCACACTGCAAAATCTTTGCAGCGTTCTTTTTAGCACTAAAATGGCCTCCACATGCATGATCATGACAAAAGGCGATGACATTAGATTGGTCATGCTCAGGAATACATCGTCTAATGATCTGATCAGGACAATACTTGAAAAGGTAAGGATCGTCCCAAAAAAAGTGTTTTACCATGGCCAAAAATTTTGATTTATCTTGCCTCCCCCAATGCAAGGGCATGTGTCCGGTGACAAGATAGTTCACTATGTCAGCAAACCATGGTGCGGGACTGTGAGCAATGTGCATCAATTGCTCATCAGGAAAGGTCTCAGAAATGGGAGTGGCAGCCTCACTGAATTCCACAATCAATCTAGACAAATGGTCCGCCACCACATTTTCCGAACCTTTCTTATCCCGAATCTCAATGTCGAACTCTTGAAGTAGCAAGATCCATCGGATAAGACGAGATTTAGCATCTTTTTTAGAGAAAAGATACTTCAATGCAGCATGGTCCGAGTAGATAATGACTTTAGATCCTAACAAGTAGGATCTGAACTTGTCTAGTGCAAAAACGACTGCAAGCAACTCCTTCTCTGTGGTAGAATAATTGAGTTGTGCGTCGTTTAGAGTTCGACTTGCGTAATAGATAGCATGGGGAAGTTTATCAACACGCTGCCCCAAAACAGCTCCAACAGCATAGTCTGATGCGTCACACATAATCTCAAAAGGCACACCCCAGTTAGGTGGCTGAATAATGGGTGTGGACGTCAGAATTTCCTTCAGATCCCCAAATGCTTTCTTACAATCCTCATCAAATAGAAATGGGGCATCTTTTTGCAACAACTTGCACAAGGGCCTGGCGATCTTGCTGAAATTCTGGATAAATCGCCTATAGAAACCTGCATGGCCCAGAAAAGATCGAACCTCTTTCACCGTACGTGGGGGTGGAAGGCTGGAAATCAAATCCACCTTCGCTTTGTCGACCTCAATCCCTCGATGAGATACGATATGCCCCAGTACAATTCCTTGCTTGACCATAAAATGGAACTTCTCCCAATTAAGCACCAGGTTCTTCTCCTTGCACCGTACCAAAACCAAAGAGAGACGGTGCATGCACTCCTCAAATGTTGAACCGAAGACGGAGAAGTCGTCCATGAAAATCTCCAAGAACCGCTCTACCATGTCAGAGAATATACTGACCATGCACCGCTGAAAAGTGGCAGGTGCATTGCATAACCCAAAGGGCATGCGACGGTAGGCGAAGGTCCCAAAAGGACAGGTAAATGTCGTCTTCTTCTGATCTTCAGGGTCCACGGGGACCTGGTTATATCCAGAATAACCATCCAAAAAGCAATAATACTCGTGCCCAGCCAAACGCTCCACCATCTGATCAATAAATGGAAGTGGAAAGTGATCCTTCCTTGTGGCAGTGTTCAGCTTACGGTAGTCTATACACACTCTCCACCCAGACTGCACACGAGTTGGCACCAACTCATCGTCCTTATTCTTTACTACCGTTAACCCAGCTCGCTTGGGCACGACATGAATGGGGCTCACCCACTTGCTATCAGAGATGGGATAAATGATCCCTGCATCTAACGACTTAATAACCTCTGCCCTTACAACCTCTTGCATAGCAGGGTTGAGCCTTCTTTGCGGCTCCCTCGATGGCTTAGCATCTTCCTCCAAGTGTATCCTGTGCATCACCACCGAGGGGCTGATTCCTTTAATATCCTCAATGGTCCAGCCGATAACTTCCTTGTGCTCTCTTAAAACATCTAATAATTTCTCCTCTTGAGCCTCTCCCAAATCTGAAGCTATTATCACAGGCAAACAGTGTGCTGGACCCAGGAACTTATACTTAAGATTATCCGGTAAAGGCTTAAGTTCCTTCTGTTGAGGTTCGGGTGACACCTTCTTCTCATCCTCCTTGCTTTCTTGAGGATCAGACTCCAAAATGGCATTTACTTCCTCGAGTAACTTATCTAAACCCAAGTCCTCTCCAAAGTGAGCAAAGCATGCCTCCATGGGATCCTCAATGCTTGATTCATCCACAGTATCCTCAAGAATCTCCTCTATCAAGCATACATCTCTTATTTCATCATATTCCAGTGGTTGCCTAGTGATATCAAAAATGTTCAACTCCACTGTCATATTTCCGAAGGAGATCTTCATCACCCCTGTCCTACAATTGATTAGGGCGTTAGCCGTGGCTAAGAATGGTCGCCCTAGAATCACCGGTATTTGAATCCCTACATTCTGAACCGGTTCTGTGTCAAGCACAATAAAATCCACGGGGAAATAGAACTTATCCACTTTTATCAAAACATCCTCAACTATCCCCCGTGGTCTTTTCACTGACCTGTCAGCCAATTGAAGCGTCGTGGTTGTGGGCTTCAATTCTCCTAACCCCAACTGCACATAGACTGAGTAGGGTAGAAGATTCACACTCGCCCCTAGATCCAAAAGGGCCCTCTCAATATGGCTGACTCCTATTGTGCAAGAGATGGTAGGACACCCCGGGTCCTTATACTTGATAGGTAACTTGCACTGAAGGATTGAACTGACCTGCTCGGTCAAAAATGCCTTCTTTGGGACATTCGTCCTCCTCTTGATAGTGACCAAGTCCTTTAAAAACTTGGCATATGATGGCACTTGATGGATGGCATCCAAAAATGGGATATTGATATGGACTTGCTTGAATACCTCCAGAATTTCTTCATACTTCCCTCCTTTCTTGGGCGCCTGTAATCTCTCGGGGTAAGGCGCTCTAGGTACAAACGACCTAGGAGGGTCTTTCTCAGTAGGTGTGGCTGTAGATGGCTCAGCATCTCTCTTCTCTGTGTTGCCACTCCCTTGCCCTTGCTGCATAGCAGGGCTCTCTTCCACTTGATTGTCCACTTGTCTCCCAGACCTCAGTGTGACAATCGACTGTACTTGTTCCTCCCCGTGCGTAGGAGTTGATGAACTCTCAACCATAAATTGTCCTTTTGGGTTTTGCACGGGCTGACTGGGGAACTTTCCTTTCTCTCTCTCACCCAAATGACTTGCAATTTGCCCTATTTGACTCTCCAGCTTGGCAATTGCTTGGGTGTTTACCATTGTTGCACTCCTCACATCGCTCATATTTTGGCTAGTCGC
This sequence comes from Bretschneidera sinensis, assembly GCA_023935145.1. Taxonomy (NCBI): domain Eukaryota; kingdom Viridiplantae; phylum Streptophyta; class Magnoliopsida; order Brassicales; family Akaniaceae; genus Bretschneidera; species Bretschneidera sinensis. Next base: position 51,692,436 of record CM043704.1, read on the forward strand.
CTTCATGAATTCCTTGAGGGTGTCCTCAAGCGACTGTGAAACTGGCGCTGGTGTTTGAGCGGGTGCATGGTAAGCAGGTGAAGGTGCTGGATGGGCAGAACGACCATGATTAGGAATTTGTGGGGCAAATCCGGGAGGATATTGATTTTGAGCATGATGAGAGGATCCTCCCTGATTCATTGGTTGGTTCTGCCTCCATGAAAAATTTGGGTGGTTCTGCCACCCTGGATTGTACGTCTCGGAGTACGATCCATTTGACTGCCTTCGAAAGTCATTGAAAGCATTTACTTGTTCCATAGGATACTCGGCACAAGCCGGCATTGATGGGCAATTCTGTGCTAGATGCATGGGACTAGCACAGATGGAACAGCTTTCAACATTGAATGTGTTGGCAGCATTGATGGATTGGCTCACAGTGAGAGCGTCAATCTTCTTAGTGAGGGCATCTAACTTTATCCTCAAATCAGCGTCCTCTCGGACCTCATAGATGCCTCCCCTCTTAGGAGCACGAATGGACTTATCTCGACAGCTTGAAAAATCCCACTGCTGTGAGTTGTCGGACAACTTGTCCAACGCCATATATGCTTCGTCTCCTGTCAGACTCAAGAATGCCCCCCCATTCATAGACTCGATCATGCTACGGTTGGGTTGAGTCAACCCTTGGTAGAAGAATTGAACGAGTCTCCACTTCTCATATCCATGTGGAGGGCATCTGATCAGTAACTCTTTAAAGCGCTCCCAGCTTTCAGAGAACTTCTCATCCTCGTCCTGAGTGAAAGAGCTAATCTCCTTACGGTACTCATTCACTCTAGACATTGGGAAAAACTTATGGTAAAATTTGCTAAGTAGGTTTTCCCAAGATGTGATAGATCCGGACGTGTTGGAGTCCAACCACGCCCTAGCTCTATCGTGAAGGGAGAAAGGGAAGAGTCGAAGATGGACTGACTCCTCAGAGAAGTTCTGGAATTTGAATGTAGCACAAATGTCTTTGAACTTCTTCACATGACTATAAGGATTTTCAAGATCTAAGCCATGGAATGAGGGTAGGAGTTGGATAACATGTGGCTTCAAATCAAAGTGTGTGGCATTGGTTGGTGGCAACACTATGCAGGAAGATGAGTTAGTCACAACGGGTGCGAACAAATCCCTAAGGGATGTAGTGGAGTCCACGTTCCAAGCTCTAGGTTGCTCTACATGTTCAGGTTGATTAAAATTTTCTCCCATCTCAACAGTCTCTCTCTCAACTAGTGCTCTTTTCTGCCTCCTAAGAGTTCTTTCTAAGTCGGGATCTAAATGTGTCAAATCTAAGTTCAAGGATCTCCGACCAAGCATACACTAACAGAAAAATAGTGAGATACTAACCAGCAGAAGCAACAGAATAAATCAAACACAAAACTCAAATTTTTTTTTTTTTTTTAAATTAAATTAACTAGTAGAAAAATAAAATCAATTCAGACCAAAAATTTTCACAAACAAAACAATTCCCCGGCAACGGCGCCAAAAACTTGTTGTGAGTTTTAAATTACTCGCAAGCGCACGAGTCGTTTGCAGTATAGCGTTGTGCAAGTGCGAGGTCGAATCCACAGGGAATTGCGTTGTGAAAATATAATTTAATCTAAACTAACTCTATTTTAACCTAGTTCCGAATTGTGAATGATATTTTAGAAAACAAATTAAAACTAAACTAAGTTGATTTAAAAAACTAATAAAAAAGCACTAAGGTTTCTGAATCCACCCCACCGAAGTTAAGCATACATGTTCTAAAAATATAGCCTATCAAAACATTCAATGAATCCAACTATAAGACAAAAAACAAAGAATATCCCAACTAAACCAAAAGCACCCGATGTATCCGCTCTCAACAAATCACAAAGGGAATCCAATTTAATCGAAAAGCATTCAATGTATCCATCAGATGAAACACAAAGAAAATCCAACAGACAATTTAAACTCAATCAATTATAAGATTAACTCAAATAATTGACAGAACATTTATACTAAAAATTGTCAGATTTGTACAAGCAAATCTGAACTACTACGCCAAACAACGGCGGGGCTTCATCTTCAACCTTAGCTGAAGAGTCTAGCCACTCATAACTATAAAACTATAATAACAAGTGCTAAACATTTAAACTAAAAAACAACTGAATATAAAGAAATAAATAAACAACTTTACATGGGAGAAATTCCACTCGCTGACGGGCGGCGCTTCCCCTCGTGGTAGCAATGCCTTCGGGATCCACCAGAATGTTGGCAGACGTCCACCGGTAAACACCAAAGTGGCTCAGGAATTGTACACTGAATGATGAAGCCAGATGGTGTTTATATAGGGGAAGACCCGGAGCAATATGGGTTGCAGATTCGATGTGGGATACTGCCCGTGTGCGATCGATCGCAGTGTGGTGCGATCGATCGCAGGTGCGCTCGATCGCATATCTCGTGCGCACGATCTCATGTGCGCTCGATCGCATGTCTGCTGCGATCGATCACAAATGCACTGAACTTCAATTATTTCGATGTGGGATGTTGACCATGCGCTCGTTCAAAGGCAGGTGCGCTCGAGCGCTGGTGCGCTCGATCGCATATCTGTTGCGATCGAGCGCAATGTCTCCAGAAGCTTCAAATCAACCTAAAATGCTGCACTTTCTCCACAAAGCTGTAAAAACACACAAAACACAAGAAAAACGTAAAATAAAGTAAAATAATACTAACTAAGAGCATAACAAATATAAGTTAAGGGTCTAAAATATGCAATATTTAAGACTCATCAAGGGGCTAATTCGGCTACCTAGCTTAGGCTTGATAATCCAGTTGATTATTAAATTTAAACCCTTGAGTTTAAGGGCAAATCAGGCTAGGTGTTGTAGGTGTGTATCTCATAAACATAATTTGGGTTACCATTAACTACCCTACAAGCACCCTCATGGTCGAAATCCTTAAATAACCATTTTACGTCCACCTCATACCACCTTTTCGGTAATTTCAAAATAGAACGAATGATTCAATGGTAACTATGAAGTCTTGACCCAAAACCATTGTTTGATCATAGAGGAAGAGTGTGAGGGCTGAACTATGTTGGCATAGAATTGGCGTATCAACCTAAGGTAATACTTTTCGTGAAGTGTTACTAGACGGCTCCATCCTAGCCTATCAAATAAGGATTTAATATCAAAATTTCCAAATCAGATAGATATGAAATCCATAACCCTACCTTACATTATTTCCTTATTATAAATGATGGTGTCGTACCTTTCTTTTGCTTCAACATTTTTAAGCTTGAAGCATCCAGATCATGACGAGTCTTCTTGCTAGTATCTCCTTTTTTTCAATCCCTTTGTCCTATTGAGAAGCCTTCCTTCTTCATGTGGTAGGATTATCCACCCTGGCATAAGGCTTTTTCAGGTAACGTTCAGACATGATGGATAGTAGAAATCACAAAAATGAGAGGATTTATGGAGTGGATAACGAAATAAGTGAAAGAATTGAGTTTAAATGGAGGTTCTTGGCCAGTTTTGGCAAGAAATTGAAAATTTTCTAGAGAGAAGTAGAAACGGTCAAGGATTTTTCAAAACATGGGTGAAAATTACGTTTTAAAACTAAAAAGACGAATTTATACTATCACGGGTTCAATCGACTGTGTCATTCTTTAGTCGACTGAGTTCGTTTTAAAATTGGATTTAAAGTATCAAGTATGAGAGTTCAATCGAAGGGATAGATGAATCAGTCGACTTAATTAGAGGCAGAAAGTCACAGTTGATTTTTGTGAAGCGTTCAATCGACTTAATGAGATTATTCAGTCGGCTGTATGAATAACAATTTGCATTAAGTTAGCTTAATTCTCTATTTAGTCGATTGGATTATAATTTTTAAGAAAAAATTTGAACTCAAAGTTGAAAACATCAAGAATATATTTCTCTATGCCATCATTAAGTGAGAGAAACATTAAATAAGAGTCAATGCTCATTCACTCAATGGCATATATGTAAATATGAATACAAATGCAATCAAATGCATAAACATTCAAAGTTTTCCTGCACATTAGCATTCTAATTCTACAAAACTATCTTCATTCAAAGGTTTGGTAAGGATATCAACAATTTGATCTTCTGTAGGAATGAATTTAAGTTTGATATCACATTTTTTTAGCACGATCTCTTATAAAGTGATGTCTAATCTCAATGTGTTTGGTTCTAGAATGTTGAATTGGATTTTTAGTTAAATTTGACAGCATTAGTGTTATCACACAAAGTTGGAATATTTTCAAAACACTTGCCAAAATCTTCTAGTTATTGTTTTATCCATAAACCTTGTGCACAACAGCTACCGACGGCCATATATTCCACTTTGGCTGTTGATAGTGCAACTAAATTTTGTTTCTTTGAAAACCAAGAAGTTAATATAGCACCTAGAAATTGGCATGTTCCACTAGTACTTTTTCTATCTAACCTACAACCAGCAAAATCAGCATTCAAATACCCAACTAAATAAAAAAGAGATTTTCTTGAATACCATAATCCTGGATTTTGAGTGCCATGCAAATACCTTAAAATTATTTTAACAACAATTAAGTGAGATTCTTTAGGATTAGCTTGAAATCTAGCACACATGCATACAATAAACATAACATTAGGACTACTAGCAGTTAAATAAAATAAAGCCCTTATCATGCTTCTATACTTCTTAATATCAATACTTTTTTCTCCTTCGTCTAAATCAAACTTTGTTGAGGTGCTAATTAATTTTGAAATCTCTATCCCAAACCTCTTTAACAAGTCTTTTATGTAATTGGACTAGTTGATGGAGATCCCTCCCTTTGTTTGATCGATTTGAAGTCTAAGAAAGTAGTTGAGCTCTCCCATCATGCTCATCTCAAACTCACCATGCATACACTTAGAAAAGTATTAACATATGGACTCATTAGAGACAAAAAATATGATATTATCAACATATATTTGAACTAGAAGAGTGTAATACTTACGAGTTTTAGTAAAAAGAGTTGTGTCTATTTTTCCCCTTGTAAAACCATTATCAAGTAAAAACTTACTTAAACTTTCATACCATGCTCTATGAGCTTACTTCAACCCATAAAGAGCTTTAGAGAGCTTATGGACATAGTTTGGAAGGTTAGGATCTTCAAAACCTGTTCAAAATAGACCTCTTCTTCAATAAAACCATTTAAAAAGGCTCTTTTTTGCATCCATTTGAAATAATTTGAAGTTCTTAAACATGCAAATGCAAGCAACATACGAATAGCTTCTAATCTAGCTACGGGAGCTTAGGTTTCATCAAAATCAATTCCTTCTATTTGATTATAAACTTTAGCTACAAGTTTAGACTTATTCCTAATTATTGTTCTATTTTCATCCATTTTAATTCTAAACACCAATTTAGTTCCAATTATGGATTATTCCTTAGGTCTAGGAACTAAGGTCCAAACTTTATTTCTTTTAAACTGATTTAATTCTTTTTGCATAGTATTTATCCAATTAACATCATTTTCGGCTTCACTAAAAGTCTTAGGTTCTACTTGAGATAATAAAACAACATAATTACATACAATTTTTTTTATAGAGGATCGAGTTCTTACCCCTTATGAAGGATCAACAATCACTTGATCGATTGAGTGATAATTCAAATGCCTCCAATCTTTAGAAAGACCACTTGTTGACTTATTGAAGGTTGATCAAGTATAGGCTCATCTTTCCCTTGAGATATTTGAAGTTGATTCTCCTTTGGTTCAACAATGGGAGTAGTGTCATCCATTCTTCGCATAAAACCTACATCGTCATCATGAGAAGGTCTTCTACTATAAGTAAGGTTAGATTCATCAAAAGCAATATGAATGGATTCTTCAATCATTAGAATTCTTTTGTTAAAGACTCTATAAGCTTTACTAGAACTTGAATAACCGAAGAATATTCATTCATCGGTCTTAAAATCAAATTTACCTAAGTTAACTTTATTGTTATTTAGGATAAAGCATTTGCAACAAAAAACACAAAAATAAGAGATATTAGACTTTCTAACTTTCCATAGTTCATATGGAGCTTTGTCAAGCATATGCCTAATTAAAACTCTATTTAAACATAACATGAGGTATTTACAACTTCAGCCCAAAATTATTTTGGCAAGCTATTTTCATAAAGCATAGTTCTAGCAAATAGTTCTAAAACTCTATTTTTCCTTTCAACAACACCATTTTGTTGGGGAGTTCTAGGAGCTGAAAAATTATGATTAATACAATTATCATCACAATAATTTGAAAAAATTTGGTTTTCAAATTCTTTTCCATGATCATTTCTTATGCTTGAAATAGTAATACTTTTTTTTTCATTTTGAACATTTTTACAAAAGTTTACAAAACCTCTATAAGCTTTATCCTTATAAGTAATAAAAATAACAAAGATATATCTAGAATAGTCATCTCTAATAACAAAACCATATTGATGGCCACCTAGACTAATAGTGCTTCTTGGAGCAAGCAAGTCAATATGCAACAGCTCTAAAGGGCTAGAATTTGAAATCATATTTTTGGATTTAAAAGAAACTCTTGTTTGTTTTTCCATTTGATAAGCATCACAAACTTTATCTTTTTCAAATTTGATTTTGGGAAGACCAATTACTAAATATTTTCTAGAAAGAACTTTGATCAAATCTATGTTCACATGGCTAAGCCTTTTATGCCATAACTATGAGTTTTCATTAAAAGCTTAAATTTTTTTTTTCATTTTCTGAAGATAAAGTTTTTAGATCAACTAGATAGACATTTTTATGTCTTTGGCCCACAAACTTGATCTTGTTACTTTTAATGTCTATTATAAGGCAATTAGAGAATTCAAAAATTAATTTATTGCCTTTATCACATAATTGACTAATACTTAGTAAATTAGGCTTAAGGCTTTGTACATGTAAAATATGATCAATAGTTGAAGAATTTTTACTCATTTTACCATGTCCAATGATCTTCGTCTTGGTGTCATCTCCAATGGTGACGTGTCCGCCATCCCTTAGAGTCAACTTTGGTCACCTTCTACCTTTGTGTGGAGACATACCTACATCACACAAGGATATACGATGGAGCTTTTAGGTACCCAAAATGTTTTAGGTCCCTTCGAGCTAGTCCTTGAAAATACGGATCCTTTAGGGACCCATACTTTCTTAGTCTTATAAAATACTTTATAATCATAGAAATGTGGATCATACATGATCCTAGAATGATAATCATAATAATTTCTAGGATATCTAGAATATAAAAATCTATCATTTATTGGATAAGGATATCTAGCATTCCTAGATTGCATGTTTCTTGCATTATTAGAGTTATGAGCATACATGTTGTTTCTAGGATATGAATGATAGTTGCTTCTAGGATATGTATTACTAGGATTTGAATTTCCTGAATGATCATACCTAGCACTTGCATTTCTAGAATGACCATATATATGAGCATAGGTATTTCTTGGTTCTCTACTCTTAGTATTAACATGTGAATTTTTAGCATAAGAATTGACATTTGAATTCTTAAGCTTCCTAGCATTTTTCAAAGGTGTATTATTAACATTACTAGGAGCCTTAGAGGTAGAAGGCTCATCCACACATATTTCTTTCACAAAGATAATTTCATTTGATTTTTGCTTGTCCAATGAAGAATAACCCAAATAAGATTTTTCTCCACTCATTCCTTGACAAGCTAACACTTCATTTAGCTTGTTGAGTTTTTTGTCTAAAATTAAAGATTAAAGATTTCAGCTTTAGCAGATTTGGCGCCTAGGCACAAGCTTTGCGTACCTTGGCACGGACCTCTGTGCCTAGGCATAGACCACCCACACCGTGGCCATCCGAATGTCAGGATGTTCACCATTTTGGAGTGCGCCACGGCACACCTTGTTCCACGCCGTGGCATAAATTCTACCTAAAACTAGATTTTGGGCTATTTCAGCTGGTGTGTTGTTTTTGGTTAAAACGCATAGGTTCACTTACACCACTTAGAGGGCCATGATTGTTTGGTTCTCAAGATCTAAGGGTTGAGATTGGTTTCAAGTTGGTTATGGTAGTTATTGCTCTATATAAAGGGTTATCTAGGAGCAATAACTAACAACAAGAAGAAGGAAGATCAAATGTACAAGTGTTCTTCTCATTCCAAGATTGGCTGGTGTTTAGAGAGAAAAGCTCTCAAATCTTCAGAGGTTTTTCTAGTGAGAGAGTGTAAGAGAGATTGGGGTTGTAGGGCTTTGTAATTTGGATTTTCTTGGGGAAAATTCCAGGGAAACACTTAGTTCTTATCTCTTTCTTTTCTCTTCTCTCATTCATCAAGAGCACATGGTTCTTGAAGAGGTGTGACTGTAATTGTAAGAACTCCATTGATTTAGTGCAGAGAGCTTAGAGGAGCTCACGGGGACGTAGGAAATTTTTCGAACCTTGATAACAATTGCTTGTGTTTTCTCTTTTGTGGTTTGATTATTGCCTTGGTCCAAATCATTCTAGATTTGGGTGTTTGAAGGTCACAACCTGGGATTCTTAGGTGATTTTTCAATAGTGATATCAGAGCCAGGTTCCAAAAATCAAAGGAAACTTCTTGGGGGATTCAAGATTTGATCGGGTTCTTGGGTGATTCAAGAACAGTGTTGGGATCAAGATTTGATCGGGTTCTTGAGGTTTAGAAGTTGGAGAGAAGAGGTTTGGAAAGCAATTGTGGGTGCTGCATAAATCTTGGGATTTTTTCCTGTAAGATGGGTTCAAACTTCATTGTTGAAAAGTTTGATGGAAGATGAGACTTTTCCCTTTGGAAGTGGAAAATCAAGGCGGTTCTTATGCAACAAAAGGTGGACTTGGCGATTGGAGAAGAAGATGATTTTCCAGCAAGTATCACAGAGCTCCAGCGGAATGAGATGAAGAAGATGGCGTATAGCACCATCTTTCTGCATGTGTTGGATAGTATGATAAAAGAATGTGGAGATTCGAAAGATCCAGCTGTCATTTGGAAGAAACTAGATGAGTTATTTCTTACAAAAACTCTCCCTAATAAAATCTATCTTCTAAAACGTATCTTTGCTTTTAAATGGATCCTAATAAAGAGTTGCAAGATAATCTTGATATGTTTAATAAACTAGTTCAAGATTTGGCTAGTTGTAGAATAACATTCCCAGATGAACAATTGGTTGTTGTATTGCTGAATTCTCTTCTCGATTGTTTTGAAAGCTTGATTAATTCTATTGAATATGGAAGAGATACACTAACCAAAAAAATTGTGATTAATGCTATAAGGGCTCATGATTTTAAAGCCAATATGAGGGAAGGATTAAGCAGAAAAGGTCTGTTCGATAGAGGAAGGTTTGCGACTCGGAATGGCAGCAACAACTACGGCAACTACCGTGACAAAGCCATGGAAGATCGCATTCTAAACCGAAGTTTGGAGGAAAGCGATGCTACTACTGCAATAAGGAGAGCCATTTCAAGAGAGATTGCAAGAAGATGATAAGGGATGAGAAAGGAAGAGGCCATACCAAAAATGGAGAGGCTTCGATTGCTAAGGGAGAATAGCAAGATGATGATGTTCTTGTTGTGTGCTCAAATGTGAGCGAAAGGCAAAGCAGCGATAAATGGATCTTGGATTCTAGGTGCACTTACCATATGTGTCCTCACTGTGATTGGTTCAAGAATTTCAAGGAAACCAATAAAGGAAATATTTTCTTTGGGAACAATACTTCTTGCCAAGTGAGGGGCATAGGAGACATCCAATTGAGGATGTTTGATGGAGTTACAAGGCTGCTGCGAAATGTGAGATATCTTCCAAATTTGAGAAGGAATTTGATCTCATTGGGGTAGCTAGATTCCATGGGGTACACATACAAGGCAGAGGGAGGAAAGATCAAGATAACCAAGGAATCTTTGGTAGTGATCAAAGCAGCAATAAAGGATTGTCTCTATGAGATTGTTGGAGAGACGAACATCAAGGATCAAGCAGCAAGCTTGATGGTTGACATTGATAAGGTGGTTCTTTGGCACAATCGCTTGGGATATATGAGCGAAAAGGGGCTGCAAGTTCTTAGCAATGATGGTTTACTTGATGGTGACAAGGTAGAAAAACTTGATTTCTGGTAGAGTTGTGTTCTTAGGAAGCAACATCGGGTTAGCTTCAACATCGGAGTGCACAAATCAAAGGGTATTCTTAACTAAATTCATGTTGATCTTTGGGGACCAGCAAGAACGCCAACACAAGAAGGTAATCTTTACTTTCTTTCATTGATTGATGACTATTCTAGAAATGTTTGGGTTCATTTGTTTAAAAGTAAATCGGATGCTTTGAATAAGTTTGTGGTGTGGAAAAAGTTGCTAGAAACTCAAACAAGCAAGGTAGTTAAGGTTTTGAGAACCAATAATGGCTTAGAGCTTTGCAATCATGTTTTTGACAAATTTTGTGAGTTAAATGGGATTCTAAGATATCGAATGTTTGTGAAACCCTCTCAGTAAAATGGAGATACTGAGAGGATGAATAGGACCTTTTTGGACAAGGTTAGGTGCATGATTATTGGCTCCGGTTTACCTAAGTGTTTTTTGGGGGAAGCTGTGTCTACTGCTGCATATTTGGTTAATAGATCACCCTCTAGAGCTTTGGACTTTAAGACTCCCGAGGAGATGTGGAGTGGAAAACCCCCTGAGTTAAGCAACCTTAGGACTTTTGGATGTGCGGCGTTTGCACATCAAAAGGATGATAAACTTAGCCCAAGGTCTAGAAAGTGTGTGTTTCTAGGATATGGTGAAGGGGTTAAGGGGTATAGGTTGTGGTCCTTAGAGCCAAAAGGAACTAAACTCATAATAAGTCGGGATGTCATATTTAATGAGCTATTATTTCCCTACTTGGAGAAAACTAACCCTACAGGGGAAAGTGAGCAAACCAGCCCAATTTATGTGGAGCATAGCATCAAAGAAAATTCAGTTTAGGTATAGCAAGGAAGGCAAGAGGGTTCAGATCAGGTAGAGCCCATTAATGAAGGCCAAGCTCAAGACACTCAAGAGGAGGCTGAACTAGAAGGAGATGATGCAGCAAATCGAAATGATTATCAGGTCACAAGAGACCGAGAAATGAGGCAGATTAGACCACCTTTGAGATATGGTTTTGCGGATGTTATTGCAATAGCTCCTTATTCAGAAGGAGGGATAATCAACTATGAACCAAAAACTTACATTGATGCCATGGGATGTAAGGATTCGTCAAGATAGAAGCTAGCCATGAAGGAGGAAATGCATTCTTTGAGGAAGAACAACTCTTGGGAATTGGTGTTTTAACCAGAAAAACAGAGAGTTGTGGATTGTAAGTGGATTTACAAGATCAAAGAAGGAAACACTCCAGGGGATAAAGTCCGGTATAAGTCTAGGCTAGTGGCAAAGGGGTTCACACAAAGAGAAGGTATAGATTTAACAGAAATTTTCTCACTGGTTATGGAATACAAGACGATAAGGATAGTGTTAGCTATGGTGGTCCAATTTAATTGGGAAATTGAGCAAATAGATATGAAGACAACATTATTACATGGAGAGCTTGATGAGACCATCTACACAAGATAACCCGAAGGCTATGAGGAAGGAAGGTAGGGGGATTTGGTGTGCAGATTGAAGAAATCTCTCTATAGCTTAAAGCAATCACCTCGGCAATGGAATAAGAGGTTCGATTCCTTTGTAACTAGCTTGGGTTTCATGAGGAGCTACTATGATTCGTGCTTGCACTACAAAGGTCACAAGGTGGAGGAAATGGTGATTATCCTTATCTATGTTGATGATATATTATTGGTTGGTAGCAGCAAGGAGAGGATAGAAAGGTTGAAGTCTCAACTCAGTTCGGAGTTTGAGATGAAGGATCTTGGTCATGCTCAAAAGATCTTTGGGATGAGTATAATCCAAGAAAGAGAGAGAAACAGGTTAAAGATTTCTCAGACTTCTTACATAGAAAAGATGGTGTCTAAGTTCTCTATCGAAGATAGTAAACTAGTAAAAATTCCCCTTGTTGGTCATTTCAAGTTCTCCAGCGATCAATGTCCTAGATTGGATCAGGATAAAAAGGAAATGGAAAAGGTCCCTTACTCTAGTGTAGTTAGATCAGTTATGTTCATGATGGTAAGCACTAGATCTGACATTTCTCATGCCATTAGTGTTCTCAGTAGGTTTATGAGTAATCCTGGAAAGGAGCATTGGCTTGGGATGAAGTGGTTGCTGAGCTATTTGAAGGGAAGCTCAGATGTGGGGCTTGTTTACGAGAAGAGGGGTAAGTCCATCTGGTTAGAAGGTTATACTGATTCGGATTATGGAGTAGACCGGGATAAGAGAAGATCGATTACCTCATACTTCTTCAACTTAAACAGATGTTGTATAAGTTAGAAGGCTTAGTTGCAGCCAGTGGTAGCACTCTCAACAACCGAAGCAGAGTATATAGCAGCAACAGAAGCTATTAAGGAGGTTATGTAGTGTAAAGAGTTGTTGAAAGAGTTGAAGGTCCTAAAAGAGCAGGTGGTGGTGTATTCGAATAGCCAAAGTGTATTGCATTTGTGTAAGAATCTGGTGTTCCATAAGAGGACTAAGTATATGGATGTTCGGTATCATTTCATTCGGGAAAAGGTTACAGAAGGAAACATTCATGTGGACAAAGTGGCAACGGAAGAAAATCCTGCAGATTTAGGCAACCTCAATCATTGCCTTGAACTTCTTAGAATTGGAATCGGATGATGTGGTGACTTACGTTGAGTTTGGATCCTGAGTTCTCTACACAATTGGTTCGGGTTTAATTGCTTAGATAAAGGCAGAGTTTGTTGCGTGCCTAAGCGCAGACCTCTGTGCCTAGGCATAGACCACCCGCGCCGCGGCCGTCCGAATGTCAGGAAGTTCATCATTTTGGAGCGCGCCGCGGCACATCCTGTTTCTCGTCGCGGCACAAAATCTACCTGAAACCAGATTTTGAGCTCTTTCAGCTGGTGTGTTGTTTTTGGTTAAAATGCACAGGTTCACTTAGACCACTTAGAGGGCCATGATTGTTTGGTTCTCAAGATCTAAGGGTTGAGATTGGTTTCAAGTTGGTTATGGTAGTTATTACTCTATATAAAGGGTTATCTAGGAGCAATAACTAACAACAAGAAGAATGAAGATCAAATGTAAAAATCTTCTTCTCATTCCAAGATTGGCTGGTGTTTAGAGAGAAAGGCTCTCAAATCTTCAGAGGTTTTTCTAGTGAGAGAGTGTAAGAGAGATTGGGGTTGTTGGGCTTTGTAATTTGGATTTTCTTGGAGAAAATTCCAGGGAAACACTTAGTTCTTATCTCTTTCTTTTCTCTTCTCTCATTCATCAAGAACACATGGTTCTTGAAGAGGTGTGACTGTAATTGTAAGAACTCCATTGATTTAGTGCAAAGAGCTCAGAGGAGCTCACGGGGACGTAGGCAATTTGTCGAACCTCGATAACAATTGCTTATGTTTTCTCTTTTGCGGTTTGATTCTTGCCTTGGTCCAAATCATTCTAGATTTGGGTGTTTGAAGGTCACAACCGGATTCTTAGGTGATTTTTTTATTTTTCCAATCATAAGTCTAGATATAGTGTTACTCAACTCAATCACTTTCTTTTTCGAATTAACGTTTTCATTTATCAAAGATTCTTGTGATGAGTTATTTAGTTCTAAAGAAAGTTTTTCTTTTTGTTCTTTTAGAACTTCTATCTCTTTAGAGAGAGATAAAACTTTCTTTTTGAGAGAGAAATTCCTATAATCAAATTTTTTTTTATTCCTCATGCAATTCATTTATAGAATCAATTATTTCATCAGTGCTATTATCATTATCATCACTAAGGGAAGAAGTAGTTACCTCATCTTCATCATTAATTTCCATCAAGCAAAGGTTGACAATCTCATGGTAGTTAATCTCACTATCCAAGATCTCCTAATCATCATTATCACTCCAAGTGGTAGCAACCAAGGATTTCTTCTTAAAGTTCTTATAAGGCTTCTTTGTTGTAGGAAAATTCGTCTTGATGTGCCCAGGTTTCTTGCAATAAAAGTGCATGATGGGTTCCCTTTTGTTTATGTTGTCCTTTGTGTAAGTCTTCTTGCTTCTTTTTCTTCTTCTTCCACTTTCTTGCTTGTGGTAGTTTTGAGGTCAATAAATTTCTTTCTTTTTTCATCCTTAACAAATTTAACGTTTACAACCTCCATCTCATGAGTCAATAATGACCCAAGAAGTATTTCAACATCGAGCTTATTGAGGTCTTTAGCTTCCACAATGACCGTCTTCTTAGATTCCCTATTTGTTGATAAGGATCTAAGAATCGTCTTTGTCAACTCAAACTCCTCAATATTCCTACCAAGAAGCTTTAAACTATTATTAATGTTAGTGAATCGAGAATACATTTCAGAAATAGTTTTGGTGGGAGACATCTTAAAAGCTTCATATTCGGACACTAGCATATAGATTTTTTATTTTTGTACTTCACTAGTGCCTTCATATGTTACTTGGAGTTTGTCCCAAATTTCTTTTATCGAAACACATGCTTAAACTTTATTATATTCATTTATGTATATATCACAATGTAGAATTCTAGTAGCTCTACTATTTAAATACATCATCCTATAATCATCTTTATCAAATTTAGATTTAAGTTCAGGCAATATAGTTATTCTTTCACCAACTGTGACTCTTTTAATAGGAACCCTAATTCCTTCTTCAATGATTCTCCACAAATTATAATCTTGGCCTTCAACAAATATTTCATCCTATTTGTCCAATAATTATAATTTGTTCCGTTGAACAAAGGAGACCTAGTATAAGAGTAACCTTCAATATAACTATTATTAGCCATAGGATCTACTCAAGGATTTTAAGCCTATTAATGAGAACAGGGCTCTGATACCAATTGTAAACCAAGGTGTAACCCAGGAGGGGAATGAATTAGGTTTTAAAACTTTTTGCAAACATCACACAAGTTTTAAGCACTTAATTAACTCAAGCAAACATAACAATTAAATTGCTGGAAATTAAAAGAGTAAAGAAAGAGAATACACAAGCTCCATTTATAGTGGTTTGGCAATATGTTCACTCTCTTTAAGGAACCTCCTTAAAGGTTTCTACTAAAATAGTCAAGCAACTTCAAGAGAATTGCTCAAACCTTACAATGATCTCTTCCAATTAAGGAAATGTACAAGAAAGTGTTTAACACCTAAACACTTCTAAGATTTACACAAACTCTTTCGTTTTAAAATGACTGGAGTTTAAGAGTATACAAGATAGATAGCAATTAATGCATTTAGAAGATGAAAAATATTTTTCTTTCAATAACGAAGCTTTAAGATTGGCTTAAAAAGATTTTTGAAAGCTTTGATTGAATGAGATCAAGAATGAATTTATGATTCATGGAATATTAGGTTTGTTCATTTATAATGAGTTTATATATCCATAAACCCATATAGTTGTTACTCACAGAGTATTGCTGTTTTTGAGTAGTTTGGAGCATTAAATGCTCTGAACAGTGTTTTGAAATTCAAATTATAGTCGTTATACTCGAGCGTTCAGTCAACTGAGTCAATTAAAAATGTTTCAGGTAAAATCCATTCAGCTGACTGAACAATCCATTCAGTTGACTGGATCAGAGGGATGGAACTCTATATCCCTCATTCAGTCGACCGGACTGTTCATTCAGTTGATTGAATCCCTTAAAATAGTCTTTTTCTTGTTTTAACAAAACTTATAAATTCAAGATCAAGTCTAAAAGATTTTGTAAACTTTTGAGCCATAAGTAAAGCTATATATTTGAGAGAGAAATTTACAATAGAATTACTAATTAGTAGCTTTTAATCTTGTTCTTCAATCTCTTCTCTTGAGGTGCATGTGTCTTTGAATAAAAATCTTTAAGTACTAAACACTTAGACAATGTGGTTAGATCAATTAATATTGGTTTTGTTATCATTAAAATCAAGCTAAGGGTCAATAAGCACTTACAATTAGAGTTAGGTTGAGAGCTTTAGGTTTTAGGTTTTAGGTGTATTGGGGCTTTCGGATTGTGAGAGTTTAGTAATTTTGTTATTCCTAAAGTTGTAATTGAAGATTAATAAAGCATTATATATGTTGATGGACGTAGGTAAAGACAATTCCGAACAACGTTAAATTGTTGTATTCTTGCTCTTTATTTATTTTGCCTATTAGATTATTGTGGTTGTGTTTTTACTTAAAATTTGAGTAGGTGGATTTTAAAGGTAAAATCTCAATAACAGATATACTATTGGGAAATACAGGCCACATCAATGAAATTATTTGATGCTCTGCAGATTTTGTTTTCTTGCTAGATGGTAGTGCTTTTGGTAGCTCAAGGCCTAATCTGACCAATTTTCTCATTGAGCGAAGGGTACTAAATAAACTAAATCATACTGATTTTTTTGATCAAAAGCACTGTGTGAAATCTTCAATTTTTTCCTCTTTCTCTACCCCTATCACATAGATACATGAATCAATAGATAACCTTTTCTTATGTATCAATATTATCACTTTCCAATTCCTAATCGATGCCTCTCAAAGAAAATCCTGAATTGGATCCCAAATTGATGGCTTCCTGTGAGCTTATCCATCCAGTTATGTATTCTTTGAATAGGAATCCATTTTCTAAAAGATCTTATGGTGGCCATTAGCAAGTCTTGATGTGCTGATTCATATGATTTATGACTTATATTTTCGCACAGATAATGGTTAGCTTCTAACAACTGCCTTAAGAGGTTGGATACACCAAACTACTCTTTTGTTCTCCATTCATAACACCTAAACAACATGAAAACAAACAAATAGCTTTATTATTTTGAATCTCCATTTAGAGAAAGAATCATATGTTTGCGAAACATACATAATCAAAGTAGAAGAATGCATTGAGCCTATGGACATTAATGTTGGGAAATCACCTCAAGATGCCCAGGTGGTGATCTTCCAAACACCCAAGTCTAGAATGATTTGTAATGAACAGAAACAAACAAATCAAAGAAAGAACACAAGCAATTGTTAATGAGGTTTGGCAATGTGCCTATGTCCTCGTGAGCTCCTCCGAGCTCTCTGCACTAAATCAATGAGTTCTTTACAGTTACAGCAACACCTCTTCAAGAATCCCCTTGTTCTTAAAGAACAAAAGAAGAGAAAAGAAAGTGATAAGGACTAGTATCTCCTTGGAATTTTTCCCAAGAAAATTTCCTTACAAAGCCCTTGAATCCCCAATCTATACTACTCACTCTCTAAACAACCAGCCTCTCTTGTGTTAAGAACTATTCTAGTGCCTCTCTTGTGTTTTGTGTCTTTGCACTCTCACACTTGCACTTTAATTCTCTTGTATAATGATCTTGTATCTTGTGTTTGAGATTGTTATGATGATGATGTCTTCACTTGTTGTTAGAAGACACTTTATATAGAGTAATGACCACCTCATCCAATCTTTCAGATCAATCTCAACCCTTAGATCTCAAGAACCAAAGACTTATGGCTCTCTAAGAGTCTAATTGAACCTGTGCATTTTAACTAAGCCTCACGCACCATCTAAAAAGGTTGGAAAAACATATATCAATGTGTCTGGCTCCGCGGCCCAGAACAGGGCACACAACCTCCAGGTTCTAGGCACCACGGTGCACACCTGGGGGAGGCTTCTCTATTCTTCATTCTTTGCTGGAGGCCATGGCGCACACCTCCTGGGCCGCGATGCACAGCTATATCTCAACAATCTTTACCTTTGTCTAAGCGATTAAACCCGAACCGATTGTGCAGAGAACTCAGTATCCAAACTCAACTTGAGTCACCATATCAACCGACTCCAATCCTAAGAAGTCCAAGGCAATGGTTGAACTTGCTTAGAGGTAAAACTTTGGTGCCTAAATTTGCAGGATTTTCTTCGGTGGGTACCTTGTCCACATAAATGCATCCTTTCGTAACATTTTCCCAAATGAAATGATACCGAACATCCATATGCTTTGTCCTCTCATAGAACACCGGATTCTTACACAAGTGCAATGCACTTTGGCTATCCGAATACACCACCACCTGCTTTTTCAGGACCTTCAACTCTTCTAACAGCCCTTTGTACCACATAGCCTCCTTTATGGCTTTCATTGCCGCTATGTACTCAGCCTCAGTTGTTGAGAGTACTACCACCGGTTACAACTGAGCCTTCCAACTTGTACAAAATCTGTTTAAGTTGAAGAAGTAGGAGGTAATCGATCTTCTTTTATCCTGGTCTGCTCCATAGTTCGAATCAGCATAACCTTCAAGACAGATGGACTTACCCTTCTTTTCATAAACCAGCCCCACATCTGGGCTTCCCTTCAAGTACCTCAACAACCACTTCATCCCAAGCCAATGCTCCTTTACGGGATTACTCATAAACCTGCTGAGAACACTTATTGCATGACCAATGTCGGGTCTAGTGCTTACCATGGGGAACATAACTGATCTAACCGCACTAGAGTAAGGGACCTTCTCCATTTCCTTCTTCTCCGCCTCTAATCTCGGACATTGATCGCTGGAGAACTTGAAATGATCAACAAGGGGAACCTTCACTAGTTTGCTATCTTCCATAGAAAACTTAGATACAATCTTTTTTATGTAGGAAGATTGAGAAACCTTCAATCTGTTTCTCTCCCTTCCCCGGATTATACTCATCCCAAGGATCTTCTATGCATGGCTAAGATCCTTCATCTCAAACTCCGAACTGAGTTGAGACTTCAATTCTTCTATCCTCTCCCTATTGTTCCCAGCCAACAGCATATCATCGACATAGATGAGGATAATCACCATTTCCTCCACCTTGTGCCCCTTGTAGTATAAGCATGAATCATAGTAGCTCTTCATGAAACCCAAGCTAGTTATAAAGGAATCAAACCTCTTATTCCATTGCCGAGGTGATTACTTCAGGCCATAGATAGATTTCTTCAATTGGCACACCAACTCTCCCTACCTTCCTTCCTCATAGCCTTTGGGTTGCCTCATGTAGATGGTTTCATCAAGCTCTCCATGTAAGAATATTGTCTTCACATCCATTTGCTCTATCTCCCAGTCAAATTGGACCACCATAGCCAATATTATCCGTATCGTCTTGTATTTCACAATCTGTGAGAACATTTCGGTGAAATCTATGCCTTTTCTTTATATGAACCCCTTCGCCACCAGCCTAGTTTTATACCGGACTTCATCCCTTGGAGAATTCCCTTCTTTGATCTTGTACATCCACCTATAATCCACAACTCTTCATTTTTCTGGTTTGGGCACCAATTCTCAAGAGTTGTTCTTCCTCAAAGAATCCATTTCTTCCTCCATAGCTAGCTGCCATCTTGACAATCCTTACATTCCATGGTATCCATGTAAGTTTCTGGTTCAATCCCTCATTCTGAAAAAGGAGCTGCTACATTAGCATCAGCAAAACCATATCTCAAAGGTGGTCTGACCACACTCCTTTCCCGGTCCCTTGTGAGTTGATAGTCATTCTGACTTGCTGCATCATCCCCTTCTAGTTCAGCCTCCTCTTAAGTATCCTGAGCTTGGCCTTCATCAATGGGCTCTACCTGGTCCAAACCCTCTTACCTTCCTTGCTCTACCAGAATTGAATTTTCCTTGATGCTATGCTCCAAAAATACCGAACGGGTTTGCTCACTATCCCCTACAGGGTTAGTTTTCTCCAAATAGGGAAATAACAATTAATTAAAAATGACATCTCTACTTATTATGAGTTTAGTCCCTTTTGGCTCTAAGGACCATAACCTATACCCCTTAACCCCATCACCATACCCTAGAAACACACATTTTCTAGACCTTGGGCTATGTTTATCATCCTTTTGATGTGCAAGTGCAGCACATCCAAAAGTTCTAAGGTTGTTCAACTCAGGGGGTTTCCCACTCCACATCTCTTCGGGAGTCTTGAGCTCTAAAGCTCTAGAGGGTGATCTATTAACCAAATATACAGCAGTAGATATAGCTTCCCCCCAAAAATATTTTGGTAAACCGGACCTAATTAACATGCACCTAACCTTTTCCATAAGGGTCCTATTCATCCTCTCAGCAACTCCATTTTGCTGAGGGGTTTTTTACAACCATTCAATGTCTTAGAATCCCATTTAACTCACAGAATTTATCAAAATCCTTATTAAAAAATTCTAAGCCATTATCGGTTCGTAAAACCTTAACTACCTTACCCGTTTGAGTCTCTAGCAACTTTTTCGACACCACAAATTTATTCAAAGCATCTGATTTATTTTTAAGCAAATAAACCCAAACCTTTCTTGAATAATCATCAATTAAAGACATAAAGTAAACATTACCTCCCTGTGTTGGTGTTCTTGCTGGTCACCAAAGATCCGCATGAATGTAGTCAAGAATGCTCTTAGACATGTGCACTCCGGTGTTGAAGCTGACCCGGTGTTGCTTCCCAAGAACGCAACACTCGCAGAAATCAAATTTCTCTACTTTGTCACCATTAAGTAGATCGTTCTTGCTGAGAACTTGTAGGCCCTTTTCACTCATGTGTCCCAAGCGATTGTGCCAAAGGGTTGCCTTATCCATCTCAGCCATCAAGCTTGCTGCTTGATTCTTGATTTCTGTCTCTCTGATCATCTCATTAAGACGAACCTTTATTGCTGCTTTGATCACTATCAAAGATCCCTTGGTTACATTGATCTTTCCTCCCTCTGCCTTGTATGTGTACCCGATGGAATCTAGCTGCC
Source organism: Bretschneidera sinensis (assembly GCA_023935145.1). Lineage (NCBI taxonomy): Eukaryota > Viridiplantae > Streptophyta > Magnoliopsida > Brassicales > Akaniaceae > Bretschneidera > Bretschneidera sinensis. The sequence continues at coordinate 51,713,143 of CM043704.1, forward strand.
CCAATGAGATCAAATTTCTTCTCAAATCCAGAAGATGCCTCATGCTCCGCAACAGCCTTGTGACTCCATCAAACATCCTCAATTAGATGTCTCCTATCCCCCTCACTTGACAAGAAGTATCATTCCCCAAGAAAACCTTTCCATCATTGGTTTCCTGGAAATTCTTGAACCAATCCCGGTGAGGGCACATGTGACAAGTGCACCTAAAATCTAAGATCCATTTCTTGCTGCCTTGCCTCCTACTTACATTTGAGCACACAACAAGAACATCATCTTACTGTTCTCCTTTGGACACCAAAGCCTCTCCATTCTTGGTATGGCTTCCTCCTCTCTCCTCCTTCATCATCTTCTTGCAATCTCTCTTGAAATGACCCTCCTTATTACAGTAGTAGCATCCCCTTCCTCCAAACTTCGGTTTGGAATGCAATCTCCCATGGCTCTGCCCTCTACCCTTTGATTTCTCCCGGTAGTTTCCATGGATGCTACTGCCATACCGAGTTGCTGGCCTTCCTCTAATGAACAGCCCTTCTCCACTTGATTCTTCCCTCATCTTGGCTTTGAAATCATGAGCCCTTATAGCATTGATCACAATTTCCTTGGTTAGAGTATCTCTTCCATATTCAATCGCATTAATCAAACTTTCAAAATAATCAGGAAGAGAATTCAATAACATAACAGCCAATTGGTCATCCGGGAATGTTAAACTGCAACTACCCAAATCTTGAACTAGTTTATTAAACACATCAAGATTAACTTGCAACTCTTTATTAGGATCCATTTTAAAAATAAAGATTCGTTTAAGAAGATATATCTTATTAGGGAGAGTCTTGATAAGAAATAACTCATCTAGTTTCTTCCAAATGATAGTTGGATCTTCCGAGTCTCTGCAATCCCTTATGACACTATTCGATATGTGCAAAAAGATGGTGCTATACGCCATCTTCTTCATCTCAATCCGCTGGACCTCCGCGATACTTATTGGAAAAGCGTCATCTTCTCCAATAGTCAAGTCCACCTTTTGTTACATAAGAACAACCTTGATTTTCCACTTCCAAAGGGCAAAATCTCCCTTTCTGTCAAACTTCTCAACAATGAAGTTCGAACCCATCTTGTGGAGAAAATATTAGATTTATGCAGCACCCACAATTGTTTTCCAACTTCTTCCAAATCTCAAGAACACGATCAAAGACTGATCTCAATACCGTTCTTGAATCATCCTCAAGAACACGATTAGATTTTGATCCCTACTCCATTCTTTAATCACCCAAGAAGTTGACCTTTGATTCTTGGAGTCTTGCTCTAATACCTTCTGTTCCAACTCCAATACCCGCTCACTAAAGCTCTGATACCACTATTGAGAAATCACCTCAAGATGCCTAGGTGGTGATCTTCCAAACACCCAAGTCTAGAATGACTTGTAATGAATAGAAATAAACCAATCAAAGAAAGAACACAAGCAACTGTTATCGAGGTTCGACAAAGTGCCTACGTCCCCGTGAGCTCCTCCGAGCTCTCTGCACTAAATCAATGAGTTCTTTAAAGTTACAACAACACCTCTTCAAGAATCCCCTTGTTCTTGAAGAACGAAAGAAGAAAAAAGAAAGTGATAAGGACTAGTGTTTCCTTGGAATTATCCCCAAGAAAATTCCCTTACAAAGCCCTTGAATCCCCAATCTATACTACTCTTTCTCTAAACAACCAGCTTCTCTTGTGTTGAGTGATAGATGCTTAAATATTCATATTTAAGCCCCCTTATTTACAGTTGTTAGGTCCTTAATTACGTTAATTTTATCTCTTTTACTCCATTTGTGTGTTTTACATGTTTTTATAGGGTCTTGGATAAAAAGAAGCAGTTTTGGCACTTAAATGAAGAAATCTGGAAGCCCTAGAGCATTCTCTGCACAAATTGCAATCGATCGCACCATGCAATGCAATCGAGTGCACAATGCGATCATGCGCACACTTGAAGGATCGAGTGCACACTGCGATCGAGCGCACATGTACGGGCGTGAATAGTAAACTGCAGAACTCTGTTTTGGAAATAAGAGAATTGTTGTTTTAGGAAAGTTTAGGAAGTCATGGTTCTCTTAGGACTTCTCAAAGACCTATAAATACACTTGTAACTCACACACAAAAGCACACCTTAGATAGAAAACACTTCTCTATTTTCTTTTACTTGGAGTTGAGGGCTTGGGAGAGAATTGACGCCTCTTCTCTCGAGTTTATTCTTCTCCTTTATGTTTAGTTTATTTATAATGTTTACTTCAGTTAGTATGTGAAACTAACTCTCTTATAAGGCTCGATTGAAGCCCTAGTTATGCATTCCCATATTTTTATTCATTGATTAAATCTTTGCCGATAGCTTATTATGTTACTTAACTTGATTAACACCTGTGCTTTTTTAAATTCCTCATATGTATGTGTAAAGCCAACGTATGCATGTGGTATAGATGGGTTAGTTAGATCAATTTGGATGACCGAGTCCTGGGTCTAACATTAGTAACAAGGGATATCTTATCCAGGTACCCAGGTTAATCAACATGGGAAACCGGGAGTAGATACCATGCCCTAGGTCTCATGTGGTTGTCGATTTCCACAGTACTTATGTTTTCTTAAGGAACAACTCAAGCAGATACCATGCTGAATCCCTTAAGGAAGAAAAAAGTTAGAGTAGATACCATGCCTAACTCGTTGCTTAGGGAAATCAATAGCTTAAGGAGTAGATACCATGCCCTTAGGTTGGCAACCAGTAGGTATACATAATAAAGCTAGTGCACTGATACCTTACACACATTGGGAATGTATGACTAGAGGTGGATATCAAAGCCCTATGTCTTTATTATTATCAAATCACTTTCCAACGAATATTTATCTTTGTTTTACTTTTGAGAAACTAATTCTAAAAAGCAACTTTACCAATCCCTGTGGAGATGACCTTGCTTTCGCACACTAGACTAAACTGATGACCTTGTGCACTTGCAAGTATAACTAGTACGATTATTTACTCATTAATTTAGGTAGATAACCGCACAACAAGTTTTTGGCACCGTTGCCGGGGATTGCGCTAAATTTTCTTTTAGAATTATTTTCGTCATTATTTTTATTCTGCTTTAAATTTTCTGATTTTTTTTTTTAAGTTTTTCACTTTTATTTTTCATAAAACCTTAATTGATTTCCTTTCTATTTCAGGCACTTCAAAACCCTACTCGTACTTTCTGTGGTATTTGCGATCGATCGCAACCTCTTGTGCGATCAAGCGCAATTCGGGCAGAGAGTTGCCCTAGCAGCAGAGTTGAACTGCTGCATTGAAGTTGGTTTACCTGATTTATGCACGGACTTCGATCCCGACATCAAACACTCTTTCCCCTCGATCCCGAGCTTGAGCGGACCATCCGACAAAGGCTTAGAAACAACTTCGAGGAAAACAAAGAGGAATTCGAGAACGAAGCTCCAATGGCGGAACAGCTCGAAAACCAGCAACCACCTGCACGAATACCGATGAAGCAATCCTTCACCCCACGGAACCTTATTCAGCCATCATGCATTGCATATCAACTTGAGACGGAAGGTATTTACTACATATCTCCGCAAATGCTAAGTGCACTAACTCACTTTCGGGGTACACCCAACGAAGATCCACACTTGCACCTCCGAGAATTTTTCGATCTTTGCAAGTTCCAGCATATCCAAGGCCTAGACCAAGAAGGAATAAGGTTAATTATTTTTCCCTTTTCCTTAAAAGATAATGCTAAACTATGGTACAATTCTTTACCTGCAGTTTCAATCCACACTTGGGAGGAGTTGGCTGGCAAATTTCTAAGGAAGTTCTTCCTAGCCCAAAACACGAGGCAAATGAGAAAGGAGATCCAATCCTTCCAACAAAGGGATGGAGATCTGTTCTTTGAGGCATAGGGACACTTCAATGAGCTATTACTCAAATGCCCACACCACAACCTACCTCAAGATGAGCTGGTACTAGCCTTTTATGAAGGTCTAAATGACATGAATAAAGGTATTGCTAATTCTGGTTAAGGAGGTGTGCTAATGGAGAAGAGCAGTGAAGAAGCCATGGAACTGTTTGAGGCATTGAGTGAGCATACCCAACAATTCTCCTCTAGAGGTAGACAAAGAGTCAAGAGCAAAGGTATGCATGAGGTTACTCTGAATGGTGGACCCTCTGCCCAAATAGCTGCTCTAGAGAGGAAGCTAAATATGAGGCTAGATATGATTGTAAAAGCCATGACTGCTCAAAATGCCTCACCAAGTCCACAAGCTACATCACCTCAGGTATGTGCTATATGTTCCCAATTTAATCACACCACTGAGACCTGCCATTTGTATTCATCTACAGATCCCGAGCAAGCGAATTATGGGGGACCAAACAGTGCATATGCATATAACCCTGGATGGCGGAACCACTCCAACCTATCATGGAGCAACAATCAAGACACCTTGATCAAGGGCAACAAAGGTACGTTCATAAAGCAACCCAACCCATTCTAGAACCCAAGAAGGATGATCTAGAGAGTCTTGTAAAGCAACTGGCCCTTCAACAACAACAACTAATGACAACACATGAGCAAGCAATTCAAAGGTTAGAGGCACAAATGGGACAATTGGCTAAGGAGCTAAGTGAAAGGAAGCAAGGTGAACTCCCCGCACAAACATTACCAAATCCAAGAGGGCATCAGCAGCTGAAAGCCGTTACAACTCTCCAAAATGGTAAGATCATAGGAGTTAATGAGCCAGCTCAAGCATCTCCAGCTAAGCCATCCACATCCAAGGTGAGTGAAATAGAGAAATGGAATGCACCACCTTTCCCTCAAAGGTTAGTAATGCCCAAGAAAGATAAACTGCTTGATATTTTTGAAACCTTGAGAAAAGTAGAAATTAACATTCCCTTATTAGATGCAATTAAACAAATTCCTGCTTATGCTAAATTTTTAAAAGATTGTTGCGCTAATAAAAGAAAGTTTTAAGAACATGAAACAGTGGCTCTAACTGAAGAGGTAAGTGCGGTATTGTTAAGAAAACTACCACCAAAACTAAAAGATCCGGGTAGTTTTACTATTCCCTGTAGGATAAGTGATCAGTTGTTTGAGTGAGCATTACTAGATTTAGGAGCAAGTGTCAATTTGCTACCATACACAGTAGTTGAAAGCCTAGGTTTGGGGGAGCTTCAACCAACCTCCATCACTTTACAATTGGCAGATAGAAGCATCAAAAGACCTAGAGGTATACTTGAAAATGTCCTGGTCAAGGTAGGTGAGTTTATTTTGCGTGCTGACTTCATTGTATTAGATATGGAAGAATACCCTATGCCATTACCTCTGCCCATTATCTTAGGAAGACCCTTTATGAGAACTACTGATACAATAATTAATGTGAAAAAGAGTATTGTAAGTATGATGGTAAATGGAGAAACAATAGAATTTAAGATATTTGATGCACTGAAATTACCTCAAGATGATAATGATGATGAATGTTTTAATGAATGTATGATGCAAAGTGCTGTAAAGCAAGTTTTTCAGGTCCATCACACTGATCCATTGGAGGCTGCCCTCATTCACAGCTTCACAAGTTCAGATATGGTTCCTAAGTCAGAATCTGAAGATATTACAGATGACATCATTGAAGCTGTGCACCTTCTTGAAGCCTCTTCAAAGCATCCAAGTAAGTTCACTCCTCCGTTTGAAACCCTTGAGCATACTAATACTACTTTTCTCTCATCTATTATCCAGGCACCAAACTTAGAATTGCAGAAGTTTCCTGCAAGAAAACAGACCTTCACAGTACATGGACACAGAGTCACACCACACTCTGAAATTACAGTACGACCAAAAGATGAAGATTTAGCACCCCAAATTGTTCAGTGTAATAGAAATAAGAGCACCTAAGCCACATGCAGTGGATTTTAAGTACTCCTTGCCAAAAGACTAAATAATGAAGCTACTATAGAGAGCGCTTGAGCAGTTCAAACTTTGATAAACGTGTAGCTCAAGTGCCTCTATTGAGGTCAGTGGCAGTAAGGCCCCTCGGTACGCACTCTCTGCCACAAGTGCGATCAAGCGCACTTCACAGTACGATCGAGCGCACATTGGACAGCAACTTGCCATGATGCCTAAACTGTCAACCTCCACCTCCTGCACCCGGTTCCTTCTCGACTGCACCACCTGGAGACTAGCAGTGAGAGGGTACTACGTCTGGCTGAAGACGTTAAACTTAACGTTCACGGGAGGCACCCCAAAGCATATCCTTTTCATAGTTTATTATTAGTATTTCATAGTTTACTTTTCTATTGTAGTTTATTACTTGTTTTCCATTTTATGTCTGCTTTTCTTTCTTTTTCGAGGACAACGTGAGTGCATCCAGTTGAAGTTTGGGGGCATGCTACGAGTCTTGTCAGCCATTAGTTCTCTATCTCCTAGGTCAGCTCCTTCCATGCTATTCACACATTGGGGACAATGTGCAATTTAAGTTTGGGGGTATGGGGACACATTCACACACTCACTATGTCCCACATTTTTTTGTTTTGTTGCTATTTTCATATATAAAGGCATGTTCATTCTATCCAATAAACCTTTTTGTGATCTCAACAAAACCTTATGATTCGACTTCATCAGCGAGCTTAATACTTTGAACATATAGGCCAATAATCAAGTTTTAAACCTAGATCACTGCCTTTTAGGCATTTAAACATTCACAAGTTTAACATAAATTATCACGAGCACATTAGCACATAATTGTGTGGGGTATGATATGTTATTTGGATTGGTATATTTTTTTTGCTTGACTGTGAACTAGATGACCTATTAGATTAACATTTTGGCATATAAAAATAGAAAAGATTAATTCATGCTAAAAAAAAAAATGCTCCTAATGATCAATAAAAACAAATCTTCCGCTGAGTAACTGGCCCTCTTGCCTCAGTAAGCATTGAGTGTCGCGTTAAAAGGTGGAAAATCTTAAATGGTCAATAAAAAGAACTTTTCGCTGAGTAACTGGCCCTCTTGTCTCAGTAAGCATTGAGTGTCACGTCAAAAAGTGGAAAATTCTAAGTGGTAGCATTAAAACCAGTTTTGTTTCGTAGCCTTGTTGATTCGTGCTAGTAAGTCCTTAGGGGTGTCTTTACACCTAACGCCCTAAAACCATCTGGTTTGAGAGTCATAGACTAAACGCTCGTTACACGAGTCAACAAGAAAGCTTAAGGGAACTAACTCGGTAAAAAGATCACAAATAAAAGTCTATTCATATTTGTTGACTCTAATAGGAAGTTTGGTGAATCTTGAGTCATTGACACTATACACGTTTGAATTTCTTGGAAACCCAATCTTTTGTGTGCTAGTCACCACACACTAAAGTCAAATTTGTGAGGTCTTAAGCTACCTCATGAAAATGATTTGCGTTCAAAACTCTTAATTATTGTAAAAATATGTTTACACTTGTTAAGCTTGCTCATGAATGCGCATCATAATGTTGTGCAAGATCTACATTTTTTATTGACACTATGAACATTGGATTTATCTATATTTTCGTTTTAGTTTTTAATTTAGTATTGCTAAGGGACTAGCAATATGTAAGTTTGGGGGTGTGATAGATGCTTAAATATTCATATTTAAGCCCCCTTATTTACAGTTGTTAGGTCCTTAATTACGTTAATTTTATCTCTTTTACTCCATTTGTGTGTTTTACATGTTTTTATAGGGTCTTGGATAAAAAGAAGCAGTTTTGGCACTTAAATGAAGAAATCTGGAAGCCCTGGAGCATTCTCTGCACAAATTGTGATCAATCGCACCATTCAATGCGATCGTGCGCACACTTGAAGGATCGAGCGCACACTACGTTCGAGCGCACATGTACGGGTGTGAGCAGTAAACTGTAGAACCCTATTTTGGAAATAAGAGAATTGTTGTGTTAGGAAGGTTTAGGAACTCATAGTTCTCTTAGGACTTCTCAAAGACCTATAAATACACTTGTAACTCACACACAAAAACACACCTTAGATAGAAAACACTTCTCTCTTTTCTTTTACTTGGAGTTGAGGGCTTAGGAGAGAATTGACGCCTCTTCTCTCGGGTTTATTTTTCTCCTTTATGTTTAGTTTATTTATAATGTTTACTTCAGTTAGTATGTGTAACTAACTCTCTTATAGGGCTCGATTGAAGCCCTAGTTATGCATTCCCATATTTTTATTCATTGATTAAATCTTTGCCGATAGCTTATTATGTTACTTAACTTGATTAACACCTGTGCTTATTTAAATTCCTCATATGTATGTGTAAGGTCAATGTATGCATGTGGTATGGATGTGTTAGTTAGATCAATTTGGATGACCGAGTCCTGGGTCTAACATTAGTAACAAGGGATATCTTATCCGGGTACCCGGGTTAATCAACATGGGAAACCGGGAGTAGATACCATGCCCTAGGTCTCATGTGGTTGTCGATTTCCACAGTAATTATGTTTTCTTAAGGAACAACTCAAGTAGATACCATGCTGAATCCCTTAAGGAAGAAAAGAGTTAGAGTAGATACTATGTCTAACTCGTTGCTTAGGGAAATCAATAGCTAAAGAGTAGATACCATGCCCTTAGGTTGGCAACCAGTAGGTATACATAATAAAGCTAGTGCACTGATACCTTACACACATTGGGAATGTATGACTAGAGGTGGATATCAAAACCTTATGTCTTTATTATTATCAAATCACTTTCCAACGAATATTTATCTTTTTTTTTTTTAATTTTGAGAAACTAATTCTAAAAAGCAACTTTACCAATCCCTGTGGAGATGACCTTGCTTTCGCACACTAGACTACACTGATGACCTTGTGCACTTGCAAGTATAACTAGTAAGATTATTTACTCATTAATTTAGGTAGATAACCGCACAACATTGAGATCTATTCTAGTACCTCTCATGTGTTTTGTGTCTTTGCACTCTCACACTTGCACTTTAATTCTCTTGTGTGATGATCTTGTATCTTGTGTTTGAGATTGTTATGATGATGATGTCTTCACTTGTTGTTAGAAGACCCTTTATATAGAGCAATGACCACCTTATCAAATCTTTCAGATCAATCTCAACCCTTAGATCTCAAGAACCAAAGACTCATGGCTCTTTAAGAGTCTAAGTGAACCTGTGCATTTTAACCAAGCCTCACGCACCATCTGAAAAGGCTGGAAAAACATGCATCAGTGTGCCTGGCGCCACAAGGACCAGAACAGGGGTAGCCGCGGCCAAGAACAGGGCACATAACCTCCATGTGCTCGGCGCCACGGTGCACACCTGGGGGAGGCTTCTCCATTCTTCATCCTTCGCTAGAGGCCGTGGCGCACACCTCCTGGGCCGCGACGCATAGCTGTTTCTGAAGCTGATTTTTTTCTCTTATTTAATCCTTGGACAAATCTCAGCAATTAATCATTGTTATCTTATTCAAACACCTATATTGTTTAAAGTACATGAGGCATACACAGCATACAAAAAGAAAAGCAAGTATTTTTCACCCACTTTCATAAGTTTCTTAATATAAACGAAACTAAGTAGATAGTTTTCAACACATAAACCCAAAATTGTTGATTGAGTATGGGAAATGTATTCCTTCAAAACTAGCTAACACGAGCACAATTATTAAATTATAAAACTAGAAGTAGAAACTGCTTAGTTCTCAAATAAAAAATTCTAACAAATTGGCCATCAAGTTTCCCAAATCATCAAAGCAAGGTCATATGAGGGAAAAAAAAACATTAATAGTATATTGTAGACCTACTCATATTGATCATCATAAAAAAAAAATTAATAGTAAACTTATTTCAAAACGATTATCTAGATTACAAGAGAAAGAAGTATGGGACCGAGATATGATTCTCATGGAATCTTAAATTCTATAGTTTTGATATTAATTTAGATGTATACTTGGTTGGCTTTATAAACTTTTTTCATAAATTTTTTTCCCAGCATAAGGACTTGGATGCCGATTTTCCATAATGAGTTGTCATGCAACTAAAGCTGGCACTAGTGACCTCAACATATATCAGAAAGAGATATCTCCAAAAACTGCGTAGTTGGCATATCATTTTATTAAACAACCAACTCATATAAACTTACAATCCTAGAAAACCCTTGAAGGATATTTATTTTATAGATAACGAGTAAACAGAGAAACCTTCACAAATCTCTAAGTTTAAAATAATGTAGTTCCCTTGTGGAACCTATCTTCTGAAGGAATCCCTTGAATAACTGAGAAATATTACAAACCATTGAACAAGGTAAAAAACAAACAACTGAGTAGAGTAAAGGACATTGGCATGGATTGACAATCTGCCTGAAGTAAAAGGTCAAAGAGGAAGCAACCGCTAAAAAACTAATATGAGAAATAATGGCAGGCACCTACTACAAGATACTTACCAATGCTTAGATTCCAAAAATGTACCCTCTGCCTAAAGCAATTAATGGTTGACCACGTATAGTGGAGAGAAACGCTACCTGGAATGTGATATGATAAGGTACATGATACAAGACTCTATTGACCCATCCCAGGTTGGCCACCCACGAGATGGTGTCGTCACGTTTTGTCAGCCTAGCACGACACATATATGCAACAATATAAAAATAAATCTACTGAAATTTAAAATTTTCATTTAATTCTAAACTGCTTTAAGAGGAGATACAACATTATTCTCCTATCAAAAACAATATATAAATATAACAAAATGCATGAAAAGATTTTATTAAAAAAAATTCTCTTATTTCTTACAATGTTTAAGGACTTGACTACAGGACTTACTTAAAGTAATTACTCTGATATTAGCTCTAAACTCTATCCGTCCTACCCGTTGCCTGAAAATTTTCAATAATGATCAGTGAGCTTCACAAGCTCAGTGAATTAAGTTTACTAGAAGTACTCGATTGTATACTTCCAGTCACATCTTATAATTCAATCATTTCTAATTCATCATTTGTTCAAATATAATAATTTCATCTTTCAAACAATCTTCCAATATTCATTCATATATTGTCTCATATAATTCAATAATAACATTCTATTATCACTACTCATATCATAATTCCAACTATTTATCAATCTCTTCTTAAATTAACATCAAATATATCAATTTTTGTTCTTATATATTTAATCATCTCGACATTATCAATTAATCATCATTATTTATCTCATTATGAGGTAATCAATCAAATAATTTTATCATATCATCTTTCATATTTTTTTCTCATCATATCTGTCTCTTGGTGAGACTCATTTGTCTATCAATAATTTCACAATCAATACTTATGATTTAACATCTCAATCAACAATAATAAAATAACCGAATAAATAAATGCATGTGTTTAAATCATCTTTCTTTCTTTCTTTTTCATCACATTATCACATTATTTCATATTAACATTTGGGAACGTCTTCCCACATGTCATCATGTTTCAGCCAGACCAACTACATTCCTAGTCTTCCCTTTATACATAAGAACAATAACATGCAAGCAAGCATACATCAAAGCATTCAATTCAACTATCTCTTTTTTCATAGTTATTATTTTATTATATACATATTAAATTGCCTCCTCACATCTCATATCAAATTATCAATCATAACTTTTCAAGAATTTCATTTATCCTTTCGCTATATATTTTATCGACCTATTATTTCAATAATATTACTTCTCATATAATAAATTTTTAATATACCAATTATTCAGATAATATCAACCAACAAACTATCATATATCATCCAATCATTATAATTCAATAATCAATTCAAATATCATCATTTTATATTTTATATTTATCTCAATTACTAAAAGTAAATCTAACTCACCTAGTGGCACTTAAAGTTGTTACTTCATAGCATCTTTTCCTTTTCTTCTCCTTTCAATAACTTCACCCATTGATGACCAACACCTAACATAATATTCTATTAGAATTTCTAAATTCTACCATAATTCATGCTTTTAAATTTCTATATCAAATTCTGGGTAATTTCATGTAATATATATTTTTAATTGTCTTTAAAAATCAATACTATCAACAAAAATTATTTTCAATTTCTTCAAATCCAAATTCAAATCTTCTTTTTAAGAAATATTTATTAAAAAATTTATAAATACTCAATCTTTAAAAATAAAAGTCACACTATTACCTTTTTTAAAGCTTTCCTCGAATTTCTTTAAAAATTCTTCTATAAACTTCATCAAAATTTTAATATTTTAACCTTCAACTATCAAATCTTTCAATCTCAAAGTGTTTAGAAGTATTTTTCAGTATTTTTTATAGAGTAATTATTTTTAGAAAGTTAGAGAAATTTTGTAGAGAGTTAAATTTGTAGAACTAATTTTAACAAAGCAAGTTGATTTTTATACAAAACCGGCATGTCTCGCATGCATGCTCTGGAAATTGTTTTTTGGCACAAGCATTCACATGTCCACCACTACCAATGTGGGTTCTTTAAGTTTGCCACATATTGTTTACAATTCTGCCACCATGCATCTCATTTAAATTTTACAATTATGTCACTCCTTAATTATGAATCTACCACCGGTCATATTCATTTAACAGTTACAATTCTGCCACTCCTTAATTACGAATCTGCCACCAGTCATATTTATCTAATATTTACAACTCTGCCACTCTTTAATTATGATTCTGCCACCGATCTTTCTGTCTTTAAAATTTATGGTTTTACCACTTCAGTAATTATGATTATGCCACTATTTAATTGCGATTTTGTCATTTCTCTTTTAAAAATCAAATTTTCATATTTTCTTCCTTAAAAAAATTATATAAAAATATATAAAGTTATATTTTCATCTACAAAATCTTATAATTAGTTTATTCAACTTAATTATACATTTTTCTTCAAAAAAATTTCATTTAAAACTTCCAAACAAATTTAATTTTATACTTTCATTTTTCAAAATATGTTCTAATTCAATAAAATTCTCAATGTCATATGTCAAAATTATATTAAATTTAAAAACAAATCTTTTTGTATGGATAATTTAATTCAGTACAAAATTAAATTACCTCGATACGCTTGTTTTAAAGGTACACGTATTACAATTCTACCCTCCTTATAAAAAATTTGTCTCATAAATTTTCTTATCTAACTCGTGAAACAATTAGGGATAATATTTCATCATTCTTGCCTCATACTCCCAAGCAATCTTTTCAACGTCTTTATTCTACCATAAAACTTGAAATAAATGAATAACTTTATTACGTAAGACTTGTTCTTTCCTGTCTAAGATTTTGACTGGTACTTGCATAAAGGTCAAATCTTCCTGAAATTTTACAGCTTAACTTGGGATACTATAGGATTCATCATATAAGCACTTTCTCAAAAGTGAAACATAGAACATATTGTGCAACAACTTTAACTCTAGAGGCAAATCCAATCAACAAGCTACAAGTCCAACTCTCTCTCATTCACCTCATAGGGCCCAACAAACCTCGGACTTAATTTCCTTTTCTTTCTAAATCTCAAAATATTCTTCCATGAGACAATCAATGGTAAATAAGTGTTGTTATTTGTCTAATTTTCAAACATGACCAAACATGGTCTAAGGTTGGTTAATGTCCAAACCAATTGTGGGATATCAAAGTTCAGCAAGTTATAAGGTTGCACACATGTGTGCGCTTCAATTTTGAGCATGGGAAGGTCAGACACACTGCTGTGGAAGTTTCTGCCCACAGGTAGGAAGTGTGCGCACCAGCATCAGAAGGCAGCAGCATCAGGTCAGGGCGCAGCACACCCTGCCCAGCGCCGTGCCTCATAGCAAGCCTCCCTTCCAGCCCTGTCTCAGCGCAGCAGCACACAGCACATGGCTGCACACATGATCCAGCATGCATAAGACCTCTCCAATCATGTGTGAACCACACCAAAACGCACAGCATCACTTGGAGAGTGATGAAGGGCTGAGATTAAAGGAAGAACATGATCAAAGGGAGGATAATGACTCACAAGAATGTCCAAGAAGTGAAAGGCTATAAAAGGGGTTCTCAAGCCTCATTTTCAAACACTACAACAAGATATATTCAACACACATACAAGAGAGATTTGTGACATTGTGAGAACATTGTAAACACTAAGAGAGAATTGTGTAGAGAGACATAAACACAAGAGGGACTCTTGTAGTGAGGCTGGTTGTAATAAGATAGAGAGAGTCTAGATTAGATTAGAGAACATTGTTGAAGTTCTCATCTTCTTCCTTCTCTTATTGTTTCTTCAAGAACTTGGATTCTTGAAGGGGATTGCTGTAACTTTGTAAGAACCATTGAGATAGTGCAGAGAGTTCGGAGGAACTCACGGGGACGTAGGCACATTGCCGAACCTCGACAACAAATTACTTGTCTTCTTTCTTTCTTTGATTTTCTATTCTTGTGTTCGATTGCTGAAATTCTTTCTATAAGTCATTCAAGACTTGGGTGTTTGGAAGATCACCATATGGGTATCTTGTCAAGGTGATTTCCAACAGTGGTATTAGAGCACAGCAGCTGGTTATCAGAACAAGAAGTAGAAGGTACGGAGCCAAGACTCCAAGAATCAAAGATCAAACTTCTTGGATGAATCAAGAACGGTGTAAAGATCAAGATCCGATCGTGTTCTTGAAGGTTGATTCAAGAACGGTGTTAAAGATCCATCTTTGATCTGTGTTCTTGAGGTTGAAGAAAGTAGTTGTGGTTAGTGTACAAATCTGGGATCTTTTCCGCAAAAGATGGCTTCAAATTTCTTTGTGGAGAAGTTTGATAGAAAGGGGGACTTTGCCCTATGGAAGCGGAAGATCAAGGCGGTTCTAATGCAGTAGAAAGTGGACTTGGCTATTGGAGAAGATGATGCTTTTCCAGCAAGTGTCACAGAGGACCAGCGGACTGAGATGAAGAAGATGGCTTACAGCACCATTTTCTTGCACATGTCGGATAGTGTCACAAGGGAGTGCGGAGACTTGGAGGATCCGGCTATCATATGGAAGAAACTAGATGAGTTGTTTCTTACCAAAACTCTTCCTAACAAAATTTATCTTCTTAAAAGAATCTTTGCTTTTAAAATGGACCCTAGTAAAGAGTTGCAAGATAATCTTGATGTCTTTAATAAGCTAGTTCAAGATTTGAATAACTGTAGCATTTCTTTTCCGGATGAAAAGTTGGCTGTTATTTTGTTAAATTCATTTCCTGATTGCTTTGACAATTTGATTAATGCAATTGAGTATGGGAGAGATAGTTTGACAAAGGAGATTGTGATCAATTCCATAAGGGCACATGATTTCAAAGCCAAGATGAAGGAGACATTAAGTGGTGATGGGCTATTCGTAAGAGGAAGGCCAGCAGCTCGGAATGGCAGTAGCAACCATGGCAGCTACTGGGAGGTAGAGGGCAAAGCCATGGGAGATCTCACTCCAAGACAAGATATGGAGGAGTAAGGAGATGCTTCTACTGCAACAAAGAGGGCCATCTCAAGAAAGATTGCAAGAAGAGGCTATGGGATGAGAGGAGAAGTCATACCAACAATGGAGAGGCTTCGGTTGCCAAAGGAGAACAGCAAGATGATGTTCTTATTGCATGCTCAAATGTGAGCAGAAGGCAAGGCAGCGAAAAGTGGATTCTTGACTCCGGGTGCACTTATCATATGTTCCCTCACAAAGAATGGTTCAAGAATTTCAAGGAGATCAATAAGGGAAGAGTCTTCTTGGGGAATGACAATTCTTGCCAAGTGAGAGGGATTGGAGACATCCAATTGAGGATGTTTGATGGAGTCACAAGGCTGTTGCGAAATGTAAGATACCTTCCAGATTTGAAGAGGAACTTGATATCATTGGAGTAGCTGGATTCCATGGGGTACACTTGCAAATTAGAGGGAGGAAAGATCAAGGTGGCCAAGGGATCTTTGGTAGTGATCAAGGCAGAAAGAAACGATGGACTCTATGAGATGATCGGAGAAACAGAAACCAATGATCAAGCAGCAAGCTTGATGGTTGAGCTGGACAAGGCAACCCTTTGGCACACTCACTTGGGACAAATTAGCGAAAAGGGCCTGCAAGTGCTTAGCAAGGAAGGTCTACTTGGTGGTGACAAAGTAGAAAAACTAGATTTCTGTGAGAGTTGTGTTCTTGGGAAGCAACACCGGGTCAGCTTCAACTCCGGAGTGCACAAGTCTAAAGGGATCCTTGATTACATTAATTCGGACCTTTGGGGACCAGCAAGAACACCAACACAGAGAGGTAACTTTTACTTTCTGTCTTTAATTGATGATTATTTAAGAAGAGTGTGGATTTATTTGCTCAGGAATAAATCAGATGCCTTGAATAAATTTGTTGTGTGGAAGAAATTGTTAGAAACCCAAACTGGTAGGGTAGTTAAAGCTTTAAGAACCGATAATGGCTTAGAATTTTGCAACAAGAATTTTGATAAATTCTGTAAATTAAATGGCATACTAAGACATAGGATGGTTGTAAAAACACCCCAGCAAAATGGAGTTGCTGAAAGAATAAATCGAACCCTTATGGAAAAAGTTAGGTGCATGCTAATAGGATCCGGGTTACCAAAATATTTTTGGGGAGAAGCTGTAGCTACAGCTGCATACTTGGTGAATAGATCACCCTCTAGAGCAATAGAGCTCAAGACTCCCATGGAGATGTGGAGTGGAAAACCCCCTGAATTAAGCAACCTTAGGACTTTTTGATGTGCAGCATATGCACACCAAAAGGAGGATAAACTTGACCCTAGGTCTAAAAAATGTGAATTTCTAGGATATGGTGATGGGGTTAAGGGATATAGGTTGTAGTCTTTAGAAAAGAAGGGCATGAAACTGATTATAAGTAGGGATGTTGTCTTTAATGAATTATTATTTCCCTACTTGGAGAAAACTAACCCTGCAGGAGCTAGTGAGCAAACCAATTTAGAAATTGTTGAGCATCGCATCAAGGAGCACTCGGTTCAGGTAGAGCAGAGGAGGCAAGAGGGTTCGGACCAGGTAGAGCCCTTGGAAGAAGGCCAAGAAGCTCAAGAAACTCAAGAAGAGGCTGAACAAGAAGTGGTTGATGCAGTAAATAACTACCAGCTCATAAGAGACTGGGAAAGAAGAGTGGTTAGACCACCCTTGAGATATGAGTTTGCAAATGCTGCAGATGCAGTAACTCCTTGGATAGAAGGAGGGATGGCTAAACCAGAAACTTACACAAATGCCATGGAGTGTAAGGATTCGTCAAGGTGGTAGCTGGCTAAGAAGGAAAAAATGGACTCTTTGATGAAGAACAACTCTTGGGAGCTGGTGCCAAAACCAGAAAAACATAGAGTGGTGGATTTTAGGTGGCTCTATAAGATCAAATAAGGGAATACTCTGAGGGATGAAGTCCGATATAAGGCCAGGCTGGTGGCGAAGGGGTTCACACAAAAAGAAGGTATAGATTTCACCGAAATTTTCTCACCGGTTGTGAAATACAAGACAATATGGATAGTGTTAGCATTAGTGGTCCAATTTGATTGGGAAATCGAGCAAATAGATGTGAAGACTGCATTCTTGCATGAAGAGCTCGATGAGACCATTTTCATGAGGCAACCCGAAGGCTATGAAGAAGAAAGGCAGGGAGAGCTAGTGTGCAAATTGAAGAAGTCTCTCTATGGCCTGAAGCAATCACCTCGGCAATGGAACAAGAGGTTTGGTTCCTTTGTAATCAGCTTGGGTTTCATGAGGAGCTACTATGATTCTTGCTTGTACTATAAGGGGCAGAAGATTGAGGAGATGGTGATCATCCTCATCTATGTTGATGACATGTACTGGTTGGGAGCAGCATGGAGAGGATAAAGAAATTAAAGGCTCAACTCAATGAAGAGTTTGAGATGAAGGATCTTGGCCATGTAAAGAAGATCCTTGGGATGTGTATCATCCGGGAAAGGGAGAGAAACAGATTGAAAATCTCTCAAACTTCCTACATAGAGAAGATGATATCTAAATTCTCTATGAAAAATAGCAAACCAGTGAAGGTTCCACTTGCTGGTCATTTCAAATTCTCCAGCGATCAATGTCCAAGATCGGAGGCGGAGAAGAAGGAAATAGAGAAAGTCCCTTACTCTAGTGCTGTTGGTTCTGTTATGTACACCATGGTGAGCACTAGACCGGACATTGCTCATGCAATGAGTGTTCTCAACAGGTTTATGAGTAATCCCAGAAAAGAGCATTGGCTTGGGATGAAGTGGTTGCTAAGGTATTTGAAGGGAATCCCATAAGTAGGGCTGGTGTATGAGAAGAGGGGTAATGCAATCTGCCTTGAAGGGTTTGCAGATTCGGATTATGGAGCAGACCAGGATAAAAGGAGATCGATTACCTCTTACTTCTTCAACTTAAACGAATGTTGTATAAGTTGGAAGGCTCAGTTGCAGCCAGTGGTAGCACTCTCAACAACAGAGGCTGAGTATATAGCTGCTACGGAGGCCATCAAGGAAGCTATGTGGTGCAAAGGGTTACTTGAAGAGTTTAAGGTACTGGATGAGCAGGTTGTGGTATTTTCGGATAGTCAAACTGCCTTGCACTTGTGTAAAAATCCAGTGTTCCATGAGAGGACAAAGCACATGGATGTTCGGTATCATTTCATTCGGGAAAATGTTACGAAAGAATGCATCCATGTGGACAAGGTTGCCACGGAAGAAAATCCTGCTAACTTGGGTACTAAAGTTCTACCTCTAAGTAAGTTCAATCATTGCCTTGAATTACTTTGGATTGGAGTTGGTTAATTGGTAACTCAATATGAGTTTGGATCCCAAAGCTTTCTGCACAATGGTTCAGGTTTTTTGAACACTTAGACAAAGGTAGAGATTATTGTTATTTGTCTAAGTTTCAAACATGTCCAAACATGGTCTAAGGTTGGTTAATGTCCAAACCAATTATGGGATATCAAAGTTCAGTAAGTTATAAGGTTGCACACATATGTGTGCTTCAATTTTGAGTATGAGAAGGTCAGACACACTGCTGTGGAAGTTTCTGCCCACAGGTAGGAAGTGTGCGCACCAGCATCAAGAGGCAGCAGCATCAGGTCAGGGCGCAGCACACCCTGCCCAGCGCCGCGCCTCACAGCAAGCCTCCCTTTCAGCCTTGCCTCAGTGCCGCACCACACCATTTCAGCACCGCAGCACACAGCACATGGCTGCACACATGATCCAACATGCATAAGACCTCTCCAATCATGTGTGCACCACACCAAAATGCATAGCATCACTTAGAGAGTGATGAAGGGCTGAGATTAAAGGAAGAACATGATCAAAGGGAGGATAATGACTCACAAGAATGTCCAAGAAGTGAAAGGCTATAAAAGGGGTTCTCAAGCCTCATTTTCAAACACTACAACAAGATATATTCAACACACATACAAGAGAGATTTGTGACATTGTGAGATCATTGTAAACACTAAGAGAGAATTGTGTAGAGAGATATAAACACAAGAGGGACTCTTGTAGTGAGGCTGGTTTTAATAAGATAGAGAGAGTCTAGATTAGATTAGAGAACATTGTTAAAGTTCTCATCTTCTTCCTTCTCTTCTTGTTTCTTCAAGAACTTGGATTCTTGAAGGGGATTGCTGTAATTTTTTAAGAACCATTGAGATAGTGCAGAGAGTTCGGAGGAACTCATGGGGACGTAAGCACATTGCCGAACCTCAACAACAAATTACTTGTCTTCTTTCTTTCTTTGATTTTCTGTTCTTGTGTTCGATTGCTGAAATTCTTTCTACAAGTCATTCAAGACTTGGGTGTTTGGAAGATCACCACCTGGGCATATTGTCAAGGTGATTTCCAACAATAAGCATCGCAACTCATTGAGAAACTCAAGACACTTGCTCTCAGCATAACTTCTAGTATTCTAATAATCCTCTCTGTCTGCCCATCTGTCTAAGGATAGAAAGCTGTACTAAATTGCAACTGTGTACCTATAGTCTTCTGAAAACCCCTCCAAAATCTAGAAGTAAATCTAGAGTCTTTATCTGCTATAATGCTCAAAGGTAACCCATGCAATCTCAATATCTCTACTACATATAACTCAACCAACTTTTTAGGACTCCAAGTAATCTTAAAGAAAATGGGATGACTTAGAAAGACACAGTATCATTCCCTTTCTGGGTATGGGGAAAACTTGAAACGAAATCCATACTATCATCTTTTATGGCCACTCAGGTACTGGAAGAGGCTTAAGTAAACCTACTGGATGTCTATTCTCAGACTTCACCTGCTGATAAACCAAATATCTAGAAATGTACTTAGCTACATTTCTCCCTGACCACCAATAATTTTGTCTCAAATCCTTATACATCTTATTATTACCTGGATTCATCAAATACATAGAATCATGAGTCTCTCTCAATATTTTCTTTCTAATCTCAACATCATTAGGAACACAAATTCTATGTCACAATACTACCATATCATCCTTCCTGATTCTAAACTCAGTCTATTTCCTACTCAACACTTCCCGTCTAATCTTCTCTTTCCCCTTATATCTATTATGCATCTCTAACAAACGATCAACAATAGAAGATTGTACCATCATATTTGCCATCAATAAACCTCTATTATCAATACTTAATTGCATTTTCATCTTTCTCTGCTCAACTATCCAATTCACATCATGACTTTCTAAAGTAGCTAATTTCCTTAGAGACTTCCTACTCAATGCCTCAGTTATAATATTCGCCTTCCTTGGATGATAGTGAATTGTACAATCATAGTCACTAATAAACTCCATCCACCTTCTCTGCCTCAAATTCAACTCTCTTTAGGTAGGTAAATGTATCAAATTCTTATAATTAGTGAAAATCTCACAACTAGCTATACATAAATGATGTCTCCAAATCTTTGATGCAAATACTATGGCAGCCAACTCTAGATCATGGGTTGGATAATTTCTCTCATGGTTCTCCAATTTCCTAAAAGCATAGGCTACAACTCTCCTATGTTGCATCAACACACATCCTAATCCCTAATTCCATGCATCACTATATATCACAAATCCTTCATCACCAAAAGGGAGCACTAATATTGACGCAGTAGTCAACTTCTCTTTCAACAGTTGAAAACTCTTCTAACATTATTCTAACCACTTAATCTTTACTTCTTTCTTGGTCAATCTAGTCAATGGTACATCAATAATAGAAAAATTCTGAATGAATCTTCTATAATAACCAGTCAATCCTCAAGAAACTTCTAATCTTAATCACATTAGTTGGTCTCTCCCAACTTAGCATTGCCTCTATCTTATGTAGGTCAACTGTTATACTTTCTCCAGATACAACATGCTCAAAGAAAGATATTTCATTCAACCAAAACTTACATTTAGAGAATTTTACATACAATCTCCCTCTCCTTAGAACCTCCAACACAATCTCTAAATGTTACACATGTTTCTCCTCACTCTTGGAATATACCAGGATATCATAAATAAACACAACCACAAATTCATCCAAGAATGGTTCAAACACCCGATTAATCAGATCCATAAATGTTGCAAGAGCATTAGTCAACCCAAATTGTATCATAAGAAACTCATAATGGCTATAACGTGTCCTAAAAGAAGTCTTAGGCATGTCCCATTCTTTTATCCTCGACTGATGATAACCTAATCTCAGGTCCATCTTAGAAAACACCCTAGCCCCCTACAACTGCTCAAATAAATCATCTATCATGGGAAAAGGATACTTATTCTTGATGGTGATCTTATTTAGCTATCTATAATTAATGCACAACCTCATCGTTTCATCATTCTTCTTCACAAACAACACAGAGGCTCCCCAAGGTGACATACTAGGTTGAATAAATTGTTTATCTAACAATTCCTAAAGCTGAACTTTCAATTCTCTTAACTCAGTTGGTGTCATTCTATAAGGTGTTACAGATATGACCTCAATAGAAAACTCAATCTCCCTAATGGGAGGCAAACCAGACAACTCCTCAGGGAACACATCAGAGAAATGTTTCACCACTAAGATTTATTCTAACTTCCTAACCTCCTTTCTAGAATCCACCACATATGCCAAATACCCCTCACAACCCTTCCTCAACCATATACTAGCAGTCAGGTCAAAAATAAGATAGTTTGCAAGTATCTTACATTCTTCCTAAAAATTAAACTCCTCATTTCCAAGTATCATGAACACCACATTCTTCTTAAAACAATCTACCCAAGCATGATATATAGATATCCAATTCATCCCCAAAATTAAATCAAAATATGTCATATCTAAAGGCAACAAATCAACTTCAAACTCTCTATTAGCTATACGGATTACACACCCCGATAAATAATTCTATCTCTAGTAGAAATTTCAACAATAAAATTATGCATCAAAGGACTAACACATGCATCGATAGATTTCATAAAAACACTGGATGCAAAAGAATATGTTGCAATAGGATCAATTAACAATCTAACAAGTTTGTCAAAAATAGATATAATACCCATCACAACATTAGGGGTGGCATGTGCATCCTTCTGGGTCAAAGTATAAACTTTACTCTCTCTAGGTTACATCTGACTACCTCGCCCCCTCTCAGTAATTGCTCATCTTCCTAAAGATTTACCTGCATACTCCCAGATCCATCTCCCCTCTCTAACTGTTCTCTCCCCACACCTCCAACATTCATCTCTATTGATGTCCCCAATGGACAATCCAGATTGATATTGTAATATATGTGCTCTTAAAGTAAGGGTAAAGAAGTAAATTGATAGATATTACATGGAATTGAAATAATATATACATGAAAGATTTATTATTAATATAAAAAAACACCTGGACACTTATACAATTTCAAGTGTCTTGCATGCAAGACACTTAAAAAACAAAAGTTCGGGTGTATCCTTTTGCAGCTACAAAGAAAAAAAGAAGAAGAAGACAAACACAGCGTCTAGGTGTAGGCAAAATAATTCAAGTGTCTTGCATGCAAGACATTTGAGAAACAAAAGAAAAAAAATTATAAGTCTATGAGACTTTATTTTGTTATTTCCTTCCAAATCCCATTTGGTTTTCTTCTTTCTTCAATTCAAATTTCTTAGTAAAAAGTTATAAAAAAATTTTCTCCAATATTAAAAATAGTACAGTCATTCGATTACAATAGCAAGACTTCATCATATTTGAGGTAAATTTTCAATACGACTCATAATTAAATAATTATTTTTTTTGAATTAAGTTATGAAATAGTTAGATTTATGAAAGTTTATGATTAGGTGTTGGTGATCAGCAATCTCAAGAAATGGTAGCTTTGTGCTACGTGGTGAGTTAGATTTACTCGTAGTAATCGAGACTGATAAAAATATGAATTTATTATATTTGAATAAATTGTTGAATTATAATGATTTAATGAGGTATTTTTCTGTTATGTATGATAATTGATTGATTTATTGATTAGGAATTTAATAGTATGTTGGATATTAATTATATAAGAAATTATATTTTAAAAAGGGATGGATTAATGAAAAATATGCTAAGAAGTTATATGAAATTTCTGAAAATATGATTGGAAATTTGATATGATATATGAGGAGACAAATTTAATAAATATAATAACAATAACAATTTTGAGAAACAGCTAGATAGTTGAATTGAATGCTTTGATGTATGCTTGCTTGCAGGTTATTGCACATATGCATAAAAAGGGAAGACCAAAAAGTTAGCTAGTCTAGCTGAGAAGACTAGGAAGGCAGCTAGTCTGGTTGAGAAGACCAGGAAGGTAGCTGGTCTGGCTGAAACATGTCGACATGTGGGAAGACGTTTCCATATGATAATATGAAATAATAAGATGATGTGATGAAAAGGAAAGAAAGAAAGAAAGAAAGATGATTTAAGCACATACATTTATTTATTCGGTTGTTTTATTATTATTGAATGAGATGCTAAAGTATCTTGATTGTGAAATTATTAATAGACAAAAGAGTCTCACAGAGAGACATATATGATGAGAAAGAAATATGAAAGTATGAAATGATAAAAATTATTTGTTTGTTTGATCATATGTTGTGAACCTCATAACGAGGTAAATAATGATGTTGAATTGATAATCTAAAGATGATTAAATATATGAGAAGAAAAATTGATATGTTTGATGATTAATTTTAGAAAATATCGATAAATGGTTGGAATTATGATATGAGTAGTGATAATATAATGTTATTATTGAATTATATGAGATAATAGATGAATGAATATTGGAAGATTATTTGAAAGATTGAATTATTATATGTGAAGAAATAAATGATTAATATTGGTGAATTAGTAACGATTGAATTATAAGATGCGATTGGAAGTATACAAATCGAGTACTTCTAGTAAATTTAATTCATTGAGCTTATGAAGCTCACTCCCCATTATTAAATAATTTCAGGTAGCGGGTAAGATAGATAGATTTGTGAGTTGAGATTCAGACTGAGTTAATATATGTATGTCGGTCTACATCCTCAGATTAATGGAAGAATAAAAAAAATTGTAAATATCTATGCATAATATGTTGTACATATTGTTTCAGTTAGGATTTTAATAATGTAACTCCCCTGTTGAGGGTTGAGGATTTATATATATATATATATATATATATTTTTAGTCGATATATGTTTTTATATTATTGCATATATGTGTCGTACTGGGATTTCAAAATGTGACGACATCGTCTCAAGGGTGGCCAACCTGGGATGGGTCGTTACAGATATGTCCATCCACTCCACAAATAAAGCACATCAAAGTAGGACAATACCAGGCCAAATGTCCTACCTGATTATATCTGTAACATACCTTACACTTTCTATCAAACACAACACTACCACATTCGTGGATGGTACACTCCCACCTCTACCATATCTTTCAGCTTTCATAGACTATCTTCCAAATCTAGGGGTCCTACCAACATTTCTCTGAGTTATAAAAGCTATGAATAAGAACACCACCTCTAGGGTGGTCTTTTACCTTGTACACTCATACCATCACCACCTTTAGAACCTTCTTGTCTAGGTATATTCAGTCACTATTTTCTTCCTCTAACCTCCATCGATTTTTTTTTTTAATCTGAAGTGCTACAGACATATTTCTCATGCATCATGTAAAATAATTTGAATATGATCTCAAATTTGGATCTGAAGTGCTATTATACTGAGCCATAATCAATACATTTTGCCTCAAGTAAATAAAATATCTCTCATTATGAGCCCTAAAGATATAAGGAAAGTATTTATCAAAGAAAACCTTCATAAACCTATTCCAAGTTAAGGGTCAATCTAGGAAGATTATCCTTCCACCACTCTAAAGATTATCCTTATAACTTGAATGTAGAAAAAGCAACTCTCTATCTATCCGTCACTAGTAAAACACCAAACAACCTCTCTACATGCTTCACCCACAGTTCAACCTCAAAAGGATTCACATATCCTCTAAACGACATAGAATTCAACTTAATGAATCTAACAAAATAATCTCCCTACATCTCGTGCACAAACTCACATTCCCTCTCTTGAGCATCCACCCTCACTAGATTTACAACAACCACAGGCTATGCTTTAGCCTGCTCATCTAGTCTACGTTGTAGACTATCAGCTATATCCTCTACTACATTTATTTTTTCAAGAGTATGAGCAAGAATTTTTTTTTCTTATCATGTCTCTCCCAACCTCAGATTCTTTTACACCTCTACAAGTACCAATTGTACTATCAACACGTTTCTTTCTAGGAACCACAGACTTAAACTCAACCTCCATCTAAACCTCGACTTGTTTGAATATTAGGGGCCTACCACTCTCTCTCAAGTCAGCAACTCTAACTCTAGGTCTACCACATCCACGCGGTATCCTCTAACTCTACATTAAGATATAATTTATTTTAATCTTCCACTTTCTTACTTTTTATGCAGTCTTCATAATCATAAAAATTAATGCTCTAATACCAAATTTGTAATGACCCATCCTAGGTTGGACACCCCCGAGACGGTGCCATCACGTTTTGTCATCCCAGCACGACACATATGTGCAACTATATAAAAAAATATCAACTGAAATTTAAAATTTCATTCAATCCTCAACTCCTTTAAGAGGAGATACAACATTATTCTTCTATCAGAAACAATACATAAATATAACAAAATGCATGAAAAGATTTTATTAAAAATTTTCTCTCTTCTTTTTTACAATGTTTGAGAACTTGACCGCAGGACTTACTTAAAGTAATTACTCTGGTATCAGCTCTAAAATCTATTTGTCCTGCCCGTTGCCTGAAAATTTTCAACAATGAGGAGTGAGCTTCACAAGCTCAGTGAATTAAAGTTTCTAGAAGTACTCGATTGTATACTTACAGTCACATCTTATAATTCAATCATTTTAAATTCATCATTTGTTCACATATAATAATTCCATGTTTCAAATAATCTTCCAATATTCATTCATCTATTATCTCATATAATTCAATAATAATATTCTATAATTACTACTCATATCATAATTCCAACTATTTATCTATATCTTCTTAAATTAACATCAAATATATCAATTTTTGTTCTTATATATTTAATCGTCTTAAGATTGTCAATTAACCATCATTATTTACCTTGTTATGAGGTTCACAATCAAATAATTTTATCATATCATCCTTTCATATTTCTTTCTCATCATATCTGTCTCTCTGTGAAACTCATTTGTTTATCAATAATTACACAATCAATACTTATGATTTAACATCTTAATTAACAATAATAAAATAACCGAATAAATAAATGCATGTGTTTAAATCATCTTTCTTTCTTTATTTTTCATCATATCATCACATTATTTCATATTACAATTTGGGAACATCTTCCCACATATCGACTTGTTTAAGCCAGACCAGCTACCTTCCTAGTCTTCTCAGCCAGACCAACTACCTTCCTAGTCTTCCCTTTATGCATAAGAATAATAACATGCAAGCAAGCATACATCAAGGCATTCAATTCAACTAACTCTTTTTAAAAATTATTATTTTATTATATACATATTAAATTGTCTCCTCACATCTCATATCAAATTATCAATCATAACTTTTCAAGAGTTTCATTTATCCTTCCGTTATATATTTTATCAACCTATTATTTCAATAATATTACTTCTCATATAATAAAATTTTAATATATAAATTATTCACATAATATCAACCAACCAAGTATCATATATCATCCCATCATTGTAATTCAATAATTCATTCAAATATCTTCATTTTATATTTCATATTTATCTTGATTACTAAAAGTAAATTCAACTCACCTAGTAGCACTTAAAGCTATTACTGCACAACTTCTTTTCCTTTTCTGCTCATTTTTATAATTTCACACATTGATGACCAACACCTAACATTATATTTCTATTAGAATTTCTAATTTATTCTTCAATTCTACCATAATTCATACTTTAAAATTTCTATATCAAATTCCGGGTAATTTCATGTGATACATATTTTTAATTGTCTTTAAAAATCAAAACTATCAACAAAAATTATTTTCAGTTTCTTCAAATCCAAATTTAAATCTTCTTTTTAAGAATATTTATTAAATTTTTTTATAAATACTCAATATTTAAAAATAAAATTCACTCTATTACCTTTTTTAAAGCTTTTCTCGAATTTCTTTAAAATTCTTTTGTAAATTTCATCAAAATTTCAATCTTTCAACCTTCAACGATCAAATCTTTCAATCTCAAAGTGTTTAGAAGTACTTTTCGGTATTCTATAGAATAATTTTTTTTTTGTAGAGAAACAAATTTATAGAACTAATTTTAACAAAGCAAGTTGATTTTTATACAAAACCAATTTCTGTCGTAACCGATATGTGTTGTGTGCATGCTCTAAAAATTGCTTTTCGGTACAAGTGTGCACCAGTCCACCACTACCAATATGGGTTCTTTGAGTTTGCCACATATTGTTTACAATTCTGCCACCATGTATCTCATTTAACATTTACAATTCTGCCACTCTTTAATTACAATTTTTCTATCGGTCCTTCTAGCTTTATAATTTACGATTATACTACTTTAGTAATTACGATTCTGCCACTGTTTAATTGTGAATTTTTCATTTCTCTTTTAAAAATCAAAATTTCATCTTTTCTTCCTTAAAAAATTATATTTTCATCTACAAAATCTTAAAATTAATTTATTCAACTTAATTCTACATTTTTTTTTCAAAATTATTTCATTTGAAACTTCCGAACGAATTTAATTTTGTACTTTCCTTTTTCAAAATATTTTCTAACTCTTTCAATAAAATTCTCAATGTCATCTTTCAAAATTATATCAAATTTGAAAACCAATCTTTCATGTATGCTTAATTTAATTCAACATTAAATTAAATTACCTCGATACCCTTGTTTTAAAGGTACCAGTATCACAGGGACTTTTCCCAATATGTGGTACAGGGGATAGACATAATTGGATCGCTATTTGGGGTCGCAGTACTTTGCGATACAATAATTCGGGTCGATATATATATATATATATATATATATATATATATATTAAATAATATATATGAATAGTAAATGTTAAAAAAATCAAAACAAAAATCTCATAAATCATAATATAATTTAGGGTAAGTAGTCGAAAACATCAAACATCTAAGACAACTAGTCCCAAAGAAATAAAAAAATAAAACAAAAATAAAATTTTTTCTAATATTCCATTAAGTAATAGTCCAAAGCAATGAACTTGCTGTGAGCTTCTAGTTCTAATAGTAGATTTTGAAGGCAAATTGGGCATATGAGTTGATGGCCTTTCTTCATCTTCCTTTGCAAAATTGATGAGTTGTCTATAGATTCACCTTCAAGCAATTTTTGCCTCATGTCCTCTAATTTCTCTCTTCTGGAGCAATGTTCCATTTACTTCTTGTAACTTTCAGTAAATAAAAAAAACAGATGAATAAAAACCAATTTATCAATAATGGTAGCATTCAATCTATTTCTTTTAACACTATGAAGGTAAGAATATGTGCTCCAATTTTGTTCAACTAATGAACTTGTAATTGGTTAATGCAACATCTTTTTAGAAATCTCGGCTAACAGTGGAGTTTTTTTTATCCATATGTAGCACACCAATCCATGGCATCCATAGACATTAATTATATCAGTTTGAGCTGCAACCATAGCATAAAGACCCATACGAGAGTGAAAAACAACAAATTCCTCATGTAACATTTTAGCTTCAGCTTCACTTTTAGCTATCTTTTCAAAGGCTTACATGACCCCCAAAATTGCTTTTATATCTTCATTTAGAGCCTTTCTAGTTGTCTTTCCTGGTGCAAGTGAAGCAAGACATCTTAGATCATAGAACCTAGGAGTGAGTCCAAAGCCTAGATAATTCAAGAGAATGGACATTTTCTTCCACCGTCTAAGCCCTAACTCTTCAACTCGAATATAATCACTAGCATAGTTACTCTTGGTCCTTACGTCTTTTATTTCACCAAGCATGTTATCCATCTTTTCATAAATCTCACCCATTTTAGAGCCATCACCATCACAAAATTTAATAAAAAAATAAATTGGTTTTATGGTTGTGATTATGTTCTCAACTTCATCTCAAAATTCTCCAATAGTTATAGTTTCTGCAATTAAAACACCAATTATCCTTGCACGTTCATCTCCACGTTTCACCCTTTTTTTTTTTGCCATTTATTGAGAACAACAGTAGTTACTAAGGCTTCTCTATAATCAAAAAGTTGTTTCAACAAGATATAATACGAGGCAAACCTCGTCTTAGGCACTTTCAAAAGCTCTAATCTTGATTGAGTTCTAAAAATAGTCAATGCATGTATGTGATTCAAAAATATTTAACAATATTTTCCTCTATTTTCTATGTACTTCTCAACCAATCAAATTCTTTTGCTAAATCTTTAAAAATAATATTTAAGGTAAGAACAATACAAGGAGACCAAAAAAATGTACGAGTACCTTTCTATCTTTCTCCCAGTATTTCAAGCATTGTTTGTCACAACCTGAAAAACATTATGAGACCCCACCTCTTCAGTTTCCTTCAACAAATATTCTGCAATAGCCAAACTCATCTTTTCAGTTCTTGAAAAATCTTGAGCATCCAGAAACATTGCTCCAAAACTGTTAACTGCAAGTACATTGATTAATAATTGACTTTTGCAATTTGACCATCCATTTGACACAATAGACACTTCTTGATAATATCATGCGTCTTTTACTGGAATGAGATCTTTTTCTATACTCCTTTTGCACTCATCCATTAAAGTCGTTCAAGCCTTTTAAAATGAAGGAGCTTTGTTGCCTTTAGGAGCCTAATTAATAGTTAATACCAATTCATATCAACTCATGAAATTAGGTCTCAACACATTAAACAAAATCTCATTAGCATATAAATCCCTCGTCTATTTCATATCAACATATCCTTCTCCATCATATTGAACTAGTCTTCAATTTTTTTTAGAGACGAATGATTTGTATTGTTTTATAAGCATATAACTTTTAAATGATAAGAAAATACTATTTTTTAGCATCTTGAACTCTTTTATTTACTTTTTCATAAGTAACTTGATCATTCATCAACATTAGACATCGTTGAATTTGTTCTTTTGTACCTGGTGGAGCACCAAAAAATTGGTAATGAATGCGAGTGTAAGACCTAGTAAATTGATCCTTGTAATGTTTGCATGACCAACTTTTTGAACCTCCTGATTTTTTTCTTTATGATACATCAAGAAGAGTAACTTCCTCCATTAAAGGTTTAGATTTTGAATATATTTGAACCAGTTGTGCTCCCTTTGGCTTTGATGACTTACTACTGCCTATAACTTGTTCAACATCTTCTTCATCGTTGTTTGAATCATCATCCACTTCATAAACTTTAGTTGCATTTTGCTCTTTAGCAAAAATTTCTTGCTCTTCTCTTTTTCTTTTCCCGAAACCATAGTTGATAGACTTATGGCAAAGAATTATTTGATAGAAAGAATTGCCACTAAGAATTATTGGTTAAAGAATTGTATTTTAGAATTATTTATTGGATAGTATGTTATATTGTGTTTTATGCTGCCCTATTTATAGGGCTTATGATTCTAATTCTTATAAGGGTAGGATAAAGGCTCAACCAATTAATGACCAAAACCTTTTCACTTAGGAAAAGGAAACATGCCCACTGCTTGGCTGATAAGTGGTTTCAATTAATTAATGCCTTTTAGTTTGGATTGATTACTTCACTTAGGAAAAGTAAAAGTAGTAAACTAATCCTCTTATAACATGAAAAGAAACGGAAATAGCAATAGGCCACCTCATATACAAAATCGGAGGAACTATCTAGTAAATTAAAACAGAATTAATGGAATGTAACAGGCCATGTCATAGACAGTTTTTTGCCCTTTAGAAACGTGTATACACATTTTTCTTTCTTAAATTTCCTATCTTTCTCTTTATCTTTAAGTCTACTATCACTGTTTCACTTTCTCTCTTCTTCAGTTTACCCATTTGTTCTTGAAAACAAATTAGGTGCATGGAATTTTTTTCCCATTCAAGCACAAAATGCAATTAATTAAGAGTTAACCCAGTACAATCTTCATTTCTCTCTCTCTCTTTCTTTCCCGTAGTCAAAATACAAAAACCCAAATTTATCTCTCATAGGCGACACCTTACTCTTCTCCACTACAATGGCGCCTCACTCCATCCTCCATTAAGGTGCCTTGCTTTCTCCTTGATGAGGCAGTGGTGGATCTTTTGCGGTAGTGGAGGCGTTATATTCTTTGAACTGCAGCAACAAGAATGTCCTCTTTTCCAAATGCAGTGGCAACCATTGACTTTTTTCTCCTATATCAGTAAGTTTTCTTTACCATATTGAATTGTATTGTTATGATTGGAAATATAGGATAGGTGGGTTGCACGATCTGGATTGTGAACGCACCGTAATCCGAGCCGTGTGATTCAAAACATTGGTGTAGAGGGGTATTTATAGGTAGGTCCATGGTGACACACGCAGCCTCTACCAAGTACTGAGGTCTAAGGGTACTTTGATGGTTCCAATCTACAAGCATATGGAGAGGCTATTCTTGTACTTTGCTAGGATTAAGGTCATCCGAAGAAGTTCACTTTGACAAGTACCCCATGTTTCATACTCCAATCTAAGTCATTTGCTATGGTTAAGGTCATCCGAAGAAGTTCACCTTGACGAGTACCTCATGTTTCATACTCCAATCTAAGTCATTTGGTTAGTTCTAGATACTTGAGGTTCGTGGCTGTTCCTACCCTTCACAACCTTATTCCTTTTTAAATGCTTACACGTGTCCATCTATGATTAGCTTAATAGTTTTCCTTGCCAACACAAGGTAAACAATACAAATGTGGGGTTATTTTCTCTCACCAATTGGATAATGATATGTGACACTCTTAATAGATAAAAAGGTAAGCCCACAACTTAAGAGCATCAACCAATTAAAATGTGACACATGGTAAAGGGCTAAATGGTAACTTCACCTAAAAATCCTAGCCAAGTAGAAACCCTAGAAGTACAAGAATCCTAATTCTTGTAGGACAAGTCACTTATAATACATTTCCTAATTTGACTCTATTCCAAAGCATTATATAAAGGGGCCTCTCATCACTTAACAAGAATGTCACAAAAAAATCTCTAAGATCTCTCAATACTCTCATCCCTCTTATAGAGTATTGACTTGAGCGTTGAAGAGTCTCTTTGGAGAACAAAACTCTGGGTGACTTTTAGATCACGTGTTCTAATGTGTGTAGGTGTTCACAGTGCTCGTAGGATCAACGATCAAGTTTCTAGCATCAACATATACCATTTGAAAGCTCATAGGTTTAGGACTAGGTGATGACCAAAACAAATCCCAAGGACATTCTCTCCATCTGTAAAGTATGATAAAAGAAAGGAGAGAAGAATGGAGATCCATCCTTCACTCAAATTCTTCTCTGAAAACCTGCTGTAATGTGTTTCTCAGGGAAACTTTTTAGCTCTAGGGCCTGGCTAAAATCAATGAGTGTATTATAAGTATTATCTTATTCTAGAGTTTGAAAATTAAGCGACAAACTTCGTAAGTTTAAATGTTTGGACTGAACTTGTGAAAGAGTCAAAGTTTAACTCCAATTTTCATGCTATAGCACAGGTTGGGTAATACTTCCGAAATTTGAAATTTATCCAGTATCTTGATAAAATAAAATATTGAAAGTTGGCAAGAAGACCAACTATGCTTGAAATATATTATAAAAACCTTTATCAGATCAACCTTCAAACAAAAAGTTAAACTAAAATATTAATAGGTGAACCTCAATAATGGATCACGTAGACAATGACGTTTATCGTTGACAAAATATGACCCCTTGACAAGTACATAACTAGATTCCATCAAATGTGGAATAAGAATATCAGATACATGTGTAACATGTAAAACCCTTGTTAATTCATTTATTTACATATAATCCATTGGACAATAGATATTGGAGATGGAACATCGAAAGAAGCATACTCTATATGGAAAATCAGCTCGACTAAGTTTCAGCCCTACTTAGGCTTAGGTAGTTCAATTTTTGCCAATTTTTTTTAGAAAAAAGTCTAGATCCATGGCTTCCTCAAAATGATGACTTGCCATGTCTACTCTCATGAACCAAAGCCACATTACAATCTTCCTTTTTCTCCTCATGGTGCCTTCAACATAATCCATACCATCAACACTGGCTCTCATGAATACATTCATTACGATTCTAAGTTCATTCGTTCACATATTTAAATCTTATTCCAAATACACTCACATCACGAGACATGTACCTTATCAAAAACCTAACATTTCAACACATGAATCATAAATCATAGCTCACATTGTTTCCATCATATAAGTATATACTAACATTTTCCCTTTCACTATACAAGCACGAAGAAAACGTGTAACACAAGGCAAGCACTTTCCTACTATGTCAATCCTCTAAGAAACTCAATACTCAGTAACTTCAATGTTTTCCCTTACCATCCACACCCATTTATTCTAACTCTAAATCCTCATAATTTTAAAGCATTTCTCCAAATTTTGGGTCCACTAGGTACATTTTGTGATTTATAATTCAATCGATTCTTGTTAAGATCATACTCATGGACAAGCAAATGGATGAGAATAATACCAACAAGGCAACAACACATTATACCAGCAAATCGATTCTTGGGATTGCATACTATTCATTTTATCATCGTGCTTAGCTGTTATTTCTTGAATCTGATGCGCTTGCTATTCAATTTGATGCGCATACTATTCAATTTGATGCGCATGCTGTTGATTATTTTCTTCCATTTGTGCTCTCAGACTATTTATCTCTTCAGCATAAACCCCATGGTATCCCATATCATTCCTCATTTGACCTGAAAGTCCATACACGGCAGAGGGTGTAACTCCAAACCCTTGACCTCGGACACGACCAGAACTCTCTTCACCCATAAGCTCGGTGAAGACTTCATTTTGTATTGCTAAATTATTGCTAGCATCAGAGGATCCTAAAGCTGCAACAAGTTCAGCAACATGAGCTTCAGATGTCACCTACAATTACGAAACAATAAAGATTAAACTTCTTCGAATATTGAGTAGCTAATTGCAGCGAAATTTAAATAAAACAAAAGTTGCTTATCATATTTTATAGAAAAATGGGCAGAATTTCTCCTACTTTTCCATAAAACCTCCTGCAAAAGAAAAACAAATATACAATCCAAACAAAGTAACCAATTCACAACTTAACAAGGAAACAACAAAAAAGAAACAGAGGATAAAACAAATTCATCTAAGAGAAAAGACTATCTCTAACTTTCACAACAGTGTTTCCTAGAAAAATAACTCGGGCAATCACCAAATCCTATAATCCAGCAAGGAGAAAACATCCTACGAATTTTATCATTCCTAAAACAACAAGTCAATAATAAGGAGAAGCAGCCAATAGATTTAACCTTTATAAAACATCAAAGCAGAGCACTAATGGCTAGCCTTACTCATGGACCAATTAACCAAAGTAATGAACTTGCATCCCCCATCGAATCTATGCAACTACTACTCTTTCACTTTAATGGCTAGCTTTAAATTTATTTCAATATAATAAACAAAATGAAAACTGATCGGATGAATATATAAAATCATTAAGTTAATGAATTAACTCAGTAAATCTTTGCATGTAAGAGGTGATGCTTAACTTACACTTAATATGCTTGCAGATGCAGCACTCAAGGAAATAAAGAAAAAAAAAGACAAAAAGGGGACAGGGAGATGAGAGTAAGAGAGGATCAATACACAACCTCAATCACACTTAAAAATCACAACCATGAAGTCAAACCAAGCATAGAAATTTGCTTTTAGTTTCAATATGTATGGAAATGAACAAGCTACATCCAACATAAAAAATATCCATTGACTTTAAAGCAAAGAACAATTGTTTTTCTTACTTTTTTTTGGGTTTCAGCCAAAGAAAATTTGATATAATTTACCCAAAATAAATGGACAATTGTTATTGAAGCAATGACCACACAATTAAGGCATCGTTGGCTAAACTTGAAAGTCAAACAAAAGGACAGTTAAGTAGTGAGCTACTATGGTAATTGCTTGAACTACATTCTCTTAAGGAAACTTTTCCTGGTCATAAGATAAAAGAAAATACATGGATTCAAAAATAAAGAATAGTTAGAAAAGATAATATAGTATTTTCTATATCTTTATATGCCTAAAATGAAACGTGAAGCAAAAATCTAAGCCGACAAAGTAATAATAATGCAAGTGCTAAGCTGCCCACACAAACACTCCTCCCTTCAACTCACCCTCCATCTCCAAGACTACAAATTTATTATACCCTATTCTATCGTAAATTTAGATACAAACTTGTGTAAGCTATAACACCTATAAGTCTAGAGAGATGAGAAAGCTTAACAAGACATACCCTTTTCGAAGCATAATAGTTAATTTCAAGCATCTTTAAGTATGGATGTCCAAGCTTCTCTACAAATATTGCTCCAAATAATTTAATTTCACAAATCCTCTTGGTTCTATACAAGTTAGCAAATGACAAAACATTTATAAAACGAATAAATAATCACGCATTTTAGAACCTCAAATCTCAGCTTGGCTTAGTTAATCTGCAAATTTAGAAAATATAGCAAAAGCATATCCCCAAAGCCTCAAACGTAACCAATACGATCAATTAATCAGCACATTGCCATATGGTTTCTGCAATTGGTCATGATCATCTAATTCATGGAAAGTAATTTGTCAATTAAATTGTAAAATATTAAACCTCTCCAAGATAAACCATGCCAGAAATCAATCTTTTTTTTGACATGCAATTTTAAATATTTGGCCTAAGAATCTTGACCAATCACCCCAATTTTAATTCCATAGATCGTTTGTCATGTAATGTTTTTAAGGAAATATGATTTTTAGTCACATAACATGGTAAAAATAAATAAATCAAAGGAAAAGGCATCTAATTAGCAGAGAGAGGTTAGGAATAAGAAAAAACAAATTAAAGTATGTTATTCAAATATCAGATTGGTTGCTAATAGATACTGAATCTTATGTGGTTCTAGGGAATGAAAATTAACCTCAACTAACCCTTAACATATAATTTAAATTCAGCACATCATTGATAAATCGAGGACAATTTTCTTCTTTGATCAACCAACAAATGAGATAGAACTCAAGCATTCCATCATATACGTAAGTAAACTTACCACAAATTGTCGTGATGCTTCATCAATAAAAGTCCCATCCTTACGTTTATGAACTCAAGCATTCCATCATATACGTAAGTGAACTTACCACAAATTGTCGTGATGCTTCATCAATAAAAGTCTCATCCTTACGTTTATGAGTTTTAGCAAAAAACTCTACGTGCCCGGGCTCATTTCCATGTTTCATCTCCTACCATTTATGAAAACAGTTCATATAGTGACTCAATACACTACATCTCAATGAAAGATTGGATGAACGAAGCAAATGAACTCACATATTCATCCCGTCTTCTAGGAAAACTCTTTGAACCGGTCGTGTGAGGACATTGTTGTCTTTCACGTGCCGCTGTCCTTATAGTAGAATATTTCTACACTAATAATAAAAGAATTGAATAATAAGTCATTATTAGAAAAATAGAAACAATGAGAATCCAAATGAACATAATTATGAAAAAACAACCTCACTCTGCTCAGAGAACCAGTAGTTCACTAGTTGCTTCCACTGGTCTTGATCTACTCCTTTAGGAACATTATTGCTTAAAACTTGTTGTTTTGTTTTGTTCCTCACGTGGTCCATTTTAAGCACATATCGGTAGTCCTTCCATTTTTCCCTATCATCCTCAATAAAATTTTGTCTATCGCCTCAATCATAGGGTAATGGAATTTCCTCTACCATAAAGAAAGGAAATCAATGTCAAATAAGCATTATTGGTGTTAGAGATTATGCATGTACAACACCACAAAAAAAAAATGGAGGAAAACCCGAAATTAAGTTGTTACTTACCTAAATCAATAAAACAAGGTCATTCTTGTAGTTAGAAGGGACCTTCTTCCAATCCGTGTAATTAAGCGGACAAAGGTTCCCTCTCTTTGCAACCTTGCCCAACCAGCTACTTAATATTTGGCCACCTTTTTTAATAGGTTGATTATGTGCATTGAAGTGGACCACAATTTTTTCCCCACATTCAAGGGACCAGACTTGTGAGGTTCTCAGGACACGTGTTTGCTTCCTCACCCTCCCCTCAGAATCTATACATTGAAAACATAAATTTTATAATTAGTATAACAATGTGATATCAAACTAGTTATAAAGAGAATGTATTATAATACAAAAATTACCAATTATCTCGTATTGTTCACTATCATTGTTTTCACTTTCCATTGTTATTGGCTCGGTCCCAGAATCATTTTGCGAGTCATGATCATCATCAAGGTGATACTCATACTCATGGTCATTATCTTCTTGATGGTGTGAAGACTCGGCTGGAACCTGGTTTGACACGTTATCTCTGACTGAGGGAGGAATATATTTTGACCTATACATCTTGTAATCTGTATACATAAAAACATAAAAATGATTATATTTCACACTATCAAGAATGCATTAAGAGTTAACAAGAATTAGAAGAACCACACCTGAAAGATAGGAATGGTCAAGGGCTCGAAGCAAATGCAGCAATCAATAAATTTTGAGAACCTGTGAATAAATAAACAAATAAGTGTTTCAAATAGGATTTAAAGAACAAACAATAATCAATCATACAACCGAAACAGGAATTTACGACATTCTGAAGTAACATTCCACAAACTGTATGCAAAAAAGTTAAGGACTCTTGAACTGCGTGATACAAAGCAACAGTAACCTGAAGTTTTGAATAAAGACTTCATATAATGGAACCTAAGAGATAAGAAAAACAAGGAAAAACTCAATTGTTCAAAAGAAGCACTGTAAACAAGTTAGGTTACTGCAAACATGGTTTTTATATTCATCCACTTCCATATGAATGAGTAATGAGGAATTCTCCACCTCAAAAACCAAGTTGAGCTACTGGACAAGGCCCAAGAGGATAGCATGAGCCCCCCAGAGCACTCAAGAAGTCTCCATGCAACATAGGTACATTTACACAGTGAATAAAGATTGAGAGATGATTGGAAGCAAAGAAAATACTTAAACCTGCTACAGGTTCATCACTATCCATGCCTAATTTTTATTTTGTCAGTTATCCATGTCTAAGAGAAAATGCGATGCAACTACATTAAATTATAAACACCATAGAAAAAACAATATTTACCCAAGTTTGGAACCCCGAGCTTTATTGCTAGTGTCAAGCCGAGAAAATAGTCATCAAGTTCAGCATCAAAGTCCCACAGATTCAACTCAAGATTTGGTGTTACCCCTGTAGAATAGTACAAAAGAAAAATGATATATTGAACCTAGAAAAAGTGAGATACTTCATTAGGTATATAAAAAAAATTGGCAGTGAACTTCAAAAGCTCACCAATGTTATTCAGTCTCAGCTCAAGTGGATCACAGAGTGGATAAGAAGATAACTGGGGATTATCTGGAGATCAAAATTCATTAGATTTGGGTGTTAAAATCATGAGACAGAAAGCACTCAATTCTTTTGTTGCAGGTTCCTTCCTCCACAGACTGATACAAGTTCCAGAGGAAATTTAATATGCATGTATCTAGGCAGTAGTTTTAAATCATCACAGTAAGTCAAAAGAGCTAGTATCTTTCCTTCTGCTTCTTTCATCAAGAACTGCAATGGCTCATAACTGTGTGCTAATTAGCTGACAAATCAAGCTTGGCTCTGCCATAAGTGAAAGACTTTAATCTCAGATTGAACTCAAGTTAAGCCAAAAACTGTCTCTCGATATCAGCTCAGACAAATGGACCAACTACAGCTTCTATGCAGCTAAAGCTCTAGGATTCACAACTGATAATCAACTCTTTTTTTTTTTTTCTCCTTAATATTTATACCTCAAACCAACATTTTAGGCTTTATTTACTCCCACTGATTTTTTTTTTAACTTGCTAAGGTAGGGTACTACCACCACTTTTTGTTCCATTCTTACTTAGCAGAAGAACAAGAAAGGCTACTTGTTTTGCATACATAGGTAGTTAGACAAACATATACATGCATGACTCTGCACTTGTGTCTGATGAATAAATTTACATTACATAAATCTCTAGCTCATATAACTTGTATGTGCTGTGGTATTTCTTGTTGTTTTATCGAATTTATGGACATAGCGTTGTAAAAGGTGCTTTGATGATTGCGTTTCTGGACACTGCCATCTGCATTGTATACAGAGGGACCTTCTATTTTGGGAAGGTTAATCAGGTCTGATTTGGGATTGCAAGGAGTTGCTTAGTAGGAACTGGTCTTGTTCAATATGACAGAGGCTACGGGAGGGGAATAGCTGTGCAGACTGGCTAGCTATGCAGGGAGTCAAGACTGTTCAGCCGTGTTTGGTGTTCCGTAGTCCACTGTCGGGCATCTGCCAGTACCAACTATAAGGGAGAAAAAAGATCATTCTGCCAGTACCAATAGTCTTAATGACTGTTGAGCATCAAAGTTCACTGAACATATCAATACTAATTACTAAACCTAGATCCAACAGTTTAAACTAACCAATAAGGGATAACGCAAATCAAAGAGCAAGAAAAGGAGGTTTTAAAGAAAAGTAGCAGACTTTGACCCTCCTGGTAGGAGGATGGCAGTGAGGAATCAGCGAAGAAAAATTACTTTACTTATCCCTTAAAACAAAGTGAAAAAGAAAAGAGCCATTTTTTGGGTGTTATCGTCATTTAGCTTGGGATTTAATTTCATACTCCATACAAGCATTTCCCCTCCCACAAAGCTTATCCTCACATCAAACGTGACAAACATATAAAGATATCCAGGAAATGTTTATATGGCGGTTTCCACAAAATTCTTTTGACACTACGCTGCAAAAGACTTTGCAACCAAGTAAATTAAAGTAGAAGAGACAAAATAATTCAATTAAAGCAAATCACCAATGCCATGAGAGTTCTATAAACAGAGAATGGCAGCTTACTTGAAAATAGACAGACTGGGTGAACGGCACAGCGGCTCAAAGGCCAGGTGCGTGGAGGGGTTCACGGCAAAAAAATTTTAAGAGAAAAAATATAGCGGCAAAGGTTTTTATATCAGTAATTTTTTGCATATACTGGTGCTTTAAAGCACTGTAATATGATCATTATATATTTCGGTGCTTTAAAACGTCGATATATAAAATGAAGTATATTCCGATACTTTAAAGTGTTGGTATATTACAATGCTTTGAAGCGCCGTTATTTGTTATTTGAATATTACGACGCTTCAAGGAAGTGCCAGAAAAAAAGCACCGGTAGATATTATATTACGACATTTTTATAAAGCGTCGACAATTTTCAATTATCTTATAGTGAAAGTACATTAATACACTTTTAAACATTAATCATAATTAGTGTAATTTGATCAAATAAGTTATAATGTTCCTTTGTCAATATTAACTGATTAAAATAATCCTCTTACAGACTTTTTGATTAATTTAAACTAATTAAAATCAATGTTTAATAGTATATTAATATATTTTTAATATAAAATGATACAATTGTAATTTGCACTGTTTGAGCTAACCAAATTGTAAAAATTCACCCCAACTCATCATTCTAATGGAGCAGACCATCTTACAAATCCAAACATAATGGATCCGCTGAGCCCAAATTACAAGCCTAGAAACGCCACCCGATCCAGTTGCAGCCTCGATTGATCTCTTTTCTTCTTCGGTTTTCTTCTCTCAAATCAAATATGGAATCATTCCCCGCCCACCCCACTCATCTATCCGAAAGAACTCTAATCTGAAATGTTTCCCAAATCAAAACCCAATCTCTATTCTCTCACAACCACAAACCTAACCCTAATCTAACTCTCCCTGTTTCTACACTCTTGGATATATTTTTTAAGAATTTTGGACGAATAATCAGCAGCGAAAATGGTGTTGGCACTGTTAGGAGGGAGCATATCCCGGACGCCCCCCCCCCCCCACCCAAAACCCCCCCACTCATCTATCCGAAAGAACTCTAATCTGAAAAGTTTCCCAAATCAAAATACAATCTATATTCTCTCACAACCACAAACCTAACCCTAATCTAACTCTCCCTGTTTCTACACTCTTGGATATATTTTTTTAAGAATTTTGGACGAATAATCAGCAGCGAAAATGGTGTTGGCACTGTTAGGAGGGAGCATATCCCGGACCATACAGCAGATGAGCAACGCGACAATCATCGACGAGAAATTGTTGAACGAGTACCTGAACGATATCACGCTCGCTCTCCTGCAGTCAGACGTGCAGTTCAAGCTGGTGAGGGACATGCAGACAAACATCAAGAAGATCGTCAATCTCGATGATCTCACCGCCGGACACAACAAGCGCAAGATAATCCAGCAGGTTACTCTCGGCCTTTAACGTCTTCGCGTTCTTCTTTTGATTCACTTTCTTTATTTTTTCTTTTTAATGTGATAACTGTGATGCGAATTTTTATGGGTCCATTAAATTTTGTTACTTTTAATTGATTTTTTTTTTTTGTTTTTTTTGTGGGGTGATTTTCTGGTGTTTTTTTTTTTATCTCAGGAATTACACTACGACCTTAAGTAAACTGAAACTAGAATTCATTTTTGAATGAATTCATACTCCATTTATCCAAAACTAGAATTCATTT
Organism: Bretschneidera sinensis; assembly: GCA_023935145.1. Lineage (NCBI taxonomy): Eukaryota > Viridiplantae > Streptophyta > Magnoliopsida > Brassicales > Akaniaceae > Bretschneidera > Bretschneidera sinensis. Next base: position 51,755,345 of record CM043704.1, read on the forward strand.
GCAGTTTTCATGTTTGGTAGTAGAATTGAAATGAACATTTTGTTTGGAATCAACTTTAGAATTCAATTTGTTTTCCAAATTTTTTCTAATCTGTTTGGAAACCAGATATTTTCCACACTTTTTGGCAAACTGAATTTGCAGGGAAAATAAAGCGTATAAGAAAAAATAAAGAGTGGCTTGATGGCTAAAAATAATTTCTTATAAAAACAATTATATAGTTCGCCAGTGCAGTTCACAAATAGATTGGCTCTGTACCTGAGTTCTATTTGTTTTTCTCTTGTTTGATATGTCTATTTGGTTGTCGCTACACCTAGCATGACACCATCTTATCTCCACCCAGTATTATGTTCAATCAAGTCTCATGATTATCATGTCACATTGTATTCAAGTGAGGATGTTTACATGATATTTAGGAACTTTGTCTCTGGAAATTTTATAATACTCCACTAAATTAAACTCACATAAATATTGAAGTGTAGCTTTGTCACCATATAAGTTAGCTTTTGGAATGCTTTTTTTTTATAATTTTGTGACTCTTTTAAATCATCAATCTGTTTGTTTGAACTTGAAATTCGTAGTTCCAAAGAGTGGGATTTGCTTGAAGAGCTTGCTTCTTTGAATAACACTATCAGCAGCCGTTCACGAACTCGCACTAAAGTTCAGCTGGCCAGTAAGCAATTGTTTGGTCATTTGGAGATGTTTATCATATTTTGAATTAATGAACATATTCTTAGTTAGGTTTAGCATGCATGTGTTGTGTTCTCTTTTTCTGTTCAAGAATAATGGAAGACTTGTTCCTTGGATAAATTTTTTTTATTTTTTTATTTTGAATTAAAATTGAATGTGAATTAGTGGTGGTCTTCTTTTGTTTTTGTTTTTTTTTTATTTTATTTTTATTTTTATATGAAGCTTCTGAAGAATCAGAAGAACAGAATTACCCATGGAAGAAGTTAAAAGATTTTGCCGTGTAATCTCTCTCACTTTATTACGTGCTAAATCTGATAATGTTTTGTTGTGATTGGATGTTGGGGTACTTAAAACTTCCTACACCTATTTACTTTCTGCTTTAATATATGGGTGTTATGTGACCTACAATTTTAATATAAGCTCTATATACACGTATTTGAAAGGATTGTTAAATTCATCTCCTTAATGCTGGTTGGGATATAGCTATTATTCTTATAATAATAATTATAGTGTTATTGATTTGCATCTTATTACGCTACATAGGCTATGATTGGACTTAAATCCTTGTTTTGGAATTTGATCGATGTTAGTGGGGGCTTAATTCTAAGACAAAAATTTAAGTCAACCTACGTAAATCTTTGTCTCCAAACATGGCCATACTAGCTTTTACAGGTTATGCATCCCAAAAGTTGCATGGGATATGTCTGATTTGGAATATATTTTCCTGACATTTTTCAGATGACTTTCATCATCAAGAACACATGTTAAAGAGATGGTGCTTACTCCTTTTTATCGCCTTTAATGTGGGTTTGACAGCGAGTAGGGGTATAAATGAGCCGAGCCTGAACCGAGCTTCATAAGACTTGATCGAGCTAGACTTGTTTAACTTTTGAAAAAATCAAGCTCAGTTTGGTTATATAAACGAGCTCGGTGATGGATAAAGGATGGAGCCAAGGGGAGTATGGGGGAAGACTACATTAAAATTCTTTCTTTTAAGCCCTCATTTTTTTTCCCCCAAAATCACTTTAAATTTTATTTTTTACCCCAAAAGGAAATTGTGCTAGATCCATCCCTTCTGTGCTTGTTCATGACTTTAAAAGGAACACTTATACGAACATAAACGAACAAATTTCTAGATGAACATGAACAAGCTTAAACGTCAACTCTATTATTATCAGAACTAAAATATTAAATACCATAAAATCATCCATAAAAGAACTTGTTCAGGAGGCTTAACGAGCTGAACTCATCTGTGTTGAACTCCGCTCGTATATTAAACGAGATTCAAAATAATGTTCGAACTTATTCTTTTACACAAGTAAGCCAATATAAACAAGCTCTAACCAAGCCTATTTAGGAGCTTCTTCGCCAACGTATTGGTTCGTTTACAATTACACTTTTAGTTTAGCTACACTATTATTTACAATGTATGGATCTTTCGGTCACTATGTACATATTATTTATGTGGAGGTTTAAGTACTAAGAATTTTGGTTTTTTTCCCTATCTTTCAAAGAAATTTGTAGCCTATTTTTTTAGCCATTGTACATTGCAAAGCCTTTTTGAGTATCACCAAGTGACTGAAATGAATGACTTTGAATTCCCACATTTTGCTTGAAGTAGACACCATTTATCACTCTCCAAATAGTACTAATATTTGAGTGAACCATGTAAGCTTTGCATTCTCTTGATTTAATAAAATGTGGGTGGCATTTTTCTTTTAGTGTGTTGAATTTGAGATTAAATTTTAAAAATGTTTAAGAATGGAGATGAAAAATAGAAAAATATTTTTCACAACTAAAAGGGCTTTAAAATTTTCAAGGTTTGGAGTAGAAGAATCCCTTTTTATTTTCTCATTTCTATTAAAAAGAATTCTCAAACAAAAATTACATGTACCATTTTATTTTTCCCTTGTTCCCTAATTCCAAACAAAGTTGTATGGATGGTACTTGTTGTGACTTTGAGTCCATGTTTTAGTCAAGATTCATGATTCATAATTGAGCATATTGATTATTAAGGTTCAAAAAGGGAATAAAAAATAAAACAATACAAAAGTTGAAAATGTAAATAATTTTTTCAATAGACAAAGATAAAAGGAACCTCAAAATGAAACTTAATTTCGACACCCGAAACTATCAATAAGAAATATTGCACCATGTTATCAAGCTTTACTAGTAATTTATCAATTTATCATCAGAAATCACTAAAATGAGTGGAAAACATTGTATCGAGTGAAGAAAAATAATTTCTGAATAACTATGAGATGTCAAAATGAATAACACTGTCAAGTGTCCCCTATCAGCACCCTTTTTGAAAAATGCACTTTCCCTATTTGCGTGTTCATTGAATTAGGTTGCATAATGTATCAAAATATGTACCAACACTAGTACTGGACAATCCAAAACCAAAAATTTCATGTAGTTCTCAATAGAAAAAAAAAAAGAAAAAAATTTTGCATGTAGCTAACAAGAGCTATAAAACTTGTCAATAAAAAGATGAATTAAGAAGAGAATCACAATAGATAAAAACTCTTTGTATACAGAGGTGAAAAATTAAGATTCAATAGAGAATCACCAGATTTAGGTACTATTATTCTTGTTGAAAGAAATACCTACACTAGAAAAATGGACTTTTTTATGGCCACCAAGTGCTTGACCAGATTCGAACACTTTGTCACAAAATTGGCATTAAAAGTTCCTTCGATCTTTAACACCACTGTTAGTGCCGGTGGCAACGCTGAATTCTTTTTCATGGCTCTCTTTATGAAGCTTCACCTTCTTGTTCTTGTGGGTAGCCTTGTGTCCAACAAGTGCTTGATGATATCGGAATTGTTTCTTGCATATATCGCACTTGTATTCACCTTTCGAATTTGCTCGACTAGGAGCCAAGTGATACGTCTCATTGTCCTCATCCTCATCATCATCATCATTATCATCTAGATCATTTTCATCTTCATCTTCATCCATGGACTCATCACTAATGTCCATTACTTCTATTTGTCTTTTTCTCCATGTTGTATCATTTGACATCATTATTAGAGTCATAGCAGCATTTTCAACAAAATAACGTTCAGAGACTGGACTCACTGATTTTGACTGTTTGGACCGGCGTGGTAAGTTGAAGTTCTCCATCATTTTCACTAAAGATTTGTGGCGCTGATTGGATCTTCTCTGAGTCTTTGAAGACTCAACTTCAGTACTCTCTTTTGCTGGACCATAGAGGTCATGGTTCATAGATTGATAGTGGCAGTGGATTTTGCTTGACGAGGGTCCACTAAATGAGGAAGATGGAGATGAATGTTTGGTAGTTGAGTTTGGTCTCTGGTTAGGGAGGGGTAGTACAACTAAATGAGATTTTAAATGACCTCCCCATGCTTTGCCATTAGCAAAGCTTCTGTTGCAGATTTGACATATTTTACGCTTGTCCATAACTGAAAATTACCAAACAGACAAGCCCTTTCTATTTCTCTCTCTATATCTAAATCACTCACTCTAGCTAGTTATGTGTCTTTTGTTCTCTAGTCTTATCTCTATATATACACCAAGGAGAGTGAGCATGGGTGGGTGGCATGAATGCAGAAGGTACAAAAGAGTTTGACTATTACCAAAATAAAAAGGTTAAATTTAGTGAGTATATCTACTGTTGTTTATTTGATATGGAATGAACATGGATTTTTTTGATGTGATATTGAATTCGTATTAATTGCTTCAAGGGTAATTAGTATAGCAAAGAAACTAAAGAAGAAGATGCATGTACGTTATCAAATCCTATATGCATACCTTGGTAAAAAAAGAGATAAAAGAGAGAAGAAAAATAGGGATACAGGTAATCAAAATAATTTATTGCGCGGAAAGAAGAGATCTAAAAATTCTTTTTAATTTATAAACTTTTCATATAAAACAAAATATAGGTTAAATGTTTTACATCTTCGTTTTATTTCCATGTCATTCGACTGTCTATTGTCCATATACGAGCTTCACTAAACGGCAATGATTGTATACACCCTGTATAACATTCCTAAACTGGAGAATTACTTTCTTTATATGCTCAAAGAAATGTTTCTATCTTTTTGGATGACGTCAATGATGCTATAGCCTTATCCATGTTTGATTGTTCAATTATAATATGGCACACTACATATAACAAATAGAAATTATCATCCCACCTTAATAATTAAACAAAATCAAATGTGTTAATAAGCTGGATTGACTACTAAACTTATTTTGTGGTATTTAGTGGCAGTAGACTAAGATTATTGTAGATTTTAATAGGGTTTAAATATGAGTGTTATTCATAGTTAAGCATCTTTACTATCAAAGTTCAAAAGTGAGGAAAACATAATATATAAAGTGTAAACATAGAGCATTTTTTTTTTTTTAAATAATGCACATTTCATATTTGGATGTTCATTTCTAGAATTCTAGGTTGCATAATATATCAAAACGTGTTGTTATAACATTGGTGGAACAGGGTTTTATATAAGGGACACTTTTTTTCTCCTCATTTAGCGACCCGCTTTTTAACATCATATAGCGACACTTTACCAAGTGCGAGTAACTAAAACGAAAACACTAAACATGCGTCACCGAATCAACATTGATGATGCTTTCTAGTGTCGCCAAATGGTAAATTTTCTGGTAACTGGTTAATTTTCATGACGCTAAAAAGCTCATCAAGAGGACCAATATATTTGTTTGTATTTTAGCTCAAATCCTCACAAAGAAGAATTTTAATTGATTTGAAAAATGTAGTTTCCTATTTTATAGTTGGTTGTTCTAATAGGAGTAGTATTAGCGCTCTATTAAATTGTTTCTTATAATAGTAGTTTACTATGATATTGTTGTTCTTTTCCTAATAATGTTAGAAAAATATCCTCTATATAAAGGAGATCTTGAGAAGTTTTGAGAGACACTCTTAATTTCAATATTATAACTAGAGCTAGGTGAAGAGTTTTAGGTGTATTGGGAATTTTGGGTTGAGGTTGTCAGTGTAATAATTTAGTTTTTTTTTCTTTCTAAAGTTGTTAAGGATTAATAAAATTGTGAGTTTGTTGATGACATAGGGGAGGAGGTTGTCGAACCACATTAAATTGGTGTGCTTGATATTTGTTTGTTTATTTGCTTATTTAATTATTGTAAGTTTGAGTAGGTGAATTTTAGGTGTAAAATCCCAACAAATGGTATCATAGCCTGGTCATCTATTTTAAGAAGATGCATGCTGCTATTTATTGCGCCTGCACCACCATGTCGACATGTATATCTAAATTTGAGATTCTTTTATTGAATGGAAAAAATAATTTTAGTTTGTGGCAGAGTACAGTTGAAGATCTTGATAAGGTTTTAGAAGAAGAAAATGCAGAAGTGGTGACTGATAGAAAATGACAATCAATTCAAAGGAAGGTTGTAAGCACAATCAGGTTGGCTCTTATTCTCGAGATCAAATATACTGTGTTGAAGGAAACTACACCTAAGGGTTTGTGGGATAAGCTTGAGAGAATCTATACGTCAAAGTCTTTGACTAACAGATTGTGTCTCAAGATAGACCTTTACTCTCCAAAGATAGAAGAAGGTACAAGTCTTCATGATCACTTAAATGAATTTCACAAGTTAGTGTCTCAATTGTTGAATTCAGAAGAAATATTGAAGTATGAGGAAAAGAAATTGCTCTTGTTATCATCTTCACCAAAATTTTATAAACCATTGGTGTAAACATTGTTGGTGGGCAAGTCAACATTGAGTTTAGATGATATAACCGCGCTTCTACGTGAGAATGAGAGGTTGATGGGAAACGAGAGCTTGTCTAGTAGTAGTCAAGCGCTTACTGTGGAGAGTTCTAATCGAGGGAGGAGCCAATGGAGAGGGAACAATGGCTCAAGATGGATATCCAAATCTAGGCCTAGAGATGATAATGGCAAAGAGTGCTTTTATTGTGGAGAGATAACACATACAATATTGTTGGTATTTTTCTAAGGTTTAAACATGATTCAAACATAGTTAAAGTCTAAACCAAGGTTGGAAGATTAAATTTCAGCATGTTAAAGGAGTGCACACATGTGTGTGCATCACTTTGGGTGTGTGTGCACACCTCTATTCATCAAGGCAAAGGAGTACGCACAGCTGTGTGAAGGGCAACATCAGTGTGTGCTGCATCACTCCTTCACCAGCGTCGCACCACCCAGCAAGAAGGTAGTTTGACGGAGGGCAGTGCTGCACCACTCCTTCACCAGCACCGCACCACCCAGCAAGTGGTGAAAAGGGTGCTTTGCCTAGCACTGCACTGCCCCTTGTTCAGTGCCGCAACACTAAGCACACTGATGCACACATGGATAGCTTGTTAAGCCTCTTTTTAGGTGTGTGGATGCAAGGTTAAAACGTACAGCACCACTTAGGATTGATGGAGGGCCATGGTTAAGTGGTCATCAAGATCTAAGGGTGGAGATTGACTCTCAAGATTGGACAAGAAGTTGGTGCACTATATAAAGGGTCACCTAGCTTCATTCTCAACATAAGTTTGTGACATACTTTGAGATCAATTGTAAAGAGTGACAAGACACAATACAATAGAGAATTGTGTGAGAGTGCAAAGACACAAAACATAAGAGGGACTCATTGTAGAGAGGCTGGTTGTAAAGAATAGAGAGTAGTATAGATAGAGAGCATTGTAATAGTTCTTATCATCTTCTTTCTTCTCTTCTTGGTTTCTTCAAGAACTTGAGGTTTCTTGAAGAGGGTTGCTGTAATTGTAAAAAACCATTGATTTAGTGCAGAGAGTTCAGAGGAACTCACAGGGACGTAGGCTATTGCCGAACCTCGATAACAAATCGTTTGTCTTATTTTCTTTCTTGCTTTCGATTGCTGTATTTCTCTCTACAAGTCATTCTAGACTTGGGTGTTTGGAAGATCACCACCTGGGCATCTTGTTAAGGTGATTTCCAACAGTGGTATCAAAGCTTGCACAACTGGGTATCGGAGCAAGAACAAGAAGGTTACGGAGTCAAGACTCCAAGAATCAAAGATCAACTTCTTGGGTGGTTCAAGAACGGAGTAAAGATCACGATCAGATTGTGTTCTTGAGGGTGATTCAAGAACAGTGTTAAGATCCATCTTCGATCGTGTTCTTGAGGTTCAAGACAGCATTTTTGGGTATTGCATAAATTTGGGATCTTGTCCGCAAAGATGGCTTCAAATTTCGTGGTTGAGAAATTTGATGGAAAGGGAGATTTTTCCCTATGGAAGCGGAAGATCAAGGTTGTTCTTATGCAACAGAAAACGGACTTGGCTATTGGAGAAGATGATGCTTTTTCAGCAAGTATCATGGAGGACTAGCGGATTGAGATGAAGAAGATGGCTTACAGCACCATTTTCTTGCATATGTCAGATAGTGTCACAAGGGAGTGCAGAGACTCGGAGGATCCGGTTGTCATATGGAAGAAACTAGATGAGTTGTTTCTTACCAAAACTCTCCCTAACAAAATTTATCTTCTTAAAAGAATCTTTGCTTTTAAAATGGATCCTAGTAAAGAGTTGCAAGATAATCTTGATGTCTTTAATAAACTAGTTCAAGATTTAGCTAGTTGTAGTATTAAATTCCTGGATGAACAATTGGCTGTCATTTTGTTAAATTATCTTCCTGATTGCTTTGATAATTTGATTAATGTTATTGAGTATGGAAGGGATACTTTAACTAAGGAGATTGTGATCAATGCCATAAGGGCACTTGACTTCAAATCCAAGATGAAGGAGACATCAAGTGGAGATGGGCTGTTCGTAAGAGGATGACCAGCAACTCGGAATGGCAGTAGCAACCATGGCAATAACCGGGAGAAATCAAGAGGTAGAGGGCAAAGCCATGGGAGAGCATATTCCAAATCAAGATTTGGAAAGAGGTGCTTCTACTGCAATAAAGAGAGCCATTTCAGAAAAGATTGCAAGAAGAATATGTGGGATGAGAGAAGAAGCCACACCAATAATGGAGAGGCTTCAGTTGCCAAGGGAGAACAACAAGATGACGTGCTTGTTGTGTGCTCAAATGTGAGCAGGAGGCAAGGCAGCGAAAAGTGGATTTTAGATTCTGGGTGCACTTATCACATGTGTCCTCACAAGGAATGGTTCAAGAATTTCAAGGAGATCAATGATGGAAGGGTCTTCTTGGAGAATTACAATTCTTGCCAAGTGAGGGGGATTGGAGATATCCAATTGAGGATGTTTGATGGAGTCACAAGGATGCTATGAAATGTGAGGTATCTTCCAGATTTGAAGAGAAATTTGATCTCATTGGGGCAGCTGGATTCCATGGGGTATACATGCAAAGTAGATGGAGGAAAGATCAAGGTGGCCAAGGGATCTTTGGTAGTGATCAAGGCAGTAAGAAACGATAGACTCTATGAGATGATCGGAGAGACAGAAATCAATGATCAAGCAACAAGCTTGATGGCTGAGATGGATAAGGCAACCCTTTGGCACACTCGCTTGGGACATATAAGCGAAATGGCCTACAAGTTCTTAGCAAGGATGGTTTACTTGGAGGAGACAAAGTAGAGAAACTAGATTTCTGTAAGAGTTGCATTCTTGGGAAGCAACACCGGGTCAGCTTCAACACCGGAGTGCACAAGTCTAAGGGTATTCTTGACTACATTCATTCGAACCTTTGGGGACCAGGAAGAACACCAACACAGGGAGGTAACTTTTACTTTCTGTCTTTAATTGATGATTATTCAAGAAGAGTGTGTGTTTATTTAATTAGAAATAAATCAGATACCTTGGATAAATTTGTTATGCGGAAGAAGTTGCTGGAAACTCAAACGGGTAGGGTAGTTAAGGCTTTACGAACTGATAATGGCTTAGAATTTTGCAATAAGGATTTTGATAAATTCTATGAATTAAATGGCATTCTAAGACATAGAACGGTTATAAAAACACCTCAGCAAAATGGAGTTGCTGAGAGGATGAATAGAACCCTTATGGAAAATGTTAGGTGCATGTTAATAGGATCCGGTTTACCAAAATATTTTTGGGGAGAAGCTGTGGCTACAACTGCATACTTGGTAAATAGATCACCCTCTAGAGCTTTAGAGCTCAAGACTCCCATGGAGATGTGGAGTGGAAAACCCCATGAATTAAGCAACCTTAGGACTTTTGGGTGTGCTGCATATGCACATCAAAAGGAAGATAAACTTAGCCCAAGATCTAGAAAATGTATATTTCTAGGATATGGTGATGGGGTTAAGGGATATAGGTTGTGGTCCTTAGAAAAGAAAGGCATGAAACTCATTATAAGTAGGGATGTTATTTTTAATGAATTTTTATTTCCCTACTTGGAGAAAACTAACCCTGCAGGGGCTAGTGAGCAAACCAGTCCGGAAGTTATGGAGCATCGCATCAAGGAGAGTTCGGTTCATGTAGAGCAAGGAAGGCAAGAGGGTTCGAACCAGGTAGAGCCTTTGAATGAAGGCCATGCTTAAGAAACTCAAGAAGAGGCTGAACAAGAAGAGGTTGATGCAGCAAGTCATAATGACTACCAGCTTACAAGGGACCGGGGAAGGAGGGTGGTTAGACCACCTTTGAGATATGGGTTTGCGGATGCTAATGTAGCAGCTCCTTGGACAGAAGAAGAGATGAATGAACAAGAGACTTAAATTTTTGCCATGGGATGTAAGGATTCACCAAGATGGAAGCTAGCTATGGAGGAAGAAATGGATTCTTTGAGGAAGAACAACTTCTGGGAATTGGTGCACATTCCGAGAAAACAGAGTGTTGTGGATTGTAAGTGGACTTACAAGATCAAATAAGGGTACCCTCCAGGAGATGAAGTCTAGTATAAAGCTAGGCTGGTGGTGAAGGGGTTCACACAAAAAGAAGGCATAGATTTCACCGAAATCTTCTCACCGGTTGTGAAGTACAAGACGATACGGATAGTGTTAGTATTGGTGGTCCAATTTGATTGGGAAATCGAGCAAATGGATGTGAAGACAACATTCTTACATGGAGAGCTCGATGAGACCATTTTCATGAGGCAACTCGAACGCTATGAGGAAGAAAGGCAGAGAGAGTTGGTGTGCAAATTGAAGAAATCTCTCTATGACCTGAATCAATCACCTCGGCAATGGAATAAGAGGTTTGATTCCTTTGTAATCAGCCTAGGTTTCATGAGGAGCTACTATGATTCGTGCTTGTACTATAAGGGGCAGAAGGTTGAGGAAGTGATGATCATCCTCATCCATGTTGATGACATGTTGCTGGTTGGGAGCAGCATGGAGAAGATAAGGAAATTGAAGGCTCAACTCAGTGAGGAGTTTGAGATGAAGGATCTTGGCCATGCACAGAAGATCCTTGGGATGTGTATCATCCGGGAAAGGGAGAAAAGCAGATTGAAGATCTCTCAAACTTCCTACATACAGAAGATGATATCTAAGTTCTCTATGGAAGATAGCAAACCAGTGAAGGTTCCCCTTGCTAGTCATTTCAAGTTTTCCAGCGATCAATGTCCGAGATCGGAGGCGGAGAAGAAGGAAATGGAAAAAGTCCCATATTCTAGTGCTGTTGGTTCTGTTATGTTCACCATGGTAAGCACTAGACCTGATATTGCTAATGCAATAATTGTTCTCAGCAGGTTTATGAGTAATACCGAAAAAGAGTATTGGCTTAGGATGAAGTGGTTGCTGAGGTACTTGAAGGGAAGCCTAGAAGTAGGGCTGGTTTATGAGAAGAGGGGTAAGTCCATCTGCCTTAAGGGTTCTGCGGATTCGGACTATGGAGCAGACCAGGATAAAAGGAGATCGATTACCTCCTACTTCTTCAACTTAAACAGATGTTGTGTAAGTTGGAAGGCTTAGTTGCAACCGGTGGTAGCACTCTCAACAACCGAGGCTGAGTACATAGCGGCTACAGAAGCCATTAAGGAGGCTATGTGGTGCAAAGGGTTGCTGGAAGAGTTGAAGGTACTGGAGGAGCAGGTTGTGGTGTTTTCGGATAGTCAAAGTGCATTGCACTTGTGTAAGAATCCGATGTTCCATGAGAGGACAAAACACATGGATGTTCGATATCATTTCATTCGGGAAAATGTTACAAAAGGATGCATCCATGTGGACAAGGTAGCCACGGAAGAAAATGCTACGGATTTAGGTACTAAAGTTCTACCTCTAAGTAAGTTCAATCATTGCCTTGGACTACTTAGGATTGGAGTCGATTAATTGATGACTCAAGACGAGTTTGGATCCTAAAGCTCTCTACACAATGGTTTAGGTTTAAACACTTAGACAAAGATAGAGGTTATTGATATTTGTCTAAGGTTTAAACATGGTTCAAACATGGTTAAAGTCTAAACCAAGGTTGGAAGATTAAATTTCAGCATGTTAAAGGAGTGCACACATGTGTGTGCATCACTTTGGGTGTGTGTGCACAGCACTATTCATCAAGGCAAAGGAGTGCGCACAGCTGTGTGAAGGGCAGCATCAGTGTGTGCTGCACCACTCCTTCACCAGCTCCGCACCACCCAACAAGAAGGTAGTTTTATGGAGGGCAGTGCTACACCACTCCTTCACCAGCACCGCAACACCCAACAAGTAGTGAAAAGGGTGCTTTGCCTAGCGCCGCACCATCCCCTGTTCAGTGCCGCAGCATTAGGCACACTGATGCACACATGGACAGCTTGTTTAAGCCTCTTCTTAGGTGCATGGATGCAAGGTTAAAATGCACAACACCACTTAGGATTGATGGAAGGCCATGGTTAAGTGGTTATCAAGATCTAAGGGTGGAGATTGACTCTCAAGATTGGATAAGAAGTTGGTGCACTATATAAAGGGTCACCTAGCTTCATTCTTAACATAAGTTTGTGACATACTTTGAGATCAATTGTAAAGAGTGGAAAAACACAATACAAGAGAGAATTGTGTGAGAGTGCAAAGACACAAAACACAAGAGGGACTCATTGTAGAGAGGCTGGTTGTAAAGAAGAGAGAGTAGTATAGATAGAGAGCATGGTAATAGTTCTTATCATCTTCTTTCTTCTCTTCTTGGTTTCTTCAAGAACTTGAGGTTTCTTGAAGAGGGTTGCTGTAATTGTAAAGAACCATTAATTTAGTGCAGAGAGTTCAGAGGAACTCACAGGGACTTAGACTACTGCCGAACCTCGATAACAAATCACTTGTCTTCTTTTCTTTATTGCTTTTGATTGCTGTATTTCTTTCTACAAGTCATTTTAGACTTGGTTGTTTGGAAGATCACCACCTCGGCATCTTGTCAAGGTGATTTCCAACAAATATTATTGTAAGGCCATGAAGGATGATTTAAAGGAGTTGAGAAGAATGAGTGGGAAAAAGAGTCATGATAGAAAGAGTAGTGAAAGTGCTAATATCACTGAGGAAAGTGATGAAGATGTGGTAGCTATTGAGCACATTGAAGAAAAAGTTAATGAGAGTAATATGGCGTTACTTAATTCAACGTCCTTCATTCACATATTCAATAAGAAGAAGTACTTTGATTGTATGAAGAAACCTACCTATGTCATAGTTGCTACTGCATATGGGAAACACAAAGTAATTGATGGTGAATGAAGTTTAAGGTTGAAGCTCCATGATGAAAGCGTGAAGACTCTTGAGAAGATAAAGTTTGCTTCTTCTCTCATTACAAATATCATCTCTTTGGGATAGCTTGATAAGATGGGATACACATGGACTGCGGGCAATGGAGAGATTAAAGTTCTTAATGGATCAAATGTAGTGTTGAAGGCATTCTATTAACAAGAAGGGCTTGTATGTGTTAGATGGGAAGGTTTTTCTAGGAAAATTAGGTAAAAGAGATATGGAAAGACCAAAGAGAAGGATCTTAATAACCAAGAGGAAAATTAGATTTGTTGATGAAGTGTGGAGAATTTGAGTCAAAGTGGAGATTTATTAAGATTTTGGCTTAAATCCTCAAAAAGAAGAATTCTAATTGGTTTGGGAAAAGTAGTTTTCTAGTTTATAGTTGGTTGTTCTAGTATGAGTAGTACTAGTTTCCTATTAAATTGTTCCTTATACAAGTAGTAATAGTAATCTACTATGATGTTATTCTTTTCCTAATACTATTAAGAAAATATCCTTTATATTAATGGGGTCCTAGAGAAGTTTTGAGACACTCATAAGTCCAATATTATAACTAAAGCTAGGTGGAGAGCTTTGGGTGTATTGGAGATTTTGGGTTGTGAGGTTGTCAGCGTAATAATTTTGTTTTTCATAAACTTGCTAAGATTAGTAAAATTGTGAGTTTGTTGGTGACATAGGCAAGCAAGTTGTCGAACCACATTAAATTGTTGTGCTTGATGTTTGATTGTTATTGTTCTAAGTTTGAGTAGGTGGATTTTAAGGGTAAAATCTCAACAGTGATGCTATGGATTTAATGTCACCCCTCATTGGAAACTTGAGATCATCATGTTTCCCATGATCGGGTTTTCAATAGTGACCACAATATTCCATTACCGTATTTATTGCTATTGTTTTGATAGTCCCAGTCATTACGGTGTGTAGCAGCCGAGAAAGTAAAATAATTTTTTGTGCCTTTTTATTTACTTGTATGCTAAAAAAAAAGTTAACGAATTTTAACTCAAAATCAGCTATATACTCAAGCCACACAATCAACATATTTCACCTAAAAATAAAATTAAATAACTCTTTAGTTTTCAATTTCTACTTCATTTCCACTATTATTTACTTTATATTAGTAAATAAATTGTGGGAAATTCAAAAATATTTCTGACCGCGTTGCATGTGATCCATATTTAACACTTGCGAACGCTATGCAACCGCAATAGCAATTTAAAATCATTATTTTCCTTTAATGATACTAACTAGCTAGTGTCGCAATGTGAATCTATTTGGCAATAACTGGATGTCATTTTTTGGTAATCTTGTTGACACTTTGTCCAAATCGTTACCAATGTCTTTTTTTTTATGTATTATATTATGAAGGATTCGAATTTGTCCTTATTTTATCCAAAATAATTATGAAATTTCAATACTTGCCACCAATCATTCAAAAAACAAAAGTCGATATTTAATTAGAATACGAAATGAAGAAAGTAAAATATGCTTACAATCAATGTATAGTAACAAATGCAAAGTCATTATTGGATACGAAAGGAGAGCCCAATCAAATAATCTAATGAATGTGTCATGGCTAATAGAGATTTGACTCATCAATATCTTCAAGTCTCCTTGAAGCGTATCACGCATATTTTTACAAGCATATAGAACAAAACACATTAAAAAGTCAATAAATAAGCTAAATTGAAAAGAAACACAGTGCAAGGAGCTCCTCTAATTAACCTAAAAAAAGATGGTGAGTTACTTCACATGGGACGCCAGCTCAATTCTATTATTGTGCGTCTACTTCTTTTAGGATGTTATCCCCGCATGAAACTTTTGGTTTTCTTCATCATCTCATGATTACCTATGGCCCACTCGTCCCATATGAACTTAGTTTCTCAAATGAGTGAAAGGCTAGCTGCAACTTTAAAGCCTTTCACTTATTCATATGCGTTGTAAACTTTATCTTATTTGTTTAACGAAAAAAAATAATTAGTAACTTAATTTTGAATATGTTTAAATTTCTACACATTGGCATGAGAGATGGAAGAAGAAAAGGCAAAAAAAAAAATGAAAGAAAGAAGAGAACATATTGTTTTACGGTGGAAAATCAGCAAACATACAATTTTTTAAAAATAATTATAAAAAGTAAAACATTATGAAATTTTATGTGTCTCTTTCTTGTAATTTTATCTTTTTAAATATAAAACAAAATAAAGGCTTTCCATCATTGTTTTATTAGCAAGTCAATTTACATTGTCTAGATATGAGATATGTTTGCCGACAATAATCAAATACGCTCTATATATACATTTCTAAATTAGATAATTACTTTATACACTCAAAGAAATATGTTTATTTTTATGAGGTGTGGATGCTTCTAATTAATTAACATACCCATCTTTATGTTTCAATCATAAGATGATGCATTAGATATAAAAAAATTCATATAAATGATCAAATATCAACAATTAAAAAAATTTAAATGTGTTAACCAGCTAATCCAACTCATAAGCTTTGGTACCAATGACCTAAGATAGATTCTAGGTTTTTAAGATTTGAGGGTAAGGTGCCTTTTGAAAGAGTTTATGAAATAAATTTTTTTTGTAAACTTTCAGAAAAAATGAATATCTGATGTATTGAATATGAGGCTTTTTTCGGCTCTATGTACAGAATAATCTTAGCTAATTACAAAGAGATAATTGAGAGATGAGATAAATAAGAAAACTAACTCCTGGAAAATAGAAACAAAGTTATTTCATGGGATTCTATATTTTCCAACACTCCCCCTCAAGCTAGTGAATATGTATCCTTCATTCCCAGCTTGCATATAAGTCGTTGGAATGCTTCACTGTTCAGTCTTTTTGTAAGTACATCAGCAAGTTTATTGTTTGTTGAGATGTACGGTGTGTAGGCTTTTTTCGGCTCTTGCATATAAGTTGTTGGAATGCTTCACTGTTCAGTCCTTTTGTAAGTACATCAGTAAGTTTATTGTTTGTTGAGATGTACGGTGTGTAGATTAATCTGTTGTCTAGTTTCTCTTTTATGAAATGTCTATCTACCTCAATATACTTTGTCCAGTCATGCTGAACGGGATTATGAGCGATGGTGATAACCGACTTGTTGTCACAAAATAACCTCATAGGTACATCCGACTTAATATTTAAGTCTTCCAGAATTATTTTGAGCCACAGTAATTCACAAACTCCTTGCGCCATCACCCGAAACTTTGTTTCAGCACTTGATCTTGCCACTGCATTCTGCTTCTTACTCCTCTGATGAGTATTAAATATTGCATATTTAAGCCCTTAAATTATATGTGTTTAGCTCTTAGTTTGTATTATTTCACTTTATTTTATGTCTTTTATGTGTCTTATGTATTTTTATAGGTTTGTGGAGAAAATGAAGCATTTCGGGAGATGTCAAGCTTCAAGAGCAAAAGCTGAGGATACCTAGTGCGATCGAGTGCACCTGCCTACGAACGAGCACATGGTCAACATCCCACATCGAAATCTTTGCAGAGTAGTGCACTTGCGATCAAGTGTATCAGACATGCGATCAAGCGCACATGCGATCGTGCGCACAAGACATGCGATCGATCGCACCAATCTGCAGTCAAGCGCACTCGGGCAATAGCCCACATCGAATCTGCAACCCATTGTGCTCTGAGACTCCCCCTATAAAAGAACTATCTCACTTCATCATTCAGTGTGCAATTCCTGGGCCATTTGGGGTAATCCGGTGGACGTCTGCCAGTATTCTAGTGGATCCCGAAGGCTTTGCTACCACAAGGGGAAGCGCCGCCCAACAGCGAGTGGAATTTCTCCCATGTATAGTCAGTTTTAATTTACTGCTTTTTTTTTAGTTTAATGTTTAACACTTTTATTATGAACTCTAGTTTCATGATTATAAGTGGCTAAAATCTTCAACTAAGGTTGAAGATGAAGCCTCGCCGTTGTTTGGCATAATAGTTTCAGATTTGTTTATACAATTCTGATGTTTTCTTAGTATAAATGTCCTGTCAATTATTTGAGTAAAATCTTATGATTGATTGCGTTTAAATTGTTTTGTTTGATATTCTGTATGTTTCATCTGATGGATACATCAAATTGTTTTTGATTAAATTGGATTTCCTTTGTGATTTGTTAAAAGCAGATACATTGGATGCTTTTGCTTTAATTGGGATATTTTTTTTTTTGTTTTAAGTTGGATTCATGGAATGTTTTGATCGGCTATTTTTAGAACATGAAGATATATGCTTAACTTTGGTAGGGTGGATTCAGAAACCTTAGTGTTTTTATCATTAATTTTTAAATCAATTTAGTTTAAGTTTATATTTCTTTTGCAAAAATACAATTCAAAATTCGGAACTAGGTTAAGATAAGGTTAGTTTAGATAAAATTATATTTTCACAACACAATTCCCTGTGGATTCGACCTCGCACTTGCACAACACTATATTGCAAACGGCTCGTGCGTTGCGAGGAATTGTTTGGTTTGTGAAAATAAATTTTTTTGTCTGAATTAATTTTATTTTTCTACTAGTTAGTTAGCATTGTTTGTTTAATTTTTCTTTTTGGCAATTTTATTTTATTTCTATTTGCATTGTTCAAAAAAAAAAAATCGCAAATTTTTGTTGTCTCATTTTGTGAGCAGTGTGTTTGCTGGTTGTGCATTTATTCTATTTTATTCTTTAGTTTCTGCTGATTAGTTTATTTTAATGTTTTTTGTGCGGTGTATGCTTGGTCGGAGATCCCTGAATTTAGATTTGATACATTTAGATCATGACTTAGAAAGAACTCTTAGGAGACAGAAAAGAGCACTAGCTGAAAGAGAGAGTTGAGATGGGAGAAAATTTTAAGAAAGCAAATCATCTGGAACATGTAGAGCAACCTAGAGCTTGGAACGTGGACTCCACTACATCCCTTAGGGATTTGTTCGCACCCATTCCGTTGCGACTAATTCATCTTCTTGCATAGTATTGCCACCTACCAATGCCACCCATTTTGACTTAAAGCCACATGTCATCCAACTCCTACCCTCATTTCATGGCTTAGATCTTGAAAATCCTTATAGTCATGTAAAGAAGTTCAAAGACATTTGTGCCACATTCAAGTTTCAGAACTTCTCTGAGGAGTCAGTCCATCTTCGACTTTTCCCTTTTTCTCTTCACGATAGAGCTATGGCATGGTTGGATTCAAACACGCCCGGGTCTATTACATCTTGGGAAAATCTGCTTAGCAAATTTTATAAGTTTTTACCAATGTCTAGAGTGAATGAGTGCCGAAAGGAGATTAATTCTTTCACTCAGGATGAGGATGGAAAGTTTTATGAGAGCTGGGAGAGCTTCAAAGAGTTACTAATTAGATGCCCTCCACATGGATATGAAAAATGGAGACTCGTTCAGTTCTTCTACCAAGGGTTGACTCAACCCAACCGTAGAATGATCGAGTCTATGAATAGGGGGGCATTCTTGAGTCTGATGGGGGAGGAAGCATACAAGGCGTTGGACAAGTTGTTCGACAACTCGCAGTAGTGAGATTTTTCAAGCTGTCGAGATAAGTCCATTCGTGCTCCTAAGAAAGGAGGCATCTATGAGGTTAGGGAAGACGCTGATTTAAGGATAAAGTTAGATGCTCTCACTAAGAAGATTGACGCTCTCGCTGTGGGCCAATCCATCAATGCTGCCAACACATTCAATGTTGATAGCTGTTCCATCTATGCTAGTCCCATGCATCTAGCACAGAATTGTCCATCAATGCCGGTTTTTGCCGAGTATCCTATGGAACAAGTGAATGCTTTCAATGACTATCAGAGGCAGTCAAATGGATCTTATTCCGAGACGTACAATCCAGGGTGACGGAACCAACCTAATTTTTCATGGAAGCAGAGCCAACCAATGAATCAGGGAGGAGCCCCACATCATGCTCAAAATCAATACCCTCCCGGATTTGCCCCACAAATTCCTAGTCATGGTCGCTCTACCCATCCAGCACCATCACTTGCTTACCAAGCTCCAACTCAAACGCCAACGCTAGTTTCACAGTCACTAGAGGACACCCTTAAGGAGTTCATGAAGATGACTGGCCAATCCATGAGCGAAGTAAGGAGTGCAACAATGGTAAACACCCAAGCAATTGCCAAACTGGAGAGTCAAATAGGGCAAATTGCAAGTCACTTGGGTGAAAGAGAGAAGGGGAAGTTCCCAAGTCAGCCCGTGCCCAACCTGAAAGGACAGTTTATGGTTGGAAATTCATCAACTCCTACGCACAGGGAGGAACAAGTGCAGTCGATTGTCACATTAAGGTCTGGGAGACAAGTGGACAATCGAGTGGAAAAGAACCTTGCTCTGCAGCAAGGGCAAGGAAGTGGCAACAAGGAAAAGAGAGATGCTGAGCCATCTACAGCCACACCTATTGTGAAGGACCCTCTTAGGTCGCTTGTACCTAAAGCGCCTTACCCTGAGAGATTACAAGCACCTAAGAAAGAAGGGAAGTATGAGGAAATTCTGAAGGTATTCAAGCAGGTCCAAATCAATATCTCATTTTTGGACGCCATCCACCAAATGTCGTCATATGCAAAGTTTTTAAAGGACTTGATCACTATCAAGAGGAGGACGAATGTCCCAAAGAAGGCATTTTTGACCGAGTAGGTTAGCTCAATCCTTCAGTGCAAGCTACCCATCAAGTATAAGGACCTGGGGTGTCCTACCATCTCTTGCATGATAGGAGTCAGCCAGATTGAGAGGGCTCTCTTGGTTTTAGGAGCAAGTGTGAACCTTCTACCTTACTCAGTCTATTTGCAGTTAGGGTTAGGAGAACTGAAGCCCACAAACACGACACTTTAATTGGCTGATAGGTCAGTGAAAATACCACGGGGAGTAGTTGAGGATGTTTTGATAAAAGTGGATAAGTTCTATTTCCCCGTGGATTTTATTGTGCTTGACACAGAGCCGGTTCAAAATGTAGGGATTCAGATACCGGTTATTCTAGGGTGACCATTCTTAGCCACGACTAACGCCCTGATCAATTGTAGGACAGAGGTGATGAAGATTTCCTTCGAAAATATGATAGTGGAGTTGAATATCTTTGATATCACTAGGCAACCACTAGAATATGATGAATTGAGAAATGTATGCTTGATAGAGGAGATTCTTGAGGAGACTGTGAATGAATCAAACATTGAGGACCCCCTGGAGGCATGTTTTGCTCAATTTGTAGAAGATTTGGATTTAGATAAGTTACTCGAGCAAGCTAGTGCCATTTTGGAGTCTCCTCCTCGGGAGAGCAATGAGACGAAGGAGACTGCAGTACCTGAACCCCCCAAAAAGGAACTTAAGCCTTTATCGGATAATCTTAAGTATAAGTTCCTAGGTCTAGCCGATTGTTTGCCAGTGATTATAGCTTCAGATTTAGGTGAGGCTCAAGAGGAGAAATTATTAGATGTTTTAAGAGAGCACAAAGAAGCTATCAACTGGACTATTGAGGATATCAGAGGAATCACCCCTCGGTGGTGATGCACAAGATACATTTGGAGGAGAATGCCAAGCCATCGAGGGAGCCACAAAGAAGGCTCAACCCAGCTATACAAGAGGTTGTGAGGGCAGAAGTAATTAAGCTGTTAGATGCAGGGATCATTTATCCCATCTTTGATAGCAAATGGGTGAGCCCAATTCATGTCATGCCCAAGTGAGCTGGATTAGTGGTAGTGAAGAATAAGGACGATGAGTTGGTGCCAACTTATGTTCATTCAGGATGGAGAGTGTGTATAGACTACCGTAAACTGAAAAATGACATAAGGAAGGATCATTTTCCACTCCCATTTATTGATCAGATGGTGGATTGTTTGGCTAAGCGTGAGTATTATTGCTTTTTGGATGGTTATTCTGGATATAACCAGGACCTCGTGGACCCCGAAGATCAGGAGAAAACGATGTTTTCCTGTTCTTTTGAGACATTCGCCTACCGTCGCATGCCCTTTGGGTTATGTAATGCACCCGCTAATTTTCAGCGGTGCACGGTCAGCATATTCTTTGACATGGTAGAGCGGTTCTTAGAGATTTTCATTGACGACTCTGTCTTCGGTTCAACATTTGAGGAGTGCCTGCACCGTCTCACTTTAGTTTTAGTGCGGTGCAAGGAGAACAACCTGGTGCTTAATTGGGAGAAGTGCCATTTTATGGTTAAGTAAGGTATTGTACTAGGGCATGTCGTATCTCATTAGGGGATTGAGGTCGACAACGTGAAGGTGGACCAGATTTCCAATGTTCTACCCCCACGTACAGTGAAGGAGGTTCGATCTTTTCTGGGCCATGCAGGTTTCTACAGGCGATTTATCCAGAATTTCAACAAAATCGCCAGGCCTTTGTGCAAGTTATTACTGAAGGATGCCCCATTTGTATTTGATGAAGACTGTAAGAAAGCATTTGGGGATCTGAAGAAGATTCTGACGTCCACACCCATTATTCAGCCACCCGACTGGGATGTGCCTTTTGAGATTATGTGTGATGCATCAGACTATATTGTTTGAGTTGTTTTGGGGCAGTGTGTTGATAAACTTCCCCATGTTATCTATTATGCAAGTCAAACTCTAAACGATGCACAACTCAATTACTCTACCACTGAGAAGGAGTTGCTAGCAGTCATTTTTGCATTAGACAAGTTCAGATCCTACTTGTTAGGATCTAAAGTCATTATCTATTCAGACTATGCAGCATTGAAGTATCTTTTCTCTAAAAAAGATGCTAAATCTCTTCTTATCCGATGGATCTTGCTACTTCAAGAGTTCGACATAGAGATTCGGCATAAGAAAAGTTCCGAAAATGTGGTGGCGGACCATATGTCTAGATTGATTTTGGATTTCACTGAGGCCGCTACTCCCATTTCTGAGACCTTTCCTGATGAGGAGTTGATGCACATTGCTCACAATCCTGTTCCATGGTTTGCTAATATAGTGAACTATCTTGTCACTGGTCAAATGCCTTTACATTGGGGTTTTTGGCCATGGTTAAACATTTTTTCTGGGATGATCCTCACCTATTCAAGTATTTTCCCGATCAAATCATCAGAAGGTGTATTCCTGAGCATGACCAATCTAATGTCATTGCCTTTTGTCGTGATCATGCTTGTGGAGGCCATTTCAGTGCTAAAAAGACCGCTGTGAAGATTTTGCAGCGTGGATTCTATTGGCCTACCCTGTTCCGAGACTCTCACACCTACTGTGTATCTTGTGAGCATTGCCAAAAGCTAGGGAGTCTTTCTAGGAGGAATATGATGCCCCTCAACCCTATCATGATTGTTGAGATTTTTGACGTGTGGGGTATTGATTTTATGGGACCCTTCCCAAACTCCTTTGGCTACATGTACATTCTGGTTGCTGTGGACTATCTGTCCAAATGGGTGGAGGCCATTGCATGAAAGACCAATGACCACAGAGTTATGGTCCAGTTTTTGAAGGACACTATCTTTGCTCATTTTGGTACACCACGAGCAATCATAAGTGACGGAGGTAAGCACTTTTGCGACTGGATTTTTGAGCAGTTGATGAAGAAATATTTCATCACACACAAGGTTGCCACCCCATATCACCCTCAGACGAGTGGCCAAGTGAAAATTTCCAATCGTGAGATCAAGCAAATTTTGGAGAAAATTGTGAACTCTAGTAGAAAGGATTGGTCTCTACGATTGATTGATGCACTATGGGCATATCGGACAGCCTTCAAGACACCAATTGGCATGTCCCCCTATTGTATTGTGTACGGAAAGGCATGTCACCTTCCGGTAGAATTGGAGCATCGTGCGTATTGGGCTATTAAGCAGCTGAACTTCAATCTTTCTAAGGCCGACTCACAAAGGATGCTCCAACTCAATGAATTAGAGGAGCTACAGAATGATGCATATGAGTGTGCACGGTCATACAAGGCACGAATGAAGAAGACTTATGACCAAAACATTTTGAGATGAGCTTTTGAACGGGTCAAAAAGTTCTTCTTTACAACTCATGCTTGCATCTTTTTCCAGGCAAGCTCAAATCTCGATGGACAGACCCATTTATTATTCGGTCAATTTTTCCTCATGGGGCCATCGAGATTGAGGATCCAAATAATGGTAACACTTTCAAGGTAAATGGACAAAGGCTAAAACCATTCTTGGAGTTAAGGAGTCCGGACATTGAGACGATATTGTTAGAGGATCCTATTTACTCAGATTGAATATCGTCTACTAGGTAGAGTCTAGCTGAAGACTTTAAACTTAGCGCTCATGGGAGGCACCCCACAGCTTATCCTTTCTATTTATTTATTATTTTACATATTTATGATTAATGTTTGTTTCTAGTTTTTTTTTGTTTTCCAGTCTTTATTTTTCAGCGACAACGCGTACTTCAGTTCAAGTTTGGGGGTATGCTACGAGCCATACTAGTCCAAATAGTTCTCCATATCCCAGGTCAGCTCTTTTCATATTATTCACACATTGAGGTCAATGTGTAATTTAAGTTTGGGGGTATGGAAGACACATTTCACACACTTTGTCTTAATTTGTTGTTGTTTTTTTAGTGAAGATAAATGCATGTTCATGTTCGTTTGAAAATTTTGGTTGATCTGAAAAAAAAAAAATTTGTGATGTGATTTCATTGGTGAGTTTAAAACTTTGAACATATGATCTGATGATAGAGTTTAAACTTTAGTTACTTACTTTAGACATTTGAGAATTCACATGTATGAGCCAATCTAACACGTGCACATTAGCACATATTTGTGTGAGGTATGACATGTGATGTTAATGTATATGTTTCTTATCTTAACTGAAACGGGATGACTTTTGGGATTAACACTTGGGCATAGAAAAGCATAAAAAATAAAAAAATAATAAAAAATAAATAAATAATGATCAGCATCAAAAAACTTTCCACTGAGTAACTGGACCTCTTGCCTCAGTAAGCAGTGAGTGTTCCCATCAAAAGGTGGGAATTTTATTCATAGTGATCATTGCGAAATTTTTTGTTGAGTAACTGGACCTCTTGCCTCAGTAAGCAGTGAGTGTTCACGTCAAAAGGTGGAAATTTTGTAGCATTAAGGTCAGTTTAGTTTCGTAGCCTTTTTTACTCGAGTTAGTAAGTCCATAGGGGTGTCTTTACACTGAATGCCCTAAAACCATCTGGTTTGGGAGTTATTGACTCAACACTCGTTACATGGGTCAATTAGAAAGCTTAAGGGAACTAAACATAGCAGAGCCTTATTAAAAAAAAAGAAAAAAAATAAAACTATGCCATCGTTGTTCATTCCGATGAGAAATTCTGTGAATCTTGAGATGTAGAAACATTGTACATTGATCTTATTTGGAAACCTCATCAGTATATGCTAATTCACTTTACACTGATTCAAGCTTGTGATGTCTTAGCATGCCTCTTAGAAGTAATTAGGTTTTAAATTCTTATTCATTGTGAAGATGTGTTAGATTTTTTAAGCTTGCTCATGAAAGAATTTCATGATTTTGAGTGCTCCTTAAATTTTTGGATACCATGAGTAATGAACTTATCTTTATGTTCTTTGTTTTTCATTTAGTTTTTTATTTTGTTTTGCTAAGGAACTAGCAAAATATAAGTTTTGGGGTATTTGATGAGTCTTAAATATTTCATATTTAAGCCCTTAAATTATATGTGTTAAGCTCTTAGTTTGTATTATTTCACTTTATTTTATGTCTTTTCTGTGTCTTGTGTATTTTTATAGGTTTGTGGAGAAAATGAATTATTTCGGGAGATGTCAAGCTTCAAGAGCAAAAGCTGAGAATGCTTAGTGTGATCGAGCGCACCTGCGCTCGAGCGAACCTGCCTACGAACTAGTGCATGGTCAACATCCCACATCAAAATCTTTGCAGTGTAGTGCACCTGCGATCGAGCGCATCAGACATGCGATCGTGCGCACAAGACATGCGATCGAGCGCACATGCGATCAATCTTACCAATCTGCGATCGAGCGCACTCGGGCAGTATCCGACATCGAATCTGCAACCCATTGTGCTCCAAGACTCCCCCTATAAAAGAACCATCTCACTTCATCATTCAGTGTGCAATTCCTGGGCCATTTAGGGTAATCTAGTGGACGTCTGCTAGCATTCTGGTGGATCCCAAAGGCTTTGCTACCACGAGGGGAAGCGCCGCCCAACAGCGAGTGGAACTTCTCCCATGTATAATCAGTTTTAATTTATTGCTTTTTTTTAGTTTAATGTTTAGCAATTTTATTATGAACTCTAGTTTCATGATTATGAGTGGCTAAAATCTTCAACTAAGGTTGAAGATGAAGCCTCGCCGTTGTTTGGCATAATAGTTTCAGATTTGTTTATACAATTCTGATGTTTTTTTAGTATAAATGTTCTGTCAATTATTTGAGTAAAATCTTATGATTGATTGCGTTTAAATTGTTCTGTTGGATATTCCGTGTGTTTTATCTGATGGATACATCAAATTGTTTTTGATTAAATTGGATTTCCTTTGTGATTTGTTAAAAGTGGATACATTGGATGCTTTTAGTTTAATTGGGATATTTGTTATTTTTTGTTTTAAGTTGGATTCATGGAATGTTTTGATAGGCTATTTTTAGAACATGAAGATATATACTTAACTTTGGTGAGGTGGATTTAGAAACCTTAGTATTTTTATCATTAGTTTTTAAATCAATTTAGTTTAAGTTTATATTTCTTTTGCAAAAATACAATTCAAAATTCAAAACTAGGTTAAGATAAGGTTAGTTTAGATAAAATTGTATTTTCACAACACAATTCCCTATGGATTCGACCTCGCACTTGCACAACACTTGATCTTGCCACTACATTCTGCTTCTTACTCCTCCATGTTACAAGATTGGCTCCTAGGAAAGTGCAATAGCCTGTTGTGGACCTTTTATCATCTGGTGAACCTGCATAGTCAGCATTTGAATACTCCTCAAGGACTAACCCTGTGTTTCTTCTAAATAGAATCCTTTGTCCTGATTTAGCCTTTAGGTAATGTAGTATGTGATGGACAGCTTCTAGATGAACTGTTGAAAATCACCTCATCAAACCCAGGTTGTGATCTTCTAAACCCCCAAGTCTAGAATGACTTGTAATGAACAGGTATCAAACCATCAAAGATAAACACATGAGCAATTGTTATCGAGGTTTGGAAATTTGCCTATGTCCTCGTGAGCTCCTCCGAGCTCTCTGCACTAAATCAATGGAGTTCTTACAATTACAGCAACACTTCCTCAATAACCCTCTTGTTCTTGATACATGAAAGAAGAGAAAAGAAAGTAATAAGAACTAAGTGTTTCCCTGGAATTTTCCCCAAGAAAATTTCAATTACAAAGCCCTTGAATCCTCAATCTTGACTACTCTCTCTCACTAGAAACACCTCTGAAGATTTGAAAGTTTTTCTCTCTCAACACCAGGCACTCTTGGAATGAGACCCCTTCTTGTGTTTCTTCCTTGTGTTTTGTGTTTTTGCACTCTCACACTTTTGAATGATGTTGTGTTGTTATTGCTCCTAGATGATCCTTTATGTAGAGCAATAACCAATCTTTGAGATCAATCTCAACCATTAGATCTCAAGAACCAAAGACTCATGGCTTTCCATGTGGTCCTGTGCATTTTAAACATATCCCACGCATCATCTCAAAATACTGAGCAAAAGGCATCAGGTGTGCCTAGCGTCGTGGCCCAGAATAAGGCAGGCCATGACGCACACTAGGGAGAACTTCATCCAGTTGCTAGGCGCACACCACCCTGTGCCGCGACGCACACCTGGAGGAGAAACTCCTCCTTGCTGGGGGCCGCGGCACACAAAGCTTGTGCCACGGCGCACACCTACATCTGATGCTGAAAAAGTCTAATTTTTCCATTCGTTTAATCCTTAGACAAATCCCAACAATCTCAACCTTTGTCTAAGCAATTAAACCCGAACCCATTGTGCAGAGAAATCAGGATCCAAACTCAGCATGAGTCACCAAATCATTCGACTCCAATCCTAAGAAGTCCAAGGCAATGATTGAACTTGCTTAGAGGTAGAACTTTAGTACCTAAATCCGCAGGATTTTCTTCCATGGCTACTTTGTCCACATGAATGCATCATTCCGTAACATTTTCCCGAATAAAATGATACTGAACAACCATATGCTTTGTCCTCTCATGGAACATTTGATTTTTACACAAATACAATGCACTTTGGCTATCCGAATACACCACCACCTGCTCTTTTAGGACCTTTAACTCTTCCAACAACCCTTTGCACCACATAGCCTCCTTAATGGCTTCCATTGCCGCTATGTACTCAGCCTCGTTTGTTGAGAGTGCTACCATCGGCTACAACTAAGCCTTCCAACTTATAAAACATCCGTTTAAGTTGAAGAAGTAGGAGGTAATCGATATTCTTTTATCCCAGTTTGCTCCATAGTACGAATCAGTATAACCTTCTAGATAGATGGACTTACTCCTCTTCTCGTAAACAAGCCCCACATATGGGTTTCCCTTCAAATTCCTCAGCAATCACTTCATCTCAAGCCAATGCTCATTTCTAGGATTACTCATAAAACTGCTGAGAACACTAATCACATGAGCAATGTCGGGTCTAGTGCTTGCCATGGTGAACATTATAGATCCAACCGCACTAGAGTAGAGGACCTTTTCCATTTCCTTCTTCTCCTCATCTGTTATAGGACATTGATTGCTAGAGAACCTGAAATGACCAGCAAGGGGAATCTTCACCGGTTTACTATCTTCCATAGAAAACTTAGATATCATCTTTTCTATGTAGGAAGACTGAAAAGCCTTCAACCTGTTCCTCTCTCTTTCTCGGATTATACTTATCCCAATGATCTTTTGTGCATGACCAAGATCCTTCATCTCAAACTCCGAATTGAGTTGAGACTTCAACCTTTCTATCCTCTCCCTGTTGTTACCAACCAACCGCATATCATCGACATAAATGAGGATAATCACCATTTGCTCCACCTTGTGCATAACCGGTGAGAAAATTTCGGTGAAATCTAAACTTTCTCTTTGTGTGAACCCTTTCGCCACCAGCCTAGCCTTATATCGGACTTTATCCCCTGGAGGGTTTCCTTCTTTGATCTTGTAAATCCATTTACAAGCCACAACTCTTTGTTTTCCTGGTTTCGGCACCAATTCCTAAGAGTTGTTCTTCCTCAAAGAATGCATTTCTTCCTCCATGGCTAGCTTCCATTTTGACGAATCCTTACATCCCATGGCATCAATGTAAGTTTCTGGTTCACTCACTCCTTCTGAAAAAGGAGCTGCCACTACATTCTGCTTCTTACTCCTCCATGTTACAAGATTGCCTCCTAGGAAAGTGCAATAGCCTGTCGTGGGCCTTTTATCAACCGGTGAACCTGCATAGTCAGCATTTGAATACACCTCAAGGACTAACCCTGTGTTTCTTCTAAATAGAATCCCTTATCCTGGATTAGCCTTTAGGTAATATAGTATGCGATGGATAGCTTGTAGATGAACTTCTCTCGGGCTGTGCATAAATTGGCTGACAACACTCACGGCATAAGCAATGTCTGGCCGTGTGTGGGCAAGGTATATGAGCTTCCCAACCAGTCTCTAGTATCTCTCCTTGTCCATGGCTGGATCATCTTTTACTTCTTCAAGTCTATGATTTTGTTCAATCAATGTGAAAATTGGTTTACATGCCGACTTTCTTGTTTCCTTAAGAAGATCAGTCACGTATTTCTGTTGTGAGATAAAAATTCATTCTCTAGACTGAGCTACTTCAATTCCTAGAAAGTATTTCAACCTCCTACATTCTTTTATCTCAAATTCACTAACAAAACATCTTCGTAGAGCTTTCTTCTCCTTCTCATCGTTTCCTGTGACTATTATGTCATCGACGTACACCAAAAAGGCCGTTACTCCCCTTACATCCGAGTATTTTATGAAGAGTGTATGATCTCCCTGACTTTGCTTGTATCCGGTGGCTAGCATCACTTTAATGAATCTTCCAAACCAAGCTCGCGAAGATTGTTTTAGGCTGTAGAGCGCCTTCCTTAGCTTGCAGACTTTGTTGCCTCTCAGTTGCTGCTTATATCCTGGAGGAATGTCCATGTATATCTCCTTTTCTAATTCACCGTGAAGAAATGCATTTTTTACATCAAATTGCTCCAAATACTAGTTGAAATTAGTAGCCAGTGATAACAAAACTCTCGCTGTGTTCATCTTAGCTACTGGAGTAAATGTCTCTTAATAGTCCACACTATAGGTCTGCTTGTATCCTTTCGCCACAAGTCTGGCTTTGTATCTTTCGAGAGAGCCATCTGACTTGTATTTTATGGTAAACACCCATTTGCAGCCCATAACCTTCTTTCCAGGTGGTAAGTCAACTATTTCTCACGTCTGATTCTTCTCTAGTGCCTGCATTTCTTCACTCATGGCATTTCTCCAATTCTCATTAGATAATGCCTCAGATAAAGTATCAGGAATATGAATAGAGTTTAGACTAACTAGAAAGGTCCTATGTGAGGGTGAGAATTTCTCAAAAGAGACGAATTTTGCTAAAGGATACAATGGGTGTTTTGTATATTCTCTTGTGCCTTTCCTAATAGCAATTGGGATGATCTGGTGTTAATTGAGATTGGTCAGAAATTGTATTTATCTCATTCTTAGGATTAGGAGTTGAAGCTTGGACTTGCATGGGATTAGGATCCGAGTCTCTTCTCCTTGAATAAGCCTGCACAAATCGCATAGAGTCATGAACATATCTCATGGACCCACCCATAATGGGTTCAGTGCGGGTGGGTGTGGGTGTTGACATCGGCTGGAATGGTTCGGCCGATACAGGTGGGTGAGCTGGAGCTGGTTCAGTTGGAATTACATCAGATTGGGCTGATGCTGACACTAGCTAGAATGGTTCGGTAGATATAGGTGGGTTAGCTGGAGTTGGTTCGGTTGGAATTAGATCAGATGGGGCTGATCCGGTGGACACAACTGACTCACGAGTAGGCAGATCAAGCAGAAACAGATCTCTATCCTTATCTTCACTAAATGAAGTATCCCCCCTGAAGATAAGGTTGGTTAAAGTATGGTTTTGTTTCCTCAAAAATGACATCTATGGAGACAAAGAATTTATGTGTAGGTGGATGGTAACATTTGTATCCTTTCTGGGTGGACAAATAACTTACAAACACACACTTAAGAGCCCTTGGATCTAATTTTACTTTGTTTCGACTATGAACATGGACAAAGGCAGTGCAGCCGAAAATTCTTGGAGTGAGCTTATTTGTTGTACGAAGGTTAGGATAGAATTGGGACATTGTTTCCATTTGTGACTTAAACTCTAGCACCCGAGAAGGGAGACAATTAATCATATAAGCAGCTGTGAGTACGGCATCCCCCTAATAGTGTTTTGGAACATTTTGGTGAAAGAGAAAGGCTCGAGTTGTGGCTAGCAAATGACCATTTTTTCTCTTTGCCACTCCATTTTGTTGTCGAGTATCAACCCAAGAGGATTCATGGATGATTCTCTCTTTTTGAAAATATGGAGATAGAACTTGATTAAAATAATCCCTTGCATTATCTGATCAGAATCTTTTGATTTTTACCCCAAATTAGTTTTGAATCATGTTGTGGAAGTTTGGGAGTACACTGCTTACATCTTATTTATGTTTAAGAAGTTTGGGAGTACACTGCTTACATCTGATTTATGTTTAATTAGATTGACGATAAATCTAATTAAAGCCTCAAGACGCTCGGCAACAGTGAAATGCCTAGGGGGAAGAGGGGCTACAATCGCTGCTCTCTCTCTCGGAGCTGGCGACCTTGAGGCTTTAATTAGATTGAGCATGCCATCATCGATGGGCTTCTTTGGTTGTTGGGCATCCTCATCAGGACTGTACGAGACTCTGGCTTGGATGCATAATTGGGTAATTAAGGAAGGGAATTACAATCCAAGCTTTTGTTGCACAGTGTGTATAATTGAATTAAATATGATATGGCCCACATCAATAGTCATGCCCATCAAAATGGCATAAATCAAAACAGCTCTCTCAATAGTAAGGTCACTATAGTGCATGGCAGGCATCAATCTCTGACATACAAAATATTACCAAGCTCGAGCAGTGACAGCCAGAGAAGTATCGAGTAAGGTTATAGGGGAATCACCCGTCATTTTCCATGTAGTGCTCGGAATACAAAGAGTATTGTAAATCTCTTCATAATTAATATTAGACGCATATGCAATATACTCACTGTTTTCTATGTCAGGTAGCCCATAGAATCTATTTATAGATGTGCTGTTAAAAGAAACTGTTTTGCCTGTCACCCTAACCTTACCATTCCTTCTCTAACCACATTTGTGAGGGAATGACATGGTTATCTACCAAATGTACCCTAATACCTATCAATAATCATTCTAAACAAGGTTGGGTTCCCCCTCTCTGTGATATTGAATCCTCTCTCAGGAATGGGTTTTTTTAGTGTGCATCATCCTAACATATCTCTCACTAGCCTCAAAACTAACAAATTTGCTCTCATCATACTCTTGAGCTTGTTTCCCCCTTGATCTCTTAGGTTTAGGTTCCATTTGAATCAAATGTTTAGAACAATAGAACTAATTCAAAATCAACCACCCAAATAGCACAAATTAACAACAAAGAGAAGAAATTGGTCTTACTTGATGCCCAAAATTGGAGAGAAGGAGTACCCACCAACTTGAAGTTTTCTTGATGAACCCAAAATCCTCTTAGTACCAAGCTTTTTGGAGAAATTTCCAACAAAATTTGCAATAGTAGTGCTAAATCCTCCAAGAAATGATGTTAGAATCAAGAAATTTTAAGTAAAAGTGAGTGGGTAAGTGAGGGTTTGGAGAGAGGATGAGAGAGAGAGAAGTGTGTTGTGTTTATCAAAGTTGTAGTGTAGAAGATAATGCAGATTTGGTTTTAAAAATTGTAGGGAACGAGTTGGCGCCCGGCTTGCTCTTGTGGGTGCCGCGGCTTGGGCTGTGGGGCGTGTGTGCGTGCACAGTGTGCGCTGCAGCGCGCACAGTGCTGGGCCTAGGCGCGGGCTGGTGTATGTGCTGGTGCGACTTGGGCCTAGTGCTGTGGGTCGGGCCTAGGTGCACAAGCTCCTTATGTTTTTGAAAAAAAACTTGTTTGTGTGCCAAATAAAAGTATTAGCAAAATAAAAATAAATGTTAAACTAAAAATTAGATTAAATCAAACTAGAAAAAAACTAAAAATTGAAATGAACTTAATTAAAAACAAAATAAACAAAAAAATAAAAATAAAAACATACCTTTGTGGTGTGGTCAAGGTGAATAGACTGGATCCATAAGTGGAATGTCTTCCACTTCCGGATCTTGCCTATCGATTAAGATTTTAAGGCGTTGACCATTTACTTTAAAAATCCGACCATCTCTAATATCCTCTATTTTCATTGCCTTACAAAAACATTTTTCACTATAAAAGGACCAGTCCACCTCGACCGAAGTTTTCCTGGATGCTTATGGAGTCTAGAATCATATAAGAACACCCGATCATTAGGCTTGAATGTTTTCCTCAAAATAGTTTTATCATGAAACACTTTCATCTTCGCCTTATAGATTCTAGAGTTCTCATAAGCATCATTTCTTAACTCCTCTAACTCAGTCAACTGATATTTCCTAAGCTTACCTACCTTTCCTATGTCAAAATTGAAGGACTTGATGACCTAGTAGACTCAATGCTCGAGCTCCACAGGTAAGTGGCAAGGCTTTCCAAAAACAAGCCTATAAGGTGATATACTGTTGACCCTCACCTATATTTTAATGATGACAAAACACAACTATTATTATACTAACAGTGAAATCTAAGTGTTTTAAGAAACAAAGAGCAATCAACCAAGGATCAAGGTGCAAGAACTCAACCTAAATCAAATATCAAGTGAAAACGGAAGAACTAGTATAGGTCTATGGTGTTAAAACAAGTTGTAGTCTCACTTGTTCAGGTAATTAGCTTGTCCAATGGCTCGTTTTGAAAAACAATTTTAACATAACCTTTTAAACAAATGTTTTTAAAGTTAAAATCCATTCAACACTTGAAAACTAGCAACCCAGTCAACTGGATACTTTTACCAGTCTTTTGGTATAAAGGTCAGTATGTTCCTAGTCAACTGGATGCTTCATACTAGTCGACTGGTGTTTTGGTCAGAGACTTCCCAGTGGACTGGTAAGAACTACCCAGTTGACTAGTAATTTGGGCAGAAAGTTTCCAGTCGATTGGTAAGTCATACCCAATCGTCTGGTACCTTCAACAGCCTTAAAAATATGATTTTTAAAGAGGACCCAGTCGACTGGTACTAAGACCCAGTCAACTGGTAGTTCAAAAAATATGACCGTTGGGACGCTTCAGCAAAAATTGTACTTAAAGGGACAAAATCAGTTACAAACGAGCACATTACCTCAAGGCTATATAAACCCACTCTATTAAGCATTTATAGGGAGAGCTTGACACATCTAAACAAGTTTTTACTCATTGATACTCAAAAAGCTTTGAAACATTCTTCAAGCTTTACCTAGAAAGAGAGATATTATTTAGTTGTATAAGCTTCCATAGTTGTCTCTCTACCATTTACTTTACAACACTTATTGTAAAGGGGATTACTTCTGAGAGGAAGGGGATTACTTCCAAGAGGAAGGGGATTGCTTCCGAGAGGAAGGGATTGTAAGGTTTGTGCAACATCCGTGAAGTTGCATGACTAAGTTTCTTAGTGGAGTACTTCAAGAAGGTTCCTTGAAGGGAGTGGACGTAGGGTCGGAACGATTCTGATATTGTCGAACCACTATAAACTGTGTTTGCATCCTCTATCCCTTAAACTCTTTATTTACAACACATACTACTTGTTTATATGCTTGTTGTGTTATCTGTTTTATAAACTTGGGTTTAATCCACAAAAAGTTTTTAAAACCCAATTCACCCCCCTCTTGGGTTGAAACCTTAGTCTACAATTGGTATCAGAGCCTCGTTCTCAATTTTAGGCTTAATATCCTTGAGTTGATCCGATGGTGGCAAATAGCTATTTTGAGGGACACTCATATACTAGACCTCCCTTGTTCAATGGCTCCAACTATAACTATTGGAAAAACATGATGAAAATCTTTGTCGAATAACAAGATTATAATCTATGGAGAGTCATTGAAAAGGGACCTAGAATTCCATCAAAGGAAATCACTACTGGAGATACCATTCATACAATGCCTAAACTCAAAACTGATTACAATGAGGAGGATTGTAGAATGATATCTTTCAATAATAGAGCAATAAGTATTTTACATTATGCTTTAGATATATCTGAATACAATAAAATCTCTACATGTGTTTCAGCTAAGGAAATATGGGATAAATTGCAAGTGACATATGAAGGAACTAGTGAGGTTAAAAAAATCAAAAATCTATACGCTAGTATCTGAATATGAATCTTTTAGAATGTCTCCTAATGAAACAATTTCTCAAATGCACTCACGTTTCACAACTATTGTTAATGGTTTGAAGCTTCTTGGTAGGAACATTGAGGAATTTGAATTGACAAGAAAAATTTAAGGTCTTTGCCATCCACATGGAAAACAAAGAAGACTGCTATCACAGAAGCCAAAGATCTCGACAAACTTGATGTTGAGACACTTCTTGGGTCATTGTTAACATATGAGATGGATGAAATGAATCCCATTGTCAATGATGATGAGAAGAAGAAAAAGGTGATAGCTCTCAAAGCCTTTACATACAACAGAGAAGAGGAATCAGAAGAAAAGGCAGTAAGTAGCGAAGAAGATGGTGATATGGCTCTAATCACCAAGCGGTTTCATAAATTCCTGAAGAAAAACAAGAAACCTTACACAAAGGATCCTACCTAAAAAAGGGAACTACTTATGTGCTATAGATGTAAGAAGTCTGGTCACATCAAGGCCGATTGTATGGCAACGAGCAAACCATACAAGAACTTCAAGAAGAAGGCTATGATTGCAACAACTTGGAGTGATGACGAAGAAGAAGAATCCTCGGATAAAGAAGTCGGATATGAGGAAATTTCCAACCTATGACTTATGGAAATTGATGATGAAAATGAGGTATTATCTTCTCCCTCTTCTAAAAATAACATTGTGAGCAGTAGTGAAGAATTGTTAGAAGTCATAAATGAAATGCATGATGAATTGAAGAAATTTGATTCTAGGAACTCTACTCTTAAAAAAGAGGTGTCATCCCTTTCTAAAGAGATGATATGTCTAAGAGAAGAGAAAGAAAAATTATCTTCATTATTGCATGATGCTTCTCAAGACTTCCTCAAAGATGAAAATGAGAATTTAAAAAAGAAGATATTAGAATTGAATGGTACTATATCTAGACTCATGCTTGGTAAAGAAAAGCTTGATGAAGTGCTTTCTTGCCAAAGATTAAGTGGTGGAAAATCTGGTTTAGGATTTTCTCCATTAGGCAAGCAAAAGTCAAAAGAGGGCTTATTCATGAAAGCTTCATGTGTGAATGAAGCCTCTACTTCTAAGGTTAAAATCACACCCCCAATGAATGATAGTATGTCTAGAAATACCAATTCTAATGCTAATATAAGATTGAAGAATCCAAGAAATACTCATGCTTATATGTATGCTCATTCAAGGAATTCTTATGCACATGTTAGGAATAATCATCATGTGCATCCTAGGAACAATTTGTATACCCAAAACATGCACACTGCACAAGCATATCCTAGGAATTACTATCATAATTATTCTAGAAATAATATGCATACTCATGATAATGCAAGCATGTATCCTAGGAATCATCATCATACATTTTCTGGAAATGATATGTATATTCATACTCCTTATAATAGAAACATGTATCCTAGGAACTTATATCCCAAGCATTATAGGCATGCACAACTAAGAAATCCTAGAAATTTCAATAACTATTATCCTAGGATTGTGCATCATCATCATATCTATAGATCACCATATACTGTTAAGAAAGTATGGGTCCCAAAAGGAATCGTATTTTCTAGTACTAACCCCAAAGGACTTAAGAAATTTTGGGTACCTAAAAATACCATTGTGTATCCTTATGTGATGTAGATATGTCTCCACACCAAGGAAAAGGGTAACTATTGGTACCTTGATAGTGAATGCTCAAAACACATGACCGGTAATAAAAGTGTATTCAAGGAGCTAACTCTAAGAGATGGTGGACTTGTCACCATTGGAGACAACACAAAAATAAAGATCATCGGGTATGGAAAAGTTGGTAATGATTTCTCAACCATAGATAATGTATTGCTAGTACAAGGCCTTAAGCCAAATTTACTAAGTATTAGTCAACTTTGTGACAAAGGTAACAAAGTCACATTTGAGACCTCTCATTATCTAGTTATAGACATCAAGAGTAACAAGATTAAATTTGTTGGTCATAGATATGAAAATGTCTATATAGTTGACTTGAAATCCTTGCATTTCGAAAATGAAAAATGTTTTTCTGTATTTAGTGAAAATCCATAGCTATGACATAGAAGGCTTGGTCATCATAGAAGGCTTGGTCATGTGAACATGAACTTGCTGAAAATCATTTCAAGAAAAGATTTAGTCATTGGACTTCCCAAAATCAATTTTGAAAAAGACAAAGTATGTGATGCTTGTCAAATTGGAAAACAAAGTAGGATTTCTTTTAAATCAAAGAATGTAGTATCAACTACTAGACCTTTGAAACTTTTGCATATGGACTTATTTGGCCCAATTAGTACCATTAGTCTAGGTGGTCGTCAATATACTCTTGTTATTGTTGATCACTATTCAAGATATACCTTTGTTTTTATTGCTTACAAGGATGAAGCTTTCAAAGAATTTGAAATTTTTTGCAAAAAGGTTCAAAATGAAAAAGGAATTTGTATTTCGAGCATTAGAAGTAATCATGGAAAAAAATTTGAAAACAATAGTTTTTCAAGATTTTGTGATGAAAATGGAATAGATCACAATTTTTCAACTCCTAGAACTCCTCAACAAAATGGAGTTTTTGAGAGAAAAATAGAGTTCTAGAATAATTTTCAAGAACAACGCTTTGTGAAAATAGTTTGCCAAAATATTTTTGGGATGAAGCAGTGAGCACCTCTTGCTATATCTTAAATAGAATTGTAATTAGACCTATGCTTGATAAAACTCCATATGAACTATGGAAAGGTAGAAAGCCTAATATATCCTATTTTCGTACATTTGGTTGCAAATGCTTCATCCTAAACAGCAATAAAACTAACTTGGGTAAATTTGATTCTAAGACCGATGAAGGAATATTTTTAAGATATTCAACCTCTAGTAAGGCTTATATATTTTTCAACAAGAGAACTCTAGTGGTAGAAGAATCTGTACATGTAACTCTTGATGAGTCTAACCCAATTAGAAGTAGAGAAGCTTCTTTTAATGATGATGCAAATTTTATTCCAAAAACAGAAACTCCTACTCCCATCGTTGACCCAAAGGAGAGTCCACCTCAAACAAATGGAGAGATAGAAACTCTCAAAGTAGACAAACCATCTACAAGTCAGCAAGAGGATAGTCTTCCCAAAGATTGGAGGTATGTAAATTATCACCCGATTAATCAAGTAATTGGTGATCCTTCACAAAGGGTAAGAACTCGTTCCTCTATAAAAAATATTTACAATTATGTAGCCTATTTGTCTCAAATAGAACCTAAGACATTTAGTGAAGCTAAAAAGGATAATGATTGGATAATTACAATGCAAGAAGAAATAAATCAATTTGAGAGAAACAATGTTTGGAATTTAGTTCTAAGACTTAAGAATCATTCAATAATTGGAACTAAATGGGTATATAGAAATAAGATGGATGAAAATGGAATAGTAACTAGAAACAAGGCTAGACTAGTTGCTAAGGGATATAATCAAGAAGAAGGAATAGACTTTGATGAGACCTATGCTCTCGTAGCTAGATTAGAAGCTATTCGAATGTTATTAGCCTTTGCATGCTTTAATAAGTTCAAATTATTTCAAATGGATGTAAAAAGTGGCTTTATAGAAGAAGAGGTTTATATTGAGCAACCTTTTGGATTTGAGAATCCTAGTCTTCCAAATCATGTCTACAAGCTTTCTAAAGCCCTATATGGGTTTAAGCAAGCTCCAAGGGCATGATATGAAAAACTAAGTAAATTTTTAATTGGTAATAACTTTGTAAGAGGTAAGATAGACACAACCTTATTTACAAAAACTCACAAAAATGACACTTTCCTAGTTTAAATATATGTTGATGATATAATATTTGGTGCTACTAATGAATCTATGTGTTAAGAGTTTGCAAAATGCGTGCAAGGTGAGTTTGAAATGAGTATGATGGGAGAACTTACCTACTTCTTGGACTTCAAATCAAACAACTAAAAGGAGGCATCTTCATCAATCAATCTAAGTACACTAAGGACCTACTAAAGAGGTTTGGAATGGAAAACTCAAAGCCACTTGGAACTCCTATGAGCACAACTACAAAACTTGACATTGATGAAGGAGGTAAGTGTGTAGACACTAAAAATTATAGAAGTATGGTAGAAGTATTACTTTATTTGACTGTAAGTAGACCTAATATAATGTTCAGTGTATGCATGTGTGCTAGATTTCAGGCTAATCTTAAGGAATCACATGTAGTTGCAATAAAAAAAATCCTTAGATATCTACAAGGAACTCAAACCATAGGATTATGGTACTCTAGAGATTCATCTTTTGAGCTTGTAGGATATTCAGATGTTGATTTTGCTGGGTGTAGGTTAGATAGAAAGAGCACAAGTGGAACATGCCAATTCTTAGGTCTAATGTTAACCTCTTGGTTTTCCAAGAAACAAAATTCCGTTGCACTATCAACCGCCGAGGTGGAATATGTAGCAGCTGGAAGTTGTTATAGTCAAGTGTTATGGATGAAACAACAACTAGAAGACTATGGCATGAACCTAAAAGGCATCCCGATATATTGTGAGAATATTAATGCTATCAACCTAACCAAGAATCCTATCCAGCACTCTAGAACTAAACATATAGAAATTAGACATCATTTCTTAAGAGACCATGCTAAAAAAGGTGACATAAGACTAGAATTCATACCATCAAAAGATCAAATAGCTGACATTCTTACAAAACCACTAAGTGAAGCTAACTTCTGTAAAATTAGACTATTAATGGGATTGTTGGACTATGATAAACAAAATGTCTAATTGCTTCATCATTCAATATTATGCATATTTGACATCTAGTGAATGAGTATTAATCCTTGTTTAATATTTCTCTCACACAAGATGGCATAGATAAACAAATTTCGTGCTAAGACTCAAAACTGAAAAGTTTATCAAAGAGTCCAGTCGACTGGTCAGTCTATCCTAGTCAACTGTTAAGTCAATACCAGTTGACTAGTTCAACTAGACCTTGTTTGGAGCCAAAATTTTGAAATTCAGTTATCACCCTAGTCGACTAGTAAGAACTACCCAGTCGACTGACATCTTTTTGCCTATTCTTCCAGTCGACTGGCACCCTGACCCAGTCGACTGGTATGCAAAATGATCATTGAGTCTCTTTTATGTTTTTCTTTGATGTACTTAGTACTTTCAGTTCTAGTTCTTAGCGCAAACATACTTTATTGTATTGCTTACTTATATATGGCTCTACGAAGCCCGTTCGTGTATAGAATTTTTATATATATGATGATACTTCATGATTAGACATGTTTCATGCACCTATTTTACTTATTTTTAATGTGCTTGCATGTTTTATAACTACTTATATTCGGATTTATGCCTTAAAACTATTTCTGCGTGTATGAAAACTTCCGGGTGTTCTCGAGAAGGCTTTCTAATCCGAATGGAGCCAAATTTTCATGTACAAGTTTTTTTAAGCATACTCTAGATGACTATGGTAGCTAAGTAGCTTATTTTTTTAGTTTCTAGCCCCTTTTGTTGCTGTTGTCAAAACGGGGGAGAAAATATGAGAAAACGAGAAAAACAAAGTAAACAAAAACCAGTGCATAGATTTAGGGGGAGTACTGCTCCAAAGAATATGGTGTATGATTCATTGATTGGTTAAGTTGGATTTTGATTGGTTGAGTTGCATATATAAACTGCGTTTACTTGTTTACAGGGTGGTTTTACTCGTAAAACAGAGGAAACTCTGCCCAATTTTTCTTAAAAACCTTACACTTAGTTTTTAAACTGTTTTCTCTTAATTAGTTTTGTCATCATCAAAAAAGGGGAGATTGTTGACCCTCACCTATATTTTAATGATGACAAAACACAACTGTTATTATACTAACAGTGCAATCTAAGTGTTTTAAGCAACAAAGAGCAATCAACCAAGGATCAAGGTACAAGAACTCAACCTAAATCAAATATCAAGTGAAGATGAAAGAACTAGTATAGGTCTATGGTGTTAAAACAAGTTGTAATCTCACTTTTTCAGGTAATTAGCTTGTTCAATGGCTTGTTTTGAAAAACTACTTTAACATAACCTTTTAAACAAATGTTTTTAAAGTTAAAATCTATTCAACACTTGAAAACTGGGTTGTTAAAGCAACCCAATCAACTGGATACTTATACCAGTCTTCTGGTATAAAGGTCAGTATGTTTCCAGTTGACTGGATGCTTCATACTAGTCGACTGATGTTTTGGTCAGAGACTTCCCAGTTGACTGGTAAGAACTACCCAGTCGATTGGTAATCTGGGCAGAAAGTTTCCAGTCGATTGGTAAGTCATACCCAATCGTCTGGTACCTTCAACAGCCTTAAAAATGTGATTTTTAAAGAGGACCCAGTTGACTGGTACTAAGACCCAGTCGACTGGTAGTTCAAAAAATATGATCGTTGGGACACGAGATTTCGGCAAAAATTGTACCTAAAGGGACAAAATCGGTTACAAACGGACATATTACCTCAAGGCTATATAAACCTACTCTATTAAGCATTTATAGAGAGAGCTTGACACATTCAAACAAGTTTTTACTCATTGATACTCAAAATGCTTTGAAACATTCATATTGAGCCATTCTTCAAACTTTACGTAGAAAGAGAGATATTATTCAGTTGTATAAGCTTCCATAGTTGTCTCTCTACTATTTACTTTACAGCACTTATTGTAAAGGGGATTACTTCCGAGAGGAAGGGGATTATTTCCAAGAGGAAGGGATTGTAAGGTTTGTGTAACACCCGTAAAGTTGCACGACTAAGTTCCTTAGTGGAGTACTTCAAGGAGGTTCCTTGAAGAGAGTGGACGTAGGGTCGGAATGATTCCGATATTGCCGAACCACTATAAACTGTGTTTGCATCCTCTATCCCTTAAACTCTTTATTTACAGCACATATTACTTGTTTATATGTTTGTTGGGTTATCTGTTTTATAACTTGGGTTTAATCCGCAAAATTTTTTTAAAACCCAATTCACCCCCCATCTTGGGTTGAAACCTCAGTCTACACATACCTAAAGAAGTTTTGAAAGCTGTACGGTAAGCCCAAAGCGCATCAACTAGTCTCAAAGACCAATCCTTGCGATCTGGGTTAACTGTTTTGTCTAAAATTTGTTTAATTTCCCTATTTTCAAGTTCTACTTGTCCACTAGTCTAAGGGTGGTAAGCTATAGAAATCTTATGTAACACCCCATATTTTCTCATCAAAGCTTCAAAGGAACAGTTGCAGAAATGTGTACCTCTATCACTAATTATAGCACGTGGTGTACAAAATCGAGATAACACATTTTCTTTGAGAAATTTATTTACCATTCTATTATCATTGCTTCAGCAAGCTGCTACCTCTACCCATTTTGACACACAATCTATTGCCACAATGATATATTGATATCCGAAGGAGGGAGGAAATGGTCCCATAAAATCAATGCCCCAACAATCGAAGATTTCAATCACTAAAATTGGGTTTAAGGGCATCATATTACGATGAGACACAGCTCCTAACTTTTGACATTTTTCACATGAGTGACAATAGATATTTGCATCTTTAAACAAGGTGGGCCAATAAAATCCATGCTGCAAAGTTTTTGCAGCAGGTTTTTTAATTGAAAAGTGGCCCCCACAAGCTTGGGAGTGACAAAATTCTAAGACACTGGCAATCTCTTCATTAGGGATGCAACACCTTAATATTTGGTCAGGGTAGTACTTGAAAAGATAGGGGTCATCCCAATAAAAATTATGTACCTCATTCAAGAATTTCCTCTTGTCTTGAGCGCTCCAATCCATCGGTATCTCACCGGTAGCCAAATAATTCACGATATGAGCAAACCATGGTAAAGAAGTAACATAAAGTAATTGCTCATCAGGAAAATCATCCTTGATTGGCATGTTGTCAGAGGTGTCTTCAAATGTGAGCCTTGATAGATGGTTAACCACTACGTTCTCTACTCGCTTCTTGTCTTTGATGGTGATGTCAAATTCTTGCAAGAGTAGGATCCACCGTATTAGTCGTGCCTTAGCATCCTTCTTTGTAAGAAGGTACTTGAGGGCTGCATGATATGTGAAAATAAGAATAAGAGAACTAATTAAATAAGCACGAAATTTGTCCAAAGCAAATACTACAGCGAGCAATTCTTTTTCAGTGGTGGAGTAATTCATTTGAGCACTATTCAGGGTTTTACTAGCATAGTAAATGACAAAAGGTTTTCCCTTCCTTCGCTGTCCAAGAACAGCGCCTACAACAACATAGTCACTAGCATCACACATGATTTCA
This sequence comes from Bretschneidera sinensis, assembly GCA_023935145.1. Lineage (NCBI taxonomy): Eukaryota > Viridiplantae > Streptophyta > Magnoliopsida > Brassicales > Akaniaceae > Bretschneidera > Bretschneidera sinensis. The sequence continues at coordinate 51,798,296 of CM043704.1, forward strand.
AAGAGTAAAGTCCAATTAGGTGACTGCATTATAGGTGCTGAAGTAAGCTTGCCAATCAGCATTTTAAAGGCCTATTGACAAGTTTGAGTCCACTCAAATGGGACATCTTTAACTAGGAGGGCACATAGTGGTCTAGATATGTTGGAAAAGTTTTGTATGAACCTCCTATAAAAACTAGCATGACCAAAGAAAGATCTTATATCCTTTACTGTCTTAGGTGTGGGCAATTTAGAGATTAATTCAATCTTAGATTGATTAACCTCTATCCCTTTAGAAGAAACAATATACCCTAAGACAATACCGGATGGTACCATGAAATGGCATTTTTCCCAATTTAAGACTAATTCCTTTTCCTCACAATGAATCAACACTCTTTCTAAATTAATTAAGCATGCATCAAATGAAGATCCAAAAACAGTTAGGTCATCCATAAAAACCTCCATGCAATTTTCAACCATGTCACTAAAAATGCTCATCATGCAACATTGAAAAGTGACAGGTGCATTACACAATCCAAATGGCATTCTACGAAAAGTATAAGTACTAAAAGGACAAGTAAAAGTTGTTTTATCTTAGTCTTCTAATGCAATTTCAATTTGATAATAACTAAAATAACCATCCAAGAAACAATAAAAAGGATGACCAGCTACACGCTCAAGAATTTGATCGATAAAAGGGAGTGGGAAATGGTCTTTCCGGGTGGCAACATTTAATTTTCTATAATCAATGCACATTTGCCATCTAGTCACAAGTTTTGTAGGGACTAACTCTCCTAGGTCATTCTTTACCACCGTGACACCGGACTTTTTAAGAACGACTTGTGTAGGGCTTACCCATTTACTATCAACTATGGGATATATAATTCTCACATCTAATAGTTTCAACACTTCATTTTTCACTACTTCTTTCATAGTGGGGTTAAGCCTACGTTGAGGGTCTCTATGAGGACTAGTTCCTTCATCCAAATTTATCTTATGAGAATAAATCACAGGATTAATTCCTTTTAAGTCAACCATGCTCCAGCCTAAGGCTGATTTATATGCATTTAAGGTTCGAATTAATTTCTCACCTTGAGACTCAGACAATTCATATGAGATAATAACATGAAAAGTATCACCTGGATCGAGAAAAACATGTTTTAAAACCTTAGGTAGTGGCTTCAATTCGACTTTATGTGCTTCCATACTCGAGAGGATTTGTTTCTTGCTTCATTCGGGCAACTCCTCAAACCTTGGTTTCCATGCTCGAGTGCCATAATCCTGAGATTTATCAAAAATAGCACAAATATCAATTAGATAAGTTTTTTCATTAATATAATCAATCTCAGAATTAACAAGAAAATATTCAAATGATCAAAGTCATGAGCTATGGAAACTCCCTTATCGATGAGTGACTCGATCATGTATAAGTGGTGGTTCTCGTCCTCATCTTCGGACTGTTTTGAAACATTGAAGATGTTCACCTCGAGGGTCATGTTTCCAAAGGACAGCTTCATAAGTCCATTCCTGCAATTAATTAGAGCATTTACAGTAGCAAGGAAAGATCTACCCAATATTAAAGGAATTTTAGAATTAGTGTTAACTGCAGAAGTAGTGTCAAAGATTAGGAAATAAATAGGATAATAAAATTTATCAATTTGAATGAGAACATCCTCTACCACACCCTGGGATACTTTGACTGATTGGTCAGCCAATTGCAATACAATAGTGGTTGGTTTTATTTCTCTCAATCCCAACTGCAAATAAATAGAAAATGGCATCAGGTTTACACTAGCTCCTAAATCTAGCAAGGCTTGTCCAACTTTGTGATTTCCAATGCTACATGTAATGGTTGGACAGCCAGGATCCTTGTATTTTAGGGGAATTCTTTGCTCAGTTAAAGCACTAACTTGCTATGTTAGGAATGCTGTTTTCTTTACATGGTGCTTCTTCTTAATTGTACACAAATCCTTGAGAACCTTTGCATAGGTATGAACTTGTTTAATCACATGCAAAAGAGGTAGATTAAGTTTTACTTGCCTTAGGTTCTCTAGGATTTCATTGTTTAGGTCCAGATTTTCTTGTTTGATTTTAAGGCTTGAGGGAATGGTGCCTTAACAAGACTCTTGATAACCTCAGGGTCTTTTTGTAATAATTCACCATTACACATCGTCTCTACAAATTGGCGCTCTTTATAAGTAAGTTCCTCATAAAAGTAGCTCACTAAGTGCCAACTCTCATACCCATGGTGAGGACACATACTTAATAGCTCCTTAAATTTCTCCCAAGACTGATACAAAGTCCCATTATCCTTTTGTGCAAAGGTGGAGAATTGCCTTTTTAGAGCATTGGTCTTATGTTGAGGGAAGTATTTATTAAAGAAGATCTGAGTCATCTTATTCCATGTCCCAATAGATCGTGGTCTCAGCAAGTATAGCCAACTCTTAGTTTTATCCTTCAAAGAGAAAAAAAAATTGAGTCTCACGATATCATCAGTTGCATCTTGACTATGAAAAGTCTCAACTACTTCCTCAAACTCCCTAATGTGTACATATAGGTTTTCATTTTCTAAGCCATGAAATGTAGGGAGTAATTGTATCATCCCTGTTTTGAAATCTTGATGGCAAGTATTGTCTGGAAATATAATGCATGATGGTGTGGCTGCTCAGCTAGGATGCAAGTAATCTTTAAGTGTCCTAGCAACATTCTCATTAGGGTTTTCAGCCATGTTAACAAAGTTTTCTAAATTTTCGTTTAGGTGTACACTAGGGTTTGATCTAGGCGAGGTTTCACTAACGGACATGGAAGGAAAGGGTAGCTCTACTTTGGGTTCCTTAATGAATCTGTCTCGCGAATCTCTCGTTCTAAGCATACACTAAATGAGTTAAAAGGAAAATAAATAAAAAAACATAACAAATAAAAGAAATCAAAAAATCAAAAACTTAAAGAAAGGAACAATAGTACCGTCTTGTCTTAGAGTTGACAATTTTCCTTGTATGTAAGCACGTTTCCCCGGCAACGGCGCAAAAATTTTATTACACTCAAACTAATATGCGGTTATTGTGTATAGTTGAGGTGTCGATCCCACGAGGAAAAGCGATCTACAAAGGAAAAGTGCAAACTTTAACACGAACGGTAACAATCAAGTGAGAAAATATGAATTTTGATAATGAAGTAATTGTGAGAAAATTGTGTAAACAGATTGAGGAATATAATAAAGGAACAACAAGGTTCCACGAATCCACCCTAGGTTCGTTGCCTTATTCCAATCTTGATTCAGTTGATTTTATCTCGATTGCAAGCTTCACATCCCAAACAGATAATCGGCAAATATTCAATCAAAGCATATGTAAACTCTAATGTAATTGATATGAATTACTCTTTACTTTTAAGCACACATGACCTATTCTATAGATTTATCAAGAAATGACAATATATCTTAATGACAATATTGCAGTAATGGACAAACCTAAAAGATAAATTTATCAGACACAATCATATCCAAACAAACTTGACATAAGAAGAGCATGACTAGACTTGTATCGAGGAGAAAGATATAATCACCGGATTCAGAGAAAATCTTCAAATTAAATTAAAGAGTAAATCATAACAATGTTTTGACAATAAATCTCAACTATAACTAAATCAATAAAGGAAAATAAGAACAACTACACCTAGGGATTCATCCCTTCGCCTTGCTTAGAGATTAGTTGGCAATGGGGCTCATTCTTGAACACTTTGATGGAGGAGAATATAGTAGTCTTCTTGTGTTTTCCAGCCTTAATGATTATCTTCTTGTCAAAACCTAAGTGATCTATTTATAATACAAAAGGTTCAAGGGTGTTTTAGGGTTTAAACAATCATTAAAGACCTAATTAGGTCATAACTCGGAGAAGAGGACTGTGTGCGCACTGCGGCTCTCACTTCCTTGGGCCGCGGCTCTGCCTGGTCTTTGATTTCTTCACTTTCTAGAGGCCGCGGCTCTGCCTAGTCCATGTTGCGGCTCTCACTGAAACTTCTTTCTTGCTCTTTTGGCTTGGTTCTGGAGGCCGAGGCTTTGATATTTTCAGGCTGCAGGGCACACACTCAAGACTTGATTTCTCTTCATTTGTCCTTCCACAACCATGCCTTCACTCCAGTATGCCTCGAGTCTTTATACTTCAAGCAATGATAACTTTTCCTCCTCTTTTGAACTTAAAATACCTGAAAATGCACCAAAATAGATCAATGATCAAAGAATGACACTTTAGAGTTGTTAACGTATAAAAGTGCAATTAAAACCTAGATCAACCCTAAAGTGTTAACAATTAAGTACTGTTAAGATGCATTTTATGACTCTCATCAACACCAGACCATAATCTCCCAATTACTATTAGGAAAGGCACAAGAGAATGCACAAAACACCCATTGTATCCTTTGGCAAAATTCGTTTCTTTTGAGAAATTCTCACACTCATATAGGACCTTTCTAGTAAGTTTAAACTCTATTCATATTCCTGATACTTTATCTGAGGAATTATCTAATGAGAATTGGAGAAATACCATGAGTAAAGAAAAACAGGCACTAGAGAAGAACCAGACATGTGAAATAGTTGACTTACCACCTGGAAAGAAAGCTGTGGGCTGCAAGTGGGTGTTTACCATAAAATACAAGTCAGATGGCACTTGAAAGATACAAAGCCAGACTTGTGGAAAAAGGATACATGCAGACCTATGGTGTGGACTATCAAGAAGTATTTGCTCTAGTAGCTAAGATGAATACGGTGAGAGTTTTGTTGTCACTAGATGCTAATTTCAACTGGTATTTGGAGTAATTTGATGTAAAACATGCCTTTCTTCACGGCGAATTAGAAGAAGAGATATACATAGACATTCCTACAAGATATGAGCAGCAACTGAGAGGCAACAAAGTCTGCAAGCTAAGGAAGGTGCTCTACGACCTAAAACAATCTCCATGAGCTTGGTTCGGAAGATTCGCCAAATTGATGCTAGCCACCAAATACAAGCAAAGTCAGGGAGATTATACACTCTTCATAAAACACTTGGATGCAGGGGGACTAACGGCCCTTTTGGCGTACGTCGATGACATAATAGTCATAGGAAACAATGAGAAGGAGAAGGAAGCTCTACGAAGATGTCTTGTCAGTGAATTTGAGATAAAAGAACTTGGGAGCTTGAAATAATTTCTAAGAATTGAAGTAGCTTATTCTAGAGAAGGAATCTTTATTTCACAACAGAAATATGTGACTGATCTACTTGAGGAAACAGGAAAGTCGGCATGTAAACCAATTTCTACACCGATTGAACAAAATCATAGACTTGGAGAAGCAAAAGATGATCCAGCCATGGAAAAGGAGAGGTACCAGAGATTGGTTGCGAAGCTTATATACCTTGCCCACACACGGCCAGACATTGCTTATGCCGTGAGTGTTGTCAGCCAATTTATGCACAGCTCGAGAGAAGTTCATCAACAAGCTGTCCATCGCATACTACATTACCTAAAGGCTATTCCAGGATAAGGGATTCTATTTAGACGAAAGATGGGGTTAGTCCTTGAGGTGTATACAGATGCTGACTATGCAGGTTCACCAGTTGATAGAAGATCCACAACAGGCTATTGCACTTTCCTAGGAGTTAATCTTGTAACATGGAGGAATAAGAAGCAGAATGTAGTGGCAAGATCAAGTGCTGAAGCAGAGTTTAGGGCAATGTCACAAGGAGTTTGTGAATTACTGTGGCTCAAAATAATTCTGGATGAGTTAAAGATTAAGTGGGATGGACCTATGAAGCTATTTTGTGACAACAGGTCGGCTATCAACATCGCTCATAATCCCGTTCAGCATGACCGGACAAAGCATATAGAGGTAGATAGACATTTCATAAAAGAGAAGCTGGACAGCGGATTAATCTGCACACCGTACGTCCCAACAAATAACCAACTTGCTGATATACTTACAAAAGGACTGAAAAGTGAAGCAAAACATCAGAAGAACAGAATGACCCAGGAAGAAGTTAAAAGATTTCGCCACGTAATCTCTCTCTTTATTGCTTTCTGAATCTGACCGATGTTTTGTTGTGATTGGATGTTGGGGTACTTAAACTTCTTGCACTATTTTCTTTCTGTTTTTACATCTGGGAGTTATTTGACCTACAATTTTATTATAAGCTCTATATACTTGTATTTGAATGGATTGTTACATTCATCCCCTTAATGCTAGTTGGTATACAACAATTATTATTATTGTTATAGTGTTATGATTTGCATCTTATTACGCTATATACAAGCTTTTACAGGTCATGCATCCCAAAAGTTGCACGGGAACTATCTGATCTGGAATATATTTTCCTGACATCAATTAGATGACCTTCAGCATCAAGAACACATGTTAATCAGATGGTGCCACTCCTTTTATCGCCTTTAATGTGGGTTTGACAGCGAGTAGGGGTGTAAATGAGCCGAGCCTGAAGCAAGCTTCATAAGACTTGTTTGAACTCAGCTTGTTTAACTTTTGAAAAAATCAAGCTCGGCTTGGTTATATAAACAAGCTTGATTCGAGCTAGTTTACGAGCCAAGCTTGAGCTTCTTCACAAACCAAGCTGTGCTTCAGGGACAGATAAAGGATGGATCCAAGCGGAGTATGAGAGGAGACCTAACCCCAAGGTCCTTAAAATTATTAATTTTAAGCCCTCAATATTTTTTTCTACAGTCACTTTAAATTTTATTTTTTACCCCCAAAGGAAAATGTGCTAGATCCATCGCTATTGTGCTTGTTCATGACTTTAAAAGGAACACTTGTACGAACATAAACGAACAAATTTCTATATGAACATGAACAAGCGTAAACCTTTAATCTATCATTATCAGAACTAAAATAATAAATACCATAAAATATCCATGAGAGAGCTTGTTCAAGAGGCTTAACGAGCTGAACTCATCTATGCTGAACTCTGTTTGTATATTAAACGAGATTCAAAATAATGTTCAAACTTATTCTTTTACACAAGTAAACCAACATAAATAAGCTCTAATCGAGCTTATTTAGGAGGTTGTTCGCAAATATATTGGTTCGTTTACAATTACACCCTCAGTTTAGCTACGCTATTATTTACTATGTATGGATCTTTCGGTCACTATGTACATATTATTTTTGTTGAGGTTTAAGTACTCCGAAATTTGTTTTTTCTCCTATCTTTCGAAAAAATTTGTAGCCTATTTTTTAGCCGCTGTACATTGCAAAGTCTTTTTGAGTATTACCTAGTGACTGAAATGAAAGACTTTGAATTCCCCCATTTTTCCTGAAATAGACACCATTTATCACAATCAAAACAGTACTAATATTTGAGTGAAGAATGTAAGCTTTGCATGCTCATGATTTTTAACATCTGTAACTTCTTAGCTGCCTTTTATGGTTTGATGATCTTGAAACTTATCCTCTGAGAAGAAATTATAAAAGCATGCTTTTAATTAGAGATAACTGGCAGCAATTAGCTGAGGTTTCCATTATATCTCACATATATAGGCTATTGGTTCCCGTTATTATCAAATCTTTAGCAACAACGTAGCAAATGTGGCAAAATTAAGGCCCTTTGGACCTCATAGAATTGCTGCTTGGACGTTTATATTGGATCATGGAAGCAACTATGAGTGACAAGTGTGCCTCGCTAAAATAATTGATTGGATACCAACTACTAGGTATTGGTCCTACTGGAGGGATTGAGAAGAAATGAAAACTTAAATTAGTTTATCAAAGCTTTGCTATTTGATTTATGATTTTGATTTCTATGTATCTCTAATGAATTTTGCATAATATTTCTCGTGTTTTTAAGTAACTGAATCTTTTCTTCTACAAATGAATATTTTTCAACTATTGCATCTATTCTCTCTTCATCAATACATTTGTTGTGCATTGACTGAAAGAGGAGGGGGAGACTTTGCAGGGGTGTTGTGAATGGAGCTCTAAAATGGCTGGGAGACAACCTCTAGGTGAATTCTAAACTCACCAATGCTTATCTTGTGTCCTGTATTGGTCAGATTTCATTCCTCCTCACAAATGGTTCTTAAAGCGCCATGCAGCCATATACTTGCACTGATTTAAAGGGAACTTCTCAGCTTATACTGATGAAATTAAAATTATTTTTACTTGTCAAGAAAGCATTGTGATGAAAAAATCAAATTGCAGTCCAGTAGAAATTCTTTTATTTTTTCTAATGTAAATTTTAGTATTTGTAAGATTTATGAATTTATGCAAATTTACCTTTGTCAATATGTCAATTGATTTGTATTTTATAAGCAGGTTCAGCGACAACTTCTTGTTGCTGCAATAAATATTTAAAAAATGAATGTCTCATTTTTTGTTGAAGTTTCAGGATCATCCCAAGCGTGAGCCTATTGACTGGTTGGGTCAATCAGCCTCGTCATGACTTGGCTACTTGTTGAAGATGTTGAGATTCTTTCTGATTTAATAACATGTGGGTGGCATTTTTCTTTTAGTGTGTTGAATTTGAGATTAAATTTTAAAATCAATCGGTATACATAGAATCCAAGTGTTTTGAAATCTTACATGTGAAAGAACATTTTAAAATCCATGTATTTTCAAAATCTTTAATAAAATCCATCCGAAAGTACTACATACTTAAAGAAAAATTTTTGTAGGCTTAAAAAGAGCAAGTAGCCAATCCCTTACGTAAAGGCTTGGTTCTGTAAAGGTAAAAGCAAGTAAAATTTACAGAAGGCGAACCCAGAAATTTAGGGTTTGTTTGGATTGAGAGGAGAGGAATGAAAGGAGAAAAGTATTCTTCCAAGTTCTTTCATCTTTTTTGATTTACTTTACTTTCTCTTCATATCTTCAAATATATATATATATAAATTATGCTGGAAATATGAAAAAAAGAGTTTCTTTTTAAGTATGTTAAGAATGTGTAAATTGTTCACGAAAGTATTTAAAAGAAATGAAGATGAAAAAAAAGAAAAATGTTTTTCATAACTAAAATGGCTCTAAAAGTTATAAGGTTTGGAATAAAAGAATCACGTCATATTTTTTTTTTTTTATTTCTATTAAAAAAAATTCTCAAACAAAAAGTACGAGTACCATTTTATTTTCTCTAATTCTCTCGATCCAAACAAAAAGTAAATTTCCGGGCACTCATATCCCACAACAAAGTTGTATGGATAGTACTTGTTGTAATGCAGAGTCAGTTATTTAGTCAAGACTCATGATTCTTAATTGAGCATATTGATTATCAATGTCCAAAAGGTAATAAAAAATAAAACAATAAAAAAGATGAAAATGTAGAGAATTTTTTGAACCGACAAAGATAAATGAACCTCAAAAGAGCCACCTAATTTTAACACCCGAAACTGTCAACAAATAATTTTGCACCACGTTATGAAGCTTCACTAGTAACTTACCAATTTACCGTCAGAAATCACTATAATGAGTGGACAAACACAGTAACGAGTGAAGAAAAATAGTTTTTGAATAACTGAGTGTGAGATGCCAAAATTGGATAACACTATGAGTGTCCCTTATCAATGCCCTTTTTGAAAAATACACATTCCCTGTTTGTATGTTCATTGAATTAAGTTGCATAATGTATCGAAATATGTACCAACACTACTACGGACAATCCAAAGCAAAAAATTCCATGCTTCACTAGTAACTTATCAATTTACCAACATAAATCACTGTAATGAGTGGGCAAACACAGTAACGAGTGAAAAAAAAAAGTAGTTTCTTAATAACTTAGTGTGAGATTCCAAAATTGGATAACACTATGAGTCTCTTCTCAACGCCATTTTTGAAAATTACACATTCCCTATTTGCAGATTCATTGAATTAAGTTGCATAATGTATCCAAATATGTACCAACACTACTATGGACAATCTAAAGCAAAAAATTCCATGCTTCCCTCCATAAAAAAAAGAAAAGAAAAGAAAAGAAAAAATACAATGCAACTAGCAAGTACTACACAACTTGTCAATAAAAAAGATTAATTATGAAGAGAACCATAATAGATAATTAAATGGCTTTGCATACATGGGTTGACAAATTAAGATTTAAGAGAATCACCAGATTTAGGTAGTATTGTTCTTATTGAAAGCAATACCTACGCTAGAAAAATGGACTTTTTTATGCCCACCAAGTGCTTGACCAGATTCAAACACTTTATCACAAAATTGGCATTGAAAATTCCTTCGATCTTTAACATCACCGTTAGTGGCGACGGTAACGCTGAATTCTTTTTCATGCTCCTCTTCATGAAGCTTTGCCTTCTTATTCTTGTGGGTAGCTCTGTGTCCAACAAGTGCTTGATGATATCAGAATTGTTTCTTGCATATATTGCACTTGTATTCACCTTTCGACTTTGCTAGACTAGGAGTCAAGTAATACGTCTTACCGTCCTTATACTCATCATCATCATCTCGATCATGTTCGTCTTCATCTTCATCCATGAACACATCTCTAATGTCCACTACTTGTTTTTGTATTTTTGTCCATGTTGTATCCTTTGACATCATTATTAGAGTCATAGCAGCATTTTCAATAGAATAACGTTCAAAGACTGGACTCACCGATTTTGGTTGCTTGGGTTCGGATGGTAAGTTAAAGTTCTCCATCATTTGCGCCAAGGATTTGTGGCGCCGATTCGATCTTCTCTGATTCTTTGAAGACTCAGTTTCAATATTGTTTTTTGCTGCACCAGAGAGGTCATGGTTCACAGATAGGTAGAGGCAATGAATTTTGCTTGACAGGGTCCACTAGCTGAGGAAGATGGAGATGAATATTTGGGAGTTGATTTCGGTCTTTGGTTAGGGAGAGGTAGTACAACTAAATGAGATTTTAAATGACCTCCCCATGCTTTGCCATTAGCAAAGCTTCTGTTGCAGAGTTGACATATTTTACGCTTGTCCATGACTGAAAATTACCAAACTAACAAACCATTTCTTTTTCTATCTCTATATCTAAGTCACTCACTCTAGCTAGTTATGTGTCTTTTTCTCTATAGTCCTATCTCTATATATACACCAAGGAGAGTGAGAAGAGGTGGGTGGCATGAATGTAGAAGGAACAAAAGAGTGACCGTTACCAAAATAAAAAGGTTAAATATAGTGAGTATATCTGCTGCTATTTATTTGATATGGAATGAACATGGCTTTTTTTTTTTTTTTTTTTTTTAATGTGATATTGAATTCATATTAATTGCTTCAAGGGCAATGAGTACAATAAAGAAACTAAAGAAGAAGATGCATGTATGTAATCAAATCCTATATGCATACCTTTGGTTAAAAAAGGGATACGAGAGAGAAGAAAAATAGAGATATAGGTAATCAAAATAGTTTATTGCAGGGAAAGGAGACCAAAAAATTCTTTTTAATTTATAAGATAAAACACAGGTGAAACGCTTTACATCTTTATTTTATTTCAAAGTCATTTAATTTTCTATTGTCAAGATAGGAGCTTCACTAACCGACAATGATTGTATACACCCTGTATAACATTCCTAAACTAAAGAATTACTTTCTTTATATGCTCAAAGAAATGTTTCTATCTTTCTGGATGACGTCAATGCTGCTATAGTCTTTGTCCATGTTTGATGGTTGAATCATAATATGACACGTTAGATGTAACAAATAGAAATTGTCATGCCACCTCAATAATAAAATAAAATCAAATGTGTTATTAATTTGAGTTGACTAATAAACTTATTTGGTGGAATTTAGTGGCAGTAAGCCAAGATTGTTGTAGATTTTAATTAAGGTTTAAATACGAGTGTTATTCATAGTTAAGTATCTTTACTATCAAAGTTCAAAAATGAGGAAAAACAGTATAAAAAGTGTAAACATAGAACATTTTTTTTTAAATAATGCACATTTCCTATTTGGTTGTTCATTTCTAGAATTCTAGGTTGCATAATATACCAAAACTTATTGTCATAGCTTTGGCAGAAAAGGGTTCTATATAAGGGACGATTTTTTTTTTCTCATTTAGTGATGCACTTTTTAACATCATATACCGACACTTTACCAAGTGTGAATAACTAAAACGAAAACATTAGATATGCTTCAACGAATCAACTTTGACGATGCTTTTTAGTGTCGCCAAATGTTGGAAATCACCTTGATAAGATGCCCAAGTGGTGATCTTCCAAACGCCCAAGTCTTGAATGACTTGTAGAAAGAAAAACAACAATCGAACACAAGAACAGAAAATCAAAGAAAGAAAAGAAGACAAGCAATTGTTATCGAGGTTCGGCAACGTGCTTACGTCCCCGTGAGTTCCTCCGAACTCTCTACACTATCTCAATGGTTCTTACAAAGTTACAACAATCCTCTTCAAGAATCCAAGTTCTTGAAGAAACAAGAAGAGAACTAGAAAGTGATAGTCCTATTACAAAGTTTTCTATCAATTCTATACTATCCTCTCTTCTTTACAACCAGCCTAACAAAGAGTCCTTCTTGTGTTTGTCACTCTACACAATTCTCTCTAAGTGTTTACAATGATCTCACAATGTCACAAATCTCTCTTGTATGTGTGTTGTATATCTTGTTGTAGTGTTGTGAAAATGAGGCTTGAGAACCCCTTTTATAGCCTTTCACTTCTTGGACATTCTTGTGAATCAATCTCCACCCTTTGATCATGATCTTCACTTAATCATGGCCTTTTATCATTCTCTAAGTGGTGCTGTGCGTTTTGGACTTGCGTACACACTTTTGGAGAGCCTTGAAGCCTGCTGCCCAAGTGTGCAGCAGTGTACCTGGGCGGTGCGGAGCTGGGGCTGTCCCTGAGGGCGTGTATGCTGTGAGGCACGGCGCTGGGCGTGCGCACTGGGCCCTGACCTGATGCTGCTGCCTTCTGATGCTGTGCGCACATGCTTCTACTGCTGTGCAGAAGTGCGCACACTAGTGCGCATGGTCTTCCCTTGCTCCAAATTGATGGACAAACATGTGCGCAGCCATTAGACTTGCTAAACTTTGATACTCCACATTTAGTTTGGAGTTTAACCAACCTTAGACCATGTTTGGACATGTTTGAACCTTGGACAAATAACAACAATCTCTACCTTTGTTTTAAGTGTTCAAAAAACCTGAACCATTGTGCAGAAAGCTTCGGGATCCAAACTCATCTTGAGTTACCAATTAACCAACTCAAATCCTAAGTAATTCAAGGCAATTATGAACTTACTTAGAGGTAAGACTTTAGTACCCAAGTCCGCAGGATTTTCTTCCGTGGCAACCTTATCCACATGGATGCATCCTTTCGTACCATTTTCTAGAATGTAATGATACCGAACATCCACATGCTTCGTCCCCTCATAGAACATCGAATTCCTCCACAAGTGCCCCTCACTTAATTTATCCGAAGATACCACCACCTGCTCTTTTAGGACCTCCCACTCGTCCAACAACCCTTTGCACCCCATAGCCTCCTTTATGGCTTCCGTAGCCGCTATGCATTTTGCCCCGGTTGTTATGAGTACTACCACTGGCTGCCACTGAGCCTTCAAACACCTCAGCAACCTCTTCATCCCAAGCCAATGCTATTTTCCGGGATTACTCACACATTTGCTGAAAACACCAATTGCCCGAGAAACACTAAACTTGTTTCTTTCCTTTTCCTAGATGATTCTCATCCCAAGGATCATTTGTGTAAGGCTGAGATCCTTCCTCTCGAACTCCTCACTGAGTTAAGATGTAAACCTTTCCATCCTCTTCCTGCCGTTCCAACCCAACAGCCCATCAATGACATAGGTGAGGATACTCACCATCTTCTCCACCTTGTGTCCAGGTGAGAAAGTTTCTGTGAAACCTATGTCTTCTCTTCTTGTGAACCCATTCGCCACTAGCCTAGCCTTGTTCCGGACTTCATCTCCTGGAGGGTACCCTTCTTTACAATCCACAACTCTCTGATTACCCGAAATGTGTACTAATTCCCAGAAGTTGTTCTTCCTCAAAGAATTCATTTCTTCCTCCATAGCTAGCTTCGATCTTGGCGAATCCTTACATCCTATATAAGTCTCTTGTTCACTCATCCCTCCTTTTGTCTAAGGAGTTGCTGCATCTGCAGCATCCGCAAACCTATATCTTGAAGGTGGTCCGACCAGCCTTCTTTCCCGATTTCTTGTGAGCTGATAGTCCTTTCGACTTGCTGCATCAACCTCTTCTAGTTCAGCCTCCTCTTGAGTGCCCTGAGCATGGCCTTCATCCAAGGGCTCTACCTAGTCCGAACCCTCTTGCTTTCCTTGCTCTACCTGAACTGAATCTTCCTTGATGCTATGCTCCACAAGAGCCAAACTGGTTTGCTCACTAATCTCTGCAGGGTTAGTTTTGCAGGGTTAGTTTTCTCCAAGTAGGGAAATAACAATTCATTAAAAATAACATCCCTACTTATAATGAGTTCCAATCCTTCTTTCTCTAAGGACCACAACCTATATCCCTTAACCCCATCACCATATCCTAGCAATATACATTTTCTAGACCTAGGGCCAAGTTTATCCTTCTTTTGATGTGCATATGCTGCACACCCAAAAGTCTTAAGGTTGTTTAATTCAGGGGGTTTTTCACTCCACATCTCAATGGGAGTCTTGAGCTCTATTGCTCTAGAGGGTGATCTATTCACCAAGTATGCAGCTGTTGCTATAGCTTCTCCCCAAAAATATTTTGGTAACCCGGATCCTATTAGCATGCACCTAACTTTTTTAATAAGGGTTCGATTCATTCTTTCAGCAAATCCATTTTTCTGGGGTGTTTTTACAACCGTCCTATGTCTTAGAATGCCATTTAATTCATAGAATTTATCAAAATCCTTGTTGCAAAATTCTAAGCCATTATCGGTTCGTAAAGCTTTAACTACCCTACCTATTTGAGTCTCAACCAGCCCTTTCCACACCACTAAGTTATTCAATGCATCTGATTTATTTTTCAGCAAATAAACCCAAACTCTTCTTGAATAATCATCAATTAAAGACAGAAAGTAAAAGTTACCTCCCTGTGTTGGTGTTCTTGCTGGTCCCCAAAGGTCCGAATGAATGTAGTCAAGAATCCCTTTGGACTTGTGCACTCTGGTGTTGAAGCTGACCCGGTGTTGCTTCCCAAGAATGTAACTCTCCTAGAAATCTAGTTTTTCTACTTTGTCACCACCAAGTAGACCTTCCTTGTTAAGCACTTGTAGACCTTTCTCGCTCATGTGTCCCAAGAGAGTGTGCCAAAAGGCTGCCTTGTCCAGCTCAACCATCAAGCTTGCTGCTTGATCATTGGTTTTTGTTTCTCCGATCATCTTATAGATTCCATCGTTTATTGCTGCCTTGATCACTACCAAAGATCCCTTGGCCACCTTGATATTTCCTCCCTCTAATTTGCATGTGTACCCCATGGAATCCAGTTACCCCAATGAGATCAAGTTCCTCTTCAAATCTGGAAGATATCTTACATTTCGCAGCAGCCTTGTGACTCCATCAAACATCCTCAATTGGATGTCTCCAATCCCTTTCACTTGGCAAGAATTGTCATTCCCTAAGAAGACCCTTCCTTCATTGATCTCCTTGAAATTCTTGAACCATTCTTTGTGAGGGCATATATGGTAGGTGCACCCGAAATCAAGAATCCATTTTCCGCTGCCTTGCCTTCTGCTCACATTTGAGCACACAACAAGAACCTCATCTTGCTGTTCTCCCTTGGCAACTGAAGCCTCTCCATTGTTGGTATGGCTTCTCCTCTCATCCCATAACCACTTCTTGCACTCTTTCTTGAAATGGCCCTCCTTGTTGCAGTAGAAGCATCTCCTTCCTCCTCCATATCTTCTCTTGGAGTGGGATCTCCCATGGCTCTGCCCTCTACCTCTTGATTTCTCCCGGTAGCTGCTATGGTTTCTGCTGCCATTCCGAGCTGCTGGCCTTCCTCTTACGAATAGCCCTTCACCACTTGATGTCTCCTTCATCTTGGCTTTGAAATCATGTGCCCTTATGGCATTGATCACAATCTCCTTTATCAAAGAATCCCTTCCATACTCAATTGCATTAATCAAATTATCAAAGCAATCTGGAAGTGAATTTAATAAAATGACAACCAATTGTTCATCCGGAAAAGTAATGCTACAACTATTCAAATCTTGAACTAGCTTGTTAAAGACATCAAGATTATCTTGCAATTCCTTACTAGGGTCCATTTTAAAAGCAAAGATTCTTTTAAGAAGATAAATTTTGTTAGGGAGAGTTTTGGTAAGAAACAACTCATCTAGTTTCTTCCATATGACAGTCGGATCCTCCGAGTCTCCGCACTCCCTTGTGACACTATCTGACATATGCAAGAAAATGGTGCTATAAGCCATCTTCTTTATCTCAGTCTGCTGGTCCTTCGTGACACTTGCTGGAAAAGCATCATTTTCTCCAATAGCCAAGTCCACTTTCTGCTGCATTAGAACTGCCTTGATCTTCCGCTTCCATAGGGCAAAGTCCCCCTTTCTATCAAACTTCTCCACACAGAAATTTGAAGCCATCTTTTATGAACAAGATCCCAGATTTGTGCACTAACCACAACTGCTTTCTTCAACTTCAAGAACACAGATCGAAGATGGATCTTTAACACCGTTCTTGAATCAACCTTTAAGAACACGACCGGATCTTGATCTTTACACCGTTCTTGAATCACCCAAGAAGTTTGATCTTTAATTCTTGAAGTTTTGGCTCCGTACCTTCTACTTCTTAGTCCGATAACCAGCTGCTTAGCTCTGATACCACTATTGGAAATCACCTTGACAAGATGCCCAGGTGGTGATCTTCCAAACACCCAAGTCTTGAATGACTTGTAGAAAGAAAAACAACAATCGAACACAAGAACAGAAAATCAAAGAAAGAAAAGAAGACAAGCAATTGTTATCGAGGTTCGACAAAGTGCCTACGTCCCCGTGAGTTCCTCTGAACTCTCTGCACTATCTCAATGGTTCTTACAAAGTTACAACAATCCTCTTCAAGAATCCAAGTTCTTGAAGAAACAAGAAGAGAACTAGAAAGTGATAGTCCTATTACAAAGTTTTCTATCAATTTTATACTATCCTTTCTTCTTTACTACCAGCCTAACAAAGAGTCCCTCTTGTGTTTGTCACTCTACACAATTCTCTCTAAGTGTTTACAATGATCTCATAATGTCACAAATCTCTCTTGTATGTGTGTTGTATATCTTGTTGTAGTGTTGTGAAAATGAGGCTTGAGAACCCCTTTTATAGCCTTTCACTTCTTGGACATTCTTGTGAATCAATCTCCACCCTTTGATCATGATCCTCACTTAATCATGGCCTTTTATCATTCTCCAAGTGGTGCTGTGCGTTTTGGACTTACGCACACACTTTTGGAGAGCCTTGAAGCTTGCTGCCCAAGTGTGCAGCAGTGTGCCTGGGCGGTGCGGCGCTGGTCATGGGTGGTGCGGCGTTGGGGCTGTCCCTGAGGGCGTGCATGTTACGAGGCATGGCACTTGGCGTGCGCGCTGCTCCCTGACCTAATGCTGCTGCCTTCTGATGTTGTGTGCACATGCTTCTGCTGCTATGCAGAAGTGCTCACACTAGTGCACATGGTCTTCCCTTGCTCCAAATTGATGCACACACATGTGCGCAGCCATTAGACTTGCTGAACTTTGATACTCCACATTTAGTTTGGAGTTTAACCACATTTAGACCATGTTTGGACATGTTTGAACCTTGGACAAATAACAACACCAAATGGTAAATTTTTTGGTAACCAGTTAATTTTCACGACGTTTAAAAACTCATCAAGAGGACAAATATTGTAATGCTTTGGACTTAAAAAAACCCCTCATTAGAAACTTAAGACTATTATGTTTGGCATGAACGTGTTTACAATAGCAACCGTAATATTTCGTCACCATTATTTACCACTATCGTTTTGATAGTCACAGTCATTATGGTGTGTAGTAGACGAGAAAGTAAAATAATTTTTTATGCCTTTTTATTTACTAGTATGATAAAAAAATCAACTATATACTCAAGATAAACAACATATTTCACCTAAAAATTAAAGTAAATAACTATTTAGTTTTCAATTTCTACTTCACTGCCACTATTATTTACCTTATTTTAGTAAATAAATTGTGGGAAGTTGAAAAAGATTTCTGACCACGATGCATGTGATCCACATTTTAACACTCGCGAACGCTATGCAACCACAATCGCAATTTAAAACCATTATTTCCCTTTAATGATGCTAACTAGCTAGTGTTGCAATGTGAATCTATTTGGCGACAACCAGATGCCATTTTTCGGTCCTCTTGTTGGTGCTTTGTCCAAATATTTGCCAATGTTTTCTATACGTATTATATCACAAAGGATTCGAATTTGTCCCTATTTCATCTAAAATAATTATGAAATTTCAATACTTGTAACCAGTCATTCAAAAGAAAAACGTCGATATTTAACTAGAAAATGAAATGAAGAAATTAAAATATGGTTACAATCAATGTATAGTAACAAATACAAAATCGTTATTGAATACAAAAGGAGAGCTCAATCAACAATCCAACGAACGTGTCATGGCTAATAGCGATTTGACTCATTAATATCTTCAGAAGTCAATAAATAAGTTAAATTGAAGAGAAACACAATGCTAGGAGCTCCTCTAGTTAACCTAAAAAAGATGGTGAGTTACTTCACATGGGATGTCAATTCAAATCCGTTATAGTTCGTGTACTCCTTTTAGGATGTTATCTCCTAATAAAACTTTTGGTTTTCTTCATCATTACACAATTCCCTATAGCCCACCCGTCCTATAGGAACTCAGTTTCCCATATAGGTGAAAGGGTAGCTACAACCTTAAAGCCCCTCACTTGTTTATATGCATTCTAAGTTTTTTCTTATTTTTTTTTTCTAAACGAAGAAAAAATACTTAATGCCTCAATTTTGAATATATTTAAATTTCTATGCATTGGCATGGGAGATGGAAGGAGAAATGGAAAAAAAATATAGAAAAGAAAGAAGAGAAAATGTTGTTTTGTAATGGAAATTCAGCAAACATGTAATTTTTTTAAAAATTAATTATAAAAAATTAGAAAGTGTGAAAATTTATCTATCTTTTTTTTTCTTCTAATTTTCTCTCTTTTTAATACAAAACTAAATAAAGAGTTTCCATCATGGTTTTATTAGCAAGTCACACTATCCAGATATGAGATATGTTAGCCGATAATAATTACATACACTTTATAATTACAAAAAAAAAAAAAAAACCAGGGGAAATATCGTTTCTACCTTGCAAAGTGTGAGCCCAATTTTCTGACTAAGTCGATTCAAATCGTCCAATTTCAAAGTCTTCAAGCACAAGTCTCTAAAAAGGACACTCACATCAATTAGTGGGTCACAGACGTCCCTAGGCAAGAATCCATATATGGCAATAGGAAGATATTGTTATAGAAATATATTGGAAATCACCTTGACAAGATGCCCAAGTGGTGATCTTCCAAACACCCAAGTCTAGAATGACTTGTAAAGAAAAGATACAGCAACCAAAGCAAGAAATAAGACAAGCAATTGTTATCGAGGTTCGGCAATAGTCTACGTCCCCGTGAGTTCCTCCGAACTCTCTGCACTAAATCAATGGTTCTTACAATCACAACAACCCTTCTCCAAGAATCCACAAGTTCTTGAAGAAAAAAAGAAGAGAACAAGAAAGTGATAAGGTCTTGAGATACCCTGGAACTTTCCCCCTTGGAAATTCCACTTACAAGTCCCTTGAATCCCCTTTTTATACTAATCTTTCTCTTTACAACTAGCCTCTCTAATGAGTCCCTCTTGTATGTCTGTGTCTTTAAACTCTCATACAATTCTTTTATTCACATGTTCTATCACAATTTTTGTTGAGAATGAAGCTAGGTGACCCTTTATATAGTGCACAAACTTCTGACCAATCTTGAGTGTCATTCTCCACCCTTAGATCTTGATGACCAATCAACCATGGCCCTCCATCAATCCTAAGTGATACTGTGTGTTTTGGACTTGCACCCATGCACTTAACAAAAGGTTGGATCAAGTTAATCATGTGTTCATCAGTGTGCCTAGCGCCTAGGCCTCCAACAGGGCGCGTTGCAGTCTTGGGCAAAACACCTTTTCACCACTTTCTGGGTGCCGCGGCCTTGGGTAAGGGGCGCCGCAGCCTTGGCCTTCCTCCAGCATCCTCACTTGCTGGGCGTCGCAGCCTGGGAGGAGCAGGGCTGTGGCACACACTGATGTTGGACCTTTCAAAGCTGTGCGCACTTCTTTGTCTTGCTGAAAGGAGAGGTGTGCACACACCCAAAGTGGGGTGCACACTTGTGTGCACTCCTTTAACATGCTGAAATTTATTCTTCCAACCCTTATTTACACCTTAACCATGTTTAAACCATGTTTAAACCTTAGACAAATACCAACAATCTCTACCTTTGTCTACACGTTTAAACCCAAACCATTGTGTAGAGAACTTCAGGATCCAAACTCATCTTGAGTCATCATATCAACCGACTCCAATCCTAAGTAGTCCAAGGCAATGATTGAACTTACTTAGAGGTAGAACCTTGGTGCTTAAATCTGCAAGATTTTCTTCCGTGGCTACCTTGTCCACATGAATGCATCCTTCCGTACCATTTTCCTAAATGTAATGATACCAAACATCCATATGCTTTGTCCTCTCATGGAACACCGAACTCCTCCACAAGTGCCATACACTTTGGATATTCGAAGACACCACCACCTATTCTTTTAGGATCATCCACTCGTCCAACAACTTTCACCACATAGCCTCCTTTATATCTTCTGAAGCCACTATGTATTCTGCCTCCGTTGTTGAGAGTGCTACCACCGGCTGCCACTAAGCCTTCAAATATCTCAGCAACCACTTCATCCCAAGCCAATGCTTCTTTTCGGGATTACTCATAAATCTAATAAGAACACCCATTGCTTAAGAAATGTCTGGTCTAGTGCTTACCATCATAGACATGACTGGTCCAACCACACTAGAGTAAGGAACCTTTACCATTTCCTTCTTCTCCTCATCCATTCCAGGACATTGTTCGCTGAAGAACTTGAAATGACTAGCAAGGGGAACCTTCACTGGTTTACCATCTTCCATGGAAGATCGAGAAACCTTCAACTTGTTTCTCTCACTTTCCCGAATTCTTCTCATACCAATGATCTTTTGTGTAAGGCTGAGATCCTTCCTCTCGAACTCCTCACTGAGTTGAGATGTAAACCTTTTCATCCTCTCCTTATTTTTCCGAACCAATAACATTTCATTGGCATAGATGAGGATAATCACCACTTCATCCACCTTATGTCCAAGTGAGAAGGTTTCTGTGAAATCCATGCCTTTTTTTCTCGTGAACCCCTTCGCCACCAGCCTAGCCTTGTTCCAGACTTCTTCTCCGGGAGGGTACCCTTCTTTGATCTTGTAAGTCTACTTACAATCCACAACTCTCTGTTTTCCTGGAATGTGCACCAATTCCCAGAAGTTGTTCTTCCTCAAAGAATCTATTTCTTCCTCCATAGCTAGCTTCCATCTTGGTGAATCTTTACATCCCATAGCATCAATGTAAGTCTCTTGTTCACTCATCTCTTCTTCTGTCTAAGGAGCTGCTGCATCCACAGCATCCGCAAAACCATATCTTGAAGGTGGTCCGACTAGTCTTCTTTCCCGATCTCTTGTGAGTTGATAGTCTTTCCAACTCCTTGCATCATCTTCTTTCAGTTCAGCCTCCTTATGAGTGTCCTGAGCTTGGTATTCATCAATGGGCTCTACCTGGTCTGAACCCTTTTACCTTCCTTGCTCTACCTGAACCGAATTCTTCTTTATGCTATGCTCCACAAATATTGAACTGGTTTGCTCACTAGCCCTTGCAGGGTTAGTTTTCTCTAAATAGGGAAATAACAATTCATTAAAATTAACATCCCTACTTATTATGAGTCTCAATCTTTTTTGTTCTAAGAACCATAACCTATACCCCTTAGCCCCTTCCCCATATCCTAAAAACACATATTTTCTAGATCCTGGGCTAAGTCTATCATCCTTTTGATGTGCAAACGCAGCACACCCAAAAGTCCTAAGGTTGTCCAACTCAGGGGGTTTTTCACTCCACATCTCTTTGGGAATCTTATGGTACACAATCCTAGAGGGTGATCTATTAACCAAATAGGTAGCAGTAGACACCACTTCCCCCGAAAACATTTTGGTAATTCGGATCTATCTAACATGCACCTAACCTTTTCTATAAGAGACTTATTCATCCTCTTAGCAACTCTAATTTGCTGAAGGGTTTTCACAACCGTTCTATATCTTAGAATACCATTTAACCTACAGAATTGATCAAGTTCTTAGTTTAAAATTTCTAAGCCATTATCGGTTCTTAACACCTTAACTACCCTGCCCCTTTGAGTCTCTACTAGCTTTTTCCACACCACTAATTTATTCAAAGCATCTGATTTATTTTTAACCAAATAAACCCAAACCTTTTTGAATAATCATCAATTAAAGACAGAAAGTAAAAGTTACCTCCTAGTGTTGGTGTCCTTGCTGGTCCCCAAAGGTCCGCATGAACGTAGTCAAGAATGCTCTTAGACTTGTGCACTCTGGTGTTGAAGCTGACCCGATGTTGCTGCCCAAGAACACAACTCTTGCAGAAATCAAGTTTCTCTACCTTGTCACCATCAAATAATCCATTCTTGCTTAAAACTTGTAGGCCTTCTTCGCTTATATGTCCCAAGTGAGTGTGCCAAAGGGCTACCTTCTCCATCTTAGCCATCAAGCTGGTTGTTTGACCCTTGATGTCCATTCTCCAATCATCTCATAGAGACCATCCTTCATTGCTACTTTGATCACTATCAAAGATCCCTTGGCTACCTTGATCTTTCCTCCCTCTGCTTTATATGTGTACCCTATGGAATCTAGCTACCCCAATGAGATCAAATTCTTCTTCACATCCGGAAGATACCTCACATTCCTCAGCAGCCTTGTCATTACATCAAACATCCTCAACTGGATGTCTCCTATCCCCCTCGCTTGGCAAGAATTGTCATTCTTCAAGAAGACCCTTCCATCATTGATCTCCTTGAAATTCTTAAACCATTCCCGGTGAGGGCACATGTGATGAGTGCACCCAGTATCCAGGATCCATTTCCTATTGCCTTCTTGCCCCTTGCTCACATCCGAGCACATATCAAGAACATCACCATCTTGCTATTCTGTTTTGGCAACTGAAGCCTCTCCATTCTTGGTATGGCTTTTCCCTCTTCCCTCATCTTCTCCTTGCAATCTTTCTTGATATGACCCTCTTTGTGGCAGTAGTAACATTTCTGCCCTCCAAATCTCAGTTTGGAATGCATTCTCCCATGGCTTTCTCCTCTATGTTTGTCCCGTTAGTAGCCATGTATGTTCCTGTGCACTCTCCCATAGCTCTCTCCTCTACCTCTATCCCGATAGTAGCCATATATGTTACTGTGCACTCTCCCAAGGCTCTCTCCTCTACCTCTGTCCCGGTAGTAGCCATGTATGTTGTTTTGCACTCTCCTATGGCTCTCTCCTCTACCTCTGTCATGGTAGTAGCCATGGATGTTGCTGCTATACCGATTTGCTAGCCTTCTTATAATGAACAGCCCTTCTCCACTTGATGCACTCCTCATCATGGCATCAAGATCATCTTGCAACTCTTTATTAGGATCAAATTTAAAAGCGAAGATTCATTTACGAAGATACCTCTTATTAGGGATAGTCTTGGCAAAAAACAACTCATCTAGTTTCTTCAATATGACAGCTGGATCTTTCAAGTCTTCGCACTCCCTTGTGACATTATCCGACATGTGCAAGAAGATGGTGTTGTATGGCATCTTTTTCATCTTATTCCGCTGGTCTTCCGTGGTACTTACTGGAAAAGCATCATCTTCTCTAATCGCCAAGTCCACTTTCTGTTGCATAAGAACAGTCTTGATCTTCCGCTTCCATAGGGAAAAATCTCCCTTTCCATCAAACTTCTCAACCATGAAGTTTGAAGCTATCTTGCGAAGATGATCCCAGATTTATGTAGCACCCACAATTGCTCTCCAACTTCTTCTAAATCTTAAGAACACAGATCGAAGATTGATCTCAATACCGTTTTTGAATCAATCTCAAGAACACGATCAGATCTTGATCTTTACTTCGTTCTTGAATCACCCTCAAGAACACGATCATATATTGATCTTAACTCCGTCCTTGATTCACCTCAAGAACTAGATTAGATATAGATCTTAACTCCGTTCTTGAATCACCCAAGAAGTTGACCTTCGATTCTTGGAGTCTTTCTCCGACACCTTTTCTTCTTGCTCCGACATCTTTTCTTCTTGCTCTGACACCCAGCTGTACTAGCTTTGATATCACTGTTGGAAATCACCTTGACAAGATGCCTAGGTGGTGATCTTCCAAACACCCAAGTCTAGAATGACTTGTAAAGAAAAGATACAGCAACCAAAGCAAAAAAGAAGACAAGCAATTGTTATCGAGGTTTGGCAATAGCCTACGTCCCCGTGAGTTCCTCCGAACTCTCTACACTAAATCAATGGTTCTTACAATCATAGCAACCCCTCTCCAAGAATCCATAATTTTTTGAAGAAACAAAGAAGAGAACATGAAAGTGATAAGGTCTTGAGATACCCTGGAACTTTCCCCCTTGGAAATTCCACTTACAAGTCCTTTGAATCCCCTTTCTATACTAATATCTCTCTTTACAACCAGCCTTTCTAATGAGTCCCTCTTGTATGTCTGTGTCTTTGCACTCTCATACAATTCTCTTATTCAGATGTTCTGTCACAATTGTTGTTGAGAATGAAGCTAGGTGACCCTTTATATAATGCACCAACTTCTTAACCAATATTGAGTGTCATACTCCACCCTTAGATCTTGATGACCAACCAACCATGGCCCTCCATCAATCCTAAGTGATGTTGTGCATTTTGGACTTGCACCCATGCACTTAACAAAAGGCTGAATCAAGTTAATCATGTGTGCATCAGTGTACCTAGCGCCTAGACCTCCAACTGGGCGCGCTGCGGCCTTGGGCAAAACACCTTTTCACCACTTTCTGGGCACCGTAGCCTTGGGTAGGGGGCGCTATAGCGTTGGCCTTCCTCCAGCATCCTCACTTGTTGAGTGCCACGGCCAAGGAGGAGTAGGGCCGTGGTGCACACTGATGCTGGACCCTTCAACGCTATGCGCACTTCTTTGTCTTGCTGAAAGGAGAGGTGTGCACACACCCAAAGTGGGGCGCACACTTGTATGCACTCCTTTAACATGCTGAAATTTATTCTTCCAACCCTTGTTTAAACCTTAACCATGTTTAAACCTTAGACAAATACCAACAAAATATGTGGTGATCATGACTTTTCATACTCGATATCTTCCACTCTCTTTCATTCACACACCGTGATATATTAGAGAGATACCCATATGGAGCCTTTAATTCACTTAAAAACTTGCGCAAAACCTTTTTCTCTTCCATAGAAAGTGTAAACTATGCATGTGGCACTTATACATTTTCTTGTACTCCTATAGGGTTAAGCTCTTGTCTTATACCCATTCTTATCAAATGATAACAACCTTTGAGTGTGTCCTTTGTCTTGCCTATTATACTCATCATTGTAGTTAAGATATTTTCACTAATATTTTTCTCAATATGCATGACATCCGAATTGTGATGCAATTTAAGCATAGACCAATAAGGCAATGTAAACAAGATACTCTTCTTTTTCAAATTGTATAAACTATTTGAACTATCATACTTTATCATTTTATCTTTAACAAATGATTGTTGTCTAAATAAGTCAAAATCCTTTAACACTTCATTACCCGTCAATGCAATAGGATGACATCTATTTTCCTTTTTACCATCAAAAGATATTGTATTTTTCCGCCACCTATGATTAATGGGTAAGAATCGAAGATGACCCATATAACAAATCTTACTTACCACTTAAGTGTTGTGAGCAAGTGTCTTTATGTCAAGAAGGACATACCAAATAACCTTTACTCATCCATTCTGAAAGGTGAGCGTAGGCGAGGAAGTCATTATTGGTCCAAATTATTGTAGCACGTATTTTAAAATTTTGTTTTGCATGTGCATCATATATTACTGTGCCTTCCTCCCACAATTCTTTCAACTCTTTAATCAAAGGCTACAAATAAACATATATATCTATACTAGGACAATTTAGACTGGAATAAACAAGGATAACATGAAATATGGTTACTTCATGCACATGTAAGGGGAAAAATTATACGGGATGAGAACTATGGGCTGTAAACTATGCTATGAACTCAGGTTTGTCTAAGCCTCACATTTCGAGATTTTTCTCCAAAGGACTTATGTTATTCATCAAATAACTTCCATGCAGGACTGTTCGCTGGATGCCTCATAACACCATCATCCATTCGGTTTTGTGCCACCTCATTTCCATAGCTATCTTACTTGACATATAAAATCTTTGCATTCTTTGAGCCAATGGAAAGTATCATGGCACTTTATACGGTATATTCTTACCTTTTCCATTGCTCTGCTTCCATCAAGATAAGCCATAAGTCAAACACTCACTTGCATTAGCATACACATCCCAGTATAGAACACAATCATTTCTATATACATCAATCTTCACATAGTTTAACCCAAGTTCACCAATGTACTTCATTGCATTATAGTGAGAGTCCGGCAACTTCTTCTCACCGTTAGGGATTAGTTCTCTTACTAGCTGAAGCTTGCTATCGAATGAAGAATTGGTCCATTTATGAAAAGACTTCAGGTGAAGTAATTTAACTATAGCTAATAATTTCGAATGTTCACAACCAAGATATAATTTCTCTTGTGATTCCCCTAGTAAACAGTAAAATTTTGAAGCTTCAATGTTATGCTAATCCAGTACACTTGCTTCACCTTGATTATGGTTATTATAGTCACCACCAAATTCAACATTCATACCAACCCTATTGCACACATCATTAACTAATCCTTTAATGTCATCACCAAGAAAAGATTTGACATTAGTTTCATCATCATTATGATGATTGGATTCAGTTGATTCATCTCTTATCTGCCCATGATAATACCATATGGTATAGCTTCTAAAAATCCCATGTCTTAACAAATGAACTTGGACTTCATCTCTTAGCTTATAACAAGTATTTCTACATCAAGTGCATGGACACCTAATCTTGTCATGCATTACAGTATGTTGAAATGAAAAATCAAGAAAACATCAATTCATCTTTCATAATTGGGCCGAATCCTATCTCAAATTTCCATCCAATTCTTATCTCACCCCATTATGTAACCAATATTGCAAAAATTCCAACAAAATCTATTTTATGCACAACACAAAAATAAGTATCATTCCAATAGTATTTAATGAATTAAAAATCATAAATAAGAATAAAAAATACACCAATTATATTTATTATTTAATATGTCAATTTGAGAGAATTTTAAGTTCCTCCAAAAAAAACAAAAAGGAAAAGCCAAAAGGCATCCTAAAAGATGAAGACACGATATGTGGATCATGTGATAACATCAAGATGCTAAAGCATCATCACTGTGACATGGGCAATATCAACTTTGTCAACACAACACACAACTCTATTATTAGTAAATCATGTGTTCATTTCAAGTGATTAATCAAAAAAGAAAAATCACATTCACAAAATTGAAGAGCTAACAAAAGAAAATACTATATTCACAAGATTAAAAAGCTAACACAGCACTAATCTTGTGATAGTGATGATTATGATATATAGTTGAACAAAAGATAAGCCCAAGAGCCCACTTAACTTTTAAGCCCAATAGAGTTATCACTCCTCAAATACATTAACCAATATTCGGGCCCAAGTTACTTGAGCACCATTCTTTTTCTTTTATTCCTAGTCATATCCATAAAAAATAAAAATAAAAAGTAGTGTGCATTGAATTAACTTCCAAGAACCAGTTAAATTTCTACAATATCATATAATTGATTTAAAATCTAATCTAGAGCAAAGCAAAGAGTTCCTATACTAATACACATGCAGTATCTCAACTTGAAAGGCGTAAATCAAGGAGTACATATGAATCTAACAGTGACAATAAAGAGGAAAAATAAAACACCAATCAGTACCCAAATGATTTTATCTAATACTAGAACCAATCATATGAAAATTGCATATTTCTTTGTAGCATTTTAACAAACAACCACCATGCATAATTAAATATAACAAACACCATTAGAAAAGAAATCAAATTTAGATTCCATGTAAATCCTTATCAGTAAAGATAGTATTACTTATGGAGCTTTAATCCATGCTCAAAAGAAGAAATCAAACAATTCAGCATGCAAAATTCAATGTTACTTAGCCTTTCTAATTGTTGCTTGCTAAACAGCGAGTTAGAGGAAGAGAGTATACTTTACTGTAGCTACTACTGTAAAAAAGAAATGGTTTCCAAAATATGGTTATGTTTTACTAACTTGAAAGAGAATAAGGTGATGGTGATAATTTGAGAAGAAAAGTGAGAAAATTTAAGAACAAGAAAAAGGAATGAGAAGAAAAAAATGAAATCTGAAAGGCCATTGCCATGGATCGAACACGAGAATACTTACCACTATATAACAACAACCCTTGATGTGAATCTAGTTTCATTATTGAATATTTCATTAATTCTTTCTAAAATTTCTACCTTTGGAAGTTACCATTAAGGGAAATTTAGGGCACCAACGACCTTTGTAGGTATTTACAGAGACTATAATCCATCAGAATTGAAGGTTTTATTAAAATCAATAACTTTCATGTTATGTTTATACTAGAGGTTGGGCTTTTACTACATTATTTAAGTTAAATGATAAGGAAACAAATATGGTCCTTTTGGTACACAGATAGGATTACAGTGGGATTAGGATTACGATTATAGTAGGATAGGATTAGAATGATTAAAATGAGGTTATTTTAATTCTATTTTCTGTTCATGAGACTGTTGGATTAGGATTAAAGTGAGATAACATATCAAAAGACTAAAATAACCTTTTATATTTTATTATAAATCTTTTTATTATATATATAACCGATACCTTTTTTTCTTTGCTTTTATGCTTTTTCCTCTGTTAGAGATTATTTTTTTGGGTACTTGTTTACCAAAAACTATAGAGAGGTGAAAGGAGGAGGACGAGGAGGAAGGGTGACCATGGTCTGGAGAAGGTGAAAGAAAAAGAGAGAAGAGGAAGAAGGAAGGAGGAAGAGGAGGAGTGGCCCGATCTAGAGAATAAATAGGATGAGAGAGGAGATGAAGGAAGAGGAGAAGAGAGAAAGAAGAAGAAAAAGGAAAGGTGACCCGATCTGGGGAAGATGAGGGGCGGCCAGATCTGGGAAAGGAGGAAGAGGAGAGAAGAGAAAAAGGAAGAGGAGGAGAGGGAGGGGGAGGAAGGAGAAGGAACAGAGGAGGCATAGAGGAGAAGGGAGAAGGAGGGGAGGAGGTGGAGGGGGAAGAAGGGGAGGTGCGCAGAGGATGAGAGGGGGGGGGGGGGAAGGAAGGAAGGTGGTGTGGAGGAGAGGTGGTGGCACGGAGGAGGAGGGTTAGAGTAGGGAAAAAGAAATGGAAAGTAAAATGGTCTTTCGAAAAAAAAATTAATCCCACCTCTGTGGGATTAATTTTGTCCCAAAGGGGAGGTGGGACAAAAATTGAGGGACTGACAAACTTATTCCTATATGAACAGTTAGTCCCTCTAACCAAACATATGACTAACTGTTCATATAGGATTAAGTTAATCCTATCCCACTCTAATACCACGTACCAAACTAGCCTATACAAAACAGATACAGATACAAAACACCAAGCAAAGCATATTACCAACAAACTCTATTAGAGATAATAACAAAAAATGTAAGAGAATCAACCAATCATGCTAATAGCAGCAAACCACCATAGCGAACAAACACCAACTAACAGAAAACAAGAAGCTTTGCTAACATAATTGAAACTGAAACAAATACCCAGGCTCCACCATCATACACATCAAGCATCAGAAATTAGCCGTACCTGCAGTGAAACTAGGATAAACCTAACTAGTAGCTTGCGTAATTGCGTAACGGAACCCTCAACTTAGAACCAATATAGTCTGCAAGGAACACATGTTTAATAAAGTGTATAAAAAAGTAGGCAAATAACTCAAGAAATAAATCTAAGAAATTTTAAAATGTCAAGACCCAACTAACAATATTTCAAATTAAAACAAACCTTAAGAAATGGGAGGAGTTGTCACTGTTTCCAGAGAAACAAAGAAAGAACGAACGATTAGAGAAAGAGAGATTTAAGAGAAATAGTGCAAGAATGAGAGGGAGAAAGAGAGAGGGAGAGAGGGAGAGAGAGAGAGAGAGAAAGAGAGAGAGAGAGAGAGAGAACCTGGTGCAATGCGCAGGATGTTCTATTTCTATCTAATGAGATGAAAATTGAAAGCAATGAGGGAGCATGAAATGAAAATTGGGAGAGATTGGGTTATAGGGGAAATCCAAATAGGGGGCTAAGTATAAGAATATTGGAGAGATTTTTGGTGAGGCTTTTGAGCGATGAACCAAAACTGCGTCGTTTTAGTTTTGGTGAGGTCTTATGTTTTTTCTTATTGCAAGTGATGATTGGTGAGGACATTTTTTAGTCCTCACCGAAATAGTGAGCTTTGGTGAGGAAATGGTTGAGCCTTCACTGAAACGGTGAGCTTTTGGTGAAGAAATGTTCTAGTCCTTACCATACGTTGACCCACAAATATTTTAGGTGAGGACGCTATTTTGTCATCGCCTTAGACTACCTTTGGCAAGGAAATATTTGGTCCTAACCAAAATGCCCTTGTTGGAACTCTAATTTCTTATAGTGAAATTAGATAATTACTATATACACTCTAAGAAATATGTTTATTTTTATGACGTGTGGATGCTCCTAATTATTTAAGTACTATACCCATGTTTATGTTTCAATCATAAGGTGATGCGTAAGATACAAAAAATCATAAAAATTATCAAATATCAACAATTAAACAAAATCAAATGTGTTAACCAGCTAATCCAACTCATAAGCTTTGGTACTAATGACCTAAGGTAGTGATGAGAGTCATAAAATGCATCTAAACAATACTTAATTGTTAGCATTTTAGGGTTGATCGAGGTTGGAATTACACTTTTATACCTTAATAACTCTAAAGTGTTATTCTTGAATTGTTGACTTATTTCAGTGCATTTTCAGGTACTTTGAGCTTAAAAAAGAGATAGAAAAGCTATCATCATTTTAAACACGAAGCTTCAATGAATACTCGAGTGAGATAATGGTCGCGGAAGAGCCAAGATGAAGAGAAACCAAGAAAGGAGTTTCACTAAATTGCCATAATTGCCCGTACAGATCAATCATCTTTGAAAATTAAACTGTATTGATGCAAGAAGAACCAGGAGATGAGCCATATATTCTTAGAAATATCCGAAAGTCTATTTTCTGAAGAATTTTACGACTTATAAAAATGATTTTTCTAGAGAAAGTTATGGCAGTTTTAGTAGATAAAGGTCAGGCTGTGCGGGATTTCAGCATTTTTTGGGCTTAAATCCCACATCCCACATCGGTTGGAAAACACATTTCTATATCCCACATCCCACATCGGATTGGAAACACATTGTACTCATGGTATTTCCCTATAAAAGGCCTACTCCACTTCAGCTTTGAGGCATGAATCGGAGCTCATTTGAAATCATCAGAGAGTGAATCCAGAGGGCCTTTAGGAGCAATTCAGAGGGCCTTTAGGACGAATCCGAAGTATAATTTTGGAGGGCAAGCTGAGGAATCATCGAAGCTTTCGTTACCAAGGGGGAGATGATTGTTGAGAGGCCGGAGGCAACTCAAGGAAGCATGAGCTCCATGGTTGGCTACTCTCCAAGCAAGGCGAAGGGATGAATCCCTAGGTGTAGTTGTTCTTATTTTCCTTTATTTGATTCAGTTGTAGTTTGGTATTATTTTCATTAAATATTGTTATGTTTTATTCTTTAATTTAATTAGTAGATTTTTATTAGTTCGGTGATTACATGCTTCCTTTCCATGTAAGTCTAGTCATGCTCTTCTTATGTGTATTTGTTTGTGTGTGATTGAGTCTGGTAGATCTCTTTTATAGATTTGTCCATTGCTGCGGTATTTTCATTTAGATATATCGTCTTCTTTTGATAATTTATAAGTTAGGTCATGTGTGCTTGAAAGTAAAGAATAATTCATATCAATTACATTAGGATTTATACATGCGCTTTAATTGAATATTTGCCAATTGCTTGTTTGGGATGTGAAACTTGCAATCGAGATAAAAACAAATTAATCAAGTTAGGATTAGAGCAACGAACCTAGGGAGGATTTCTGGAACCTTGTTGTTTCTTTATTATACTATCCATCAATTATTTACACAATTTCTATGCAATCAACAAATCAGATTTTGTCACTTTAACTTTTATAGTTTGTGTTGAGATATATACCTTCTTTTGTAATTAATTTGTTTCCCTATGGAATCGACACCCCAAAACTATACTATAACTACCGCGTTATGTTTTGGGCGTAATCAAATTTTGGCACCATTGCCGAGGAAACACGCTTAAGTATAAGGAAGATTGTCAACTTTTGACATGACGGTAGAAGAATTGTAAATAGTTTTTCTTTTCAGCAGCTGTAAAGGTGGTAACTTCGTTCCTTCTTTTATCTTGCTGTATTAATTTATTTTATTTTATTTTACTCTTTCTTTTTTTATAGTATTTTTATTATTTTGTTACCTCAAATGCACAAACATAGAGATGTTGTGGGTAGATTTGGTTGTAGGCCTGTGTTAGAGTCATAATTTAATTCTTTTTCGAATCTTTTATTTGACAATCCATCTAGTCTCGAAGAAATGAGTGAACACGAAGATCAACCCCCTAGGACACTTAAGGATTACTTGCACCCTAACCGTACGGCCGCACCATCATGTATCATGTTCCCCCCTAATGTTCAATAACCTGATTTTAAGCCGGGCATGATCCAATTGCTACCAACTTTCCATGGGTTTGAGAATGAAAACCCCTATATCCACATTAGGGAATTTGAGGAAGTAGTAGCTGCTTTTCATAGTAGGACTGATATGATAGACACCGTCAAACTTTGGTTTTTCCCTTTTTTCACTTAAGGAAAAAGCCAAGGCTTGGTTGTACTCGTTAAGGCCTAGGTCCATAGGTAGTTGGGATGAGATGACCCGAGTTTTCTTCCAAAAACACTTCCCAACCCATAAGACCAACAACCTCAAGAGACAAATCTCAAACTTTGCACAAAAGGAGAGTGAAACCTTATATCAAGTTTGGGAACGTTTCAAGGACCTCTTGAATTCTTGTCCACAACATGGTTATGAGAGTTGGCGGGTAGTTAGCTATTTCTATGATGGACTCCTAAGTAGGGAAAGACAGTTCATAGAAATGATGTGCAATGGGAATTTTCTTAAAAAAGATCCCAACCAAGCCATAGATTTCCTAGATGACCTATCAGAAAAAGCACACACTTGGACTGAACTAAATGCCATGGAAGGCACTAGGAGAAATCAACCCGATAGGATTTACCAACTTAAGGAAGATGACAGTCTTAAAGCCTGTTTAGAGGTCCTAACTAAGGAAATTGAATCCTTAAAAACCAATAGAGCCCCTAAACCGGTTGCTAGGGTAGAGTCCTATGAGCCTTGTTTTGTGTGTAATGGGGTAGATCATTTACCTAAGGATTGTCCAATTTATTTTGAGATGAAGGAAAAGTGTAATGCTGTAGGTATACCCTTTGGGAAACCACACTCACCCTACTCTAACACTTACAATCCCGGTTGGAAGAATCAACCTAATTTCAGTTGGAAATCCGATATGCAACCTCCTGCCCACTGTAGTACCCAGTGGCAACCGGAAACAACCTCATTTAATGCACCTCGACAATCTTTACCTTTGGAAGATATGTTTAAGTCGTTTATGCAGGTACATGCTAAGAGTGTGGAAGATCAAGAAAAAATAAATCAACGATTGTTAGAGGAACAACAAGCGATCAAAGAGGAACAAAAGGTAATAAAGAGTCAACTCACCAAGTTGACTAGTTTCTTGACGATTCAAGAACGAGATCAGTTTCCTTCATAGCCACAACCTAATCCAAGGGGACAACATATGGCACAAACCTCCAATCCTGAAAATCAAAACATTAGAGAGGCTAATGCCATAATTACTCGCAGTGGTAAGACAATTGATGGTCCCACTCTACCATCACACTTGATTCCTAATACCGTAAGCAACAAGGATAAAGCCCCCAAGGAACAAAAGGCCTGTGATATTTATCTCCCACTAGTGCCTTTCCCTCAAGCACTCCTTAAACCTAAGGAGATAAATACAACATTAAAAGGTGAGATTCTTAAACAACTTCAGCATGTTAAAATTAATCTTCCTCTTCTTCATGTCATAAAACGTATTCCCAACTATGCTAAAGTCATCAAGAATCTATGCACACTCAAGAGGAAGCACAATGTGAAGAAGACGGCATTCATAATGGAGCAAGAAAGTTTTGTAATTAATAGCAAGACACCGCCCAAATATAAAGATCCGGGCTGTCCAACGGTGGCTAGCCAAATTGAAAATAAACCTTGTGGCCAAGCATTGCTAGATTTGGGTGCTAGTGTGAACCTCATGCCATACTCCATGTACTTGCAGCTCAGTCTAGGTGAGATCAAACCAACCTCCGTGGTACTTCAATTAGAGGATAGATCGGTAAGAAAACCAAGAGGTATTGTAGAAGATGTTTTGTTGCAAATTGATAATTTCTACTATCCTGTTGATTTTTTGGTTTTAGATACTGTTTCTACTATAAACACGGAGTCCAAGATTCCTTTAATACTTGGAAGACCATTCCTTGCCACCACCAAGGCCCTCATTAATTGTAGGAATGGCCTAATGACATTATCATTTGGAAATAGGATTCTACAGGTAAATGTTTTTCGAGTCCCATGGCAACCACATGAAGAGGATAAGTACATCAAAGATAATTCTAACTCTTCGGAATTCATTCCTAATAATCTTGAGTTCAAAGATTCTTCAAATTATCCCCATGCCATTAATGTTGTTGATGTTTTTGATAAGCCACAGGAATTTATTAAGACATCTTGCCAACCATGCTTTGAGAAGTTGCTTGAGAGAAGTCACATGGATGCAGGAATCAAATACCCTACTGTTGATAGTAAATGGGCATCACCAAAAACACTTGAGCCATATATGATGGACTTTAACCTTGCCATCGCCAAAGCATATAAGCACAAAATTTTGTAGCAAAACAGTGGCTAGTTCATCCAACTAATGTTTTTCGAGGAGGGAATAAAAGTGTCTGGCTGAAGATGTAAAGCTTAGCACTCATAGGAGGCACCCACAGCATATCCTTTTACTATTATTGTTTTTCTTTCTTGTTTATTATTCGTATTTTTTTTTTCTGTTTTCCAGTATTAACTTAGTATTTCCTTTTCAGGGAAAAATGTACGAAGCAGATCAAATGGTGGAGCACAATTTTCAGCTTCTGTGCACCTTTGGGTACAAGGGGAGTCTCTTTTACTCTTTCTTTTACATTGAGGTCAATGCAATTTTTAAGTTGGGGGTGGAGGAAATGCATCTCTTTGTTTCCATATTCTTTATTTCCATACATTTTTTTTTCTTTTTCCATTGAACTGCTGTTGGACAATTCTATACTTAAATAAATAAGTAAATAATCGCACTTGTTTTACTTGCAAGTGCACAAGGTCAACAGTGTAGTATAGTGTGCGAAAGCAAGATCATCTCCACAGGGTTGGTAAAGTTCGGTTTTAGAATTAGTTTCTTCAAAGTAAAAAGAAATAAATAACTGTTGAATGCGATTTGATAATAATAAAGACATAGGGCTTTGATATCCATCACTAGTCATACTTTCCTAATTGTATAATGTATCAGTGCACTAGCCTTATCATGTATACCTAATGGTCACCAACCTAAGGGCATTGTATCTACTCCTTAAGCTATTGATTTCCCTAAGCAACGAGTTAGACATGGTATCTACTCTAACTCTTTTCTTCCTTAAGGGATTCAGCATGGTATCTGCATGAGTTGTTCCTTAAGAAAGCATAAGATTTATGGAAATCGACAACCACATGAGACCTAGGGCATGGTATCTACTCCAGGTTTCCCATGTTGATTAATCCAAGAATCTGGTGTGGATATCTTTTGTTACTAATGTTAGACCCAGGACTCGGTCATCCAAATTGATCTAACTAACCAATCCATACCACATGCATACGTTGGCCATACACATACATATGAGAAATTTAAATAAGCACAGGCATTAATCAAGTTAAGCAACATAATGAAGGCTATTGGCAAAGATTTTATCAATGAATAAATATATGAGAAAGCATAACTAGGGCTTCAATAGAGCCCTATAAGAAAGTTAGTTACACGTGCTATCTAAAATAAACATCATATATAAACTAAACATAAAGAGAAGAATAAACCCGAGAGAAGAGGCATCAATTCTCTCCCAAAGCTTACAACTCCAAGTAAAAGATAAAAGAAGTGTTCTCTCTCAGAAGTGATGATTTGTGTGTGCTTTACAGGTGTATTTATAGGGCTTGAGTAGTCCTAGAAGGCTCGTGAGTTCTCAAACTTTTTTAAAACACAAAACTCCTTTATTTCTAAAATAGGGTTCTGCAGTTTACTGTTCACACCCGTACATGTGCGCTCGATCGCATGCGTCTTGCGCTCAATCGCAGTACTGCACTCGATCCTTCTTGTGTGCAAACGATCGCATGCAGTAGTGTGATCGATCGCACTTTAACCAGAAGCTGCTCCAGGATTTCCAGGCTTCTTCCCTTAAGTGCCAAAACTGCTTCTTTTTCTCCAAGACCTATAAACACATGTGAAACATACAAATGAAGTAAAATGAACTAAATTAACATAACTAAGGACCTAACAATTGTAAATAAGGGGGCTTAAATATGAATATTTAAGCACCTATCAACTGCTTGGTGCCATTTTCCTTTTTGTTTGTTTCTAGCATGCTTGGTGTTAGCCTTAGAGTTAATTCACATGTCAATGATATAAACTTAATTGAGATAGCAAATAGTATGTAGAAGAAGTTAAATCTTGCTTCGATTTGAAATTAATTTAAGCATCAATCTTCATTTGGTTAGAGACTCTAGTTTGTGGTGAGATAATATGCTTAATCTTAAACATTTAGAAAAGTTTTATGTGTGATTATTTTGTGAATACTTTTGCGGTCTTGACAAGCTCTAGAACATACTTGATAATCACTTGAGGCAAATTCCTAGAATGCACACTACTTAGGATATGATATAGGCCATTTTTGGACTGTTTGAGCCTTTCAAACCTACCATTGCTATATTTATCACTAGTCACCTATTTGATCCTTTTTCTTGAAAAGAAAAATTGAGCCTTGTTTCTTTCGATAAACCATTTACCTACCTTTATGAGCCTAAAAATATTTTATCCTTACCTTTCTTTTAAAAGAACTTAGTTATACACATGTTGTGAGAAGCACTTAAAAGGAGTAACGGGTGGAAATATAAAAAAAAAATATCACTACCACAACTCAAATACATTAAAGGAGATAAGTTGGGGGTTGTGGAAAAGAAAAGAAAAAGGAAAAAAATGATGAAAAAGAAGGTGAATGGTTATGTGCCAAAATTTTTAAAAAAATGAATTATGGCAAAGAAAGAAGAAAGAAAGAAGAGAAAAAAAATGGTGATTTGTTGAAAGAAATGCTCGAAAAATGGTTGAAAGAGTTGGGTGTTGAAGTAAGGTTATCCGGTGCTTAAAGAGTTGTGTTCAAAACTAAGAGATTAAGTTCTTCTACTTGTTGAATCCTTCACGTTCTTTCTTAACCTTTACCTTAGCCTAACATTACAAGCTTATTAAAGACCTTTTGATCCAATGTAGTATGATTTTTCTAAAATAGTGGAGAGTGATTTGAAAAGTGAGCCTATGAAGCTTGTTTTTGTGATTGATGTCACACAATTTATTAAGTTTTTAGAGACCAAGATTTGTATTCATGAATGTTACGCGTAAAATCATTTGGGTGTTCGGATTAATGATTTGTGGTAAGATGGATGTTAAGAGTCAATAACAATTTTAAGATTGATATTTGGATTACTTTTGGATTTGGGTGAAATTTAATGATTCTTTGTGTCATGTGTTATGTGCAATTTTTGAGACAAAATGTGAATTACTCTTGGTTAACACTAATATTGCTTTTCATTTACTTTAACTCCTACCATAGAATTAATCTCTTATTTTCGCTTCAATTGCTAGGGACTAGTAATAAGTTAATTGGGGGTTGTGATGAGAGTCATAAAATGCATCTAAACAATTGGGGGTTATGGCAGTTTTAGTAGACAAAGGTCAAGCTGTGCGGGATTTCAGCGTTTTTTGGGCTTAAATCCCACATCCCACATCGATTGGAAAACACATTTTTATATCCCACATCCCACATCGGATTGGAAACACATTGTACTCGTGGTATTTCCCTATAAAAGGCCTACTCCACTTAAGCTTTGAGGCATGAATCGGAGCTCATCTGAAATCATCAGAGAGTGAATCCAGAGGGCCTTTACGAGCAATTCAGAGGGCCTTAAGGACAAATCTGAAGTATAATTTTGGAGGGCAAGCTGAGGAATCGCCGAAGCTTTCGTTACCAAGGAGGAGATGATTGTTGAGAGGTCGGAGGCAACTCAAGGAAGCATGAGCTCCATGGCTGGATAGTCTCCAAGCAAGGCGAAGGGTTGAATCCCTAGGTATAGTTGTTCTTAATTTCCTTTATTTGATTCAGTTGTAGTTTGGTATTATTTTCATTTAATATTGTTATGTTTTATTCTTTAATTTAATTAGTAGATTTTTATTAGTCCAGTGATTGCATGCTTCTTTTCCATATAAGTCTAGTCATGCTCTTCTTATGTGTATTTGTTTGGGTGTGATTGAGTCCAGTAGATCTCTTTTATAGATTTGTCCATTGCTGCGGTATTGTCATTTAGATATATCGTCGTCTTTTGATAATTTATGAGTTAGGTCATGTGTGCTTGAAAGTAAAGAATAATTCATATCAATTACATTAGGGTTTATACATGCGCTTTAATTGAATATTTGCTGATTGCCTGTTTGGGATGTGAAACTTGCAATCGAGATAAAAACAACTGAATCAAGTTAGGATTAGGGCAATGAACCTAGGGAGGATTTCCAGAACCTTGTTGTTTCCTTATTATACTATCCATCAATTATTTACACAATTTCTATACAATCAACAAATCAGATTTTGTCACTTTAACTTTTATCGTTTGTGTTAAGATTTATACCTTCTTTTGAAATTAACTTGTTTCCCTGTGGAATCGACACCCCAAAACTATACTATAACTACCGCGTTATGTTTTGGGCGTAATCAGTAGATTCTAGGTTTTGAAGATTAGAGAGTAAGGTGCCTTTTAAGAGAGTTTATGAAATGAATTTTATTTTCTAAAACACTCTTTAAAAAAAGAGTTTTAGAAAATAATCAAAAGTTGAAAAAGAGTTTCTCATAATATGATATTTGTGTAAGAAAAACTATTTTCACATTGTTTTACCAAATACAAATATTTTTTAACTCTACAACTATCTTACCAAAAACTATTTAAAAACTATTTTGACAATCATAAATTGAAACTATTGCTTGACCAAACAGTACAAAGTCTTGGTTTGGCTTATGTATAAATATTTAGTTTATGGTAAAATAATAGTAGAGCTATAAATTGTTTAGTATTTGGAAAGATAACAGTGAAAACAATTTTTCAGAGACAAATTCAGTTTCTTAGAAACAAAAATCATTTCATAAACAATTTTTTAGAGATGTTTACAGTAACTTATGTTTATAAGGAACAAAAATCATTACATAAACTCTGACAAACATCTTGAGTCCTCAACCTAGCTAAACTATGAATTTATGGACAACCATTACAAAAAAATTTGCATATTCATTTGGAACATGGTGCGTAATGGGTTATGGTATCTGCTCATTTTCAATATGAGTTATATATATAATAGAGTCTTTTATATTGTGGTTGCATCATGTGTAAAAAACATTAAATTTGTATAATTTATTTCTTATCAACCACAATATAATATAATATAATAAATTAACTACGATATATAATCAATATAAATTAAAGTTTTTTAATAAACATAATTAAATAGTTAAAAAATTTCATTTACTCTTATTTACTTCCTAATAATCTTTTTTTTTTGTTAACTAATGATCTATTATTATTCCATCTCTAATGTATAGTTTTATCTTCTTTTTAAAAACTTTAAAGTTTCAACCAATTGACACATGGTTGCTAAAAGTATCAATTGATAAAAAAAAACTCTAACATAATTTTTTATTTTCTATATAGGATTCGATATTTTTCCCATAAGAGAATCACATGGTGCATTAATACTCAAAAATTCATTTCAACATTGATTAAAGTTACATATATTAATTTGTTTGCAGGTAATATATATATATATATATTAATTTACATCTGGCATCGCTTTTACTTCTCATCAATTTTACCATTTACACTAAATATAATGAAAAAATAAAAATCTTAAAAAATAACCTATAAGTATTAGTCACCAAGGACAAAATAAAAACTATGTAAAACATAATAAAAAAATAATATGAAAAAGGAAATTAATCACCTTTAAAGAAACACTATAATATATATATACTAAAAATTATTAGGAAAGAACTTTGTGCATAGCACGGGTATGTAAACTAGTGAGTAACTTACCAAAATGCAATAAACATGTTCTTATCTTTGTTTCTTTACACGACTTTGCCCTGATCAAAAGAAGAACAACTACAATAACAAACTACCATTGTAGATCAAAAGGTTACGTGACTCTTCCGTAGTGGACTACATAAAACTGTAGTTGGCTACAACAAAGTGTAGTTGATTACGGTTATTTGTAGTTGACTATGGCCTGAATAAAAACTTTGTTTTTGCTTAAAATGTTTTTAAAATACTTTAATATTTTATCCATAATTGATCTAGGATCATAGAGAGAGATTAACAAAAAAATTAACCTATACTATACTAGTAATCTCTTACTTAGCTTCTAAGTCTTCAAAAATACTTCAAGGTTCCATTGATCGTGCATTGCTTCTAATGTGTGTTCCTTTATCCTTAAAATTAAACTAAGACTAGATAAAGAGAACTAGCACAATAATATGTTTTGTCATTATAAAAATAAATACGGGGTCAACAATCTCCCTTTTCTTTATGATGAAAAAACCATTTTAAGAAAATATAAGTGTTAAAATTTTACGATAATTTTGACAGAGTTTCCTCTGTATTTTCAATATTTACTCCTGAATAAAAGAGCAATTTTATATCCAACCAGACAAGCAAAGTAACTTTAGAGACTTTTCTCCCCCATTCTTGAAGAGAAAAGTAGTTCAAGCACCAATAGCAAACATAAAGTGATATAACAAAGAAGTAATAAGTCATTAGCATTAGTAATAAGTTGTAGATTCTTCTCCCCCTTTTTGTCAACATCACAAAAGGAAGAGGAAAGATAAATCTCCCCTAAAATCATGCATCTAAAACATAGAATCATAGATAATAACCCATAAAGGATGCAATGCATGAAGTAAATGTACTCTAGCAAACTTAGACAAGTCCTAACCATAAGTTAAAGAGACTAGTAAAAGTAAAGTCAACGACGACGAGGGGGAAGATTCACGGGCTCATAGAAGTAGGAGAAACGGGATGACAATGATGGCCGAGAAGCTTGAGGGAGATTCGGCTCAATAACTTCTTCAATGTGAGGTGGTCAGGTGTAGACAAACGAATCCATGGTCCTATCTTGCTGCTGAGAGAGAAACTGAGCAATGTCATGACGTATGTCCCGAACCTCAATATATAAACCATAAAATTCTGTCCATAACTCACCATAATACTCATGTACCTCAGATTGTATATTATCAAAGTTGGATTGCATCTCCAACCTTATATCAGCCACATCAGTTTGAATACCTTGAAGAGCAGCTAAAATAGGATCATTATGGTCCATCGTGTTATCTTGAGGAGTAAGAGGCACTTCTTATTCTTCTTCATTAGTTTTCGATTTAGCTAAAGGAGGATCAACTGAGATGCCATCTGCCTTACGCACCCAAATTCCATCAAGTAGAACACAATCAACCTTTCTGAAGCATCCTTCGGTACCCATTCCCTATTACCTTCCTCATCAATTTCAAAATAAATCAAATTCATTATTTTCATAGTTGATACATTGATCCAATAATGTTGTGCCAAATCAACTCCTACATAATTATCCAAATTTAGCCCATAGTGCTTTAGGATGAGCGTAATCAACATACCATAAACTAGCATTCCTTTAGTACTATTGGTCATATCAATCATCTTATTAGTTATCATTTGAGGCAATTTATAAGCTTGACCCCTAATGATGTGCCACATAAGCACGACATCAAAGTGAGTGATTATAGCATAACTCCCACTATGAGGAACAAGATAGTGACAAATAATATAATGAATTGCCCCCAGCTCAATAGACAATGTTGTTATACTAAGACGCTTAAAATCATTGGCCATAGAAAAATTCGGATTACCAGTAAATTATCTTAAAGCTGACTCTGGGTCAAAAAAACTAGGCCAAACCTTAGTACGCAACCAACTCCGACCTTCCATAGGAATATTTAAAATTCTACCAATCAGTTTAGGAGTAACCTTAATTTCTATTCATTGAACCCGAGTAATAAAATCAAGAGGATGATCAGAATTCCTTTCCAAATTGGTATAAAATACCTTAATAAAGCCAAGAAAATGTAATTCTCGTAGTTTCACTAAGGATAACCAATTCACTTTCTCAAAGTAATGCTTAATATTCACATTGTAAAAAGAATTTGAGTAAATCAACGTATTTACCAAGGTGAATTATCTATCTTTAAAAGATTTCTAATACCTTTCCTAAGCATCCCCAATACGAAAATGTAGAGACAAATCCTCCTAGAAATTTTTCTTTCCTGAGAAGACCTATCATCCACACATTTTCCCTTTTCTTTTGAGCTAGAACCACAAGTTTTCGGAGGCATGGCCAAAATTTTGAGAGATTGAGATAGTGATTTTCGAACTTAGAGAGAGAAAGTAGGAGAAATTCTCCAAAAAGTGATAGATCGACCTTAATAATACTAAAAAACTTGTAGAAAGGTGTTGGTTATGAAGATTATTTTAGAGAGAGAAAACTTCAAAGCTTCAAAAGTTTGTGTTTTGATTTTGAAAAACACCAAAAGTAAGAAGATTAAGTGATGGGTTTTGAAGATTTGGAGTTAATTTGGTGAAATCAAAAGAGAAAATGAGGGATTTGTAAATAAAAGGAAGAGGGCGTGTATGGAATATTTTTTTAGAGAGAAAGAAAAGATGAAAAATGAGAGGGATGGTGAATTTTCGAACTAATGAGAGTTTTAAAAGATCCTTGTAGTCGACTATGGTAGCCTATAATCCACTACAGGAATGTACTGTCTCAAAAAATGCAAAAGTGGAAAGTTGTAGTTGACTAAGCAATCTTGTAGTCGACTACATGAGCATTCTGGTCCACAAATTTTTGAGAATTTTACAAATTGCCAATTTTAAGTTGTAATCGAGTAAACTTTCTTGTAGTCAACTACAAGAGCTTGTTGTCCTAGTATACATTGAATGAAAAAAATTGATAATATTTAGAAGTTTAAAACTCAATAAAGACAACTAAGGTTTGAGATTTTTTACAAGATTTGCTAGAGTTATTTGATGTATCCATAAAGAAGAAGTGATTACTTTTAATTAAAAAAACAAATAATTTTCTTCATTGGATTTCATGCAAATGATGAATGCTGATATAATTAAACACATAGACATTCAAAGTTTTTCAAGCCCATTAGCATTCTAATTCTACAAAAGTTTTCTTCATTTAAAGGTTTAGTAAGAATATCAGCAATTTGATCTTCTGTAGGTATAAATTCAAGTTTAACATCACCTTTTTTAGCATGATCTCTTATAAAATTGTATTGAATCTCAATGTGTTTGATCCTAGAATGCTGAATTGGGTTTTTTGTAAGACTGATAGCATTAGTGTTGTCGCATACAATTGGAATATTTTGAAAACACATGTCATAGTCTTCTAGTTACTGTTTTATCCATAAAATTTGTGCACAACAACTACCGGTGACCACATATTCAGCTTCAGCGTTTGATAGTGCAATGAAATTTTGATTCTTTGAAAACTAAGATGTTAACATGGCACCCATAAATTGACATGTTTCACTAGTACTTTTTCTATCAATTTTATAATCGGTATAATCAACATCCAAGTACCCAACTAGCTCAAAAGATGATTTTCTTGAATACCATAGTCCTAGATTTTGAGTACCATTCAAATATCTCAAAATTCTTTTTACAACAATAATATAAGATTCCTTAGGATTAGCTTAGAATCTAGCACACATATACACTAAACATTATATCGAGTCTACTTACAGTTAAATATTGTAAGGCCCCTATTATGCTTCTATAAGTCTTAGTATCTACACACTTACCTCCCTCATCCAAGTCAAGTTTTGTAGAGGTGCTCATTGGAGTCCTAATAGACTTTGAGTTATCCAGCCCA
Source organism: Bretschneidera sinensis (assembly GCA_023935145.1). Classification (NCBI taxonomy): domain Eukaryota; kingdom Viridiplantae; phylum Streptophyta; class Magnoliopsida; order Brassicales; family Akaniaceae; genus Bretschneidera; species Bretschneidera sinensis. The sequence goes on from CM043704.1 coordinate 51,842,983, forward strand.
AACCTCTTTAGCAAGTCTTTAGTGTATTTGGATTGATTGATGAAGATGTCTCCCTTTGAATGTTTAAATTGAAGTTAAAGGAAGTAGGTAAGCTCTCCATTATACTCATCTCAAATTCACTTTGCATACACTTAGCAAATTCTTGACACATAGATTCATTAGAGGCACCAAATATAATATCGTCAACATATATTTGGGCTAAGAGTATCATATTTGTGAGTTTTTGTAAAAACGTTGTATTTATTTTTCCTCTTGTAAAATAATTTTCAAGTAAAAACTTGCTTAACTTTTCATACCATGCTCTTGGAGCTTACGTCAACCCATAAAGAGCTTTAGAAAGCTTATAAACATGGTTTGGAAGGTTAGGATTTTCAAAACCAAAAGGTTGTTCAATATAAACATCTTCTTCTATAAGTCCATTTAAAAAGTCAGTTTTCACATTCATTTGAAATAATTTAAAATTCTTAAAGCATACAATGGCTAGTAATATACGAATAGCTTCAAATCTAGCTACGGGAGCATACATCTCATCAAAATCTATTCTTTCTTCTTGATTATAACTCTTAGCAATAAGTCTAATGTTGTTCCTAGTTACAATTTCATTTTCATCCATTTTGTTTCTAAATACCCATTTAGTTCCTACGATAGCATGATTTTTTTGGTTTAGGAACTAAAGTCCACATTTTGTTTCTTTCAAATTGATTTAACTCTTCTTGCATAGCATTTATCCAATCAACATTCTTTTCGGCTTTAACAAAGGTCTTAGGTTCTACTTGAGATAAATAAGTTACATAATTGCAAATATTTCTTATAGAGGATCGAGTTCTTAACCCTTGTGAAGGATCACCAATCACTTGATCGATTGGATGATAATTCACATACCACCAATCTTTAAGGAGTCCATTTCCTTGTTGACTTGTGGAAGGTTGATCAAGATTGGGAGCATCTACCACTTGGTTTGTTTGAGATTGACTTTCCTTATGGTCAACTGTGGGAGTAGATGCATCCACTCTTGGAATATAATTTGTATCATCATCAAGAGAGACTATTCTATTACTAATTGGGTTAGATTCATTAAAAACTATATGTACAGATTCTTCGACCACTATAGTTATTTTGTTAAAGACTATATAAGTTTTACTAGAGGTTAAATATCCTAAGAAAATACTTTCATCAGTCTTAGAATCAAATTTACCTAAATTAGTTTTATTGTTTTTTAGGATGAAACACTTGCAACCGAAAACACAAAAATAAGAGATATTGGGCTTTCTACATTTCCATAGTTCATATGGAGTTTTTTCAAGCATATGCCTAATTAATACTCTATTTAAAACATAGCAAGAAGCATTTACGGCTTCTGCCCAAAAATATTTTTGGTAAACTATTTTCACAAAGCAAAGTTTTTGCAAATTCTTCTAGAAATCTATTTTTCCTCTCAACAACACCATTTTGTTGAGGAGTTCTAGGAGCTGAAAATTTGTGATCAATTTTGTTTTCATTACAAAATTTTGAAAAGCTTTAGTTTTCAAATTATTTTCCATGAATACTTCTAATACTTGAGATAGAAATTTTTTTTTTTTTCATTTTGAACCTTCTTGCAAAAGTTTACAAAACCTTTATGGGCTTCATCCTTATAAGCAATAAAAAAATGTATATCTTGAATAATCATTAACAATAACAAGAGCATATTGATGGCCACTTAGACTAATAATGTTTATTGGACCAAACAAGTCCATATGTAAAAGCTCTAGTGGTATAGAAGTTGAAATCACATTTTTGGATTTAAAGGAGACTCTTGTTTGTTTTCCCATTTGACAAGCATAAAAAACTTTGTCATTTTCAAACTTGATTTTGGGAAGACCAATAATTAAATTTTTTCTTGAAAGAATTTTAAGTAAATCTATGTTCACATGGCCAAGCATTCTATGCCATAGCTATGGGTTTTCACTAAAAGCGGGGAAACACTTTTTATTTTCTGAAGGTAAAGATTTTAAATCAACTAAGTAGATATTATCATGTCTATGGCTAACAAACTTAATCTAGTTACTCTTTATGTCTATTACAAGACAATGAGAGGATTCGAATATGACTTTGTTGCCTTTGTCACATAATTGACTAATACTAAGTAAATTTGGCTTAAGGCCTTTCACATATAAAACATGGTCAATAGTTGAAGAATCTTTACCAACTTTATTATGCCTGATAATCTTTATCTTTGTGTTATCTACAATAGTGATGTGTCCGCCATTCCTTAGAGTTAACTTCTTGAACACACTTTGATCATCGGTTATGTGCTTCAAGCATCTACTATCAAGGTACTAATAGTCACCTTTTTCTTTTATGTGGAGACATATCTACATTATACATGGATATAAAATTACACTCTTAGGTACCCAAAATTTCTTGGGTCCTTTGGGGTTAGTCTTAGAAAATATGATTCCTTTAGGGACCCATACTTTCTTAACATTATAATGTGCTCTATAATTGTAGCTATGTTGATGATGCATGATTCTAGGATGACAGTCATAGAATTTTTTAGGATGTCTTGAGTATGTATGTCTATTGTTCCTTGAATGAGCATTCCTAGAATACATGTTTCTAGCATAGGAGTTATGAACATACATGTTATCTTTGGGATATTCATGATAGTTACTTCTAGGATATGTATTCCTAGCATGTGCATTTCAAAGAAAAACATACATATGTACATACGTATTTCTAGGATTTCTATCTCTAACATATGCATTTGAATTCTTTGCATTTGAATTAAAATTTACATTCTTAGGCTTACCAACAATTTTAAAGAAAAACTCTTAACATTGCTAGAGGCCTTAGAAATGGAGGGTTCATCCACATATATTGCTTTCACAAAGGAAGTAACTTTTGATTTTTGTTTTCCTAATGGAGAATAACCTAAATCAAATTTTTTTTCCATTCATTCTTTGGCGAGATAGCACTTCATCTAGTTTTTATTTCCCAAGAATTAGCCTAGGTGTAGTTTTATTTAACTCCATCACTTTCTTCTTCAAATAATCACTTTCATTTTTTAAGAAATCTTGTGATAAGTTATTTAGCATTGAAGATATATTTTTCTTTTTCTTCTTTTATATTTTCCATATCTTTAGAGAAAGATGAGACTTCCTTCTGGAAATTAAATGAGTAAAGGAAGAGAATATGCAAACTTCTTTTATAGTGGTTCAGCAATATTGGAATCTCTCTGACCTTACGTCCACTCTTTTTCACTTTGATAAGTAATGAATAGATTGGAACAAGAGAGAGTGTACAATAAATGCTTACAAACTAGGAAGTTTCTATCTTTAAAGCTTAAAGCTCAATAATGGCTAAAGAATAAAATTGAAAGCTTGATTCTTGCAATAAATATTTTCTATGGTGTTCAAGATGGTTGTTGAGGCTTATAATGGCTGGATATTTATAGAAAAAACTCCAAACAACCATTTCAAATACAATATGACTGTTTGAGCATTAAATGCAACTGATTCACACAAGATTTTATGCAAAATGGTCGTTACAGGATTTGACGTAGTTGACTACAGCAAGGTGTAGTCGACTATAACCTTTTTGAAAATGAAAACAAAGTATCAAGTAGGTCTTTAAGTCGACTACAGAAAAGTGTAGTCGACGATAGCTTTGATTGAAGAGAGAAAATGAAACAGTGGGACTGATTAGGGCATGAAAATGCACTTCAGAGAGAGTTAATTATATGTATTTGTTGAGATTTATTGAATTTCTTGACAAGTGTGGTCCTTTGGACTGATTAGGGTTTTCAAAAACTTTTTGCAATTAACAAATAAGTTTTAGCAATTTAATCAATTAAAGTAAACACCAAATAAATTGCTGGAAATTAAATGAGTAAAGGAAGAGAATATACAAACTTTGTTTATAGTGATTCGGCAATATCGGAATCTCTCCGACCCTACGCCCACTCCCTTTAAGGACCTCCTTGATGTAATCCACTAATGATAGTCAAACAACTTCATGGGTGTTTTGCCCTTTAGAAGCGGAAGATCAAGGTGGTTCTTATACAACAAAAGGTGGACTTAGCAATTGGAGAAGATGACGCTTTTCCAGCAAGTATCACGGAGGTCCAGCGGAATGAGATGAAGAAGATGGTATATAACACCATCTTTCTGCACATATTGGATAGTGTCACAAGGAAGCGAAGACTCAAAAGATCCAGCTGTCATTTGGAAGAAACTAGATGAGTTGTTTCTTACCAAGACTCTCCCTAATAAGAGGTATCTTCGTAAACAAATATTTGCTTTTAAAATGGATCCTGATAAAGAGTTGCAAGATAATCTTGATGCCAAGATGAGGAGTGCTTCAAGTGGAGAAGAGTTGTTCGTTAGAGGAAGGCCAGCAACTCGGTATGGCAGTAACATACATGGCTACTGCTAAGACAGAGGTAGGGGAGAAAGCCATGGGAGAGCACACAGTAACATACATAGCTACTACCGAGACAGAGGTAGAGGACAAAGCCATGGGAGAGCGCACTCTAAACCGAGATTTGGAGGGAAGAGATGCTTCTACTGCCATAAAGAGGGTCATTTTAAGAAAGATTGCAAGAAGATGATGAGACATGAGGGAAGAAGCCATTCCAAGAATGGAGAGGCTTCGGCTGCTAAGGTAGAACAGAAAGATGATCTTTTTGTTGTGTGCTCAAATGTGAGCAGGAGGCAAGAAGGCAACGTGAAATGGATCTTGGATACCAGGTGCACTCATTATATGTGTCTGCATAGGGATTGGTTCAAGAATTTCAAGGAAACCGATGATGGAAAGGTTTTCCGGGGGAATGATACTTCTTACCAAGTGAGGGTCACGGGAGACATCCAGTTTAGGATGTTTGATAGAATGATAAGGCTGCTGCGGAATGTGAGGTATCTTTCAGAGTTGAGAAGAAATTTGATCTCATTGGGGCAGCTAGATTCCATGGGGTACACATACAAGGTAGAGAGAGGAAAGATCAAGGTAACCAAGGGATCTTTGATAGTGATCAAAGCAACAATGAAGGATGGTCTCCATGAGATGATCGGAGACACAGAGATCAAGGGTCAAGCAGCAAGCTTGATGGCTAAGATGGATAAGGCAGCCCTTTGGCGCAATCGCTTGGGATACATGAGCGAAAAAGGCATGCAAGTTCTCAGCAAGAACGGTCTACTTAATGGTGACAAAGTAGAGGAACTTGATTTCTGCGAATGTTGTGTTCTTGGGAAACAACATTGGGTTAGCTTCAACACCGGATTACGCAAGTCTAAGGGCATTCTTGACTACATTCATGCGGATCTTTGGGGGCTAGCAAGAAGACCAACACAGGGAGGTAATCTTTACTTTTTGTCTTTAATTGATGATTATTCAAGAAAGTTTTGGGTTTATTTGCTTAAGAATAAATCAGATGCTTTGAATATGTTAGTGGTGTGGAAAAAGCTGGAGCAAACTCAAACGGGCAGGGTAGTTGTTGGTATTTGTCTAAGGTTTAAGCAGATCCCAACATGGTTTAAAGATGGTTAAAGTCTAAACCAAGGGTGGAGGATTAAAGTTTAGCAAGTTAGAAGATTGCACACATATGTGTGCATCACTTTGGAGCAAGGTAAAGCTAGGCGCACTAGTGTGCGCACTTCTGCAAACAAGTAGAAGGGTGTGCACACAGCTGGGAGAAGGGGGCAGCATCAGTGTGCACCACGCCCCTCCTTCTCTAGCACTAAACCTTGTAGAATGGGGACTCCAAGGATGCACCAGTATAGCATCACGCACAGCCTAGCACTGCACTGCCCAGTGTGCATGCCTCTAGGAACGCACCAGCACCTCACTGCTCCTTTATCAACGGCGCACCGCCCAGGGAGTGTGCAAAGGCACTCTGCACAGTACAACACCGTGCCCTGTTGAGCACCTAGGTGCTAGGCAAAATGCTGCACACATGGGCAGCATGCATAAGGACACTCTTAGGTGCATGTGTGCAAGGTTAAAATGCACAGCACCACTTAGGAGTGATGGAGGGCCATGATTAAGTGGTAATCATGATCAAAGGGTACGGATTGAATCTCAAGAATAACCAAGAAGTGGGTGGCTATAAAAGGGGTTTCCTAGCCTCATTTTTCACACAAGAGACAACACAAGGTTGTGACACAAGATGTAATGTAACTTGTGAGACATGTGTGTGAGAGTGCAAAGACACAAACACAAGAGGGACTCATTGTAGAGAGGCTGGTTGTAAAGAAGAGAGAGTAGTATAGGAGAGAGCATTGTTAGTTCTTCTCTTCTTTTTTTATTCTCTTCTTGGTTTCTTAAAGGGGATTGCTGTAACTTATAAGAACCATTTGATTTAGTGCAGAGAGTTCGGGGGAACTCACTTGGATGTAGGCATATTGCTGAACCTCGATAACAAATTGCTTGTCTTCTTTCTTTCTTTGATTTTCTGTTCTTGTTTTCGATTCCAATTCTTTCTACAAGTCATTCTAGACTTGGGTGTTTGGAAGATCACCACCTAGGCATCTTGTCAAGGTGATTTCCAACAGTAGTTAAGGTGTTAAGAATTGATAATGGGTTAGAAGTTTTTAACAAGGAACTTGATCAATTTTGTAAGTTAAATGGGATTCTAAGACATAGCACGATTGTGAAAACCTCTCAGCAAAGTAGAGTTGCTGAGAGGATGAATAAGACCGCTAGGGAAAATGTTGAGTGCATGTTAATAGGATCCGAATTATCCAAATGTTTTTGGGGGGAAGTGGTGTCTACTACTGCGTATTTGGTTAATAGATCACCCTCTAGAGCTTTAGAGTTCAAGACTCCCGAGGAGATGTGGAGTGGTAAACCCCCTGAGTTAAGCAACCTTAGACTTTTTGATGTGCTGCATTTGCACATCAAAAGGATGATAAGCTTAGCCTAAGGTCTTGAAAATGTGTGTTTCTAGGATATGGGGAAGGGGCTAAGGGGTATAGGTTATGGTCCTTAGATCAAAAAGGATTTAAACTCATAATAAGTAGGGATGTCATTTTTAATGAGCATTTATTTTCCTATTTCGAGAAAACTAACCCTGCAGAGGATAGTGAGCAAACCAGTTCGGTATTTGTGGAGCATAGCATCAAGGAAAATTTAGTTCAGGTAGAGCAAGGAAGGCAAGAGGGTCGGACCAGGTAGAGCCCATTGATGAATGCCAAGCTCAGGACACTCGAGAGGAGGCTGAACTAGAAGGGGATGATGCAGCAAGTCATAATAACTATCAGCTTACAAGGGATCGGGAAACAAGGCTGGTCAAACCACCTTTGGATATGGTTTTGTGGCTGCGAATGCAACAGCTCCTTAAACAGAAGGAGGGATAAGTGAACCAGAGACTTACATTGATGCCATGGGATGTAAGGATTCGTCAAGATGGAAGCTAGCTATGGAGGAAGAAATGCATTCTTTGAGGAAGAACAACTCTTGGGAATTGGTGCACATTCCAAGAAAACAGAGAGTTGTGGATTGTAAGTGGACTTACAAGATCAAAGAAAGTAACACTCCAGTGGATGAAGTTCAAAACAAGGCTAGGCTAGTGGCGAAGGGGTTCACGCAAAGAGATGGCATAGATTTCACAGAAACCTTCTCACCATGACACAAGGTGGAGGAAATGGTGACTATCCTCATTTATGTCGATGATATGCTATTGGTTGGAAACAACAGGGAAAGGATAGAAAGGTTGACATCTCAACTCAGAGAGGAGTTCAAGAGGAAGGATCTTAGCCTTGCACAAAAGATCCTTGGGATGAGAAGAATTCGGGAAAGGGAGAGAAACAGGTTAAAGGTTTCTCAGTCTTCCAACATAGAAAAGGTGTTGTACAAGTTTTCTATGGAATATGGTAAACCAGTGAAGATTCCCCTTGCTGGTCATTTCAAGTTCTCCAGTAAACAATGTCTTGGAATAGATGAGGAGAAGAAGGAAATGGAAAAGGTCCCTTACTCTAGTGCGGTTGGATTAGTCATGTTCATGATGGTAAGCACTAGACCCAACATTTCTCAAGCAATTAGAGTTCTTAGCAGATTTGTGAGTAATCCCAGAAAAGAGCTTTGGCTTGGGATGAAGTGGTTGCTGAGGTACTTGAAGACTCAGTGGCAGCCGGTGGTAGAACTCCCAACAATCAGGGCAGGGTACATAGCGGCTTCGGAAGCCATAAAGGAGGCTATGTGGTGCAAAGGGTTGTTGGACGAGTGGAAGGTCCTAAAAAAGTAGATAGTGGTGTCTTCGGATAGCCAAAGTGCGTGGCACTTGTGTAGGAACCTGTTGTTCCATGAGAGGACTAAGCATATGGATGTTCGGTATCATTTCATTCGAGAAAATGTTACGAAATGATGCATTCATGTGGACAAAGTCACAACGGAAGAAAATCTTGCAAATTTAGGTACTAAAGTTCTACCTCTAAGTAAGTTCAATCATTGCGTTGGACTTCTTAAGATTATAGTTGGTTGATATAATTACTCAAGTTGAGTTTGGATCCTGAGTTCTCTGCACAGTGGGTTCAGGTTTAGTCGCTTAGACAAAGGTAGAGATTGTTGGTATTTGTCTAAGGATCAAACAGGAAAGGAGTTCAGCATCAGGTCACCAGGTGTGCACCGCACCTCAAGAGATCTGTGCCTCATCTTGCAGCAAGGAGAAGTCTTCAAGCATAGGTGTGTGCCGTACCTCAGAGAGGCTACACCACGGTGCCCAGAACCTAGAGAAGTGTGGCCCTATTGTGCGCTGCGGCCAGCCCTGTTCTGGGCCGCTGCGCCAGGCACACTGAGACAAGTTTTTCCAGCAACTTCAGATGGTGCATGGAGCATGGTTAAAATGCACAGGATCACTTAGACTCTTAAAGAACCATGGGTCTTTGGTTCTTGAGATCTCAGGGTGGAGATTGATCTCCAAGATTGGATGAGGAAGTCATTGCCCTATATAAAGGGTCATCTAGGAGCCATTCAAGGGTGTGACAATCATCTCAACAAGAGAGGTGTGATGAAAGATGACATGTGAATGTGTGTGAAATAGAACACATGGGTGTGTGAGAGTGCAAAGACACTAAAAACAGGAGAGACTCATTCAAGAGAGGTTGGTTATTTAGAGAGAGACTAGTATAGATTGGGGATTCAAGGGCCTTGTAAGTGGAATTTTCTTTGGGAAAATTCCAGGGTAACTCAAGTCCTTATCAATTTTTTTCTATTCTTTCGTTCTTCAAGAACTAGAGGTTTCTTGAAGAGGTGTTGCTGTAACTTGCAAAAACTCATTGATTTAGTGTAGAGGGCTCAGAGGAGCTCACAGGGACGTAGGCAAATTGCCGAACCTCGATAACAATTGCTTGTGTTCTTTCTTTGATTGGTTTGATTCCTGTTTTGTTTCGGTGTTATTACTAGTCATTCAAGATTTGGGTGTTTGAAAGATCACCACCTAAGCATCTTGATAGTGATTTCCAACAGAATGTATACTAACTGTAAATTTTTTTTAAAAAAAATATCAAAACACAAATCTCATAAGCATAATATAATTTAGGATGAATAGTCAAAAACTTCAAATATCTAAAACAAACTTGTCCGGAAGAAATAAAAACAATAAAACAAAAAAAAAACTTTCTAATATTCCAATAAGTAATAAGTAGTAGTCCAAAGCAACAAACTTTTTGTGAATTTCTAGTTCTAGTAGTAGATTTTGAAGGCAAATTGGGAATATGAGTTGATGGCCTTTCTTCATCTTCCCTTGCAAAGTTGAATGAGTTGTTTGTATATTAACCTTCAAGTGATTTCCACCTTATGTCTTCTAATTTCACAATAGAATCATCCAAATAAGTCTTTTCTGGAGCAATGTCCCATTTACTTCTTGTAACTTTCAATAAATCAAAATAAAAGAAGAATATTAAAATGAATAAAAACCAATTTATCAATAGTGGTAGCATTCAATTTATTTCTCTTAACACTATGAAGACAAGAATATGTGCTCCAATTTCGCTCAACTTATGAATTTGTATTTGATTGAAACAACATTTTTTTAGCAATCTCGGCTAACTATGGAGTTTCTAATCCATATGTAGCCCACTAATCCATGGAATCCATAGACATTGCATCAATTTGAGCTGCAACAATATCGTAAAGATCCATACGTGATTGAAAAACAAAAAATTCCTCGCTTAACATTTTAGTTTCAACTTCACTTTCAGATATCTTCTCAAATTCTTCCATAACCTTAAAAATTACTTCTCTATCTTTATTTGGAGCATTTCTAGTTGTCCTTCCAGGTGCTAGTGAAGAAAGATATCTAGGATCATAGAACCTAAGAGTGAGTGCAAAGCTTAGACAGTAAAGGACTGGACATTTTCTTCAACTGCCAAGCCATAACTCTTCAACTCGAATATAATCACTAGCATACTTACTCTTGGTCCTTACATCCTTCATTTCACCTAGCATGTTATCCATCTTTTCATAAATCTCACTCATTTTAGAGCCACCACCATCACAAAATTTAATAAATAAATAAATTGGTTTTATGATTGTGATTATGTTCTCAACTTCATCCCAAAATTCTCCACTAGTTACAGTTTTTACAATTAAAGCATCCATTATCCATGTTCATCTCCATCTTTCACCCATTCTTTCCATTTATTGAGAACAACAATAGCTGTTAGGGCCTCTCTGCAATCAATAAGCTGCTTCAACAAGATATAATGCGAGGTAAACCTCATCTTTTCCACTTTCAAAAGCTCTAATCTTGATTGAGTTCTAAAAATAGTCAATGCATGTGTGTGATTCAAAAACTATTTCATAATATTTTCCCATCTTTTCTTTGTACTTATCAACCATTTAAATTCTTTTGTTAAATCTTTAAAAATAAGATTTAAGGAATAAACAACATAAAGAAACCAAAAATTATGTCTGAATACCTTTTCTATCTCCCACCTAGCATTTTTGGAGTTGTCTATCACAACTTGAAGAACATTATGAGACCCCACCTCTTCAATTACCTTCAACAAATATTTTACAATAGCCTAACCCATGATTTCAGTTCCTTAAAAATCTTAAGCATTTGGAAACATCACTCCATGACTGTCAACTGTAAGTGCATTGATTAATGGTTGACTTTTACAATTGGACCATCCATTTGACACAATAGACACTCCTTGAGAATGTCATGTATCTTTTATTGGAGAGATCTTTCTCTATACTCCTTTTGCACTCATCTAATAAAGCAGTTCAAGTCTTTTCAAACGAAAGAGCTTTATAGCCTTTAGGATCCCTATTAATAGCTAATACCAACTCATCTCATGAAATTAGGTCTCAACACATAAAATAAAATCCCATTAGCACTCAAACCCATCATCACTTTCATATCAACATATCCCTCTCCATCATATTGAATGAGTCTTCAATTTTTTTTTTAGATATGAATTGTTTGTGTTGTTTTGTAAGCATAGAAGTTTAAAGTGATGAAGAAACTCTTATTTTTTCAGCATCTTGAACTCTTTTCCTTACTTATTCATAAGTAGCTCGATTATTCATCAACACTAGACATCGTTGAATTTGTGCATTTGTTCTCGGTGGAGCACCAAAAAAGTGATAATGAATGCGAGTATAAGAACTAGTAAATTGATTCTTATAATACTTGCATGGACTAATTTTTTAACCTCATAAATATTTTCCTTGTACTATATAAAGAAGAGTAACTTCCCCCATTAAAGGTTTAAATTTTGAATATATTTGAACCAGCTTTACTCCCTCTAGCTTTAATGACTTGCTACTGTCTATAACTTGTTCAATATTTTCTCTGTCATTGCTTGAAGCATCATCTACTTCAAGAAATTTAGTTGCAGTTTGTTTTTGAGTAAGAATTTTTTCCTTTTCTCTTTTTTTTCCTGGAAACCATAGTTGATAAACTGATGGCAAAGAATTATTTCATAGAAAGAATTGACACTAAGAATTATTGGGAAAAGAATTGTTGTGTAGAATTATTTATTGGATAGTATGTTATTAATGACCAATCCAGGCCAACAATCTCTCCCCCAACAATTGCAGTATTGGGAATCGAACCCATGACCTTGGCTCTGATACCAATTGTAGACCAAGGTCTAAACCCAAGAGGGGGTGAATTGGGTTTTCAAAACTTTTTGCATAATAAATAAGTTTTTAATACTTTTCAAGCACAAACAAGAGTAGCAAGTATGATAGAGCTAAAAGTAAAGAGATAAGGAAAAAAATATGCAAACACTATTTATAGTGGTTCAGAAATATCAGATTTCTCTGACCTTACGTCCACTCTCTCCAAGGAGACTCCTTGAAGTATTCCACTAAGCAAGAAACTTCATGGGTGTTGCTTAAACCATTACATAGATCTCTTCTAAATGAAGTATACAAGAAAGTGTTTAACACCTAAGCACTCTAAGAGTTATACCAACTCTTTCTCTTTACAATGATTGGAATTGATTGTAAAAGAAATGCAAGAGATATAGTAATAAATGTTTTACAAGGAGAAGATTATCTCTTTTTCAAGAACAAAGCTTAAAGAATGGCTCACAAGGGATTTTTTGAAAGCTTTGAAGAGTATTAATGAGCTATAAATGAAATTAAGTGTTCTTGATGGTTAAAAATGCACAATAAAGAGAGGTTTTTATAGTCTTGGCTTCATATAGCCATTAGACACAAGTTTGAGTGGTTTGGAGCATTAAATGCTCATGTCCCACGTTTGAATTTTGACGAAAGGACAGTCGACTATCTAAGTGGGCCGTTAACTATGAAACTCCGTATCTCTTTCGTAGTCGACTGTCTTAACCGTTATAATTGACTGTCTTTTTTATTTTTCAAAAGGTTAGTTTTTGGACCTTGGACAGTTGACTGTCCAATATGCATAGTCGATTGTCCATTTTAAAAACTTAGATTTTAAACTCTTTTTTTGTGAGATTTTTAAGTTTTTAAATGAACAAAAATATTCTAAGAAATATTTTAGAGCTATATTTAAGCTAAAACTTTGAAAAAGGATTTACAATAATATTTTCTACCTTAGATGATTCAAGTCTCGATCTTCGGACTTCATTTGGTATCTCTCAAGTATGTGCTCTTATTTGATTATGCTTATATTACGCCTAGTCTTTGAACTGAATGTTATTTGCAGTTTAAACACTTAAATAAAATTGCTAGCACAATTAAAATAGTATTTTTTTCATAATTAAAATCAAATGAGGGTCAACAATCTCTCCCTTTTTGCCGATGACAAAACTGAAATGAGAAAAACAATTTTAAAATCTAAGTGTTTAGTTTTTAAAGAAAAACGGACAGAGTCTCCTCTATTTTTGTGATAAAAACCAACTTGCAATTTTTCAAAGATAACCAACCAAGTATAATATAGCAGTTATAATGCTTTTCTAAGAATTTTTATCGAATAAGAAGCAAAGCTCCCCCTTAATTCATGCTTTCATTACAATTACATAGAGATTTTTCTCTTTTTCTCCCTCTTTTTGGTCAACAACACAAAAGGGAGTATAAGACATTAAAATGAAGATACATAAGCATAGATAGACATGTATGTATATAAGAGTTATTCAAGCAAAAATATAGCAAAAAAATAAATTTAAGCATTCACGGGCATACCCAAAAAGTAGTAGAAAAGCTCAAAAAGAGCATGAATGCCTTTAATTGCCCATCAGCACAAGATGGAGTTCAAAACAAAGAAATAAGAAATTCTACCTCAACGGATAGAAAGATAAGGTTAAAAGAAACTTTCATGGAAAAAATTTAGCTCAAAACAAAGAGGTTAAGTTCTCTCGGGAAGAATCAGAAAGTACATTTACAAGTTTAAAAATAAAACAAGTAAGTGAATATAGTAAAAAAGATTCTTAAGAGCTAAAAACGAACATCCATCTACAAAAACTAAGGTTCCAATGAACTTAGCAAATATTCAAATTATAATAATCATCCAATAAGTCAAGTATTCATGATAAAGAGATAGAAAACGAAAAAAATGCATGAAACAAAAAAGTAAATGTTCTTCCAAAGTTTCTAAAATTCGAAACACATAAAGGAAAAAGGTAAGGGTAGTAGGAGGTTATCAAAGGGCACCTTCAGAAGGTTGACGATGGATCTTAACTATTTGCTCCTTAATCCCTTTGATCTCTCCCTCGATAATGTCGAACCATGCATTCATTGTGAAAGATAGAGAGGACATCTCATCCTTGAGGTCCCAAAGAGCGATTAGTACAGAAATATTGAAATCTGATGAACTAGAACCATTCATTAAAAAAAAAATTCCGTAGCTAAAAGGGCTCTAAAAGTTTTAAGGTTCTGAGTAGAAGAATCCCTTTGTATTTTCTCATTTCTATTAAAAAAAAATTAAAACAAAAAGTACATGTACTATTTTATTTTCTCTTGTTCCCTAGTTCCTAACAAAGTTGTATGGATGGTACTTATTGTGACTTTGAGTTAGTTTTTTAGTCAAGACTCATGATTCATACTTGAGCATATTGATTATTAAAGTTCAAAAAGGGAATAAAAAAATAAAACAATACAAATGTTGAAAATGTAATGAATTTTTTGAGTCGACAAAGATAAAAGGAATCTCAAAATAACAACTTAATTTTGACACCCAAAACTATTAATAAGAAATATTGCACCACATTATAAAGCTTCACTAGTAAATTATCAATTTATCATCAGAAATTGTTATAATGAGTGGAAAACACTATAACGAGTGAAGAAAATTAATTTTTGAATAACTAAGTTTAAGATGTCAAAATTGAATAGCATTGTAGAGTGTCCTTTATCAGCACCTTTTTCTTAAAAATGCACATTTCCTATTTGCATGTTCATTGAATTAGGTTGCATAATGTATCAAAATATGTACCAACACTACTGACAATCCAAAACCAAAAATTTCATGTAGTCCTCAATAAAAAGAAAAGAAAAAATAAATTACATGTAGCTAACAAGAACTATAAAAACTTATCAATAAAAAGATGAATTAAGAAGATAACCATAATAGATAAAAACTCTTTGTATACAGGGGTGAAAAATTAAGATTCAATAGAGAATCATTAGATTTAGGTAGTATTATTCTTGTTGAAAGCAATACCTACACTAGAAAAATGGACCTTTTTATGGCCACCAAGTGCTTGACCAGATTCGAACACTTTATCACAAAATTGGCATTGAAAGTTCCTTTGATCTTTAACACCATTGTTAGCAGTGATGGCAACGCTGAATTCTTTTTCATAGTTCTCTTCATGAAGCTTCACCTTCTTATTCTTGTGGGTAGCCCTGTGTCCAACAAGTACTTGATGATATAGGAATTGTTTCTTGCATATATCGCACTTGTATTCACCTTTCGACTTTTCTTGACTAGGAGCTAAGTAATACATCTCATCGTCCTTATCCTCATCATCATCATCTTGATCATTTTCATCTTCATCTTCATCCATGGACTCATCACTAATGTCCACTACTTTTATTTGTCTTTTTCTCCATGTTGTATCCTTTGACATCATCATTAGAGTCATAGCAGCATTTTCAACATAATAATGTTCAGAGACTGGACTCACTGATTTTGGCTGCATGGACTGGGGTGGTAAGTTGAAGTTCTCCATCATTTTCGCCAAAGATTTGTGGCGCCGATTCAATCTTCTTCGAGTCTTTGAAGATTCAGCTTTAGTATTCTGTTTTGCTGCACCATAGAGGCCATGGTTCATAGATTGGTAGTGGCAATGGATTTTGCTTGACGAGGGTCCACTAATTGAGGAAGATGGAGATGAATGTTTGGTAGTTAAGTTTGGTCTCTGGTTCGAGAGAGGTAGTACAACTAAATGAGATTTTAAATGACCACCCCATGCTTTGCCATTAGCAAAGCTTTTGTTGCAGATTTGACATATTTTACGCTCGTCCATGATTGAAAATTACCAAACAAACAAGCCCTTTCTTTTTCTCTCTCTATATCTAAGTCACTCACTCTAGCTAGTTATTCATCTTTTACTCTCTAGTCTTATCTCTATATATACACCAAGGAGAGTAAGAAAGGTAGGTGGCATGAATGTAGAAGGTACAAAAGAATTTGACCATTACCAAAATAAAAAGGTTAAATATAGTGAGAATATCTATTATGGAATGAACATGGATTTTTTTATGTGATATAGAATTCGTATTAATTGCTTCAAGGGAAATAAGTACAACAAATAAACTAAAGAAGAAGATGCATGTACGTAATCAAATCCTATATGCATATCTTTGGTTAAAAAAGAGATAAAAGCGAGAAGAAAAATAGAGATATAGGTAATAAAAATAATTTATTGTGCGGAAAGAAAAGATCTAGAATTAGCACATAAGAGATGAGGCTTCCAAATAACTCTAATGTGTAGTGTTTCAGTGTCTTAACATTCGTCGAATTTTCTATCATAATGAACAATAATTTCATAGTTTTATTTATTTCTTTTCTTTTATTATGAGATTTTTGCCAAGTTGAGTTCCCTTAAGCTTTCTAATTAACCCATGTAGCGAGTGTTTTAGCCAATGACTCCCAAACCAAATGGTTTTAGGGCATTAGGTGTAAAGACACCCCTAAGGACTTACTAACTTGAGTCAAAAAGGCTACAAAACTAACTTGTCTTAATGCTGCCAAGCAAAAATTCCCACCTTTTGACGTGAACACTCACTGCTTACTGAGGCAAAAGGTCCAGTTACTCAATGGAAACTTTATTTTAATGATCATTATAAGTACAATTCCCACCTTGTGATGTGAACACTCACTGCTTACTGAAGCAAGAGGTCCAGTTACTTAATGGAAAGTTTATTTAATGATCATTAGGAGCATTTTTATTTTCTCTTTTTGTGTAATAATTTTTTTTTTCTATTTTCTATGCCAAGGTGTTCTTCTAACAAGTTATCCGATTATGGTTAGGTTATGGAAACATATACATAAAAATTATATGTCATACCCCACACAATTATGTGCTAACGTACTCGTGTCAGATTTAGATCAAACTTGTGAATTCTTAAATGCTTTGAAGTAGGTAATTAAACTTTTGAAACTTTGTTATTAGACCATGTGTTTTAAAGTTTAAGCATGCTGATGAAATCTTATCATAATATTTGCTTAAATCAACCAAAATTTTCACAATATTATGATTATGCATTTATCTTTCAATAATACTAAAATAAACTGGGATAGAGTGTGTGAATGTGTCTCCCATACCCTCAAACATAATTTACACATTGTCCCCAATGTGTGAGTGACATGGAAAGATCTTACCTAGGAGATGGATAACTAGATGGCTGGCATGGCTCGTAGCACACCCCCAAACTTGAACTGATGCACACACATTATCCTTAAAAAAGAAAAACAAACGTAACACTGGAAAACAAGAGATACTAATAATAAACGGTTATAAAAATAAGTACTATCAATAAATGTGAAAAATACAAAAAATAAAAGGATATGTTGTGTTCTTATCCACCTAAATAAATAGGCAAATAATCGAACTTGTTTTACTTGCAAGTGCACAAGGTCAATAGTAGCATAGTGCGCAAACACGAGATCATCTTCATAGGGATTGGTAAATTTAACTTTAGTATTAGTTTCACAATATAAAATGATAGAAATAAATATTGAGTTTGAATTTATAAATTGAGTTTGAATTTATAAATTGAGTTTGAATAAATAATTATAAAAACGTAGGGACTTGATATCCACCACTAATCATGCTACCACAATACAACAGTATGCTAGTGCTTTAATCATGCCATGTATACCTAATTTTTGTCAACCTAAGGGCTTGGTCCACTCTTTAGGCTATTGATCTCCTTAAGCAATGAGTTAGGCATGGTGTATACTCTAACTCTTCTCTTTCTTAAGGGATTCAGCATGATGTATATTAAGTTGTTCCTTAAGAGAGCATAGGATCTGTGGAAATCGGCAACCACACGAGACCTAGGGCTTGGTCCACTCCCAGTTTCCCATGTTGATTAACCCAAGAACCCAATGTGGATATCTTTTGCTACTATTGTTAAACCCAAGACTCGGTCATCCAAATTGATTTAACTAACTAATCCATACCACATGCATATGTCAATCAAGCAAACACATATGAGGAATTTGAATAAAAACAGGCATTAATCAAGTTAAGTATCACAACACAAATATCGCAAAGGCTCCAATACTGAATTATTGAGCAAACATAATTACGGCTTCAATCAAGCCCTTACTAAAAGTTTAGTTACACATAATAAAATAAAGGAAAGAAGAAACCCGAGAGAGCTCATTGAAGAGTCATCAATTCTTCTCTGAAATCCCCTCTGGCCTCTGGCCTTCTGACCTAAAACTAAAACTAAAGGGAAACTCCCCTCTCTGTGTTTTACAAGCCTATTTATAAGGCTTTGGAACTTCTAGAAACCCTAAAAGTTGGAAAACAAAACCCTATAATTATTTCCAAAATAGGAACTGCCATTTTAGTATTTATTGTCGTACGTGTGCGCTTGATCTCATATTAGTGCGCTCGAGTCTTCTTCTTGCGCGCGAGCGCAGGTGTCCTCGATTCTGGTATTGGCACTTGAGCACTATTGCGCTCGATCGCAGTGCTTGGTGCGCTCGATCACACTAGGCAGACACCAGCTTTTCCAGCTTTTGTTCTTTGAATTCCAAAATCCTTCATTTTCTCCAAGAACCTATAAAAACACAGAAAGGAAATAAAATAGAATAAAATGCACAAACTAAGAGCTTAACAAATATAAATTAAGGGGCTTAAATATGAATATTTAAGCACTTATCACACCCCAAACTTAAATATTGCTAGTCCCTCAGCAATACGAAACTAAAAACTAAATGAAAAATAAAGACACAAAGATAAATCCATCATTCATGGTATCCAAAAATTTAAGTGTCACACAAAACCATGATATTCATTCATGAGCAAGCTTAAAGTACAGACCCGTCTTCACAATGAATAGGAGTTTTAAATTCTAATTACTTACAAGAGGCAGGCTAAGGCATCACAAGTCCGAATCAGTGTATAGTGAACTAGCGTATAAAAGATGAAGCTTCCAAATAATTCCAATGTGTAGTGTTTTGGAATCTCAAGATTCACCGAATTTCCTATCAGGATGAACAAAAATGGCATAGTTTTATTTCTTTCTTTTCTTTTATTATGAGATTTTTGCCATGTTTAGTTCCCTTAAGCTTTCTAATTGACACATGTAGCGAGTGTTTAGTCAATGACTCCCAAACCAGATGGTTTTAAGGCATTAGGTGTAAAGACACCCCTAAGAACTTACTAACTCGAGTAAAAAAGGCTACGAAACTAACTGGTCTTAATGGTACCAAGCAAAATTCTCACCTTTTGACGTGAACACTCACTACTTACTGAGGCAAGAGGTCCAGTTACTTAGTGAAAAGTTTATTTAATGATCATTATAAGCAAAATTCCCACCTTTTAACGTGAACACTTACTGCTTACTGAGGTAAGAGGTCCAGTTACTCAGTGGAAAGTTTATTTAATGATTATTATGAGCATTTTTTCTCTTTTTGTGCAATAAATTTTTTTTCTACTTTTCTATGCCAAAGTGTTCATCTAACAAGTCATCCGGTTACAGTTAAGCCATGAAAACATACATATTAAAATTACATGTCATACCTCACACAATTATGTGCTAATGTGCTTGTGTCAGATTAGATCAAACTTGTGAATTCTTAAATGCCTAAAAGTAACTAAACTTTTAAAATTCTATTATCAGATCATATGTTCAAGATTTTAAGCTTACTAATGAAATCACATCACAGTATTTGTTTAGATCAACCAAAATTTTCAAACAACATGAACATGCATTTATCTTTTCTTTTAAACAATAATAAATAAATAAAACTGGGACAAGGTGTGTGTCAATGTGTCTCCTATACCCTAAACTTAAATTACACATTGTCCCCAATGTGTGAATATCATGGAAAAAGCTGACCTAGGAGATGGAGAACTAGCTGGGTAGGCATGGTTCATAGCACCCCTCCAAACTTGAACTGATGCATACATTGTCCCTGAAAGAGAAAAACTAAAGTAATACGTGAAAACAAAAAATACTAAAAAAAAATAAACTGTAAAAACAATTAAAAAAAATTAAAGAATAAGTTGTGGGGTGACTCCTATGAGCGCTAAGTTTAACGTCTTTAGCCAGACGCTCTTATTCCCTCCCAGAAAGGCATAAGTTGAATGCACCCGCAACTGCTTCAATGCCAAATTTGGTGCTTGGATGCTTTGAAGAGGCCTCAATGATGTTATCAGTAATATATGCAGAGTCTAGCTCAACATCCGATCTTGTTAACCCATGGGTGAGGGTGGACTCTAATGGAGCAATGTGATGGACCTGAAAAACTTCCTCAACAACACCTTGCATCATATATACATTAGAACATTTCATATTATCTTGGGGTAATTTTAATGTATCAAATATGTTGAATTCAAGCTTCTCACCATTTACCTTCATACTTACAATACCCTTGTTCACACAAATTTTTGTATCAGCAGTTCTCATAAAGAGTCTTCCTAAGATGATGGGCAAAGGCAATGGCATAGGAGATTCTTCCATATCTAATACAATAAAATCAGCAGGTAAAATAAATGGGCCTACCTTTACCAAGACATCCTCAATAATACTTCTTAGTCTTTTTATGCTTTTGTCTGCCAGTTGCAAGGTGATGGAAGTTGCTTGAAGCTCCCCCAAACCTAGTGTCTCGAATACCGTGTATGGTAGCAAATTGACACTTGCCCCTAAATCCAATAATGCATTCTCAAAAATCTGGTTACCAATCCTGCAAGGAATGGTAAAACTACTCGAATCTTTCAGTTTTGGTGGTAGTTTTCTTAATAGCATAGCACTTACCTCTTCTGTTAAAGCTATTGTTTCATGTTCATGAAACTTCCTCTTATGAGTTCAACAATGTTTCAAAAATTTAGCATAAGCAGGTAGTTGTTGAATTGCATCTAATAAGGGAATATTTATTTCTACTTTTAGCAAAGTTTTAAAAATATCAAGCAGTTTACTTTCTTTCTTAAGCTTTACTAACCTTTGAGGGAAGGGTGGTGCATTCCACTTCTCCATTTCACTTATCTTTGATGTTGATGCTCTATCTGGAGGTGCTTGTGTAGGCTCATCAGCTCCTATGATCTTACCATTTCTGAGAGTTGTCACGGCATTCAGTTGCTGATGTCCTCTTGGAGTAGGTATTGTTTGGGCTGGAAGTTCATCATGCTTCCTTTCACTCAGATCTTTAGCAATTTGCCCCACTTATACTTCTAGTCTTTGAATGACTTGCTCATGCTTTGCATTGATTTGTCTTTGCTCAGTCTAGAATTGTCTTTCCTTTGCTAGGAACTGTTCTTGTGAAGTTATCAACTGTTGTTGCTGAGTTGCTAATTGCATCACAAGACTCTCCAAGTTACTCTTCTCTAATTCTAGAACTGGTTGAGCTGCTGGTTAGGAGTTCCTTTGCTACCCTTGAAGGTTCAAGGAATTTTGATTGTTACTCCATAGGTGATTCTGCCATCTAGGATTGTAGGTATTTACATATGGATCGTTCTTGGGAGGATAGTTGTTTGGTCCCACATAGTTCGCTAGCTCTTGATCTACAGATGAATACAAATGGCAAGTGTCAGTAGTGTGATCAAAATGAGAACATATAGTACATACCTGGAGTTGTTTGGCTCGTGGACTAGGTGAGATGTTTTGAGAAGTCATGGCTTTTACAATCATATCTAGTTTCCTCTCCATAGTAGCTATCTGGTGTGAAGATCCACCATTTAAGGTCACTTCATAGATGCCCTTGCTCTTAACTCCTTGTCTACCTCTGGATGAGAATTGCTAGGTGTGCTCACTTAAGGTCTCAAACAGCTCCATGGCTTATTCACTGCTCTTTTCCATCAGCACTCCTCCACAACCTGATCCACAATACTTTGATTAATATCACTCAAACCTTCATAGAAAGCCTGTACCAGTTCATCTTGAGGTAGATTATGGTGTGGGAATTTAAGTAGCAGCTCATTGAAGTATCCCCATGCTTCAAAGAAAAGGTCTCCATCCTTCTGTTGGAAGGATTGAATCTCTCTCCTCATCTGCCTCATCTTTTGGGCTGGGAAAAATTTCCTTAGAAACCTACTGGATAGCTCTTCCTAAGTACGGATGAACACTACAGGCAAAGAATTATACC
Source organism: Bretschneidera sinensis (assembly GCA_023935145.1). Classification (NCBI taxonomy): domain Eukaryota; kingdom Viridiplantae; phylum Streptophyta; class Magnoliopsida; order Brassicales; family Akaniaceae; genus Bretschneidera; species Bretschneidera sinensis. The sequence goes on from CM043704.1 coordinate 51,865,157, forward strand.
ATAACTTAGCTTTATCTTTTAATGAAAAAGGGAAAATAATTAACCTGATTCCCTCTTGATTTAGGCTATGGATGTGCTGGAACTTGCAGAGATCGAAGAATTCTCCAAGGTGAAAGTGTGGGTCCACAGTGGGTGTACTCCTAAAATGAGTCAATGCATTGAGTATCTACGGAGATATGTAATAATTACCTTCCGCCTCTGGTTGATAAGTAATGCATGATTGCTGGTCGAGGTTCCTTGGAATGAAGGATTGTTTCATGGGTCTACACTCTAGTGGCGATTGGTTGTCAAACTGTTTCGCCATTTGTGTGTCTCCCTCGAATTCTTCTTCTACCTCTTCAACGTTGTCTCTAAGCCTTTCTCGAACGGTATGCTCAAGCTCTATATCGAGTGGAAAGAAGCTTGGGTTCCTGGATCGAAGTCCTTGCATGAATCACCTGAAACGCTTTAGTGCAGCAGTTTCAGTACTGCTGCTCGGGTAGCTTCTACCTCCAATGTGCTCGATCACACCAAGGAGTGCGCTCGATCGCAGTGCCATGGATGAAACAGCTACAGTACCTAAAACAGAACAGAAAACGAAAAGAAAATAATTGATTAGGTTTTGATGAAACATAATAAAATAAAACTATTGAAAATAATTCCAAAAATAAATTTAGCGTGATCCCCGACAATGGTGCTAAAAAACTTATTGTGCATTTATCCGCTTAAATTAATAGGCGAATAATCGAACTTGTTTTACTGGCAAGTGCATAAGGTCAACAGTAGCATAGTGTGCAAATGCGAGATCATCTCCACAGGGAGTGGTAAATTTATATTTAGAATTAGTTTCGAAGTAATAAAACGAAAGAAATAAATATTGGGTTTGAATTAATAATAATGGTAAAGGCGTAGGGACTTAATATCCACCACTAATCATGTTACCATAATACAACAGTATGCCAATGCTTTAATCATGCCATGTATACCTAATGTTTGTCAACCTAAGGGCTTCGTCCACTCCTTAGGCTATTAATCTCCTTAAGCAATGAGTTAGGCATGGTGTATACTCTAACTCTTTTCTTTCTTAAGGGATTCAGCATGGTGTATACTGAGTTATTCCTCAAGAGAGCATAGGATCTGTGGAAATCGACAACCACACAAGACCTAGGGTTTGGTTTGTTCCCGGTTTCCCATGTTGATTAACCCAAGAACCCGGCGTGGATATCTTTTGTTACTATTGCTAAACCCAGGATTCAGTCATCCAAATTGATTTAACTAATCAGTCCATACCACATCCATGTGTCGATCAGGCAAACACATATGAGGAATTTAAATAAAAACAGGCATTAATCAAGTTAAGCATCACAACATAAATATCGCAAAGGAACCAATACTGAATTATTGAGCAAACATAATTAGGGCTTCAATCAAGCTCTTACTAAGAAGTTAGTTACACATGATTGTGATGCTAAACATATTCATAAAATAAAATAAAGGAAAGAAGAAACCCAAGTGAAGAGTCATCAATTCATCTCTCGAAGCTTACAACTGAAAAGAAGATTAAAAGTTGTTGTTTCTGTGCTTTACAGGCCTATTTATAAAGTTCTAAAGACACCTTGAAACCCTAATTTCCAAAACAAGACCCGGACTCTTCTTTCCAAAACTGGCTATGCCGTTTCACTACACGTGTGCGCTCGATCCCATGCTTTTGTGCTCAAGCACAGGGTTACACTCGAGTTTTCTATATGTGCGCATGAGTGCTTGTGTGCTTGATCACACTTTCTTGCACTCGATCGCACTTGGCTGCTTCCAGGTCTTCCAGATTTATTCCTTTGAGCTTCAAAATGCTAAATTTTCTCCAAGAACCCATCAAAACACAGAAAACACAAAAATGAAGTAAAATAGAATAAAATACATAAACAAAGAGCTTAACAAATGTAAATTAAGGGGCTTAAATATGAATATTTAAGCACTTATCATATCACCAAATGGTAAATTTTCCAGTAACTGGTTAATTTTCATGACATTAAAAAGCTTATCAGGAGGATAAATATATTTGTTAGGATCTTGACTCAAATCCTCACAAAGAAGAATTTTAATTGGTTTGAAAAAAGTAGTTTCCTATTTTATAGTTGGTTGTTCTAGTAGGAGTAGTACTAGTTTCCTACTAAATTGTTCTTGTACAAGTAGTAATAGTAGTCTACTATGATATTGTTGTTCTCTTCTTAATAATATTAGAAAAATATTCTCTATATAAAGGAGGTCCTAGAGAAGTTTTGACACACTCATAATTTAAATATTATGACTAGAGCTAAGTGGAGAGTTTTGGGTGTATTGGAGATTTTGGGTTGTGAGGTTGTAAGGGTAATAATTTTGTTTTTTTTCCTAAAGTTGTTGTTAAGGATTTATAAAATTGTGAGTTTGTTGGTGGCATAGGGAAGGAGGTTGTCAAACCATGTTAAATTGTTGTGCTTGATATTTGTTTGTTTATTTGCCTATTTAATTATTGTAAGTTTGAGTAGGTGGATTTCAGGGGTAAAATCTCAACAAGTGATATCAGAGTCCGGTCATCTATTTGAAGAAGCTTCATGTTGTTATTTATTATGCCTGCGCCACCATGTCGATAAGTATATATAAATTTGAGATTCTTTTATTTAATGAAAAAATTAATTTTACTTTGTCGCAGAGTACAGTTCAAGATCTTGATTAGGCTTTAGAAGAAAAAAAAAATCCATAAGTGGTGACTGCTAGAAAGTGGCAATCAATTCAGAGGAATGTTGTAAGCACAAATAGGTTAACTCTTGCTCCTGAGATCAAGTATATAGTGTTGAAGAAAACTACACCCAAGGGTTTGTGGTATAAGTCTTCATGATCACTTGAATGAATTTAACAAGTTAGTGTCTTAATTGTTGAATGTAGAAGCTACATTAAAGGACGAGGAAAACACATTGCTCTTGTTATCATATTTACCAAAATCTTACAAAACATTTGTGCAAACATTGTTGGTGGGAAAGTTGACATTAAGTTTAGATGATGTGATCGCATTCCTGCATGAGAATGAGAGGTTGATAGGAAACGAGATCTTGTCTAGTGGCAGTCAAACGCTTTTTATGAAGAATTCTAATCAAAGGAGGAGCCAATGGAGAGGGAACAATGGTCAAAGGTGGAGATCCAAATCTAGGCCTAGAGATGACAATGACAAAGAGTACTTCTATTTTGGAGAGATATAACACACACAATATTATTGTAAGGCCATAGAGGATGATTAAAAAGAGTTAAGAAGGATGAGTGGGAAGAAGAGTCATGAAGAAAATAGTAGTGAAAATGCTAATATCACTAAGAAAAGTGATGAAGATGTGGTAGCTATTAAGCACATTAAAGAAAAAGATGATGAGAGTAATATGGTGCTACTTGATTCAGCGTCCTCCATTCACATGTTCAGTAAGAAGAAGTATTTTGATTGTATAAAAGAACCTACCCATGTCATAGTTGCTACTGCATATGAGAAACACAAAATAATTGATGGTGAAGGAAGTTTAAGGTTGAAGCTCCATGATGGAAGTGTGAAGACTCATGATAAGGTAAAGTTTGCTTACTTTCTCACTACAAATATCATCTCTTTGGAAGAGCTTGATAAGATGGAATACACATGGACTGCGAACAATGGAGAAATGAAAGTTCTTAATGGATTAAATGTAGTGTTAAAGGTTGCTATGAATAAGAAGAGCTTCTATGTGTTGGATGAGAAAGTTTATGTTAAAACAAATTAAAACAAAAAAATAGAAAAAAACAAAAAATAAATGAAAAAAATAAATAAACAAAATAAAAACAAACAAAAATAAATAAATAACAAAAATTAAAAAAAAAATAAAAGAACAAAAAAATTAAAAACAAAAACAAAAAAAAAGGAAAACTAACAATTTTAATAAGTAAAGAAGTAATAAAAATCATGTAAAAATTACACTTATCGAAGAGCTATAGAAAGACTAAAAGAAAGGATTGCACCAACCAAAAATAAAGTTAGATTTCTTGATGAGGTATGGAGAATTTGGGCCAATATGGAGATTTGTTAGGATTTTGGCTCAAATCCTCATAAAGAAAAATTCTAATTGGTTTAGAAAAGTAGTTTCCTATTTTATAGTTGGTAGTTCTAGTAAGAGTAGTACTAGTTTCCTATTAAATTGTTCCTTATACAAGTAGTAATAGTAGTCTACTATGATATTGTTGTTCTTTTCTTAATAGTATTAGGAAAATATCCTTTATATAAAGAGGGTTCTAAAGAAGTTCTGAGACACTCATAAGTCCAATATTATAATTAGAGCTAGGTGGAGAGCTTTGGGTGTATTGAGAATTTTGGGTTGTGAGGTTGTCAAGGTAATAATTTTGTTTTTTTTCCTAAAGTTGTTAAGGATTAATAAAATTTTGAGTTTGTTGGTGGCATAGGCAAGGAGGTTGTTGAACCACATTATATTGTTGTGCTTGATATTTGTTTGTTTATTTGCCTATTTAATTGTTCTAAGTTTGAGTAGGTGGATTTTAGGGGTAAAATCCCAACAGTGATGCTATAGATTTAATGTCAGCCCTTATTGGAAACTTGAGACCATTATGTTTGCCATGAATGGGTTTTCAATAGTGATCACAATATTCTGTTACCGTTATTTATCGCTATTGTTTTGATAGTTGCAGTTATTACGGTGCGTAGTAGCCAAGAAAGTAAAATAATTTTTTATGCCTTTTTATTTACTTGTATGATAAAAAAAAAAAGTTAACCAATTTCAACTATATACTCAAGCCACACAATCAACATATTTCACCTAATAATTAAAGTAAATAACTCTTTAGTTTTCAATTTCTACTTCATTGCCACTATTATTTATTTCATTTTAGTAAATAAATTGTGGGAAATTGAAAAACATTTCTGACCACGATGTCTGTGATCCACATTTTAACACTTGCGAACCCTATGCAACCACAATCGCAATTTAGAATCATTATTTCCCTTTAATGATACTAGCTAGCTAGTGTCGCAATGTGAATCTATTTGGAAACAATCAAATGCCATATACTGGTCCACTTGTTTACGCTTTTTCCAAATCGTTGCCAATGTTTTTTTTACATATTATATTATGAAGGATTCGAATTTGTCCCTATTTCATCCAAAATAATTATAAAATTTCAATACTTGCCACCAGTCGTTCAAAAGAAAGGCATCCATGTTTAACTATAATACAAAATGAAGAAAGCAAAATATGTTTACAATCAATGTATAGTAACAAATACAAAGTCATTATTGGATACGAAATGAGAGCTCAATCAAACAATCCATCGAACGTGTCATGGCTAATAGCGATTTCACTCATCAATATCTTTGAGTCTGCTTGAAGTGTATCACATACATTTTTAAGAGAATATAGAACAAAACATATTAATAAGTCAATAAATAAGCTAAATTGAAAAGACACACAGTGCAAGGAGCTCCTCTAGTTAACCTAAAAAAGATGATGAGTTACTTCACATGGGATGCCAGTTTAATTCTGTTGTTTTGTGTGTACTTATTTTAGGACATTATCTCCACATAAAACTTTTGGTTTTCTTCATCGTCTCATGATTCTCTATGGCCCACCCGTCCCATATGAACTCAGTTTCCCATATGAGTGAAAGGGGCCTTAAAGCTCCTCACTCATTCATATGCGTTCTAAGCTTTATCTTATTTTTTTCTTAATGAAAATAAAATAATTAATGCCACAATTTTGAATATGTTTAAGTTTCTACACATTGGGAGATTGAAGGAGAAAATGCAAAAAAAAAAAAATTATAGAAAAAAGGAAGATAAAATGTTGTCTTGCAGTGGAAATTTAGCAAACATATAATTTTTTTAAAAATAATTATAAAAATTAAAACATTATGAAACTTTATGTCTCTTTCTTGTAATTTTATATTTTTTAATATAAAACAAAATAAAAGCTTTTTGTCATCGTTTTATTAGCAAGTCAATTTACACTGTCCAAATATGAGATATGCTAGATATACATTGCTAAATTAGATAATTACTTTATACAGTCAAAGACATGTTTATTTTTATGAGGTGTGGATGCTTCTAATTAATTACCATACCCATGTTTTTGTTTCAATCATAAGATGATGCATAAGATATAAAAAAATCATATAAATGATCAAATATCAACAATTAAAAAAAATCAAATGTGTTAACCATCTAATCCAACTCATAAGCTTTGGTACCAATGACCTAAGATAGATTCTAGGTTTTAAAGATTTGAGAGTAAGGTGCCTTTTGAGAGAGCTTATGAAATAAATTTTGTTTTCTAAAACACTCTTTAAAAAAAGAGTTGTAGAAAATAATCAAAAGTTGAAAAAGAGTTTCTCATAATTTGATATTTGTGTCACAAAAATTGTTTCCATATTTCACGACTGTTTTACCAAACACTAATATTTTTTAACTTCACAATTGTCTTGCAAAAAACCATTTAAAAAATTATTTTGACAATCATAAATCGAAACCACTACTTGACCAAATGGTAAAAAGTCTTCGTTTGGCTTAAGTAGAAACGTTTAGTTTATGGTTTTGATATGATTTACGGTAAAACAATAGTAGAGCTATAAATTTTTTAGTATTTGGTAAGACAAAGTGAAAACAACTTTTCATAGACAAATTCAGTTTCTTAGAAACAAAAACCATTTTATAAACAATTTTTTTAGGGATGTTTGCCATAACTTATGTGTATAATAAACAAAACCAATACATAAACTTGGCCAAATGTTTTGAGTCCTCGACCCAACTAAACTAAGAATTTTTGGACAACCATTACAACAAAATTCGCATATTCATTTGGAACATGGTGCGCGATAGGTTATGGTATCTACTCATTTTCAGTAGGCGTCTAATATATATATATTTGAGTCTTTTATATTGTCGTTACGTCATGTGTAAAGAACATTAAATTCTTATAATTTATTTCTTATCAACCATCAATATAATGTAATATAATAAACATAAATTAAGTATGATATGTAATCAAAATAAATTAATTTTTTAATAAACACAATCAAATAGTTAAAACGTTTCTTCTACTTTTATTCACTTCCTAAAAATCTATTATTAATTTTTTATAACTAATGATATATTATTATTTCATCTCTAACATATAGTTTTATCTTTTTTTTTTTAATTTTTTAAAGTTTCAACCAATTGACACACAGTTGCTAAAAGTTTCAATTGATAAAAAAAATCTCCAACATAATTTTTCATTTTCTATATAGTATTCAATATTTTTCCCATCGGAGAATCACATGGTGCATTAATACTAAAAAAAATCATTTCAAAATTGATTAAATTTACATATATTAATTTATTTACAGGTATAATATATATAAAAAATTAAATTAATTGACATATAGCATCACTTTTACTTCTCATCCATTTTACCATTTACGCTAAATATAATGAAAAAATACAAATCTAAAAAAATAACCTATAAGTATTAGTCACGAAGGACAAAATACAAACTATGTAAAACATAATAAAAATAATATGAAAAAATCCAATTAATCACCTTTAAAGAACACACTATAATATAAAATATATATATATATATATATATATTAAAACTTATTAGGAAAAAAACTCTTTGCATAGCACGAGTCTGTAAACTAGTAAGTAACATAACAAAATGCAAAACGCAGGCTCCTAGCTTTGTTTCTTTACACGCCTGATCCAAAGCAGAACAACTACAATAACAACAGTAATTACCATAAAGAGAGCCTACAAGATATTGAGTCTTGTAATCTCAAGAAAAATAATGCTTCCATACTTTATCATTACTACACCAACAATAGAAACTAGCACCTAATTTTCACAAATAGTTCAAATATCTTCCTATTAAACCAAAGAAAAGCAGCAATTGTTAGAAAATTGATATGTGTAGCTTGAAAAACATCACAGCTATAATTATTGGGAAACACAGGCCACATCTATGAAATTCTCTAGTGCTCTACAGATTTTGTGTTGGTGTTTGTCTAAGGTTTAAACAAGGAAAGATTAGCAACAAGTGCACACCAGTGTGCGCCGCGGCCCAGCTCATTCCAAGGTGCGACACCTAGCAAAAGAGGAGTCCTGGAGGAGGTGTGCACCATGATTCAGCCTCCCCTAGGCTGCGGCGTCCAGAATGGATGCAAGTGGAGGATGTTGAGCCCTGCTTCAGGCCGCAGCTTACCCTGTTCTAGACCGCGGCTTGAAGGCACACTAATGCACACTGATTCAATAATTCAAAGGGTGTGTGAGGCATGTTCAAAATGCATAGCATCACTAAGGATTGATGGAGGGCTAAGGTTGATTTGTCCTTAAGATCTAAGGGTGGATAATGACCCTCAAGATTGGTCAAGAAGTTGGTGCACTATATAAAGGGTCACCTAGCTTCAATCTAAGACACAATGTGATAACTTGTGAAAAACTTATGATTGAAAGTGAGATCAATTGTAAGAGTGCAAAGACACAAAACAAGAGAGACTCATTGTAAAGTTTGGTTGTTTAGAAAGAGAGAGTAGAATAGAAAGGGGATTCAATGGCTTGTAAGGGGAAGTTTCTTGGGAAAATTCCAGGGTTAGTTCTTATCACTTTCTTGTACTTTTTCTTCTTTTGTTCTTCAAGAACCTGTGAATTCTTGGAGAGGTGTTGTTGATTGTAAAGAACTCCATTAATAAGATAGTGCAGAGAGCTCGGAGGAGCTCACGGGGACGTAGGCATATTGCCAAACCTCATCAACAAATTGCTTGTGTTCTTTTCTTTCTTGCTTTGATTGGTTGTTGTCTCCTTTCTTTATACAAGTCACTCTAGACTTGGGTGTTTGGAAGATCACCTCCTGGGCATCTTCTTGAGGGTGGTTTCCTAACATTTTGTCTGTTTGCTATATGACAGTGGTTTCGATAGCCCAAGGCCCAATTTGTCCCATTTTCTCATTAAGCAATGGGTACTAAATAAACTAAATTAAACCAATTTTTTTGATCAAAATATGTGAAATCTTCGACCTCTTTCTCTATCCCTATCCTATAGTTAAAACACTTGAATCAATAGATCACCTTTTCTTCTGTATTGATATTATTACATTCCAATTCCTAATTGATGCCCCTCAATGAAAATCCAGAATTGGATCCCAATTTAACAGGTTCTTATGAGCTTATCCATGCAGTTATGCACTCTTTGAATAGGAATCCATTTTCTAAAATATCATATGGTGGCCATTAGAAAGTCTTGATGTGCTGATTCATATGATTTATGACTTACATTTTCACATAGATAATGGTTAGCTTCTAACAACTACCTTAAGAGGCTGGATACACCAAAATACTCTTTTGCTCTCCATTCATATCACCTAAACAACAAGCAAAAAAAGGTTTTGGTCCTCTAGTTTCCAACCATCATATCGTGTCTTAGACTTAAATGAAAGTCATGAAAGCAAACGAATAGCTTTATTATTTTGAATCTCCATTTAGAGAAAGCATCACCTGTTTGCAAAACTAGCATAATTAGAGTAGAAGAATGCATTGAGCCTATAGACATTAATCATTGTTATTTTATTCAAGCACATGTATAGTTTAAAGTACATGAGGCATACATAGCATACAAAAAGAAAAAAGACTCTTTTTCACCCACTTTCTTACGTTTTTTAAAATAAAATAAACTTAAGTAGATAAATTTCAACACATAAAACCAACAATGTTAATTGAGTGTGGGAAATGTATTCCTTCAAAACTAGCTAACATTACGGCAGTATTAGTAAATTTTAAAACTAGAAACAGAAACTACTTGGTTCTCAAATATAATATTCTAACATATTGGCCATCAAGTTTCCCAAATTTGCCTTGAACTTCTTAGGATTGGAGTCGGTTGATATGGTGACTCAAGATGAGTTTGGATACTGAGTTCTCTGCACAATGGATTCGGGTTTAATCGCTTAGATAAAGGTAGAGATTGTTAGTATTTGTCTAAGGATTAAACGAGCTGGAAGCATGAAGCTTTATCAGCATCAGGTCAGCCCAGTGCGCCACCGCCCAGCCTTATGCGCTGCGACCACCAGCAAAGGAGAAGACTTGGAGGAGGTGTGCGCCATGGCTCAGCCTCCCCCATGCCATGGTGCCCAAAAAGGTTGAAAACCTAGAGAAGTGTGACCCTGTCTTACGCCGTGGCTAACCTTGTTTTGGGCCGCGGTGCCGGGCACACCTGGAGCATGGTTTTGGGTACTTTGAGATGGTGCATGGAGCATGGTTAAAATGCACAGGTTCAATGAAAATCTTAGAGAGCTATGAGTCTTTGGTTCTTGAGATCTAAGAGTTGAGATTGTTCTTAAAGATTGGATGAGGAAGTCATTGCCCTATATAAAGTGTCATCTAGGATCCATTCAAGGTGTGATGTGATCATCTCAACAAGAGAGGTGAGAATGACATGTGAATGTGTGTGAAATAGAACACATGGTTATGTGAGAGTGCAAAGACACTAAACACAAGAGAGGCTCATTGTAGAGAGGCTGGTTGTTTAGAGAGAGAGAGTAGTATATATTGGGATTTAAGGGCTTTGTAAGGGAATTTTCTTGGGGAAAATTCCAGGGAAACACTAGTCCTTATCACTTTCTTTTTCTCTTCTTTCGTTCTTCAAGAACAATGGGATTCTTGAAGAGGTGTTGTTGTATTTGTAAAGAACTCATTGATTTAGTGCAAAGAGCTCGGAGGAGCTCACAGGAGCTCACAGGGACGTAGGCACATTGCCGAACCTCGATAACAATTGCTTGTGTTCTTTCTTTCATTGGTTTGTTTTTGTTCATTACAAGTCATTTTAGACTTGGGTGTTTGGAAGATCACTACCTAGGCATCTTGAGGTGATTTCTAACATAAACAAAATCCCTTTAGCACAGAAACCCCTTATAACTTTCATGTCAACCATATCCCTCTCCATCATATTGAATGAATCTTCAATTTTTTTAGAAACGAATGGTTTGTGTTGTTTTATAAGCGTGAAATTTTTATGTGATGAAGAAACTCACATTTTTTTCAGCATCTTGAACTCTTTTTCTTACTGTTTCATAAGTACCTCGATTATTCATCAATAGTAGACATTGCAAAATTTGTACTTTTGTGCCCAGTGGAGCACAAAAAAAAGTGATAATGAATGTGAGTATAAGAACTAGTAAAATGATTCTTACAAGGTTTGTATAACCAATTTTTTGAACCTCTTGGATTTTTTCCTTATGCTACACCAAGAAGAGTAACTTTCTCCACTAAAGATTTAGATTTTGAATCTATTTGAACTAGTTATACTCCCTCTGGCTTTGATGAATTGTTACTGCTTATAACTTGTATAACATCTTCTTAATTGTTAGTTGAATGCAATTCAACTTCAGTTGCATTTTGTTCTTGAGAAAGAATTTTTTGCTCCTCTTTTTTTTCCCCAAAACCATAGATAATAGACTAATGGCAAAGAATTAATGCTGAGAATTATTAGGAGAAGAATTATTGTGTAGAATTATGTATTGGATAATATGTTAAGTTGTGCTTTATGTTGCCCTATTTAGAGGGATTATAATTCTAATTCTTATAGGGGTAGGATTAAGGCTCAAACAATTAATGAACAAAACCTTTTTCACTTAGGAAAAGGAAACGTACCCACTGCTTGGCTAAGAAGTTGTTTTAATTAATTAATGCCTTTTAGTTTGGATTAATTAATTCACTTAGGACAAGGAAAAGTAGTACAATAGTAATCCTCTTATAAAATGTAACCAGAAAAGAAAAGAAAATAGCAATAGGCCACCTCAAATACAAAATCGAAGAATCTGTTTATTAAATTAAACCAAAATTAATGGAATGCAACAGGCCACGTCATAAATAGTTTTCTGCCCTTTAGGAATGTGTATATGTACGTTTCTTTCTTATATCCCCTCTCTCTCTTTAAGTTTACCCTCACTATTTCACACACTCTCTCTTTAAGACTACCTATTTTGTATTATTTGTTCTTGAAAATGAATCCGGCACATGAATTATTTTTCCATTCAAGCATAAAGAATTAATTATTTAAGAGTTAACCCAATATAGTCTTCGTCTCTCTCTCTCTCTCTTTCCCGGAGACAGAATACAAAAACCCAAATTTCACTATCATTGCTGGCGCCTTCCTCTTCCTCACTATGGCGGTGCCTCATTCCATCCTCCACTAAGGTGCATTACTCTTTCTTTGACCAAGTAACTGTGAATCATTTTCAGTAGTAAAGGCGCACTATAAATGGAGTTTGCATATTCTCTTCATTTTCTTCTTTAATTTCAAGCATATTATTTGTTGTGTGCCTTGCTTGATTAAATTGTTAAAAACTTATATGTTGATTAGCAAAAAGTTTTTAAAATCTAATTCAACCCCCCTATTGGGTTTGTACCTCGATTTACAAAATTGTTTATGAAATGGTTTTTGTTTCTAAAAAACTGAATTTGTCTTTGAAAATTTGTGTTCATTGGTGTTTTACAAAATAATAAACATTTTATAGCTTTAGTGTGTTTTTACCATAAACCATTTCAAAACCATAAACTAAACGTTTATACTATAGCTAAACCAAGACTCGGTATTGTTTAGTCAAGTAGTAGTTTCGATTTTTTAATTGTCAAAATAGTTTTTTAAACATTTTTTGGCAAGAAAATTGTGGATTTAAAAAATATTTATGTTTGGTAAAACAACCGTGAAAATAATTTTTTTGACACAAATATCATATTATGAGAAACTCATTTTCAACTTTTGATTATTTTCTACACCTCTTTTTTTAAAGAAGGTTTTAGAAAACAAAATTCATTTCATCAACTCTCTCAAAAGGAACCTTACTCTCAAATCTTCAAAACCTAAAATCTACAATGACCTTAGGTCATTGGCACCAAATCTTATCAGTTGGATTAGCTAGTTAACACATTTGATTTTGTTTAATTGCTAATATTTGATCATTTGTATGATTTTTTATATCTTACGCATCATCTTATGATTGAAACATAATTATGGGTACGGTAATTAATTAGAAGCATTCACATATCATAAAAATAAATATATTACTTTTAGCGTATTAAAGAATTATCTAATTTAGGAATGTATGCATAGAGTGTACGTAATTATTGTTGATTAACATATCTCATATCTGAACCATGTAAAATGACTTGCTAATAAAGCAATGATGGAAAGCCTTTATTTTGTTTTATATTAAAAAAAAGAGACATAAAGTTTCACAATGTTTTGATATTTTGCAATTATTTTTAAAAAATTATATGTTTCTTGAATTTCCACTACAAAACAATATTTTCTCTTATATCTTTTTTATCTTTTTTTCTCCCTTTTCTCCTTTCATCTTTTATGACAATATGTAGAAATTTAAACATACTCAAAATTGAGGAATTAAATATTTTTTTCTTCATTTAAAAAAAAAAAAAAAACCTTAGAACATATACGAACAAGTGACATGCTTTAAGGTTGCAGCTACCCACTCCCTCATATGGGAAACTGAGTTTATATGGAATGGATGGACCATAGGGAATCATGCAATGATAAAGAAATCTAAAAGTCACCCAGAGTTTTGTTCTCTGGGTGACTCTTTGACGCTCAAGTCAGTACTCTACAAAAGGGATGAGAGTATAAAGAGATCTTAGAGGTTTCTTTTGATGTACCTGTGAAGTGATGAGAGCCCTTTTTATATAATACTTCATAGTACAGTCCAATTAGGAAAGGTATTAAAAGGGACTTGTCTTATAAGAATTAGGATTCTTGTACTGCTAAGGTTTTTACTTGGCTAGGGCTTTTATGTGAAGTTATCATTTGGTTCTTTTCCATGTGTCACCTTTTAATTGGTTGATGCTCTTAAGTTGTGGGATTACCTTTTTAACCATAAAGAGTTCCACGTGTCATTATCCAATTGGTGAGAGAAAATATCCCAACATCTGTATTGTTTACCTTGTGTTGGCAATGAAAACTGTTAAGCTAATCATAGATGGACACGTGTAAGAATTCTAAAAGGAATAAAGTTGTGAAGGGTAGGAGCAGCCACGGCCCTCAAGTATCTAGAACTGACCAAAGAACTTAGATTGGGGTATAAAGCATGAGGTACCTATCAAGGTGAACTTTTTTGGATGACAGCCTCTCCATATGCTTATAGATTGGAACCCTCAAAGTACCCTTGGAACTCGGCACTTGGTAGAGGCTACGTGTGACGCCATGGACCTACCTATAAATACCCCTCTACACCAATGTTTCAGATCATGCGGACCGGATTACAATACGTTCATGATCCAAATTGTGTGACCCACCAATCCCAAATTTCCAATCGTAACAATACAGTTTAATATGGTAAAGAAAACATACTGATATAGGAGAAAAAGTTAGTGGTCGCTGCTGCAATCGGAAAAAATAGAGCATTAATTGTCGTTGCTTCAGTTTAAAAAAACGAAACGCATTTATTACATCAAACAATCCACCACTACCTTATCAAGGAGAGAACAAGGTGCCTTAATGGAGGATAGAGTGAGGCACCACTGTAGTGGGGAAGAGGAAGGCACTACCGTAGTAGAGAAGAGGAAGGCGTTGTCGATGATAGAGAAAATTGGGTTTTTGTATTTTGACTCTGGGAAAGTGAGAAAGAGACGAAGATTGTACTAGTCTAACTCTTAATTAATTGATTCTTTGTGCTTGAATGGAAAAAAATCCAAGCTCTTAATTTGTCTTCAATAACAAACAATACAAGATGAGAAGACTTAAAGAGAGAAAAATAGGGGATTTAAGAAAGAAAAGTGAATATACACATTTCTAAATGGCAGAAAACTGTCTATGAAGTGGCCTGTTGCATTCCATTAATTTAGTTTTAATTTACTAAACAGATGGTCCGATTTTGTATATGAGGTGGCCTATTGTTATTTTCATTTCTTTTTAGGTTATGTGTTATAGGAGGATTACTAGTTTACTACTTTTCCTTTTTTCTAAGTGAAGTAATCAATCCAAACTAAAAGGTATTAATTAATTGAAAGTACTTATCAACCAAGCAGTGGGCATGTTTCCTTTTCCTAAGTGAAAAGGGTTTTGGTCATTAATTGGATGAGCCTTAATCCTACACCTATAAGAATTAGAATCATAAGCCCTATAAATAGGGCATCATACAACACAACATAACATACTATCCAATCAATAATTCTACACAACAATTCTTTTCCCAATAATTCTTAGTGATAATTCTTTCCATCAAATATTTCTCTCAATCTATTAGCTATGGTTTCAGGAAAAGAAAAAAGAGAAGAGCAAGAAATTCTTTCTCAAAAACAAAATGCAACTGAAGTTCATGAAGTGGATGATGATTCAAGCAATGTTGAAAAATCTATATGCAGCAGCAAGTCATCAAGCCTGAGGGAGAACAACCGGTTCAAATATATTCAAATCTAATCCTTTAAGGGACGAAGTTACTTTTCTTGGTGTAGCGCAAGGAAAAAATTCAGGAGGTTCAAAAAGTTGGTCATGCAAATAATGTAAAAATCAATTTACTAGTTCTTATACTCACATTTAATATCACTTTTTTGGTGCTCCATCGGGCACAAAAGAACAATTTCGGCGATGTCTAGTGTTGATGAATGATTGAGCTACTTATGAGAAAGTAAGGAAAAGAGTTACAGATGCTGAAAAAATAAGAGTTCATTCATTTTTTAAAAATTCTATGCTTACAAAACAACAAAAACCATTCATCTCTAAAAAAATTGAAGACTCATTCAATATGATGAAGAGGGATATGTTGATATGAAAGTGATGAGGGGTTTGTGTGTTAATGGGATTTTGTATAATGTGTTGAGACACAATTTCATGAGTTGATATGAGTTGGTATTTGCTATTAATAGGGCCCCTATAAAGCCCCTTCATTTAAAAATGCTCGAACTATTTTATTGAATGAGTGCAAAAGGAGCATAAAGAAAGATCTCATTCCAGTAAAAGACACATGATATTCTCAAGGAGTGTCTATTGTGTCAAATGGATGGTCGAATTTCCAAATTCAATAGTTAATCAATGTAGTTACAGTTAACAATCGTGGCGCAATGTTTTGGTATGCTTAAGATTTTCCAAGAACTGAAAAAGTTGGGTCTAGCTATTGTAGTATCTGTTGAAGGCAATTGAAGAGGTGGGGTCTCATAATGTTCTTAAGGTTGTAACGGACAATGCTAAAAATGCTAGGATGAAGATAGAAAAGGTATTCAGAAATTTTTTGGTCTCCTTGTGTTGTTCATACCTTAAATCTTATTTTTAAAGATTCAACAAAAGAATTTGAATGGTTGAGAAGTACATAGAAAAGAGGGGAAAATATTGTGAAATATTTTTTTAACCATACACGTGCATTGATTATTTTTAGAAACTCAATCAAGATTAGAGTTTTTGAAAGTGGCAAAGACGAGGTTTGTCTCGCATTATATCTTTTTGAAGCGGCTTTTTAATTATAGACATGCCTTAGAAACCACTATTATTCTTAATGTTGCAAATCACCTTGACAAGATGCCCAGGTGGTGATCTTCCAAACACCAAAGTCTAGAATGACTTGTAGAAAAATTTCAGCAATCGAACACAAGAACAGAAAATCAAAGAAAGAAAGAAGATAAGCAATTTGTTATCGAGGTTCGATAATGTGCCTATGTCCCTGTGAGTTCCCTCGAACTCTCTGCACTATCTCAAATGGTTCTTACAAGTTACAGCAACCCCCTTCAAGAAACCAAGTTCTTAAAGAAATCAAGAAGAGAAGAAAGAAGATTACAATGCTCTATCTCTTCTTTACAACCAGCCTCACTACAAAGAGTCCCTCTTGTGTTTATGTCTCTCACACAATTCTCTCTTATATTACAATTGATCTCACAATGTCACAATTCTATCTCTTGTTCTATATGTGAAAAATGAGGCTAAGGAACCCCTTTTATAGTTATTCTCTTCTTGGACATTCTTGTGAATTAATCTCCACCCTTTTGATCATGATCTCCTTTTAATCTTAGCCCTTCAACATCCTCCAAGTGGTGCTATGCATTTTGGTATTGCGCACGCACACTTTGGAGAGCCTTTAAGCCTATTGCCTATGGGTGCAGCAGTGTGCCTGGTGGTACGGTGCTTAGCAGGGCGCGGTGCACCACGGATGGCTGAGTCGCGCAATGTTGGTCCTGTCCCAGCAGCACCCTTGCTAGATGGTGCAACGCTGGTGGATGGCTGGTGTGCTACTGGTGTGGTCCTAGAGCATGCCTTCTGGATGGTGCAGTGCTGGAGAGGGAGCGGTGCACTGCTGGTGCACATTGATGCTGCCGAGCAGTGCACACACTCCATCACCTTGTGTGCAGAAGTGCACACACCAGTGTGGCTAGCCTTCCCTTGCTTCAAATTGATGCACACATATGTGTGCAGCATTCTAACTTGCTAAACTTTGATATCTCACCTTTGGTTTGGATTTTAACCATCCTTAGACCATTTTTGGACCTGTTTGAACCTTAGACAAATAACAACAATCTCTACCTTTATCTAAGTGTTTAAACCTGAATCATTGTGCAGAAAGCTTCAGGATCCAAACTCATCATGAGTCACCTATCAACTAACTCTTATCCTAAGTAGTCTAAGGCAATGATTGAACTTACTTAGAGGTAGAACTTTAGTACCCAAATCCACAGGATTTTCTTCCGTGGCAACCTTGTCCACATGGATGCATCATTTCGTAACATTTTTTCGAATGAAATGATATCAAACATCCATATACTTTGTCCTCTCATGGAACACTGGATTTTTACACAAGTGCAAGGCACTTTGACTATCCAAAAATACCACAACCTACTCCTCCGGTACCTTCAACTCTTCAAGCAACCCTTTGCACCACAAAGCCTCCACAACTTCTGGTTTGGTTTGCTCACTAACCCATGCAGGGTTAGTTTTCTCCAAGTAGGGAAATAATAATTCATTAAAAATAACATCACTACTTATAATCAGTTTCATGCCCTTCTTTTCTAAGGACCACAACCTATATCCCTTAACCCCATCACCATATCCTAGAAATACACATTTTCTAGATCTAGGGCCAAGTTTATCCTCCTTTTGATGTGCATATGCTGCACACCCAAAAGTCCGTAGGTTGCTTAATTCAGGGGGTTTTCCACTCCATATCTCCATGGGAGTCTTGAGCTCTAAAGCTCTAGAGGGTGATCTATTTATCAAGTATGCAGCTATAGCCACAGCTTCTCCCCAAAAATATTTTGGTAACCCGAATCCTATTATCATGCACCTAACCTTCTTTATAAGGGTTCTATTCATTCTTTCAGCAACTCCATTTTGCTGGGGTGTTTTTACAACCGTCCTGAGTCTTAGAATGCCATTTAATTCACAGAATTTATCAAAATCATTATTGCAAAATTCTAAGCCATTATCGGTTCATAAAGCCTTAACTACCCTACCCGTTTGAGTTTCCAGCAACTTCTTCCACACAACAAATTTATTCAAGGCATCAGATTTATTCCTAAGTAAATAAACCCACACTCTTCTTGAATAATCATCAATTAAAGACAA
Organism: Bretschneidera sinensis; assembly: GCA_023935145.1. Classification (NCBI taxonomy): domain Eukaryota; kingdom Viridiplantae; phylum Streptophyta; class Magnoliopsida; order Brassicales; family Akaniaceae; genus Bretschneidera; species Bretschneidera sinensis. The sequence continues at coordinate 51,883,713 of CM043704.1, forward strand.
AAAGTAAAAGTTACCTCCTTGTGTTGGTGTTCTTGTTGGTCCCCAAAGGTCCGAATGAATGTAGTCAAGAATCCCTTTGGACTTGTGCATTTCAATGTTGAAGCTGACCCGGTGTTGCTTCCCAAGAATGCAACTCTCACAGAAATCTAAATTTTCTACTTTGTCACCACCAAGTAGACCTTCCTTGCTAAGCACTTGCAGGCTCTTTTCGCTCATGTGACCCAAACGAGTGTGCCAAAGGGCTGTCTTGTCTATCTCAGCCATCAAGCTTGCTACTTGATCATTGATTTCTGTCTCTCCGATCATCTCATAGAGTCCATCATTTCTTCCTGCATTGATCACTACCAAAGATCCCTTGGCCACCTTGATCTTTCCTCCCTCTACTTTACATGTATACCCCATGGAATCCAGCTACCCCAATGAGATCAAGTTCCTCTTCAAATCTGGAAGATATCTTACATTTCGCAGCAGCCTTGTGACTCCATCAAACATTTTCAATTGAATGTCACCAATCCCTCTCACTTGGCAAGAATTGTCATTCCCCAATAAGACCCTTCCATCGTTGACCTCCTTGAAATTCTTGAACCATTCCTTGTGAGGGCACATATGATAAGTGCATCCGGAGTCGAGAATCCACTTTTCACTGCCCTGCCTCCTGCTCACATTTGAGCACACTACAAGAACATCATCTTGCTGTTCTCCTTTAGCAACCGAAGCCTCTCCATTGTTGGTGTGGCTTCTCCTCTCATCCTATATCCTCTTCTTACAATCTTTCTTGAAATGGCCCTACTTGTTGTAGTAGAAGCATCTCCTTCCTCCTCCAAGTCTTATCTTGGAATGAGATCTCCCATGGTTCTACCTTCTACCTCTTGATTTCTCCCGATAGTTGCCATGGTTGCTACTGCCATTCCGAGTTGCTGGCCTTCCTCTTACGAACAGCCCATCACCACTTGATGTCTCTTTCATCTTGATTTTGAAATCATGTGCCCTTATGGCATTGATCACAATCTCCTTTGTCAAAGTATCCCTTCCATACTCAATGGCATTAATCAAATTATCAAAGCAATCAGGAAGAGAATTTAACAAAATGACAGCCAATTGTTCATCCGGAAAAATAATGCTACAGCTATTCAAATCTTGAACTAGCTTATTAAAGACATCAAGATTATCTTGCAACTCTTTGCTAGGGTCCATTTTAAAAGCAAAGATTCTTTTAAGAAGATAAATCTTGTTAGGAAGAGTTTTAGTAAGAAACAACTCATCTAGTTTCTTCCATATGACAGCCGGATCCTCCGAGTCTCCGCACTCCCTTGTGACACTATCCGACATGTGCAAGAAAATGGTGCTGTAAGCTATCTTCTTCATCTCGGTCTGCTGGTCCTCCGTGACACTTGTTGGAAAAGCATCATCTTCTCCAATAGCTAAGTCCACTTTCTGTTGCATTAGAACTGCCTTGATCTTCCACTGCCAAAGGGCAAAGTCTCCCTTTCCATCAAACTTCTCAACACAGAAATTTGAAGCCATCTTTTGCGGACAAGATCCCAGATTTATGCACTACCCATAAATGCTTTCTTCAACCTCAAGAACACAAATCGAAGATGGATCTTAACACCGTTCTTGAATCACCTAAGAAGTTGATATTTGATTCTTGGAGTCTTGGCTCCGTCGCCTTCTTGTTCTTGCTCCGATACCTAGCTGTGCAGCTCTGATACCACTATTGGAAATCACCTTCACAAGATGCCTATGTGGTGATCTTACAAACACCTAAGTCTAGAATGACTTGTAGAAAAATTTCAGCAATCGAACACAAGAACAGAAAATCAAAGAAATAAAGAAGACAAGCAATTTGTTATCGAGGTTCGGCAATGTGCCTACGTCCCCTTGAGTTCCTCCGAACTCTCTGCACTATCTCAAATGGTTCTTACAAGTTACAGCAATCCCCTTCAAGAAACCAAGTTCTTGAAGAAACCAAGAAGAGAAGAAAGAAGATTACAATGCTCTCTCTCTTCTTTACAACCAGCCTCACTACAAAGGGTCCCTCTTGTGTTTATGTCTCTCACACAATTCTCTCTTGTATTACAATTGATCTCAAAATGTCACAATTCTATCTCTTGTTCTATATATGAAAAATAAGGCTAAGGAACCCCTTTTATAGTCATTCACTTCTTGGACATTCTTGTGAATTAATCTCCACCATTTTTGATTATGATCTCCTTTTAATCTTAGCCCTTCAACATCCTCTAAGTGGTGTTGTGCGTTTTGGTATTGCGCACACACACTTTGGAGAGCCTTTAAGACTGCTGCCTATGGGTGCAGCAGTGTGCCTGGTAGTGCGGCGCTCAGCAGGGCACGGTGCGGCACTAAGGCAGAGTGTGCTTGTGTGCACACTAGGCGGTGCACCGCTGATGGCTGAGCGGTGCAGCGCTGGTCTTGTCCCAACAGCACCCTTGCTGGACAGTGCGTCGCTAGTGGATGGCTGGTGCGCCACTAGTGCGGTCCTGAAGCATGCCTTCTAGACGGTGCAGCGCTGGAGAGGGAGTGGTGCACCGCTGGTGCACACTGATGCTACCCAGCAATGCACACACTCCATCAACTTGTGTGCAGAAGTGCACACACCAGTGTGCCTAGCCTTCCCTTGCTCTAAATTAATGCACACACATATGTGCAGCCTTCTAACTTGTTGAAATTTGATACTCCACCTTTGGTTTAGATTTTAACCATCCTTAGACCATGGTTGGACCTGTTTGAACCTTAGAAAAATAACAACACTTAACAAATGGAAAAAAATATGGGTGAAACATGGAGATGAATATTCAAGGATAATTAGTGTTTTAATTACAGAAAGTGTAACTAGTGGAAAATTTTTGAATGAAATTGAGAATATGATCACAATCACAAAACCAATTTATTTGTTTATTAAATTTTGTGATGATGATGGCTCTAAAATGGGTGAGATTTATGAAAAGATAGATAACATGCTTGGTGAAATAAGAAAGTAAGGACCAAGAGTTAGTAATCATATTCGAGTTAAAGAGTTAATGTCTATTCCCTTGCATTGCATAGGCTTTGCACTCACTCCTAGGTTTTATGATCCTAGATATCTTGCTTCACCAACATCTGGAAGGATAGCTAGAAAGGCTCTAAAAGAAGATAGAGAAGTAATTTTGGGGGTTATGGAAGCGTTTGAGAAGATAGTTGAAAGTGAAGCTAAAGCTAAAATGTTACGTGGGGAATTTGTTATCAACGATGGAAGGGTCTTCTTGGGGAATGACAATTCTTGCCAAGTGAGAGGGATTGGTGACATTCAATTGGAAATGTTTGATGGAGTCACAAGGCTGCTGCAAAATGTAAGATATCTTCCAGATTTGAAGAGGAACTTGATCTCATTGGGGCAGCTGGATTCCATGGGCTATACATGCAAGATAGAGGGAGGAAAGATCAAGGTGGCCAAGGGATATTTGGTAGTGATCAAGGCAGCAAGAAACGATGGACTCTATGAGATGATCGGAGAAACAGAAACCAATGATCAAGCAGCAAGCTTGATGGCTGAGCTAGACAAGGCAGCCCTTTGGCACACTCGCTTGGGACACATGAGCGAAAAGGGCCTGCAAGTGCTTAGCAAGGAAGGTCTACTTGGTGGTGACAAAGTAGAAAAACTGGATTTTTGTGAAAGCTGTGCTCTTGGGCAGCAACATCGGGTCAGCTTCAACACCGGAGTGCACAAGTCTAAGGGCATTCTTGACTACATTCATGCGGACCTTTGGAGACAAGCAAGGAGACCAACACAGGGAGGTAACATTTACTTTATGTCTTTAATTGATGACTATTCAAGAAAAGTATGGGTTTATTTGGTTAAGAATAAATTAGATGCCTTGAATAAATTAGTGGTGTAGAAATGGCTGGTTGAGACTCAAATGGGTAGAGTAGTTAAGGGGATAAGAACCGATAATGACTTAGAAATTTTTAACCAAGAACTTGATCAATTCTGTAGGTTAAATGGCATTCTAAGACATAGGACGGTTGTGGAAACTCCTCAGCAAAATGGAGTTGCTGAGTTGATGAATAAGACCCTTATGGAAAAGGTTAGGTGCATGTTAGATGGATCCGGGTTACCAAAATATTTTTGGGGAGAAGCTGTAGCTACAGCTGCATACTTGATTAATAGATCACCCTCTAGGATTGTGTTCCAAAAGACTCCCATGGAGATGTGGAGTGGAAAACCCCCTGAGTTGGACAACCTTAAGACTTTTGGGTGTGCTGCGTATGCACAACAAAAGGATGATGGACTTAGCCCAGGATCTAGAAAATGTGTGTTTCTAGGATATGGGGAAGGGGCTAAGGGATATAGGTTGTGGTCCTTAGAAAAAGAAGGATTAAAACTCATAATAAGTAGGGATGTTAATTTTAATGAATTGTTATTTCCCTACTTGGAGAAAACTAACCCTACAGGGGCTAGTGAGCAAACCAATTCAGAAATTGTTGAGCATAGCATCAAGGGAGATTCTGTTCAGGTAGAGCAAAGGAGGCAAGAGGGTTCAGACCAAGTAGAGCCCTTGGATGATTGCCAAGCTCAAGAAACTCAAGAAGAGGCTGAACAAGAAAAGGATGCTGCAGCAAGTCGGAAGGACTTTCAGCTCACAAGAGACCAGGAAAGAAGGCTGGTTGGACCACCTTCAAGATGTGGGTTTGCGGATGCTGTGGATGCAGCAGCTCCTTAGATAGAAGGAGAGATGAGTGAAAAAGAAACTTACACGGTAGCCATGGAGTGTAAGGATTCGTCAAAGTGGCAGCTAGCTATGGAGGAAGAAATTGATTCTTTGAGGAAGAACAACTTCTGGGAATTGGTGAAAATTCCAGGAAATCAGAAAGTTGTGGAATGTAAGTGCACTTACAAGATCAAAGAAGGGTGCCCTCCAAGAGATGAAGTCCGAAACAAGGCTAAGCTGGTGGCGAATGGGTTCACAAGAAGAGAAGACATAGGTTTCACATAAACTTTCTCACCTGGACACAAGGTAGAGAAGATGGTGAGTATCCTCACCTATGTCATTGATGGGCTGTTAGTTTGGAACAGCAGGAAGAGGATGGAAAGGTTTACATCTCAACTCAGTGAGGAGTTTGAGAGGAAGGATCTCAGCCTTACACAAAAGATCCTTGGGATAAGGAGAATCATCCGAGAAAGGAAGAGAAACAGGTCAAGTGTTTCTTGGGCAATGGATGTTTTCAGCAAATGTGTGAGTAATCCCGAAAAAGAGCGTTGGCTTGGGATGAAGTGGTTGCTGAGGTACATGGAGGCTCAGTGGCAGCCAGAGGTAGCACTCATAACAACCAGGGTAGAATGCATAGCAGCTACGGAAGCCATAAAGGAGGCTATGGGGTGCAAAGGGTTGTTGGACGAGTGGGAGGTCCTAAAAGAGCAGGTGGTGGTATCTTTGGATAGCCAAGTGTGGGCCACTTGTGGAGGAATCCAGTATTCCATGAGGGGACAAAGTATATGGATGTTCGGTATCATTACATTCCGGAAAATGATACGAAAGGATGCATTCATGTTGACAAGAAGACCATGGAGGAAAGTCCTGCAGATTCAGGTACTAAAGTTCTACCTCTAAGTAAGTTCAATCATTTCCTTGAATTACTTAGGAATGGAGTTGGTTAATTGGTAACTCAATATGAGTTTGGATCCCGAAGCTTTCTGCACAATGGTTTAGGTTTTTTGAACAATTAGACAAAAGTAGAGATTGTTGTTATTTGCCTAAGTTTCAAACATGTCCAAACATGGTCTAAGTTGGTTAATGTCCAAACCAATTATGGAATATCAAAGTTTAGCAAGTTATAAGGTTGCACACATGTGTGTGCTTCAATTTTGAGCATAGGAAGGTTAGGCACACTGCTGTGGAAGTTTCTGCCCACAGGCAGGAGGTGTGCGCACAGCATCAGGAGGCTGCAGCATCAGGTCACGCCGCAGCACACAGCACCACACCAAAACGCACAGCATCACTTGGAGAGTGATGAAGGGCTGAGATTAAAGGAAGAACATGATCAAAGGGAGGTTAGTGACTCACAAGAATGTCCAAGAATTAAGAGGCTATAAAAGGGGTTCTCAAGGCCTCATTTCAAAGGAAAAAATACAAGATACAAAAACACACATACAAGAGAGTTTTGTGACATTTTGAGATCATTGTAAACACTAAGAGAGAATTGTGTAGAGAGACATAAACACAAGAGGGACTCTTATAGTGAGGCTGGTTGTAATTAGATAGAGAGAGTCTAGATTAGATTAGAGAACATTGTTGAGTTCTCATCTTCTTCCTTCTCTTCTTGTTTCTTCAAGAACTTGGATTCTTGAAGGGGATTGCTGTAACTTTGTAAGAACCATTGAGATAGTGCAGAGAGTTCGGAGGAACTCACGGGGACGTAGGCACATTGCCGAACCTCGACAACAAGTTACTTGTCTTCTTTCTTTCTTTGATTTTCTATTCTTGAGTTAGATTGCTGAAATTCTTTTTACAAGTCATTCGAGACTTGGGTGTTTGGAAGATCACCACCTGGGCATCTTGTCAAGGTGATTTTCAACACATACATCTTAACAATTAGGATCCCCTCCATACCCCTTACTAGGTGGAGTCCTAATCTCACATGATTACTTCATTCGTTTACATTATCATTAAGAAATCAAGTTGAATGAATGACATTCACAACACAAGTAATTATGCACTCAAATTCATAATGAACCACCATATCCAAAAAAGAATATATCATTTAAACAAATCAACAATTTCTCAAATATAATATTTATCAATCAATCATATCACAACAGCTTATCAAAATAAACACATCAAGACTTATTTACTCTCATTTCCTTTACATTCATTTATGTACTTTATATCTTTTGTATCTCTTTAGTCCTTCATTAAGTTAATCATATTATAATACTTCTTCGAGGTACAACCGTATATTATTTTATATAATTCTTTAAATCATAAATTATTTATATTTCTACAGTTCTTTATATTTAAACTCTTTTAACTTTTCATTTTTTCATCGTATAGTTTACTATGCTTACTAAAAGTAAGGTGAAACTCACCTTTTAGCATCAACCTACTCACGAATCACCCTTTAGATTTTGAATCAAATCTCCAATTATCCTAACGTAATAACAATAAAAATTCAAAGTCACAACATAAGAAACCAAACAGATTCTTCTCAAATCAAAGGCCTAAGACCTCAATTGAAATCATTAAGCCACCCTTAAGGGCTTAGGGTTAAAAAAAGATAAGATTTAAAACCCAAAAACATGTCTGCATAGTTGACTTTCCAATTTTCACAATCTACTGTGGGCGTTTCTGTCTCTCACACAGTTGACTATCCAATTGCACAGTTGATTGTGGTTAAGACCTGAAGTCTCTACCTCTTGTAAAGTTGACTATGCAATCGCAATAGTTGACTGTGCAATCGCGATAGTCGATTATCCTAGAGGCTGAAACCTAGAAAATGCACGAAATTCAACCTTTTTCTTTTCCAAAACACTTTGATCCTTCATTAAACACCTAAATCTTTTGAAACACAAACGTCTATGGTTTTTAGATGAATCTTTACAATACCCAAAACAAAATTTTGAGTTAAAGCATTCAAATCACCCAACTTTTGCATAAAACATTTTCTAAAACCAAAACGTTGTTCTTCCATAAATTTTCTCCAAAATCTCATCTCTAAGAATATAAATCTCTAAGAAATGAAATTACTTAATAATCAAAGTAAAGGAAATAAAGTTCTTACCCAAGATCTTTACCAAATTCTCCCATTTTTCTTCCTCTCCCTTTCTCTTCTCTCTCTTTGCTCTTCCATTCTCTCTTTCTCTCATCTCCATCTCGGTTCTTATAGGGTCTTCCACAAAAAAAATATGATCCTACTCACCCCTTTTATACTATAACTCTTGCTTAATTACTCATCCACCCCTCATCATTTCTATTCTCTCATATTCACTTCACCAACTTTATTTTCTTTCACTAAGTACCCAAGAGTCTTTAAAAGTTTAACATTTCCCCCAAGATACATATTAATTACTCATATTTTATTTACTTAGTTCCAAGCTCCAAATTTTTCTAATACTTTTAAAAAAAATTAACCCATGAAAAAGGAATCCATACACCGAAAACGCGCTGAAACTAAACACCGAAATTAAAATATTCATTTTAAGGAACCGAGTCTTACAATTGATAAATTGGTTTTTATTCATTCTAATATTAATTTTTATTTCAATTTACCAAAAGTACAAGTAAATGGGCCATTACTCTAGAAGAGACTTATTTAGATGATTCTATTATGAAATTAGAACATGAGGTGGCAATCGCTTGAAGCTGATTTTATAGATAACTCAAAGAACTTTAAAAAGGAGGATGGAGAAAGGCCATCAACTCCTATGCCCAATTTTCCTTCAAAATCTACTACTAGAACTAGAAGCTCACAACAAGTTTGTAGCTTTGGACTATTACTTATTACTTTTTGGAATATTAGAATGTTCTTTCTATTTTCGTTTTATTGGTTTTATTTCTTTGGGACTACTTTGTCTAAGGTAATTGAAGTTTTTGAGTATTTATCCTAAATTATATTATGACTTATAAGATTTGTGTTTTGATTTGTTTTTCTATTTTTTTAAAATTTGATGCTAATACATGTTTATATTTCTAGCTCAAACTGCGACCTCAAATAGCAATCCAACTATGTCTACCTCTCGTATCACATATTGGGAAAAGTCTTGTGCTATGTACCATAGTGTACCACGTTCTAGGTAACTTTGCTCTCAACTGTACATGGTCAACCTTAATTGCTTTGGACAAAGGGTACATTTTGGAATCTAAGCTCTAACAAGCATATTTTAGTAGGTGCCTGCCATTATTCCTTATATTAGTTTTGTAATGTGTTGCTTCCTCTTTAACCATGTACTTCAGGCAGATTCTTTGTCCACATTAATATCCTTTACTTTACTCATAAAATATTGTTTGTTTTGTTTACCTTATTCAATGGTTTCCAATATTTCTCAGTTATTCAAGGGATCCCTTTAGAAGACAGATTCCACAAGTGAACTAAGTTGTTTTAAATTTAAATATTTGTGAAATACTCTCTCTTTACTTGTTATCTATAAAATAAATCTCTTTTAAAGGTTATCCAGGATTGTAAGTTGTATGAGTTGGTTGTTTAATAATATGATATGAAAATTACCCAATTTTTGGAGATATTTCTTTCTAATATATAAAGAGGTAACTAATGCTTGCTTTAGTTGCATGGTCACTCATTATGGAAAATCATAATACAAGTCCTTGTGCTGGGGATAATTTTTGTGAAAATTGTTGGTATTTGTCTAAGGATCAAACAGGAAAGGAGTTCAGCATCAGGACACTAGGTGTGCGTCGTACCTTAGGAGATTCGCGCCTCACCTTGCAACAAGGAGAAGTCTTCTGGCTAGGTGTACGAAGCACCTCAGAGAGGCTGCACCACAGTGCCCAGAACATGGAGAAGTGTGGCCCTATTGTGCGCTGCGGCCAGCCCTGTTCTGGGCCGCGGCACTAGGTACATTGAGAGAAGTTTTTCTAGTAACTTCAGATAGTGCATGGAGCATGGTCAAAACGCACAAGATCACTTAGACTCTTAGAGAGCCATGGGTTTTTGGTTCTTGAGATCTAAGGGTGGAGATTGATCTCCAAGATTGGATGAGAAAGTCATTGCCCTATATAAAGGGTCATCTAGGACCCATTCAACACATGATGTGAGGTGAGCATCCAGGTGATGTGAATGTGCAGTACAAGTGTGTTAAATAGAACACATGGTGTGTAAGAGTGTAAAGACACTACACACAAGAGAGACTCATTCAAGAGAGACTAGTTATTTAGAGAGAGAGTAGTATAGATTGGGGATTCAAGGGCCTTGTAAGTGGAATTTTCTTAGGGAAAATTCCAGGGTAACTCAAGTCCTTATCACTTTCTTTTCTCTTCTTTCATTCTTCAAGAACTAGAGGTTTCTTGAAGAGGTGTTGCCGTAACTTGTAAGAACTTATTAATTTAGTGTACAGGGCTCGGAGGAGCTCACGGGGACGTAGGCATATTGCCAAACCTCGATAACAATTTTTGTGTTATTTCTTTGATTGGTTTGATTCCTGTTTTGTTTCGGTGTTATTACAAGTCATTCAAGACTTAGGTGTGCGTCTAATAGCTATGCCGAAGATCAAGAGCAACAAAGTCATATTTGAATCCTCTTATTGTCTAGTAATAGACATCAAGAGTAACAAGATCTAGTTTGTTGGCCATAGACATGACAATGTCTATCTAGTTGATTTTAAATCTTTGCATTCGAAAAATGAAAAATATTTTCCTGCTTTTAGTAAAAACCCATGGCTATGGTATAGAAGACTTGGTCATGTGAACATGGAATTGCATAAAATTCTTTTAAGAAAAGATTTAGTTATTGGACTTCTCAAAATCAAATTTGAAAAAGACAAGGTTTGTGATGCTTGTCAAATGGAAAAATAAACTAGAATTATTTTAAATAAAAAAAATCTAATCTGGTTGGAAAATCACCTTCTTCTGGAATCCCAGGTTGTGATCTTTCCAAACACCCAAGTCTACAATGACTTATAATAAAACTGAAATGAAACAGGAATCAAACCAATCGAAGAAAGAACACAAGCAATTATTGTCGAGGTTCGGCAATGTGCCTATGTCCCCGTGAGCTCCTCCGAGCTCTCTGCACCAAATCAATGAGTTCTTACAATTACAGCAACACCTCTTCAAGAATCCTCAAGTTCTTAAAGAACGAAAGAAGAGAAAAAGAAAGCGATAAGGACTAGTGTTTTCCTGGAATTTTCCCCAAGAAAATTCCTTACAAGGCCCTTAAATCCCTAATCTATACTACTCTCTCTCTAAACAACCAGCCTCTCTTGAATTTATCTCTCTTGTGTTTAGTGTCTTTGCACTCTCACACAACCATGTGTTCTATTTCACACACACTCTCATGTCATGTCTATCACACCTATCTTGTTAAGATGATGTCTTCACTTGTTGTTAGAAGACCCTTTATATAGAGTAATGACTACCTCATCCATTCTTTGAGATCAATCTCAACCCTTAGATCTCAAGAACTAAAGACCCATGGCTCTCTAAGAATCTAAGTAATCCTGTGCGTTTTAACCAAGTCTCGCGCACCATCTCTAAGTGCTGAAAAATTGGTGTCAGATGTGCTTCGTACTAAGGCTCAGAAGAGGAGAAACTTGCTGCCTTGCTGGAGGCCACGGCGCAGCTGGCCCGTGCCATGGTGTGCACCTGAAGTAGGACTTCCTCCACTTGTTGGAGGCCGCGGCGCACAACCTGGACTTGAAGCTAAATTTTTCTCATGTTTAATCCTTAGACAAATACCAACAATCTCTACCTTTTTCTAAGCGATTAAACCTGAACCCATTGTGCAGAGAACTCAGTATCCAAACGCAACTTGAGTCACCATATCATCCGACTCCAATCCTAAAAAGTCCAAGGCAATGATTGAACTTTCTTAGAGGTAGAACTTTGGTGCCTAAATCTACAGGATTTTCTTCCGTTGCGACTTTGTCCACATGAATGCATACTTTCATAACATTTTCCTGAACGAAATGATACCGAACATCCATAAACCTAGTCCTCTCATGGAACACCGGGTTCCTACACAAGTTCCATGCACTTTGGCTATCCGAAGACACCACCACCTGCTCTTTTAGGACCTTCCACTCTTCCAACAACCCTTTGCACTACATAGCCTCCTTTATAGCTTCCGTAGCCACTATGTACTCAGCCTCGGTTGTTGAGAGTGCTACCACCGGCTGCAACTGAGCCTTCAAGTACCTCAACAACCACTTCATGCCAAGCTAAAGCTCCTTTTTAGGATTACTCACAAATCTACCGAGAACACCCATTGCCTAAGAAATGTCGGGTCTAGTGATAACCATTATGAACATAACCGATCCATCCGCACTAGAGTAAGGGACCTTTTTCATTTCCTTCTTCTCCTCATCCATTCCAGAGTATTGTTTATTGAAGAACTTGAAATGACCATCAAGGAGAATCTTCACTAGTTTACCATCTTCCATAGAAAACTTATACAACACTTTTTCTATGTAGGAAGACTGAGAAACCTTCAACCCGTTTCTCACCCTTTCTCGAATTCTTCTCATCCCAAGGATCTTTTGTGTAAGGCCAAGATCCTTCCTCTCAAACTCCTCATTGAGTTGAGATGTCAACCTTTCTATCCTCTCCCTTCTATTCTGAACCAATAGCATATCATCGACATAGATGAGGATAATCACCACTTCCTTCACCTTGTGTCTAGGTGAGAAGGTTTCTGTGAAATCTATGCCTCCTCTTTGCATGAACCCCTTCAGCACCAGCCTAACCTTGTTCTGGATTTCATCCTCTGGAGGGTTTCCTTCTTTGATCTTGTAAGCCCACTTACAATCCACAACTCTCGGTTTTCTTGGAATGAGCACCAATTCCCAATAGTTGTTCTTCCTCAAAGAATGCATTTCTTCTTCTATGGCTAGCTTCCATCTTGACGAATCCTTACATCCCATAGCATCAATGTAAGTTTCTGGTTCACTTATCCCTCCTTTTGAATAAGGAACTGCTACAATAGCATCCGCAAAACCATATCTCGAAGGTGGTCTGACCAGCCTTCTTTCCCGATCCCTTGTGAGCTGATAGTCATTCTGACTTGCTGCATCATACCCTTCTAGTTTAGCCCCCTCATGAGTGTCCTGAGCTTGGCCTTCATCAATGGGCTCTACCTGATCCAAACCTTCTTGCCTTCTTTGCTCTACGTGAATAGAATTTTCCTTGATGCTATGCTCCACAAATACAGAACTGGTTTGCCCACTAGCCCCTGCAGGGTTAGTTTTCTCCAAATAAGGAAATAAATGCTCATTAAAAATGACATCCTTACTTGTTATGAGTTTAAATCCTTTTTTCTCAAAGGACTACAACCTATACCCTTTAACCCCTTCCCCATATCCTAGAAACACACATTTTCTAGACCTTGAGTTAAGCTTACATCCTTTTGATGTGCAAATGCAGAACACCCAAAAGTTCTAAGGTTGTCCAACTCAGGGGGTTTACCACTCCACATCTCATCAGGAGTCTTAAGGTCCACAGCCCTAGAGGGTGATCTATTAACCAAATACGTAGCAGTAGACACTGCTTCCCCCAAAAAAACATTTGGGTAATCTGAATCCCATAATCACGCACCTAACCTTTTCCATATGGGTCTTATTCATCCTCTGAGCGACTCCATTTTGCTAAGGAGTTTTCACAACTGTTCTATGTCTTAGAATCCCATTTAACTTATAGAATTGATCAAGTTCCTTGTTAAAAACTTCTAAGCCATTATCGGTTCTTAACACCTTAACTATCCTGCCCGTTTGAGTTTCTTCCAGCTTTTTCCACACTACTAATTTATTCAAAGCATCTGATTTATTTTTAAGCAAATAAATCCAAACCTTTCTAGAATAATCATTAATTAAAGACAGAAAGTAAAGATTACCTCCTTGTGTTGGTGTTCTTGTTGGCCCCCAAAGATCCACATGAATGTAGTCAAGAATGCCCTTAAACTTGTGCACTTCGGTGTTGAAGCTAACCTGATGTTGTCTCCCAAGAAAACAACATTCGCAGAAATCAAGTTCCTCTACTTTGTCACCATTAAGTAGACCATCCTTACTGAGAACTTGCAGGCTCTTTTCACTCATGTGTCCCAAGCGAGTGTGCTAAAGGGCTGCCCTATCCATCTCAGCCATTAAGCTTGCTGCTTGATCCTTTATCTCCGGGTCTCTAATCATCTCATAGAGACCATCCTTTGTTTCTGCTTTGATCACTATCAAAGATCCCTTGGTTACCTTGATCTTTCCTCCATCTGTCTTTTATGTGTACCCCATGGAATCTAGCTGTCCCAATGAGATCAGATTCCTTTTCAACTCTGGAAGATATCTCACATTCCTCAACAGCCTAGTCATTTCGTTAAACATCCTCAACTGGATGTCTCATGTGCCACTCACTTGGTAAGAAGTATCATTCCCCAGGAAAACCTTTCCATCATTAGTTTCTTTGAAATTTTTGAACCAATCCTGGTGAGGACACATATGATGAGTGCACCCGGAATCCAAGATCCATCTCTCGTTGTCTTCTTGCCCCTGCTCACATTTGAGCACACAATAAGAACATCATTTTGCTATTCTCCCTTAGCAACCGAAGCCTCTCCATTCTTGGTATGGCTTCCTCCCTCATCTATTATCATCTTCTTGCAATCTTTATTGAAATGACCCTCCTTATGGCAGTAGAAATATTTATTCCTTCCAAATCTTGGTTTGGAGTGCATTCTCCAATGGCTTTGTCCTCTACCTTTGTCCCGGTAGCAGCCATGTATATTACTACCATACCAAGTTGCTGGCCTTCCTCTAACGAACAGCCCTTCTCCACTTAATGCTTTCCTCATCTTGGCATCAAGATTATCTTGCAACTCTTTGTCAGGATCCAAAGCAAAGATTCTTTTACGAAGATACCTCTTATAAGGGAGAGTCTTGGAAAGAAACAAATCATCTAGTTTCTTCCAAATAACAGCTAGGTCTTCCGAGTCTCCACACTTCCTTGTGACACTATCCGACATGTGCTGAAAAATGGTGTTGTATGCCATCTTATTCATCTCATTCCACCAGTCCTCCGTGATACTTGCTGGAAAAACTCCATCTTCTCCAATCGCCAAGTCCACCTTTTGTTGCATAAGAACAACCTTGATTTTCGCTTCCAAAGGGCAAAGTCTCTCTTTCCATCAAACTTCTCAATGATGAAGTTTGAACCCATCTTGCGGAGAAAATCATATATTTATGCAACACCCACAATTGCTTTCCAACTTCTTCTAAATCTCAAGAATAAGATTAAAGATTGATCTCAATACCGTTATTGAATCACCCTCAAGAACACGATCAGATCTTGATCTCTACTCCGTTCTTGAATCACCCTCAAGAACACGATCAAAGATTGATCTCTACTCCATTCTTCAACCTCAAGAACACGATCAGATCTTGATCTCTATCCGTTCTTGAATCACCCAAGAAGTTGACCTTTGATTCTTGGAGTCTTGCTCTGATACCCCCTGTTCTTGCTCCGATTCTCGTTGTATCACCACCAAATAATGCTTTGATTCTTGGAACCGAGCTCTGATACCACTGTTGGAAAATCACCTTCTTGCCGAATCCCAGGTTGTGATCTTTCCAAACACCCATGTCTACAATGACTTGTAATAAAACTGAAACAAAACAGGAATCAAACCAATCAAAGAAAAAACATAAGCAATTGTTGTGGAGGTTCAACAATGTGCCTACATTCCCGTGAGCTCCTCTGAGCTCTCTGCACTAAATCAATAAGTTCTTACAATTAAAGCAACACCTCTTCAAGAATCCTTAAGTTCTTGAAGAACGAAAGAAGAGAAAAAGAAAGTGATAAGGACTAGTGTTTCCCTGGAATTTTCCCCAAGAAAATTCCCTTACAAAGCCCTTGAATCCCCAATCTATACTACTCACTCTCTAAACAACCAGCCTCTCTTGAATGAGTCTCTCTTGTGTTTAGTGTCTTTACACTCTCACATAACCATGTGTTCTATTCCACACACACTCTCATGTCATGTCTATCACACCTATCTTGTTGAGATGATGTCTTCATTTGTTGTTAGAAGACCCTTTATATAGAGCAATGACTACCTTATCCATTCTTTAAGATCAATCTCAACCCTTAGATCTCAAGAACTAAAGACCCATGGCTCTCTAAGAATCTAAGTAATCCTGTGCATTTTAACAAGTCCCATGCACCATCTCAAAGTGCTGAAAAATTAGTGTCAGTTGTGCTTCGTGCTGAGGCTCAGAACAGGGGAAACTTGCTGCCTTGCTGGAGGCCACTACGCGGCTGGTTCGTGCTGTGGTGTGCACCTGAAGGAGGACTTCCTCCACTTGTTGGAAACCAAGACCCACAACCTGTGCCGCGGCGCACAACCTAGACCTGAAGCTGAATTTTTCTCCTGTTTAATCCTTAGAAAAATACCAATAAATCTCAACCTCTAGACCATTGAAACTCTTACATATGGACTTATTTGGTCCAATAAACACCATTAGTCTAGGTGACCATCTATATGCTCTTGTTATCGTTGATGATTATTCAAGATATACCTTTGTTATTTCTATTGCTTACAAGGATGAAGCGTATAAAGGATTTGTGAACTTTTGCAAAAAGGTTCAAAATGAAAAAGGGATTTATATTTCAAGTATTAGAAGTGATTAGAATTTGAAAACCAAAGATTTTCAAAATTTTATGATGAAAATGGAATTGATCACAATTTTTCAGCGCCTAGAACTCTTCAACAAAATGGAGTTGTTAAGAGGAAAAATAGTATTCTAGAAGAATTTTCTAGAACCATGCTTTGTGAAAATAGTTTACCAAAATACTTTTTGGTGGAAGCCGTAAATACTTATTGCTATGTTTTAAATAGAGTATTAATTAAGCCTATGCTTGATAAAACTCCATATGAACTATGAAAAGGTAGAAAGCCTAATATCTCTTATTTTCGTGCTTTTGGTTGTAAATGCTTCATCCTAAATAACAACAAAAATAATTTAGGTAAATTTGACTCAAAGACTGATAAAGGGATATTCTTATTATATTCAATCTCTAGTAAAGCTTATAGTGTCTTTAACAAAAGAACTCTAGCGGTTGAAGAATTCGTGTATGTTGCCTTTGATGAGTCTAACCTAATTAGTAGTAGAATATTATCTCTTAATGATGATGAAGATTTTATTCCAAGAATGGATACGTCTACTTCCATTGTTGTCCCGAAGGAGAGCCAACCTCAAACAAATCAAGAGGTAGATGCTCTTAGTCTTGATCAATTATATACAAGTCAACAAGAGGATGGTCTTCTCAAAGATTGGAGGTATGTGAATTATCATCAAATTGATCAAGTGATTGGTGATCCTTCACAAGGGGTAAAAACTCGATCCTCTATAAGAAATATTTGCAATTGTGTAGCTTATTTATCTCAAGTATAACCTAAGACTTTTGCAGAAGCTAAAAAAGATATCGATTGGATAAATGTTATGCAAGAAGAATTAAATCAATTTGAAAGGAATAAAGTTCCTAGACCAAATAATCATACAGTCATAGGAACTAAATGTCTATATAGAAATAAAATGGATGAAAATAAAATAGTAACTAGGAACAAGGTTAGACTAATTGCTAAGGGTTACAATCAAGAAGAAGGAATAGAATTTGATGAGACTTATGCTCCTGTAGCTAGATTAGAATCCATTCGTGTGTTTTTAGCCTTTGCATGCTTTAATAAGTTTAAGCTACTTCAAATTGATGTGAAAAGTTCCTTCTTAAATGGTTTTATAGAAGAAGATGTGAATGTTAAGCAACCTCTTGGTTTTGAAAATCCTAGTCTTCCAAACTATGTCTATAAGCTTTTTAAAGCTCTTTATGGGTTGAAACAAGCTTCAAAAGCATGGTATGAAAGATTAAGTAAGTTTTTACTTGAAAATGGTTTTACAAGAGAAAAAATAGATACAAGCCTTCACAAAAATGACACACTATTAGTCCAAATATATATTGATGATATTATATTTGGTGCTTCTAATGAATCTATGTGTCAATATTTTGCTAACTATATGCAAGGTGAATTTGAAATAAGCATGATGGGAGAGCTTACCTACTTCCTTGGACTTCAAATCACACAATTGAAAGGAGGCATCTTAATCAATCAATTAAAATACACTAAGGACCTATTGAAGAAGTTTAGGATGGAAAGCTCAAAATCAATTGGCACTCCTATGAGAACCTCTATAAAACTTGACCTAGATGAGGGAGGTAAGTGTGTAGATACTAAAACTTATAGAAGCATGATAGGAGCTTTACTGTATCTAACTACAAGTAGACCCGATATAATGTTCAGTGTATGCATATGTGCTAGATTTCAAGCTAATCCTAAGGAATCGCATATAATTGCTGTAAAAAGAATTCTAAAATATTTACAAGGAACTCAAAATATAGGTTTATAGCATTCTAGAAAATCAACTTTTGAGCTTGTTGGGTACTTGGATGCTGATTTTGCAGGTCATAGGCTAGATAGAAAAAGCATTAGCAGAATATACCAATTTTTAGGTGCAATGTTAACCTCTTGGTTTTCTAAGAAACAGAATTCAGTTGCACTATCAACTACCGAAGCAGAATATGTTGCTGTCGAAAGTTGTTGTGCACAAGTTTTGTGGATGAAACAACGACTAGAAGACTATGGCATGTATTTTAAAAATATACCAATTCATTGTGCTAACACTAGTGCTATCAACTTGATAGAAAACCCAATTCAACATTCGAGAACCAAACACATAGAGATAAGGCATCACTTCAGAAGAGATCATGCTCAAAAGGATGATGTTAGATTAGAATTCATTCATTCGAAAGATCAAATTGTTGATATTCTTACTAAGCCCTTGAATGAAGATAGCTTTTATAAGATAAGACTATTAATGGGTTTAACAAACTATGAACATATGTGTGTTTGATTGCATCTATATTCATGATATGCATACTTGTCATTAAGTGAATGAGTATTAACTCCTATTTAATATTTCTCTCACTCAAAATGGCATAGATAAATCATTTCTTGCAAAATTCCAACTTGGAGCTCAAAAATTTATGATTTTTGAAAGATCTGGTCGACTAGTATCTCACTATCCATTTATCCAGTTGACTAGTTGGGTCAATCCAGTCGACTGGTAACTCACTGCCCATTTTACCAGTCGACTGGTACAAGGACCCAATCAACTGGTATCACAAGACAAGTTTGGAGCTCAAAAATTTGAAATTTTTTATGAACCCAATCAACTAGTAGGGTCAATCTAGTTGACTGGTATCTTACTACCAGTTTTACCAGTGAACTCCCTGACCCAGTCGACTAGTATTTCAAAAAGTTCCTAAATTATGAAGAACCCAATCGACTGGTACCCTAACCCAGTCGACTTGTATCACGATTCTATATAATAGACGCTTCATTTTTATTATTTGACGCCATTTTTCTCCAAACCTTAGCTTTCTCTCTCTAAAAATTCTAGCTTTTAGCCTAAAATCTCTTGAAATCACTCCAAACAACCCATAATCATCCTTCAAAATCATATAATCTTCAACTTTCACCATTGAATCCTCACTCTTTTCACCACAAACTCCCACCAAACATGATTTTCAACAATGTTTGAGAGAATACGCATCAAGACAACTATTGTCGGACCTCGCCCAAGAGGTCTAGGTCACAGAAGTCCTCGGCACCAGACTCTAGAGGCAAGGGGATTGCCAGTTCCTCGATCAAGTAAGCGAGGACCGAGCTCGATGATTCGCTATTCTGAAGTCTAGCCTTCAAGGAACAGGTATAACACTATCATTAGATATAAGAAAATCATGATTGGTATATTCGTAGATTTTGAGTCTATTCATCATGCTAACTTTGATATACTACCCACTTTTGAGATGATAGGCCTAACCCTACTTGTAAATATCCACCGTAAATACTACTCCTGACTTATTCATCAATTTTCTACTAATATTGTAAAACTTAGTCCCCTAGCTCTTAGGTTTAAGACTAGTGTGATGGGTGTGGAGTTTGAGGTCAACACTGATCTATTAGTTAACTAGCAAAGAATCTTAGTGGCCGGGATCTCATTGAGTCTAGATGGATGGCAAAAAAATTTTGCTTACAAGGAGGCATGTCAGATAGTTAGGGGAGACCCTAACTATGTCTTTTGACCCACTACCTTCCATTAGTGTAGTGACATGCCCCTTGACTCAAAATTTTTCAACCTCATTGTGAGTTGGACCATCCACCCTAGACTCAGGAGTTGGGGTTATATGTCAAAATTGACATACTATTGATTTGGTGTCTCAAAACTGAACACCATTTCAATATCTACTCCCTATTGTTGGCTAACATGCTAAATGGCAAGGCTCATAACTTGAGATGCCTCCCCTATGGCATTCTCATCACCCTGATTTTAAATCACTTCAAAGTTCCCTTGACTGCCTCTGAAGCTTAAGACATCGGCCCCCAAAGACATCATCAATGTCTCTTCATTGAAGATAGAGTGCATGATACAGAATGGCATGGTTCATTCTAAGGGTGGGAATAACATTCGTATCAGGGATGATGATGATAGTGATGAGGACGATGACGTGCCCGATGATGCAGCTCTTCTCACTACCATGGACACTGACGAGCATGCATCTAGTCCACAGCCTGTTGGATATAGTAGCATGATTGCTGGTCAGGTTGGATAGATGATCTACTTCAAGCCATAGTGAGCCTAAAAATGTCTATGCAGTCCTGATTCCAGAGTTTGAGCTCTACAGTCGACTAGAGCTTCCATGTTGGAGTTTGTCTAAGGTTTAAATGGGAGAAGAAGATCAGCATGTTAAAGAATGTGTGCACACCAGGTCAGGCCGCGGCCTAGCTCTTTCTAGGCCATGGTGCCCAGCATAGAGGAGGTTCAACACTAGTGTGCACCATAGCTCAGACTCCCACAGGCCACGGCACCCAGAAAGGTGACAAGAGGAGATGCTTCAGCCCTTCTTCAGGTCACGGCTTGCCCTGATCAAGGCTGCGGCTTGAAGGCACACATGGTCCATTTTATTCAGCCTTTTATTAGGTGCGTGAGGCATGTTCAAAATGCACAGCATCACTTAGGATTGATGGAGGGCTAAGGTTGATTGGTCCTCAAGATCTAAGGGTGGATATTGACCCTCAAGATTGGTCAAGAAGTTGGTGCACTATATAAAGGGTCACCTAGCTACAATCTCCAAGAAGAAGTGTGAGGAATAACTTGTGATTGAAAGTAAGATCAATTATAAGAGTGCAAAGACACTAAACTCAAGAGAGATTATGTAGAGAGGCTGGTTGTTCAGAAAGAGAGAGTAGAATAGAAAAGGATTCAAGGGCTTGTAAGGGGAATTTTCTTGGGAAAATTACAGGGTTAGTTCTTATCACTTTCTTCTTCTTCTTCTTCTTTTGTTCTTTAAGAACCTATGAGTTCTTAGAAAGGTGTTGCTGATTGTAAAGAACTCCATTAATAAGATAGTGCAAATAGCTTGGAGGAGCTCACGGGGACGTAAGCATATTGTCGAACCTCGTCAACAAATTTCTTGTGTTATTTTCTTTCTTGCTTTGATTGGTTGTTGTTTCTTTTCTTATACAAGTCATTCCAGACTTGGGTGTTTGGAAGATCACCTTCTGGGCATCATCCAAGATGGTTTCCCAACAGTGGTATCAAAGCTAGAGGAGATACCACAATAGTGGTATCAGAGTTAGAAGAGATACCACCAACAGTGGTATCAGAGCTATAAGAGATACCACTAATAATGGTATCAGTGCTTGCACAGCTGGGTATCAAAGCAAGAACAGAAGGTATCAGAGCAAGACTCTAAGAATCAAATAACAAACTTCTTGGGTGATTCAAGAACGGAGTAAAGATCAAGATCATATCGTGTTCTTAAGGTTGATTCAAGAACGGTATTGAGATCAATCTTCGATCGTGTTCTTAAGATTTAGAAGAAATTGAAAAACATTTGTGGGTGTTGCACAAATCTGGGATCATCTCCGTAAGATGGGTTCAAATTTCATTGCTGAGAAGCTTGATGGAAAGGGAGATTTTTCCCTGTGAAAGCGGAAGATCAAGGTTGTTCTTATGCAACAAAAGGTGGACTTGGCTATTGGAGAAGATGATGTTTTTCTAGCAAGTATCACGGAGGACCAACAGATTGAGATAAAGAAGATGGCATACAACACCATTTTCTTGCACGTGTCGGATAGTATCACAAGGGAGTGCAGAGACTCAAAAAATCCTGCTATCATATAGAAGAAACTAGATGAGTTGTATCTTACCAAAACTCTCCCTAAAAAGATTTATCTTCTTAAAAGAATCTTTGCTTTAAAAATGGGTCCTAGTAAAGAGTTGCAAGATAATCTTGATGTGTTTAACAAACTAGTGCAAGATTTGGCTAGTTGTAAATTCTTGGATGAACAATTAGCAGTTATTTTGTTAAATTCTCTTCCTGATTGTTTTGAGAGTTTGATTAATGCTATTGAATATGGAAGAGATACACTAACCAATGAAATTGTGATCAATGCTATAAGGGCTCATGATTTCAAAGCCAAGATGAGAGAAGCATCAAGTGGAGAAGGGTTGATCATTAGAGGAAGGCCAGCAACTCGGAATGGCAGTAGCAG
This sequence comes from Bretschneidera sinensis, assembly GCA_023935145.1. Taxonomy (NCBI): domain Eukaryota; kingdom Viridiplantae; phylum Streptophyta; class Magnoliopsida; order Brassicales; family Akaniaceae; genus Bretschneidera; species Bretschneidera sinensis. The sequence goes on from CM043704.1 coordinate 51,906,027, forward strand.
CCATGGCAACTACCCGGAGAAATCAAAGGATAGAGGGCAGAGCCATGGGAGAGCACATTCCAAACCAAGATTTGGAGGAAATATGTGCTTTTACTACAACAAGGAGGGTCACTTCAAGAAAGATTGCAAGAAGAGGTTATGGGATGAGAAAGGGAAAAGCCATACCAACAATGAAGAGGCTTCGGTTGCCAAAGGAGAACAGCAAAATGATGTTCTTGATGTGTGCTCAAATGTGAACAGGAGGCAAGGCAGCGAGAAATGGATTATGGATTCTAGGTGCACTTATCATATGTGCCCTCACAAGGAATGGTTCAAGAATTTCAAGGAGACCAATGATGGAAGCGTTTTCTTGGGGAATGACAATTCTTGCCAAGTGAGGGGGATATGAGACATCCAGTTGAGGATGTTTGATGGAGTCACAAGGCTGCTGCGAAATGTAAGGTATCTCGTGGATTTGAGGAGGAATTTGATCTCATTGGGGCAGCTAGATTCCATGGGGTATACATACAAAGCTGAGGGAGGAAAGATCAAGGTAACCAAGGGCTCTTTGATAGTAATCAAAGAAGCAATCAAAGATGGACTTTATGAGATGATCAGCGAGACAGAAATCAAGGATCAAGCAGCAAGCTTGATGGCGGAGATGGATAAGGCAGCCTTTTGGCACACTCACTTGGGACATATGAGCGAAAAGGGCCTACAAGTTCTTAGTAAGAATGGTCTACTTGGTGGTGACAAAGTAGAGAAACTTGATTTATGCAAAAGTTTCATTCTTTGGAAGCAACATCGGGTCATCTTCAACACCGGAGTGCACAAGTCCAAAGGGACTCTTGACTACATCCATGTGGATCTTTGGAGACCAACAAGGACACCAACACAGGGAGGTAATCATTAATTTCTGTCTTTAATTGATGATTATTCAAGAATGGTTTGGGTTTAATTGCTTAAAAATAAATCGGATGCTTTGAATAAATTTGTGGCGTGGAAAAAGTTGCTGGAGACTCAAACGCGCAGGGTAGTTAAGGTGTTAAGAATCGATAATGGCTTAGAATTTTTTAATAAGGATTTTGATAAATTCCATGAATTAAATGGAATTCTAAGATATATAATAGTTGTGAAAACCCCTCAGCAAAATGGAGTTGCTGAAAGGATGAATAGAACCCTTATTGAAAAGGTTAGGTGCATGTTAATTGGGTCCGGTTTACCAAAATATTTTTAGGGGGAAGCTATGTCTACTGCTGCATACTTGGTAAATAGATCACCCTCTAGGGCTTTAGACCTTAAGACTCCCATGGAGATGTGGAGTGGAAAACCCCCTGAGTTGAACAACCTTAGGACTTTTGAATGTGCTGCATACGCACATCAAAAGGTTGATAAAATTAAACCAAGGTCTAGAAAATGTGTTTTCTAGGGTATGGTGATGGGGTTAAGCGGTATAGGTTGTGGTCCTTAGAACCAAATGGAATGAAACTCATAATAAGAAGGGATATTATTTTTAATGAATTGTTATTTTCCTACTTGGAGAAAACTAACTCTGCAGGGGATAGTGAGCAAACCAGTCCGAAATTTGTGAAGCATAGCATCAAGGAGAATTCAGTTCAGGTAGAGCAAGGAAGGCAAGAAGGTTCAGACCAGGTAGAGCCCATTAATGAAGGCCAATCTCAGGACACTCAAGAGGAGGCTGAACTGGAAAGGGATGATGCAGCAAGCCTGAATAACTACCAGCTCACAAGGGATCAAGAAAGGAGGGTGGTTAGACCACCTTTGAGATATGGGTTTGCGGATGCTAATGTAGCAGCTCCTTGGACAGAAAGAGACGTTGAACCAGAAACTATGGATGCCATAGAATGTAAAGAGTCGTCAAAGTGGCGGCTAGCTATGGAGGAAAAAATGGATTCTATGAGGAAGAACAACTTTTGGGAATTGGTGCCCAAACCAGAAAAATAGAGAGTTATGGATTATAGATAGATCTATAAAATCAAAGAAGGGAACACTCCAGGGGATGAAGTATTGTATAAGGCTAGGCTGGTGGCGAAGGGGTTCACACAAAAGGAAGGCATAGATTTCACTGAAATATTCTCACCGGTTGTGAAATACAAGACAATAAGGATAGTGTTAGCATTTGTGGTCCAATTCAATTAGGAAATCGAGCAGATGGATGTGAAGACAGCGTTCTTACATGGAGAGCTTGATAAGACCATCTATGTGAGGTAACCCGAAGGCTATGAGGAAGGAAGGCAGGGAGATTTGGTGTGCCAACTGAAGAAATCTCTATATGGCCTGAAGCAATCACCTCGGCAATGGAATAAGAGGTTCGATTCCTTTGTAACTAGCTTGGGTTTCATGAGAAGCTACTATGATTCGTGCTTGTATTATAAGGGGCACATGGTGGAGGAAATTGTGATCATCCTGATCTATGTTGATGATATGTTCCTGGTTGGGAGCAGCACGGAGAGGATAAGAAAATTGAAGGCTCAACTCAGTGAGGAGTTTGAGATGAAGAATCTTGGCCATGCATAAAAGATCCTTGGGATGCGTATAATCTGGGAAAGAGAGAGAAACATATTGAAGATCTCTCAAACTTCCTATATAGAGAAGATGATATCTAAGTTCTCTATAGAAGATAGCAAACCAGTGAAGGTTCCCCTTGCTGGTCATTTCAAGTTCTCCAGCGATCAATGTCCAAGATCGAATGAGGAGAAGAAGGAAATGGAAAAAGTCCCTTACTCTAGTGCGATTGGATTTGTAATGCTCACCATGGTAAGCACTAGACCTAATATTGCTCATACAATAAGTGTTCTGAGCAGGTTTATGAGTAATCCCAGAAAGGAACATTGGATTGGGATGAAGTGGTTGCTGAGATACTTGAAGGGAAGCCCAGATATGGGGCTGATTTATGAGAACAGGGGTAAGTCCATCTGTCTTTAGGGTTATGCTGATTCGGATTATGGAGCAGACCGAGATAAGAGAAGCTCAATTACTTCCTACTTCTTCAACTTAAACGGATATTGTGTAAGTTGGAAGGCTCAGTTGTAGCCAGTGGTAGCACTCTCAATAACCGAGGCTGAGTACATAGCGGCTACAAAAGCCATCAAGGAGGTTATGTGGTGCAAAGGGTTGCTGGAAGAGTTGAAGGTAATAGAGGAGAAGGTTGTGGTGTATTTGGATAGCCAAAGTGCATTGCATTTGTTTAAGAATCCGATGTTCTATGAGAGGACAAAGCACATGGATGTTCGGTACCATTTCATTTGGGAAAATGTTATGGAAGGATGCATTCATGTGGACAAGGTGGCCACGGAAGAAAACCTTACGGATTTAGGTACCAAAGTTCTACCTCTAAGCAAGTTCAATCATTGTCTTAGACTTCTTAAGATTGGAGTCAGTTGATATTGTGACTCAAGATGAGTTTAGATACTGAGTTCTCTGCACAATGGGTTCGGGTTTAAACACTTAGACAAAGGTAGAAATTGTTGGAGTTTGTTTAAGGTTTAAACAGGAGAAGAAGATCATCATGTTAAAGAATGTGTGCACACTAGGTCAGGCCGCATCCTATCTTTTTCCAGGCCGCGACACCCAGAAAGGTGACAAGAGGAGATGCTTCAGCCTTTCTCCAGGCCGCGGCTTGAAGGCACACATGGTCCATTTTGTTCAGCCTTTTGTTAGGTGCGTGAGGCATGTTCAAAACACATAACATCACTTAGGATTGATGGAGGGCTAAGGTTGATTGGTCCTCAAGATCTAAGGGTGGATATTGACCCTCAAGATTGGTCAAGAAGTTGGTGTACTATATAAAGGGTCACCTAGCTACAATATCCAAGAAGAAGCGTGAGGAATAACTTGTGATTGAAAGTGAGGTCAATTGTAAGAGTGCAAAGATACTAAACTCAAAAGAGATTCTATAGAGAGGCTAGTTGTTTAGAAAGAGAGAGTAGAATAGAAAGGGATTCAAGGGCTTGTAAAGGGAATTTTCTTGGGAAAATTCCAGGGTTAGTTCTTATCACTTTCTTCTTCTTCTTTTTTTGTTGTTCAAGAACCTATGAGTTCTTGGAAGGGTGTTGCTGATTGTAAAGAACTCCATTGATAAGATAGTACAGAGAGCTCAAAGGAGCTCACAGGGACGTAGGCATATTGTCGAACCTCGTCAACAAATTTCTTGTGTTCTTTTCTTTCTTGCTTTGATTGGTTGCTGTTTCTTTTCTTATACAAGTCACTCTAGACTTAGGTATTTGGAAGATCACCTTCTGGGCATCATTCAAGGTGGTTTCCCAACATTCCAAATGGTGCGAACTGACATCGACCTATGCATCACGACATCGGCATCCTCCAGAATGATTTCAAGTTACTTTGAGAGCACTCAGAAGGTTCTTTGGCTGAGATTTGGGATCTTCTCCAAGACTTTTCTGACTCCCCAGCTTGTTGAGTCATTAAACTTTGTCATTTACCTTTTTTTTAGCTCCATGGATGTTTTAGCAAGAATATTACTTTTCATACATTCATTTTCTTGGGTTGTATCAGATTTTCAAGACAACTTACTTAAGCTCATGATGTATGGATATTTGTATACGCGTGCTTACTTTTCATAACTTATGGCTCATGTATGTGATTTATTTTTAGCTATATGGTTGATTAGTTTGAGCCCTTATAGCTCATCCAATGCTTTAAATGCTTCAAGCTTCTGTGCCAACTTCTGATTCTTCTCAAAAGGTATTACCAACTCTGGTTTATGCTTAGTTTTTGCACACAAGTTTATTTATGCTTTGTCTATAATGCTTGCATTGCTTATTTTCTAAGTTTACCTGCCCTCTTTTTGCTGTTATCAAAATGGGGGTGAAAAAGAGAAAAATATGTGTAAACTTATATAAAGCATATTTTTAGGGTGAGCATTGCTCCGAACATGTTAAAATGCTTAAAATAATCTTACATTGCTTAGTAGGTGTAGCTCGACGTTTAAACCCAAGAGAGGGGTGAATTGGGTTTTTAAAAACTTTTTGCGGAATTAATACAAGTTTATAAAAACGAATAAGCAGCAAACAATTAATACAAGTAATGTGCTGTAAATAAAGAGTTTAAGGAAAGATAATGCAAACACAGTTTATAGTGGTTCGACAATATCGGATTCGTTCCGACCCTACGTCCACTCTCTTCAAGGAACTCCTTGAAGTAATCCACTAAGAAATCTTAGTCACACAACTTAGTCGGGTGTTGCACAAACCGTACACAAGCAACTTACAGATGTTGCTTAAATCGAACAATCCCCTTCCTTTCGAAAGTTTCCCCTTCCTCTCGGAAGTAATCCCTTTACAAAAGATGTTGTAAAGTAAATAGTAGAGAAACAACTAATGGAAGCTTATACAACTGAATAATGTCTCTCTTTCAAAGTAAAGCTTGAAGAATGGCTCAATAAGAATATTTCAAAGCTTTTTGTGTTTCAAGAGTATTAAAAACTTGATTGTGTGAGATCAACTCTTTTTGAATGTATGCAGCTTGTTATTGAATGCTTAAATGAATGAGTTTATATAGCAATCAATTAATATGGCCGTTAGGACTTTAATTTGAAAAAGATTTGCTTTAAAATGTTCAGATTTGGATTCCAACGGTCATATTTTTGAACTACCAGTCGACTTGGTCGTGATACCAATCGACTGGGTTCACTTGGAAAAATCATGTTTTTTAGACCTTCTGGGTTACCAATCGACTGGTGTTTTTCATCCAGACGACTAGGGAATTTCTGTCCATTTTACCAGTCGACTGGGTTGATTCATCCAGTCGACTGGGGACTTACTGTCCATTTTACCAGTCGACTGGGTTGATTCATCCAGTCGATTGGGGACCTTCTGTCCCATATACCAGTCGATTGGTATATGTACCCAGTCGACTGGGTTGTCTTCCAACCCAGTTTTTCTTCTGTTTTTCATTAAAACATTTGTTTTAAAATCAACAGTTTTAGAAAACCTTTTGTGTTTGAGCCATTGAACAAGCTAATACAATGTATAAGTGAGACTTACATTAGTTCTAAACCTTAAGACCTATACTAGATCTTCAGTCTTCACTTGATACTTGATTTGGTTCGAGTTCTTGCACTTTGTTCCTTGGTTGAATGCGTTTGATCCTTAATACAACTTAGCTTAAACTTGTTAGTAAAATAACAATTGTGTTTTGCCATCATTAAAATACGGGCGAGGGTCAACAGTTGGGACTATTATTATTGTCATTGAATGCTTGCAGGTTGGTTTTTATCATAAAAACAGAGGAAACTCCATCTAATTTTTACAAAAAAAAAAAAAAAAAAAAAAACACATAGTTTTTAAAAATGTTTTTTTTTCTCTCTATTGTTTTGTCATCATCAAAAAAAGGGAGATTGTTGACCCGTATTTGATTTTATTAATGACAAAAGACTACTTAAATTGCACTAACAGTTTTATCTAAGTGTTTAAGCGGAAAAAACATGCAATATAGAAACAAGACGCAAGAATACAACATGTTTAAATACCAAAAGAAGACAGAAGATCTAGAATAGGCTCTAAGGTAATTGAATCACATTGTAAATCTCTAATTTCAGTTACCAGGCTTGAACTATGGCTCATTTTACATAAGGCTTTGACAAAAACAAATACAACAAAAGTCTTTAAGTCAAAAAATTGTTTTAAAACATAAAAACTAGGTTTTTGGACAACCCAATCGACTAGTAAAAGGGACAGTAAGTTCTTACTCGACTGGTAATAGAACCTAGTCGACTGGTCTATAACCCAGTCGATCGGTACTCGTCCTAAGCCTAAAATTTAACTTTTTTCACTTGATATAGTCAACTAGTATAAGGACCTAATCGACTAGTAATTCAAAAATATGACTGTTTAAGACACGAGACTTGAGCATTTAATGCTCCAAACCTACCAAATCAGTGTCTAACGGCCATATAAGACCAAGGCTATAAAAACCCCCATCAATGAGCATTTAAACAATAAGATAGAACATTCAATTTGATTCATAGTTCATTAATACTCTCAAAAGCTTTGAAAAAATTATTATGAGCCATTCTTTAAGCTTGTTCTTAAAAGAGAGATAATCTTTATCTTGTAAATCGTTCATTGCTATCTCTTTACCTTTCTTTTACATTTAATATCATTCATTGTATAGAGAAAGAGTTGGCGTTACTCTTAGAGTGTTTATGATTAAACACTTCTTTATAACTTCCTTGTAGAAAAGATTGCTTGTAAGGTTTGTGCAACACCCGTGAAGTTGCTAAACTACATTTAGTGGATCACTTCAAGGAGGTTCCTTGAAGAGAGTGGACGTAGGGTCGGAGAGATTATGATATTGTCGAACCACTATAAACAGAGTTTGCATATTCTTTGCCTTTACTCCTTTAATTTCAAGCATATTATTTATTGTGTGCCTTGCTTGATTAAATTGTTAAAAACTTATGTGTTAATTAGCAAACGGTTTTTAAAACCCAATTCACTCCTCTTCTTGGGTTTGTACCTCGGTTTACAGTTGGTATCAGAGCTTCATACTGAATTTCAGGCTTAAAATCTTTGAGTTAATCTGATGGTGTCTAATAACTATACCAAAGGTCATTCCTATACTAGACCTTCTTTGTTCAATGGCTCAAACTATAACTACTGGAAAAATATAATGAAAATCTTTGTTGAAGGAAAAGATTATAATTTATGGAAAGTCATTGAGGAAGGACCTAGAATTCCTACAAAGGAAATAACTATTGGAGAAATCAATCATACAATGCCTAAACTCAAAACTGAGTTTAGTCAAGAGGATTGTAAAATGATGTCTCTAAATAGTAGAGCTAGTAGTATGTTACATTGTGCTTTAGATATTTCTGAGTACAATAAAGTTTATGCATGTGTTTCGGCTAAGAAAATCTGGGACAAATTACAAGTTTCTGCTTGTAAGGTTTGCGTAACACCCGTGAAGTTGCTCGACTATATTTAGTGGATTACTTGAAGGAAGTTCCTTGAGAGAGTGGACGTAGGGTCAAAGAGATTCCGATATTGCCGATTTTTTGAACTACAGTAACGACAACGTTCTTTTTTTCGAATTGTGGTGACGACCACTGACTTTTTCTTCTATATTAGTATGTTTTCTTTACATGTAGATTGAATTGTATTGTTATGATTGGAAATTTGGGATCGATGGGTTGCATGATCTAGATCACGAATGCACTGCAATCCAGGTTGTGTGATCCAGAACGTGGATCGAAGGGGTGTTGCATTCCTGGTAACATTGGTGTATAGGGGTATTTATAGGCATTACAATATCCAAGGCCACATGTCAAGCAAGGACAAATCCATGGCATCACATGTTGCCCTTAGTAAGTGCTGAAGTCTAAGGGTACTTTTGAAGGTTCCAATCTATAAGCATCTAGAAAGGCTATTCCTGTACCATGCAAAGGTCAAGGTCATCCAAGGAAGTTCACCTTGATGTACTCCATGCTTCTTACTCCAATTTAAGTCCTTTGATCAGTTCCCAAATACTTGAGGGTTGTGGCTGCTCCTACCATTCACAGCCTTATTCCTTTTAAAATGCTTAAATGTGTCCATTTATGATTAGCTTAACTGTTTTCCTTGCCAACACAAGGTAAACAATACTGATGTGGGGTTATTTTCTCTCACCAATTGGATAATGACATGTGGCACTCTTAATGGGTAAAAAGGTTAGCCCATAACATAAGAGCATTAGCCAATTAAAAGATAACAGGTGGCAAAAGGCAAAGTGGTAACTTCACCTAAATCCCTAGCCTAGTAGAAACCCTATCAGTACAAGAATCCTAATTCTTTTAGGACAAGTCACTCTTAATACCTCTCCTAATTGGACTCTACTCCGAAGTATTATATAAAAAGGTCTCATATCCTTCACAAGTACATCACAAAAAATCTATAAGCTCTCTCAATACTCTCATCCCTTTTACAGAGTACTGTCTTAAGCTTCGAAGTGTCCCCCCGGAGAATAAAATTTCAGGTGAGTTTTAGATCACGTGTTTTATTGTGTGCATGTGTTCGTAGCACTCTTGGATCAACAGTCAAGTTTTTGCATCAATAAATACCATTTGAAAGCTCATAGGTTTGGGACTAGCTGATGACTAAAAGAAAGCCCGGTGATGTTCTCTCCTTCTATAAAGTACGATAAAATAAAAGAGAGGAAAATAGAGATCCATCCTTTACTCAAATTCTTCCCTGAAAACTTGTTGTAATGCGTTTATTAGGGAAACCTTTTAGCTCTAGGGCCTAGCTAAAATCAAAAAGTTTATTACAAGTATTATCTTATTTTATAGTTTGAAACTTAAAGTGACAAACTTCTTAAGTTTAAAATGTTGGACTGAACTTGTGAAAGAATCCAACTTTAACTCCAATGTTCATACTATAGCACAGAGCTATTTGGCTCGGTAATGCTTCCGAAATTTGAAATTTAACCAGCATCTTGATAAAATCAAATATTGAAAGTTGGCAAGAAGACCAACTATGCTTGAAATACATTATAAAAAACTTAATCAGATCAAGCTTCAAACAAAAATTTAAACAAAAATATTAGCATGTGAAGCTCAATAATGGATTACGTAGACGATGATGTTTATTATTGATAAAACGTGACCCCTTTGACATATACATAACTAGATTCAGTCAAATGTGGAATCAATATATCATATACATCTGTCACACACAAAATCCTTGTTAATTCATTTATTTACATGTAATCCACCGAAAATCATATATTAGAGATAGAACATTGAAAAAAGCACACTCTATATGGAAAATCAGCTCGACTAAGTCTCACCCCTACTTGAGCTTATGTAGTTCAATTTTTTCCATTTAAATAAAAAGCTATAAATCCATTGCTTCCTTAAAATGATGAGTTTTCATGTCTACTTTCATGAATCTAAATCACATTATAGTTTTCCTTTTTCTCCCTATGATGCTTCAACATAACCTATACCACTTGAATTATCAACACTGGCTCTCATGAATACATTCATTAGGATTTTAAGCTCCTTTCTTGTGCAACTTACACATATTTAAATCTTATTCCAGATACACTCATATTACAAGACATATACCTCTTAAAAAAACCCAACATTTCATTACTTGAATCATAACTCACACTGTTGCCATCATATAAGTATATACTAACATTTTCCCTTTTACTTAACAAGCACAAAGCAAATGTATAAAACAAGGCATGCACTTTCCTACTCAATCAATCATCTGTGAAATTCAATACTAAGTAATTTCAATGTTTTCCCCTTACCATCCACACCCATTTATTCTAACTCTAAATCCTCGTAATTTTAAAGCATATCTACAAATTCCGAGTCCACTAAGTACATTCTATGATTTAGCATTCATTGTTGAGATCATACTCATAGGAAAGCAAATGTTTGAGAATTATACCAATAAGGAAACAATACATTATTTAGGAGTTATTTGATATTTAGACTTAAATTGCGATTTTAGTGGACAATAACTTACTAAAAGCGGCAAGAGATAACAAGAGAGAAAGTAGTGACTGAGAAATGAAACATGTATTAAAGAGTTAATTGTAAGGCCTATAACCTTAATATAAGGGTAAAGTGGTAAACTGTGAATATATATTTATCATCCATACATATAATTTGAAATTTGAGTTTAAAACAATTTTTGAAGAGTTTGAATACATTGAAGAAAAAGAGTTAGTGATGAGAGTCGTAAAGTGCATCTTAATAGTACTTATTTGTTAGTATTTTAGGGTTGATCTAGGGTTGAATGACATATTTATACCTTAACAATTCTAAAGTGTCATTCTTGAATCATTGATCTATTTCGGTGCATTTTCAGGTACTTTGAGTCTAAAAGAGATGGAAAAACTATCGTTGAAGATTCCATGTGTATCGGAGTGAAGGCATGGTTGCGGAAAGACAAAATGAAGAGAAACCAAGTCTTTAGTGCTCAATGCTATGGCTCAGAACCTCAAGCCTCACCCACCAGAACCATCAACTTCTTGGATAAAAGCTAAAGGTTGTGCGCCGCGGCCTGGAAAAGCTAAGTCGCGGCCTCCAGAACCCTCCACAAGACCAGAATCAAAGACTGAGCCATGACCTGGACAGTCTAAGCCGTGGCCTCCAACACCACACAAAGCCAAAACCAAAGCCACACCGTGACCTGGAAAGGCTGAGCCGTGATGCAAGCGCGATGCCTTGTTTCCTAATTAGGGTTTTAATGATAGTTTAGACCCGAAAATACCCTTGAACCTTTTGTTTTATAAATAAGATCACTTAGGGTTTGATAAAAGAGGCTGGAAAACTTAAGAAAGCGGCGACATTCTTGTCCATTACGGTGTTCAAGCATGAGCCCCATAGCCAACTAATCTCCAAGCAAGGCAAAGGGATGAATCCCTAGGTGTAGTTGTTCTTATTTCCATTCTTGTTTCAGTTGTAAGGATTTATTGTTAAACATTGTTATGATTTACTCTTTGATTAAACAAAAAGAATTTAGGTTCATGTGACAGCTGCAATTTATGTTCTTATTCTCTAAGAATTTCTCTTAATCTGGTGATTGCATCCTTCTCCTCCATATAAGTCTAGTCAAGCTCTTCTTATGTCAAGTTGTTTGGATGTGATTGATTTCGGTAGATTTATCTTTTAGGTTTTTCCATTACTGCGAAATTGTTATTGAAATATATTGTCGTTTCTTGATAAATCTATAAGATAGGTCATGTGTGCTTGAATTGAAATCAATGAGTGATTTGTAGCAATTACATTAGAGTGTTAATGTGTTGTGATTGAATATTTACTGATTGCTTTTTTGGGATATGAAACTCGCAATTGAGATAAAATCAATTGAATCAAGATTGGAATAAGGTAACGAACTTAGAAAAGATTCCTGGAGCCTTGTTATTTCCCTATTATATTCTTCATTATATTTACACAACTCTTTCACATTATTTCATTATCAAAACTCAGATTCTCTCATTTGGATTTTATCGTTTAGTGTTAAAGTTTACACTTTCCCTTGTAGTTCACTTTTCCTCGTGGAATTGACACCTCAGCTATACACAATAACCGCGTGTTAATTTGAGCATAATCAAATTTTAGCGCCGTTGTCGGGGAAACACACTTAAATACACAGAAGATTATTGATGAGTCTTAAATATTGCATATTTAATACCCTTAACTTATATTTGTTATGCTCTTAGTTAGTAGTATTTCACTTTATTTTATGTCTTTTTTGTGTTTTGTGTATTTTTATAGGTTTGTGGAGAAAATGAAGCATTTCAGGAGATGTGAAGCTTCAGGAGCAATAGCGATCGATCGCACTATGCTGCGATTGAGCGCATGGTCAACAATCCCACATCAAAATGTTTGCAGTACAGTGCACCTGTGATCGAGCGCACCAGACACGCGATCAAACGCACATGCGATCGTGCACACAAGACATACGATCGATCGCATAATTCTGCGATCGAGCGCACTCGGGCAGTATCCCACATTGAATTTGAAACCCATGCTACTCCGGGACGCCCCCTATATAAACACCATCTGACCTCATCATTCAGTATACAATTCTTGGGCCACTTTGGTGTTAACCGGTGGACGTCTGCTAGCATTCTGGTGGATCCCGAAGGCTTTGATACCACGAGAGGAAGTGCCGCCCATCAGCGAGTGGAATTTCTCCCATGTAAAATTATTTATTTCTTTTTATTTAGTTGTTTTAGTTTAATGTTTAGCACTTTTATTATGAACTGTAGTTTCATAACAATAAGTGGTTAGAATATTCAACTAAGGTTGAAGATGAAGCCTTGTCGTTGTTTGGCATATTAGTTTCAGTTTTGTTTATACAATTCTGATGTTTTTAGTATAAATGTTATGTCAATTATTTGAGTAGAATCATATGATTGATTGTGTTTAAATTGTTCTATTGGATATTCCTTGTGTTTCCTCTGATGGATACATCAAATTGTTTTTAATTAAATTGGATTTCCTTTGTGATTTGTTAAAAGCGGATACATTGGATGCTTTTTGTTTAATTGGGATATTTGTTGTTTTTTGTCTTAAGTTGGATTCATGTAATTTTTTGATAGGCTATTTTTAGAACATTGAGATATATGCTTAACTTTGGCGGGGTGGATTCAGAAACCTTAGTCTTTTTATTAGTTTTTACAATAAATTTAGTTTAGCTTTTATTTATTTTGCAACATATAATACAAAACTCGGAACTAGGTTAAGATAAGATTAGTTTAGATAAATTTATATTTTCATAACGCAATTCCCTGTGGATTCGACCTCGCACTTGCACAACGCTATATTGCAAACGACTCGTACGCTTGCGAGTAATTTAAAACTCACAACAAGTTTTTGGCGCCGTTGCCGGGGAATTGTTTGGTCTGTGAAAATTTTTGGTCTAAATTGATTTTATTTTTCTACTAGCTAGTTATCAATTTTTTTTTTTTTAAATAAAAATTTTTTGCAAATTTCTGCTGGTAGGTTATTTTAGTGCTTTTTGTGCAGTTTATACTTGGTCGGAGATCCTTGAATTTAGATTTGACATATTTAGATCCCGACTTAGAAAGAACTCTTAGGAGGCAGAAAAGAGCACCAGTTAAAATGGGAGAAAATTTTAGGAATGCAAATCATCCTGAACATGTAGAGCAACCTAGAGCTTGGAACATGGACTCTACTACATCCTTTAGGGATTTTTTCGCACCCATTGCGACTAACTCATCCTCTTGCATAGTGTTGCCACCTACCAATGCCACCCACTTTGACTTAAAGCCACATGTTATCCAACTCTTACCCTCATTCCATGGCTTAGATCTTGAAAATCCTTATAGTCATGTGAAGAAGTTCAAAGGCATTTGTGCCACATTTAAATTCCAGAACTTCTCTGAGGAGTTAGTCTATCTTCAACTCTTCCCTTTTTCTCTTCACGATAGAGCTAGGGCATGGTTGGATTCCAACACGCTCGGGTCTATTACATCTTGGGAAAACCTGCTTAGCAAATTTTATCATAAGTTTTTCCCAATGTCTAGAGTGAATGAGTGCCGAAAGAAGATTAGCTCTTTCACTTAGAATAAGGATGAAAAATTTTCTGAGAGTTGGGAGCGCTTCAAAGAGCTACTAATCAGATGCCCTCCACATAGATATGAGAAGTGGAGACTCGTTCAGTTCTTCTACCAAGGGTTGACTCAACCCAACCGTAGCATGATCGAGTCTATGAATGGGGGGGCATTCTTGAGTCTAACAGGAGATGAAGCATATATAGCGTTGGACAAGTTGTCCGAAAACTCGCAGCAGTGGGATTTTTCAAGCTATCGAGATAAGTCCATTCGTGCTCCTAAGAGGGGAGGCATCTATGAGGTCAGGGAGGACGCTGATTTGAGGATAAAGTTAGATGCCCTCACTAAGAAGATTGATGCTCTCACTGGGAGCCAATCCATCAATGCTGCCAACACATTCAAAGTTGAAAGCTATTCCATCTGTGCTAGTCCCATGCATCTAGCACAGAATTACCCATCAATGCCAGCTTGTGCCGAGTATCCTATGGAACAAGTAAATGCTTTCAATGACTATCGAAGGTAGTCAAATGGATCGTACTCCGAGACATACAATCTAGGGTGGCGGAACCACCCAAATTTTTCATGGAGGCAGAACCAACCAATGAATCAGGGAGGAGCCCCTCATAATGCTCAAAATCAATATCCTCCCGGATTTTCCCAACAAATTCCTGGTCATGGTCGTTCTGCCCATCCAGCACCATTACCTACTTACCAAGCTCCCACTCAAACACCAGCACTAGTTTCATAGTCACTAGAGGACACCATTAAGGAATACATGAAAATGAATAGCCAATCCATAAGCAACATAAGGAGTGCAACAATGGTAAACACCCAAGCAATTACCAAGCTGGAGAGTCAAATAGGGCAAACTGCAAGTCACTTGGGTGAGAGAGAGAAGGGGAAGTTCCCTAGTCAGCCCGTGCCCAACCCAAAAGGACAATTTATGGTTGGGAGTTCATCAACTCCTACGCACGGGGAGGAACAAGTACAGTTGATTATCACACTGAGGTCTGGGAGACAAGTGGACAATTGAGTGGAAGAGAGCCCTGCTATACAGCAAGGGCAAGGCAGTGGCAATAAGGAGAAGAGAGATACTGAGCCATCTATAGCCACACCTGCTGAGAAAGACTCTCCTAGGTCATTTGTACCTAATGCGCCTTACCCTGACATACTACAGGCGCCTAAGAAATGAGGGAAGTATGAGGAAATTCTGGAGGTATTCAAACAGATCTAAATCAATATCCCATTTTTGGATGCCATCCAACAAGTGCCATCATATGCCAAGTTTTTAAAGGACTTGGTCACTATCAAGAGGAGGATGAATGTCCCAAAGAAGGCATTTTTGACCGAGCAGGTAAGCTCAATCCTTCAGTGCAAGCTACCCATCAAGTATAAGGACCCGGGGTGTCCTACCATCTCTTGCATGATAGGAGTCAGCCATATTGAGAGGGCTCTTTTGGATCTAGGGGCGAGTGTGAATCTTTTACCCTACTCAGTCTATTTGTAGTTGGGGTTAGGAGAATTGAAGCCCACATCCACGACGCTTCAATTAGCTGACAGGTCAGTGAAAAGACCATGGGGAATAGTTAAGGACATCTTGATAAAAGTGGATAAATTCTATTTCCCAGTGGATTTTATTGTGCTTGACACAGAGCCGGTCCAGAATGTAGGGATTCAAATACCGGTGATTCTAGGGCGACCATTCTTAGCCACAGCTAACGCCCTAATCAATTGTAGGACAGGGGTGATGAAGATCTCCTTCGAAAATATGACAGTGGAGTTGAACATCTTTGATATCAATAAGCAACCACTGGAATATGATGAAGTGAGAAATGTATGCTTAATAGAGAAGATTCTTGAGGAGACTGTGAATGAATCAAGCATTGAGGACCCCCTAGAGGCATGCTTTACTCAATTTGGAGAGAATTTAGATTTAGATAAATTACTTAAGCAAGCGAATGCCATTTTGGAGTCTCCTCCTCGGAAGAGCAATAACAAGGAGGAGACCACCGAACCTAAAACCCCCAAGAAGGAACTTAAGCCTTTACCAGATAATCTTAAGTATAAGTTCCTAGGTTCAGCCGATAGTTTGCCTGTGATTATAGCTTTAGATTTGGGTGAAGCTCAAGAGGAAAAATTATTAGATGTCTTAAGAGAGCACAAGGAAGCTATCGGGTGGACCATTGAGGATATCAGGGGAATCAGCCCCTCGGTGGTGATGCACAGGATACATTTGGAATAGGATGCTTAGCCATCGAGGGAGCCACAAAGAAGGCTTAACCCTGCTATGCAAGAGGCCATGAGGGCAGAGGTTATTAAGCTGTTAGATGCAGGGATCATTTATCCCATCTCTGATAGCAAATAAGTGAGCCCGATTCATGTTGTGCCCAAGTGAGCTGGACTGACGGTAGTAAAGAATAAAGACGACGAGTTGGTGCCAACTCATGTTCAGTCAGGGTGGAGAGTGTGTATAGACTACCATAAGCTGAACGCTGCCACAAGGAAAGATCATTTTCCACTCCCATTTATTGATCAGATGGTGGAGCGTTTGGCTGGGCACGAGTATTATTTCTTTTTGGATGGTTATTCTGGATATAACAAGGTCCCCGTGGACCCTGAAGATCAGGAGAAGACGATGTTTACCTGTCCTTTTGGGACTTTTACCTACCGTCACATGCCTTTTGGGTTATGCAATGCACCTACTACTTTTCAGCGGTGCATGGTCAGTATATTTTTTGACATGGTAGAGCGATTCTTAGAGATTTTCATGGATGACTTCTCCGTCTTCGGTTCAACATTTGAGGAGTGCCTGCACTGTCTCACTTTGGTTTTAATGTGGTGCAAAGAGAAGAACCTGGTGCTTAATTGGGAGAAGTATCATTTTATGGTCAAGCAAGGAATTGTACTGGGGTATGTCATATCTCATCGAGGGATTGAGGTCGACAAAGCGAAGGTGGATTTGATTTTCAACCTTCCACCCCCATGTATGGTGAAAGAAGTTCGATCTTTTCTGGGCCATGCAGGTTTCTACAGGCAATTTATCCAAAATTTCAGCAAGATCACCAGGCCTTTGTGCAAGTTATTGCTGAAAGATGCCCCATTTCTATTTGATGAGGATTGTAATAAAGCATTTGGGGATCTGAAGAAGATTCTGACGTCCATACCCATTATTCAGCCACCCAACTGGGGTGTGCCCTTTGAGATTATGTGTGATGCATCAGACTATGCTATTAGAATTATTTTGGGGTAGCGTGTTGATAAACTTCCCCATGTTATCTACTATGCAAGTCGAACTCTAAACGACGCAAAACTTAATTACTCTACCACTGAGAAAGAGTTGCTTGTAGTCGTTGTTGCATTAGACAAGTTCAGATCCTACTTGTTAGGATCTAAATTCATTATCTACTCGGACCATGCAGCATTGAAGTATCTTTTCTCTAAAAAAGATGCTAAATCTCGTCTTATCCAATGGATCTTGCTACTTCAAGAGTTCGACATTGAGATTCGGGATAAGAAAGGTTCAGAAAATGTGGTGGCGGACCATTTGTCTAGATTGATTGTGGAATTCACTGAGACCGTCACTCCCATTTCTGAAACCTTTCCTGATGAGCAATTGATGCACATTGCTCACAATCCCGCGCCGGGGTTCGCTGATATAGTGAACTATCTTGTCACCGGTCAACTGCCCTTGCATTGGGGGCGACAAGATAAATCAAAGTTTTTGGCCATGGCAAAACATTTTTTCTAGGATGATCCTTACCTATTCAAGTATTGTCCTGATCATATCATCAAAAGGTATATTCCTGAGCATGACCAATCTAATGTCATCGCCTTCTGTCATGATCATGCTTGTGGAGGCCATTTTAGTGCTAAAAAGTCCGCTGCAAAGATTTTGCAGTGTGGATTCTATTGGCCTACCCTGTTCCAGGACTCTCACACCTACTGTGTATCTTGTGAGCATTGCCAAAAGCTAGGGAGTCTTTCTAGGAGGAATATGATGCCCCTTAACCCTATTCTGATTGTTGAGATTTTTGATGTGTGGGGTATTGATTTCATGGGACCATTCCCAAACTCCTTTGGTTACCTGTACATTTTGGTTGCTGTGGACTATCTGTCCAAGTGGGTGAAGGCTATTGCATGTAAGACTAATGACCACAGAGTTGTGGTCCAGTTCTTGAAGGACACTATTTTTGCTCGTTTTGGTATGCCTTGAGCAATTATAAGTGATGGAGGTAAGCACTTTTGCAACAAGATCTTTGAGCAGATGATGAAGAAGTATTTCATCACACACAAGGTTGCCACCCCGTATCACCCACAGACGAGTGGTCAAGTGGAAATTTCAAATCGCGAGATCAAACAAATTTTAGAGAAGACTATGAACCCTAGTAGAAATGATTGGTTTCTGCGATTAACTGATGCACTGTGGGCATATCGAACAGCCTTCAAGACACCAATTGGCATGTCTCCCTATCGTATTGTGTATGGAAAGGCATGTCACCTTCCGGTCGAATTAGAGCATCGTGCGTATTGGGCTATCAAGCAACTGAATTTCAATCTTTCTAAGGCTGGCTCACAATGGAAGCTCCAACTCAATGAATTAGAGGAGCTGCGGAATGATGCATATGAGTGTGCCCGATCATACAAAGCACAAATGAATAAGACTCATGACCAAAACATTTTGAGATGAGCTTTTGAGACGGATCAGAAAGTTCTTCTTTACAATTCGCACCTGCAACTTTTTCCAGGCAAGCTCAAATCTCGATGGATAGACCCATTTATTATTCGGTCGGTTTTTCCTCATGGGGCCATCGAGATTGAGGATCCAAAGAATGGTAATATTTTCAAGGTAAATGGACAGAGGCTAAAACCATTCTTGGAGTTGAGGAGTCCGGACATTTAGATGATACTGTTGGAGGATCCTAGTTACTCGGATTGAGTGTAGTTTTCTAGGGAGAGTCTGGCTGAAGACTTTAAACTTAGCGCTCATGGGAGGCACCCCACAGCTTATCTTTTTTGCATATTTCTTAATTTTTATGATTAATGTTTGTTTCCAGTATTTTTTGTTTTCCAGTTTTTATTTTTCAGGGACAGTGTGTACTTCAGTTCAAGTTTGGGGTATGCTATAAGCCATACCAGTCCAGATAGCTCTCCATATCTCAGGTCAGCTCTTTCTATATTAATCACACATTGGGGTCAATGTGTAATTTAAGTTTGTGGGTATGGGAGACACATCACACACTTTGTCCTAATTTGTTGTCTTTTCGTCGTAAAGATAAATGCATGTTCATGTTCGTCTAAAAATTTTGGTTGATCTGAAAATTTGTGATGTGATTTCATTGGTGAGTTTAAAACTTTGAACACATGATCTGATGATAGAGTTTAAACTTTAGTTACTTACTTTAGGCATTTTCGAGAATTCACATGTTTGATCTAATCTCACACGAGCACATTAGCACATATTTGTGTGAGGTATGACATGTGAGTTGAATGTATACGTTTCCTTGTCTTAACTGAAACCGGATGACTTGTTGGATAAACACTTGTGCATATATATAAAAAAAACAAAAAAAAACTACTAATATTTATAATGATCATCATCAATAAACTTTCCACTGAGTAACTGGACCTCTTGCCTCAGTAAGCAGTGAGTGTTCCCGTCAAAAGGTGGAAATTTTATTCATAATGATCATTGAGAAACTTTCCGCTGAGTAACTGGACCTTTTGCCTCAGTAAGCAGTGAGTGTTCACATCAAAAGGTGAGAATTTTGCTTGGTAGTATTAAGGCCAGTTTAATTTCGTAGCCTTTTTTACTCGAGTTAGTAAGTCCTTAGGGGTGCCTTTACACCTAATGCCCTAAAACCATCTGGTTTGGGAGTCATTGACTCAATACTCGTTACATGGGTTAATTAGAAAGCTTAAGAGAACTAAACATAGCAGAGCCTTATATATAAAAAAATAAAAATAAATAAATAAAATTATGCCATCGTTGTTCTTTCCGATGAGAAATTCTGTGGATCTTGAAACTTGAATTACCTTGTACATTGAAGTTATTTGGAAACCTCATCTGTATATGCTAATTCACTTTACACTGATTCAAGCTTGTGATGTCTTACCATACCTCTTGTAAGTAATTAGGTTTTAAATTCTTATTCATTGTGAAGATGAGTTCGACTTATTTAAGCTTGCTCATGAATGAATCTCATGATTTTGTATGCTCCTTAAATTTTTGGATACCATGAATACTGAACTTATCTTTATAATCCTTGTTGTTCATTTAGTTTTTTATTTTGTTTTGCTAAGGGACTAGCAAAATATAAGTTTGGGGGTATTTGATGAGTCTTAAATATTGCATATTTAAAACCCTTAACTTATATTTGTTATGCTCTTAGTTAGTAGTATTTCACTTTATTTTATATCTTTTTTATGTTTTGTGTATTTTTATAGGTTTGTGGAGAAAATGAAGCATTTCAGGAGATGTGAAGCTTCAGGAGCAATAACGATCGATCGCACTATGCTGCGATTGAGCGCATGGTCAACAATCCCACATCGAAATATTTGCAATACAGTGCACCTACGATCGAGCGCACCAGACACGCGATCGAGTGCACATGCGATCGTGCGCACAAGACATACGATCGATCGCACTTGCGATCGAGCGCACTCGGGCAATATCCCACACCGAATTTGAAACCTATGCTACTCTGGGACTCCCCCTATATAAACACCATCTGACCTCATCATTCAGTGTACAATTCCTGGGCCACTTTGGTGTTAACTGGTGGACGGCTGCTAGAATTCTGGTGGATCCCGAAGGCTTTGCTACCACGAGGGGAAGCGCCGCCCATCAGCGAGTGAAATTTCTCCCATGTAAAGTTATTTATTTATTTTTATTTAGTTGTTTTAGTTTAATGTTTAGCACTTTTATTATGAACTGTAGTTTCATAACTATAAGTGGCTAGAATCTTCAACTAAGGTTGAAGATGAAGCCTGCCGTTGTTTGGCATATTAGTTTCAATTTTGTTTATACAATTCTGATGTTTTTAGTATAAATGTTCTGTCAATTATTTAAGTAGAATCTTATGATTGATTGTGTTTAAATTGTTCTGTTGGATATTCCTTGTGTTTAATCTGATGGATACATCAAATTGTTTTTGATTAAATTGGATTTCCTTTATGATTTGTTAAAAGCAGATACATTGGATGCTTTTGGTTTAAATGAGATATTTGTTGTTTTTTTTGTCTTAAGTTGGATTCATGGAATTTTTTGATAGGCTATCTTTAGAACGTTGAGATATACGCTTAACTTTAGCGGGGTGGATTCAGAAACCTTAGTCTTTTTATTAGTTTTTAAAATCAATTTAGTTTAGCTTTTATTTATTTTGCAACATATAATACAAAACTCGGAACTAGGTTAAGATAAGATTAGTTTAGATAAATTTATATTTTCATAACACAATTCCTTGTGGATTCGACCTCACACTTGCATAACGCTATATTGCAAACGACTCGTGCGCTTGCGAGTAATTTAAAACTCACAACAATTGTCAACTTTGAGACAAGACGGTAATATTGTTCTTTGCTCTCTGTTTTGATTTTCTAATTTTTTGATTTTCTGTTGTATTTATTTACCCTCTAATTCCTTTGGTGTATGCTTAGACCGAGATTCGCAAGGTAGATTCATTAAAAGACCCGAAATAGAGTTACCCTCTATTTCCGTGTCTATTAGTGAAACCTTGCCTAGAAAAACCATAGTGCACACCCAAGTGAGAATTTAGAAGATTTTGTTAACATGACCGACAATCACAATGAGAATGTTGCTAGGACACTTAAGTACTATTTGCATCCTAGTCGAATGGCCACACCATCTTGTATCATGTTCCCCCCTAATGTTCAACAACCTGAGTTTAAGCCGGGCATAATCCAATTGCTACCAACCTTCCATGGGTTTGAGAATGAAAACCACTATGTCCATATTAGGGAATTTAAGGAAGTAGTAGCAACTTTTCAAAATAGGGCCGAAATGGTAGACACCGTCAAGCTTCGGTTTTTCCCTTTTTCAATTAAGGAAAATGCTAAGGTTTGGTTTTACTTGTTAAGGCCTAGGTCTATAGGTAGTTGGGATGAGATGACCCAAGCCTTCTTCCAAAAGCATTTCCCAACCCATAAGACCAATAACTTCAAGAGACAAATCTCAAACTTTGCACAAAAGGAGAGTGAAATCTTATATCAAGTTTGGGAACGTTTCAAAGACCTTTTGAATTCTTGTCCACACCATAGGTATGAGAGTTGGCAGGTAGTTAGTTATTTCTATGATGGACTCCTAAGTAGGGAAAGGCAATTCATAGAAATGATGTGTCATGGGAATTTTCTTCAAAAAGATCCCGACCAAGCCATAGATTTCCTAGATGACCTATCAGAAAAAGCCCACACTTGGACAGGACCAAATGCCATGGAAAGTACTAGTAGAAATCAACCCACTGGAATTTATCAACTTAAGGAAAAGGATAGCCTTAAAGCCCATTTAGATGCCCTAACTAAGGAAATTGAAGTGTTAAAAACCAAGGATGCTAGAGCCCCTGAACCGGTTGCTAGGGCAGAGTCCCATAAACCTTATTTTATGTGTAATGGGGTAGATCATGTACCTAAGGATTGTCCAGCTTATTTTGAGATGAAGAGAGAGTGTAATTCCTTGGGTATACCCTTTAGGAAACCATACTCACCCTACTCTAACACCTACAATCCCGGTTGGAAGAATCATCCTAATTTCAGTTGGAAATCCGATATACAACCTCCTGCCCAATCTAACACCCATTGGAGATCCGATATACAACCTCATTCCCACTCTAGTACCCAATGGAAACCGGAAGTAACCTCATCGAATGCATCACAACAATCTTTACCTTTGGAAGATATGTTTGAAGTCATTTTTGTAGGTACATACTAAGAGCGTGGAAGAGCAGGGAAAAAGAAATCAATAGTTGCTTGAGGATCAACAAGGGATCAAAGAGCAACAAAAGGTGATAAAGAGTCAAATCACTAACTTGACTAGTTTCTTGACAATTCAAGAGCAAGGTCGTTTTCCTCCATAGCCACAACCTAATAAAAGGGGACAACATATGGCACAAACCTCCGATCTCAACAATCAAAATATTAAAAAGGTTAATGCCATGATTACTCGCAGCGGTAAGAAAATTGATGGGCCCACTCAACCATCAAACTTGATTCCGAACACCGTGAGCAACAAGGATGAAGCCCCCAAGGAACAAGATACCCATAATAATTTGTTACCATTGCCTTTCCCTCAAGCACTCCTTAAACTTATGGAGAGAAATTCAGCATTGAAAGGTGAGATTCTTGAACAACTTCAGCATGTTAAAATTAACCTCCCTCTTCTACATGTTATAAAACAGGTTCCCAACTATACTAAAGTCATCATGGATCTATGTACACTCAAGAGGAGGCACAATGTGAAGAAAACAACGTTCTTAACGGAGCAAGCAAGTGCGGTAATTGATAACACGACACCGCCCACATATAAAGATCCGGGCTGTCCAGCAGTGGCTTGCCAAATTGGAAACAAATCTTGTGGCCAAGCATTGCTAGATTTGGAAGCTAGTGTGAACCTCATGCCATACTCCATCTACTTACAACTCGGTCTATGTGAGATCAAACCGACCTCCGTGGTACTTCAACTAGCAGATCGATCGGTAAGAAAACCAAGAGGTATTGTGGAAGATGTTTTATTGCAAATTGACAAATTTTATTACCCGATTGACTTTTTGGTTTTAGATACCATGTATATTATGAATACAGAGTCAAAAACTCCTTTGATACTTGGAATACCATTCCTGGCCATTGCCAATGCCCTTATTAATTGTAGGAATGGCAATGACATTATCATTTGGAAATATGACTCTAGAGGTGAATGTTTTTTTAGTCTCAAGGCAGTCACATAAGGATGATGAGTGTTTCGACACTTACATGATCAACGAGCTTATTATGGAGGATGAGTACATCAAGGATAATTCTAACTTTTTGAAATTCCCTCTTAATAATTTTGATTTTGGTGATTCTTCAATTTATCCCCATGCCATTAATGTTGTTGATGTTTTCAATAAGTCACACGGATTTATGAAGAAATCATGGCAACCATGCTTTGAGGAGTTGCCGAAAGAAAGAGAGGCACTCAAACCCTCTTCCGAGGAGACACTAATGCTTAAATTAACTCCACTACCCAAGGGACTCAAACATGCCTTTTTAGGCCTAGGTGATACCTTTCCAGTCATTATTTCTTCCGAACTTAGTGATGTACAATGTGGTCAATTGTTAAATTTGTTAAGAGAACATAAATCTGCACTAGGTTGGATCATGGCCGACATAAAAGGTGTTAGTCTTTTAATTTGTACCAATAAAATTAATTTGGAGGAAGGAATTGGCCCTCGTAGAGACCCCCAACGTAGGCTTAATCCCACTATGAAAGAAGTGGTGAAGAATGAAGTGTTGAAACTATTAGATGCGGGAATCATATATCCTATTGCTGATAGTAAATGGGTAAGTCCTACACAGGTTGTTCCTAAAAAGCCAGCTATTACTGTGGTGAAAAAATGACCTGGGAGAGTTAGTCCCTACAAAACTTGTGACTGGGTGGCAGATGTGCATTGATTACAGAAAATTGAATGCTGCCACCCGGAAAGACCATTTTCCCCTCCCTTTTATTGATCAAATTCTTGAGCGTGTTGTTGGTCATCCTTTCTATTGTTTCTTGGATAGTTATTTTGGTTATTATCAAATTGAAATTGCATTAGAAGACCAAGATAACACCACCTTTACTTGTCCTTTTAGTATTTATGCTTTTCGTAGAATGCTATTTGGATGACTTAACGGTTTTTGGATCTTCCTTTGATGCATGCTTATTGAATTTAGAGAGAGTATTGACTCGTTGTGAGGAGAATGAGCTAGTTTTGAATTGGTAAAAATTCCACTTTATGGTACCTTCAGGTATTGTCTTAAGGCATATTATTTCTTCTAGGGGGATAGAAGTTGATCAATCTAAGATTGAATTAATCTCTAAGTTGCCTACACCTAAGACAGTAAAGGATGTGAGATCCTTTCTTGGTCATACGGGCTTTTATAGGAGGTTCATATAGAATTTTTCCCCCATATCTAGACCATTATGTGACCTCCTAGCTAAAGATGCCCCATTTGAGTGGACACAAGCTTGTCAAGAGGCCTTTAAAATGCTAATCGACAAGCTTACCTCAGTACCGATAATGCAGTCACCTAATTGGACTTTACCTTTTGAGATCATGTGTGATGCTAGTGACTTTGCTATAGGTGCTGTTCTTGGACAGTGAAGGGAGGGAAAGCCTTTTGTCATTTACTATGCTAGTAGAACTTTAAATAGTGCTCAGATGAATTACTCCACCACTGAAAAAGAGTTGCTAGTTGTAGTGTTTGCTTTGGATAAGTTTTGTGCTTACTTGATTGGTTTTCCTGTTATTATTTTCACAGATCATTCAGCTCTTAAGTACTTTTTTACAAAGAATGATGCTAAGGCATGACTAATACGGTGGATTTTACTTATGCAAGAATTTGACATCACCATCAAAGACAAGAAAGGAGTAGATAACGTGGTGGCTGACCATCTTTCGAGGCTCACATTTGAGGACACCTCTGAAGACATGCCAATCAGGGATGATTTTCCTGATGAGCATTTACTCTCTATTACTACTCTACCATGGTTTGCTCATATCATGAATTATTTGGCTGTCGGTAAGATACCAGTAGATTAGAGCGCTCAGGACAAGAGGAAGTTCATGACTGAGGTATGTAATTTTTATTGGGATGACCCTTGTCTTTTTAAATACTATCCTGACCAAATTTTAAGGTGTTGTAACCCTAAGGAAGAGATTGCCAGCGTCTTAGAATTTTGTCACTCCCAAGCTTGTGGGGGCCACTTTTCAATGAAGAAAACCGCTGCAAAAATTCTACAATTTGGATTTTACTGGCCCACCTTATTTAAGGATGCAAACATTTATTGTCGCTCATGTGAAAAGTGTCAGAAGTTAGGAGCTGTGTCCCGTCGTAATATGATGCCCTTAAACCCAATTTTAGTGATTGAAATCTTTGATTATTGGGGCATTGATTTTATGGGACCATTTCCTCCTTCTTTTGGATATCAATATATCACTGTGGCAATAGATTATGTGTCAAAATGGGTAGAGGCAGCAGCTTGTAGTAGCAATGATAATAAGATGGTAATTAAATTTCTCAAAGAAAATGTGTTATCTCGATTTGGTACACTACGTGCTATAATTAGTGATCGGGGTACACATTTTTTGCAACCGTTCTTTGGAAGCTTTGATGAAAAAATATGGGGTGTTACATAAAATCTCTACTGCCTACCACCCTCAGACAAGTGGACAAGTAAAACTTGCAAACAAGGAAATTAAGCAAATTTTAGAAAAAATGGTCAACATGGATCGTAAAGATTGGTCTTTGAGACTAGTTGATGCGCTTTGGGCCTACCTTACAGCTTTCAAAACTCCCTTAGGCATGTCACCTTATAGGCTTGTTTTTGGAAAGCTTTGCCACTTACCTGTGGAGCTCAAGCATCGAGCTTATTGGGCCATCAAGCATTTCAATTTTGACATAGGAGAAGCAGGTAAGCTTAGGAAATTTCAGTTGACCGAGTTAGAGGAGTTGAGAAATAATGCTTATGAGAACTCTAGAATCTATAAGGTTAAAATGAAAGTGTTTCATGATAAAAAAAAATTTGAGGAGAACATTTAAGGCTAATGATCGGGTGTTCTTGTATGATTCTAGACTCCATAAGCACCCAGAAAAACTTCGGTCGAGGTGGACCGGCCCTTTTGTAGTGAAGAATGTTTTTGCAAATCGGGTGGTAGAAATAGAGGATATTAAAGATGATCAGATCTTTAAAGTAAATGGTCAACGCCTTGAAATCTTAATTAATAAGCAAGGTCCGGAAGTGGAAGACATTCCACTTATGGATCCGGTCTATTCACCTTGATCACACTACACAGGTATGTTTTTATTTATTTGTTTATTTGTTTGTTTCGTTTTTAGTTAAGTCTATTTTAAGTTTAATTTTCATTTTGATTTAATTTGTAGTCTTAGATTTATTTTTAGTCATTTTGGTTTGCACTTTTATACCCATTTAATTTTTATTTTTTGTTAAGTTTATCTTAATTTTAATTTCTAGTTTTTAGTTGATTTAATCTAATTTTTAGTTTAAAGGTTATTTTTACTAATTTTATTTTATATATTTTTTATGTTTTTTTTTTCATTTATCTGTTTTGCACAAACAAGGTGTTTGGCTGTGTTTGATTAGCACCAGGGCTGGGGCCAACAAGCCATGACCCACCATCTCGAGCCTTACCCCACAGCGCTTTAGCAACCAGGGCCAAGCTAGCACGCCGCAGCCCACCAGGAGTGCCTCACCCAGCAACACAACAACCTAACCCACATCAGTCCGAGCCGCGCCTCAACCCATAGTGTGCCGCAGCTCACACACGATCTGCACTTTTTAAAACCCCAAATTTGCACCTTTCTTCTTCATTTCTCTTTTGAGAACACAGCTGCCCTTTTCTCTCTCTCTCATCCTCTCCCCAAACCCTCACTTACCCATCTCATTTTTCTCACTATTTCTTGATTCTAACACAATTTCTTGAAGAATGACTCACTCATATTGCAAATTTTGCTGAAATTTTCTCCAAAAAGCTTGGTTCTAAAAGGATTTTGGGTTTTTCAAGAAGATTTCAAGTTTGTGGGCCTTTCTCTCCAACTTTGGGCATCAAGTAAGATCAATTTATTCTCTTTGTTGTGGACTTGTGATTTTTGAGTGGTTACATTTGATTTAGTTCTCTTGTCTTAGAAATTAGTTCAAATGGCACCTAAAACTAAGAGACAAAGGGGGAAACAACCTCAAGAGTATGATGAGAGTAAATTTGTTAGTTATGAAGCTAGTGAAAGATATGTTAGCTTAATGCATGCTAGGAGGCCCATTCCTGAGAGAGGGTTCACTATCACAAAGAGGGGAAACCCAACTCTGTTTAGGATGATTATTAATAGAAATTGGGGTGCATATGCAAGACAACCAGCTCATTCCATTACTAATGTGGTTAGAGAATTCTATGCTAATGCAGAAGAGCATAGGAATGGAAAGGTGATAGTAAGAGGAAAACCAGTTTCTTTTAACAGTGTATCTATAAACAGATTTTATGGGCTACTGACATAGAGAATAGTGAGTATATTGCGTATGTCTAATATTGACTATGAAGAGGTTTGCAATACTCTCTGTATTCCGAGCACAACTTGGAAAATGTTGGGTAATACTCCTAAAACCCTACCCGGTACTTCTCTGACTGTCAATGCTCAGGCTTGGCAGTATTTTGTGTGTCAAAGGTTGATGCCTGCTATGAACTATAGTGATCTTACTGTTGAGAGAGCTGTTTTGATTTATGCCATTTTGATGGGGATGACTATTGATGTGGGCCAAATCATGTTTAATTCTATCATACACACTGTGAGATAAAAGCTTGGATTGTGCTTCCCTTCATTGATTACCCAATTATACATCCGAGCCAGCGTCCAGTACAGTATTGATGAGGAAGCCCAGCCCCCTAAGAAGCCCATCGATGATGGCATGCTCACTATGATTAAAGCATCAAGGTCACAAGCTCTAAGAGAGGGAGTAGCGGTTACTGCCCTCCCTCCACCTCCTAGGACTCTGACTGTTTCAGGGTGCCTTGACCGTTTAGAGATTAAATTTGATGAGCATTAAAAATTCTTGCATGATAGGTTTGATCATCAGGACCGATTCTTGGCCTAGCAAGCAGATCAATCGGCGGTGTACTCTTCTTTTGGTCAGATATACCAACACCTTGCTTCCACCACCGGTTCTGATATGGATCATTTTCCTACCTTGCCAACCTATCCGGGTTCATCTTTTGATCCAGCTCCAAAGAAGGGTGAAGATAATGAAGAGGAGGATGATGACATGGAGGACTAGCTTTTGGGTTATCTTTTGTTTATTTTATTTTCTGTTATTTTAGTTTATTATCGGATGACTGTACTAACTTTTATATCGGATTAACTTTTTGTTATCTTTATTTTTTGTACTTCATATTTCATTTTTAATTATCTATTTAGTTTTGTTGTGCTAACCTAACATTCGGTGGGAATCTTTATGTTATACCGAAGTTTCCTTCTTTTTGTTTGTTTTGATTCTATTTTAGCGATTGAAATTTCAACAAGTGGAACCGTATGCAGTTCAAATGATCGTGCACAAATCTTGGCTTCTTCACACTTTCGGTTAAAAAGAGAGTTTTCTTTACTTGTTCTTTCACATTGAGGTCAATGCAATTCTTAAGTTTGGGGTGGAGGAAACGCATTTTTTTTCCATACATTTCTTTTTCCATACCATTGAATTGCTTGGTGTCACTTTCTTTTTTCGGTTGTTAGGATATATATATATGTTTTGTGTTAGCCTTGAAGTTGATTTATGTTGTGAGTTTTAAATTACTTGCAAGCGCACGAGTCGTTTGCAGTATAGTGTTGTGCAAGTGCGAGGTCGAGGTCGAATCCACAGGGAATTACGTTGTGAAAATATAATTTTATCTAAACTAACCCTATCTTAACCTAGTTCCAAATTTGTAATTATATGTTGCAAAAGAAATATAAACTTAAATTAAATTGATTTAAAAACTAATGATAAACACTAAGGTTTCCGAATCCACCCCACCAAAGTTTAAGCATATATGTCCTAAAAACATAGCCTATCAAAACATTCCATGAATCCAACTATAAGACAAAAAACAAAGAATATTCCAATTAAACCAAAAGCATCCAATGTATCCGCTCTCAACAAATCACAAAGGAAATCCAATTTAATCGAAAACAATTCAATGTATCCATCAGATGAAACACAAGGAATATCCAACAGAACAATTTAAACTCAATCAATCACAAGATTAACTCAAATAATTGACAGAACATTTATCCTAGAAAAATATCAGATTTGTACAAGCAAATTTGAACTACTATTCCAAACAACGGCGAGGCTTCAATTTCAACCTTAGCTGAAGATTCTAGCCACTCATAACTATGAAACTACAATTCATAATAAAAGTGTTAAACATTAAACTAAAACAACTAAATAAAAAGAAATAAATAACTTTACATGGGATAAATTCCACTCGCTGATGGGCAGCGCTTCTCCTCGTGGTAACAAAGCCTTCGAGATCCACCAGAATACTAGCAGACGTCCACCGGTTAACACCAAAGTGGCCCAGGAATTGTACCAAATGGCACAAAGATTTGCACACTGAATGATGAGGCCAGATGGTGTTTATATAGGGGGAGTCTCGGAGTACAAAGAGTTACAAATTCGATGTGGGATACTGCCCGGGTGCGGTCGATCGCATGTCTTGTGCGCATGATCGCAGGAACACTGCAATGCAAAGATTTCGATATGGGATATTTTCCATGCGCTCGGTCGTAGCACGGTGCGATCGATCGCATTTTCTCTTGAAGCTTGACATCTCTTGAAATGCTTCATTTTCACCACAAGCCTATAAAAACACAGAAAACACATAAAACACATAAAATAAAGTGAAATAATACAAGTTAAGAGCTTAACAAATATAAATTAAAAGGCTTAAATATGCAATATTTTAGACTCATCAAATACCCCCAAACTTATATTTTGCTAGTCCCTTAGCAAAACAAAATAAAAAACTAAATGAAAAACAAAGAACATAAAGATAAGTTCATCACTCATGTTATCCAAAAATTTAAGGAGCACACACCACCATGATATTCATACATGAGCAAGCTTAAAAAGATAAACCCATCTTCGCAATGAATAGAAATGTTAAAATCTAATTACTTACAAAAGGCAGGTTAAGGCATCACAAGTCTGACACTGTGTAAAGTGAATTAGCATATAAAAATGAAGCTTCCAAATAACTCCAATGTGTAAGGTCTCCATATCTCAAGATTCACCAAATTTCCCATCAGAATGAACAAAAATGGCATAGTTTTTATCTTTATATATATATATATATATATATATATATAAAAGGCTCTGTTATGTTTAATTCCCTTAAGCTTTCTAATTGACCCATGTAGCGAGTATTGAGTCAATGACTCCCAAACCAGATGGTTTTAGGGCATTAGGTGTAAAGACACCCCTAAGAACTTACTAACTCGAGTAAAAAAAGCTACGAAACTAAAATGACCCTAATGCTACCAAACAAAATTTTCACCTTTTGACGTGAACACTCACTACTTACTGAGGCAAGAGGTCCAGTTACTCAGCGAAAATTTTTGCAATGATCTTTATGAATAAAAGTCCCACCTTTTGACGTGAACACTCACTACTTACTGAGGCAAAAGGTCCAGTTACTCAGTGGAAAGTTTATTGATGATGATCATTAGTAGTATTATTATTATATATTTATTTTTTTTTCTTATTATTTTTTTTTATGTTTTTCTATGCCCAAGTGTTTATCCAACAAGTCATCCAGTTTCAGTTAAGACAAGGAAACGTACACATTAAAATCACATGTCATACCTCACACAATTTGTGCTAATGTGCTCGTGTTAGATTAGATCAAACATGTGAATTCTCAAATGCCTAAAGTAAGTAACTAAAATTTAAAACTTTATCACCAAATCACGTGTTCAAAATTTTAAGCTCACCAATGACATCACATCACAGAAATATTTTAGATCAACCAAAATTTCAAAATAACATGAGCATGCATTTACCTTCTTTTTTTTTAATGAAGAAAAATAATGACAAATTAGGACAAAGTGTGTATAATGTGTCTCCCATACCCCCAAACTTAAATTACACATTGACCCCAATGTGTGAATATTATGGAAAGAGCTGACCTGGGATATGGAGAACTATCTGGACTGGTACGGCTCATAGCATACCCCCAAACTTGATCTGAAGTACGCTTTGTCCCTGAAAAATAAAGACTGGAAAACAAAAAATACTAGAAACAAACATTAATCATAATATGTAAAACAATAAATAAACAGAAAGGATAAGCTGTGGGGTGCCTCCCATAAGCGCTAAGTTTAACGTCTTCAGCCAGACCCAACATTAGTAATCGTGCCCAACTAAACGCTCCACCATCTGATCAATAAATGGGAGTGAAAAATGATCCTTCAGTGTGGTAGCATTCAACTTACGGTAGTCTAGACACATTCTCCATCTTGATTGCACTCGAGTTGGAACCAACTCGACGTCTTTATTTCTTACTACCGTCAATCTAGCCTGTTTTGGCACGACATGAATCGGGCTCACCCACTCGCTATCAAAGATTGGATAAAGGATCAGAACCTCTTGTATAGCTGGGTTGAGCCCTATTTGTGGCTCCTTCGATGACTTGGCATTCTCCTCAAAATGTAACTTGTGCATCACCACTGAGGGGCTTATCCCCTTGATATCCTCAATAGTCCAGCCGATAGCTTCATTGTGCTTTCTTAAAATGTCCAATAATTTATCCTCTTGAGCATCAACCAAATCTGAAGCTGTAGTCACAGGCAAAGAATCTGCTGGACCTAGGAACTTATACTTAAGATTGTTCGGTAAAGGCTTAAGTTCCTTCTGGGGGGGTTCAGGTGTTGTGGTTTCCTCCGTCTCACTGATCTTTTGAGGAGTAGACTCTAAAGTAGCATTTGCTTGCTCAAACAACTTATCTAAATCCAAATCCTCTTCAAATTGAGCAAAACATGCCTCCAGGAGGTCCTCAATATGTGATTCATCCATAGTCTCCTCCGTCTCACTGCTCTTCTGAGGATCAGACTCCAAAATGGCATTCACTTCCTCGAGTAACTTATCTAAGCCCAAGTCCTCTCTAAAGTGAGCAAAGCATGCCTCTAGAGGATCCTCAATCCTCTCCTTTCCTGGGCACTTGTAATCTCTCAGGGTAAGGCACTTTAGGTAAAAACGACCTAGGGAGATCCTTAATGATAGGTGTGGCTGTAGATGGCTCAGCATCTCTCTTCTCATTGTTGCCACTTTCTTGCCCTTGGTGCATAGCAGGGTTCTCTTCCACTTGATTGTACACTTGTCTCCCAGACAAGTATGGGACAGTTGATTGCACTTGTTCCTACCAATGCATAGGAGTTGATAAATTTCCCACTGCAAACTATTCCTTTGGGTTAGGATCAGGTTGACTGGGGAACTCTCCATTCTCTTCTTCACCCACGTAACTTGCGATTTGATCCATTTGACTCTCTAGCTTGGCAATCACTTGGGTGTTTTCTATTGTTGCACTCATTACTTCGCTCATGGATTGGCTAGTCATTTTCATGTACTCCTTAACGGTGTCCTCAAGTGACTGTGAAACTGGCGCTGGTGTTTGAATGGGAGCTTGGTAAGCAGGTAATGGTGTGGGATAGGCTGAGTGACTATAACTTGGAACTGGCAGAGGAAATTCGGGAGGGTATTGAGTGTGAGCTTGATAAGGGGCTCCTCCCTGATTCCTCAGTTGGTTCTGTGTCCATGAAAAATTAGAGTGGTCCCACCACCCTGGATTGTACGTTTCGGAGTAAGATCCATTTGACTGCTGACAACACTCATTGAAAGCATTCATTTGTTCCATAGGATACTCGGCAAAAGCCGGCATTGATGGACAATTCTGTGCTAAATGCATAGGACTAGCACAGATGGAATAGCTATCAACATTGAATGTGTTGGCAGCATTGATGGACGGGCCGGTCATTTTCAGATACTCCTTAATGGTGTTCTCTAAAGACTGTGAAACCGGTGCTGGATTCATCCTCATTTTTTTTTTAAATAATATTTTTTATAGGCCAATGCAAACATAAACAAATAAAATAAAATAAAATTGTGAAAATAAAAATCAACAAAAATTGCTAACTAACTAGTAGAAAAATAAAATCAATTCAGACTAAAATTTAATTTTCACAAACTAAACAACTCCCCGGCAACGGCGCCAAAAACTTGTTGTGAGTTTTAAATTACTCGCAAGCGCACGAGTCATTTGCAGTATAGTGTTGTACAAGTGCGAGGTCGAATCCACAGGGAATTGTGTTGTGAAAATATAATTTTATCTAAACTAACCCTATCTTAACCTAGTTCCAAATTTGTAATTATATGTTGCAAAAGAAATATAAACTTAAATTAAATTGATTTAAAAACTAATGATAAACACTAAGGTTTCCGAATCCACTCCACCAAAGTTTAAGCATATATGTCCTAAAAACATAGCCTATCAAAACATTCCATAAATCCAACTATAAGACAAAAAACAAAGAATATCCCAATTAAACCAAAAGCATCCAATGTATCCGCTCTCAACAAATCACAAAGGAAATCCAATTTAATCGAAAATAATTCAATGTATCCATCAGATGAAACACAAGGAATATCCAACAGAACAATTTAAACTCAATCAATCATAAGATTAAATCAAATAATTGATAGAACATTTATACTAGAAAAATTTCAGATTTGTACAAGCAAATTTGAACTACTATGTCAAACAACGGCGAGGCTTCATCTTCAACCTTAGCTGAAGATTCTAGCCACTCATAACTATGAAACTACAATTCATAATAAAAGTGCTAAACATTAAACTAAAACAACTAAATAAAAAGAAATAAATAACTTTACATTGGAGAAATTCCACTCACTGATGAGCGGCGCTTCCCCTCGTGGTAACAAAGCCTTTGGGTTCCACTAGAATGCTACCAGACGTCCACCGGTTAACACCAAAGTGGCCCAGGAATTGTACCAAATGGCACAAAGATTTGCACACTGAATGATGAGGCCAGATGGTGTTTGTTGTGAGTTTTAAATTACTCGCAAGCGCATGAGTCGTTTGCAGTATAGCGTTGTGCAAGTGCGAGGTCGAATCCACAGGGAATTGCGTTGTGAAAGTATATTTTCAATCTAAACTAACTCTATCTTAACCTAGTTCCGAATTTCATATGATAATTTGCAAAAGAAATTAAAATTAAACTAAATTGATTTTTAAAAACTAATAATTAAAACACTAAGGTTTCCAAATCCACCCCACCGAAGTTAAGCATATATGTTCTAAAAATATAGCCTATCAAAACATTCCATGAATCCAACTATAAGACAAAAAACAAAGAATATCCCAACTAAACCAAAAGCATCTAATGTATCCGCTCTCAACAAATCACAAAGAAAATCCAATTTAATTGAAAAGCATTCAATGTATCCATCAGATGAAACACAAGGAATATCCAACAGACAATTTAAACTCAATCAATTATAAGATTAACTCAAATAATTGACAGAACATTTATACTAAAAATTGTCAGATTTGTACAAGCAAATCTGAACTACTACGCTAAACAACGGCGGGGCTTCATCTTCAACCTTAGCTGAAGAGTCTAGCCACTCATAACTATGAAACTACAATTCATAATAAAAGTGCTAAACATTTAAACTAAAACAACTAAATGTAAAGAAATAAATAAATAACTTTACATGGGAGAAATTCCACTCGCTGACGGGCGGTGCTTCCCCTCGTGGTGACAAAGCCTTCGAGATCTACCAGAATGCTAGCGGATGTCCACCAGTAAACACCAAAGTGGCTCAGGAATTATACACTGAATGATGAAGTGGAGTGGGTCTTATATAGGTAAATACCACGAGTGCAATGTGTTTCCAATCCGATGTTGGATGTGGGATATAGAAATGTGTTTCCAACTGATGTGGGATGTGGGATTTAAGTCTTCACATTCCCTTCAAAACTTCTGTTCACGCTGAAATCCCGCACAGCCTGCACAGCCTGACCTTTGTCTACTAAAACGACCATAACTTTCTGTAGAAAAATCATTTTTATGAGCCGTAAAATTCTCCAGAAAATAGACTTCTGGATCTTTCTAAGCATATATGGCTCATATCCTGGTTCTTCTTGAATCAATACAGTTTAATTTTCAAAGATGATTGATCTGTATGGGCAATTCTGGAAATTTTAGTGAAACTCCTTTCCCAGTGCTTGTAAACCTGAAAAACAACGAAAACAACTCAAAGTAACAAAATCCTAAGCTAACAAAAGTAAATGAAGTGGCCAAAATATGCAATATTTTTCTCTCATCAGTGTTTATATAGAGGGAGTCCCGGAGTACAAAGGGTTACAAATTCGATGTGGGATACTGCCCGGGTGCGCTCGATCGCAGTATGGTGCGATCGATCGCATATACACTCGATCGTATGTCTTGTGCGCACGATCGCAGGAACACTGCAATGCAAAGATTTCGATGTGGGATATTTTCCATGTGCTCGATTACAGCACGGTGCGATCGATCGCATTTTCTCTTGAAGCTTGACATCTCCCGAAATGCTTCATTTTCACCATAAGCCTATAAAAACACAGAAAACACATAAAATAAAGTGAAATAATACAAGTTAAGAGCTTAAAAAATATAAATTAAAGGGCTTAAATATGCAATATTTTAGACTCATCAATTTACATATCAATGATATAAGTTTAATTGAGATAGCATATAGTATTTAGAAGAAGTTAAATATTGCTTCGGTTTGAGAATAAATTAAGTGTCGATCTTCATTTGGTTTGAGACTCTAGTTTGCGGTAAGATTGCATGATTAGTCTAAAGCATCTAGAGAAGTTTTATATGCAGATTATTTTGTGAATACTTTTGCGGTCTCAACAAGCTCTAGAACTTATTTGATAATCACTTGAGGCGAAATCCTAGAATGCACACTACTTAGGATATGATGTAGGCCATCTTTGGACCATTTGAGCCCTTCAACCTTACCCTTGTTAAATTTATCACTAGTTACCTTTTTGAGCCTTTTTCTTGAAAAAAATTGAGCCTTGTTTCTTTCGATAACCCATATACTTACCTTTATGAGCCTAAAAATATTTTATCCTCACCTTTCTTTTAAGAGAACTTAGTTCATACACATTTGTTGAGAAGCACTTAAGAGGAGTAAGGATGAAAATATATATATATATATATATATATATATATATATATATATTACTACCATAACCCAAGTACATTAAAGGAGATAAGTTGGGGGTTGTGAAAAAAAAGTAAAAAAATAAAAACGGAGGTGAATGGTTATGTGTCAAAATAAATTTAAAAAAAAATGAATTATGGCAAAGAAAAAAGAAAAAAAATGGTGAATTATTGAGAGAAATGCTCGAAAAAATGGTTGAAAGAGTTGGGTGTTGAAGTGAGGTTATTTAGTGCTTAAAGAGGTTGTGTTTAAAATTAAGAGACTGAGTTCTTTTACTTGTTTAATCCTTCCCGTTCTTTCTTGACCTTTACCTTAGCCTAACGTTACAAGCTTAATAAAGTCCTATTGATCCAATGTAGTGTGATATTTCTACATTAGTGGAGAGTGATTTGAAAAGTGAGCCTATGGAGTTTGATTTGTGATTGATGTCACGCAATTTAATATGTTTTTAGAGGCCAAGACTTGTATTCATGAATGTTGTGCATAAAATCATCCAGGTGTTCGGATTAATGGACTGTGTTAAGATGGATGTAAGAGTCGATAACAATTTTAAGGTTGACATTTGGATTATTTTTGGACTTGAGTGATATTTAATGATTCTATGTGTTGTGTGTTATGCATGATTTTTTAGACAAAAATTTTGAATCACTCTTGGATTAACACTAACATTGCTTTATTTTGTTTTGATTTCTAATAAAAAATTTCATTTCATGTTTTTCACTTGAATTGCTAGGGACTAGCAATAAGCTAGTTGGGGGTTATGATGAGAGTCGTAAAGTGCATCTTAATAGTACTTATTTGTTAGCATTTTAGGGTTGATCTAGAGTTGAATTACACATTTATACCTTAACAATTCTAAAGTGTCATTCTTGGATCATTGATCTATTTCAATGCATTTTCAGGTACTTTTAGTCTAAAAGAGATGGAAAAGCTATCGTTGCTTAAAGCACGAAGATTCCATGCGTATCGGAGTGAATGTATGGTTGCAGAAAGACAAAATGAAGAGAAACCAAGTTTTTAGTGTTCCATACTACGTCTCAGAACCTCAAGCCTTGCCCACCAGAACCATCAACTTCTCAGATAAATGCTAGAGGTTGTGCGCCGCGGCCTGGAAAAGCTAATCCGAGGCCTCAAGAAGCCTCCACAAGACCAGGATCAAAGGCTGAGCCGTAGCCTGGATAGTCTAAGCCGAGGCCTGTCTAGTCTGAGCTGCGGCCTCCAGCACCACACAAAGCCAGGACCAAGGCCACACCGCGGCCTGGAAAGGCTGAGCCGCGGCGCAAGCGCAATGCTCTGTTTCCTAATTAGGGTTTTAATGATAGTTTAGACCTGAAAATACCCTTGAACCTTTTGTATTATAAATAAGATCACTTAGAGTTTGATAAAGGAGGCTGGAAAACTTAAAAAAGCAGCGACATTTTTCTCCATTATGGTGTTCAAGCATGAGCCCCATGGCCAACTAATCTCCAAGCAAGGCAAAATGATGAATCCCTAGGTGTAGTTGTTCTTATTTCCTTTCTTGTTTCAGTTGTAAGGATTTATTGTTAAACATTGTTATGATTTACTCTTTGATTAAACAAGAAGAATTTAGGTTCACGTGATAGCTGCAATTTATGCTGCAATTTATGTTCTTCTTCTCTAAGAATTTCTCTTAATCCGGTGATTGCATCTTTCTCCTCCATATAAGTCTAGTCAAGCTCTTCTTATGTCAAGTTGTTTGGATGTGATTAATTCCGATAGATTTATCTTTTAGGTTTGTCCATTACTGCGATATTGTTTTTGAAATATATTATCGTTTCTTGATAAATCTATAAGATAGGTCATGTGTGCTTGAATCAAAATCAATGAGTGATTTGTAGCAATTACATTATAGTGTTAATGTGTTATGATTGAATATGTTGGTGCTTGAACATGGTAGACTTTGATTTGATACTATGGATAGATTGGCTGTTGACATATCATGCTTGGGTTGATTTTTTTAAAAAAAAGTGATATTTAGAATACCTGGGTAAGAAGAATTTAGTTTTCAATGAGAACATAAGATACTTTCTAATTGTTTTATTTCTGCCTTAACAACTAATAAGTGGTTGAGGAAAGAATGTGAAGGGTACTTAGGTTATGTGGTAGATTCTCGTAAGGAATGTAGAAAACTGGAAGAAATACTGGTGGTGAGAGATTATCCTTAGGAATTATCTAGTTTACCTCCTAGTAGAGAGATTAAGTTCTCTAATGATTTGAGTCCAGGTTCTGCACCTATATCTATAGCACCCGCTGAGTTGAAAGAAGTTAATGTACAACTTCAGGAATTGTTAGATAAACAATTTATTTGCCCTAGTGTATCATCATGGGGAGCCCCAATATTATTTGTAAAGTAGAAAGATAGTATAATAAGATTGTGTATAGATTATAAGTAGTTAAATAAGATCACAATTAAGAACAAATACCATTTACCTAGAATAGATGATATATTTGAGCAATTGTATGGAGCTAGGGTATTTTCTAAGAATGATTTAAGATCAAGATATCATCAATTGAGGATTATATAAAGAGACATGCCTAAGACTTCTTTTAGGACACATTTATGGTAACCATGATTTTTTAGTAATGTCATTTGGATTGACAAATGTTCCAGCTACATGTATGGATTTGATGAATAGAGTGCTCAAACTCTTTTTAGATAAATTTGTGGTGGTATTTATTGATGGTATCTTATTGTATTCTAAGAGTGAGGAAGTGCATGTGAAGCACTTAGAAATTATGTTAGAAATTCTTAAAAAAGAATAATTGTATGCAAAATTTTCTAAGTGTGAATTCTGATTGAATGAGATAACTTTCTTAGGGCATGTTGTAATAGAAGATGGTATAACAGTTGATTCTCGGAAGGTTGAAGTAGTGTCGAATTGGAAGAAACCTACTAATGTAACATAAATTAGAAGTTTCTTTAGATTAGCTGGATATTACAAGAGATTTATCCAAAACTTTTCAATAATTGTAACACCTTTAACCATACTGACCAGAAAAGAGGTAAAATTTGACTAGTCTGGAGAGTGTGAGAGGAGTTTCCAATTGTTAAAAGAGAAATTAACTACTGCTCCAGTATTAGTACTTCTTTTTGAATATGAAAGATTTATAGTGTATAATGATTCTTCGCATCAGAGGTTGTGATATCTTTAGTACAACATGAGAAAGTAATAGCTTATGCATATAGGCAATTGAAGAATCATGAGAGAAACTACCCTACCCATGACTTAGAATTGGTTGTCATAGTATTTGCATTGAAGATTTGGATACATAATCTATATGGAGCCACTTGTGAAATATACACTAACCATAAAAGTCTAACATATTTACCTACCCAGAAAGAATTGAATTTGAGACGGAGGCGATGGATGGAATTGATTAGTGATTATGATTGTACAATTCGTTACCATCCAAGGAAAGCAAATATAGTAGTTGATACTTTAAGTAGAAAATTCATAGGAAGATTTCTTGTTATAGGAAGCCATAGTGTGAATTTGATGGTAGAACTGATAAGTATGAGGATGAAGTTGAAAATAAATGAGAAAGGATGATTATTAGCAAACATGATAGTGCAATCATCCATTGTAAAACGCCTTTTAGAAATTCAAGGTAAATATGATAAGATAAAAAAGATTAAGCAACAAGTATTGAGTGAGAAACAATTAGAATTCATAATTAGAGAGGATGATATGATAGTATTCAAATATAAGATTTGTGTTCCTAATGATGTTGAGTTGAGAAATGAGATATTGAGATAGGCATATGATGCGATATATTCAATGCACTCGGGAAACAATAAAATGCACAGGGTTTTGAAACAAAACTATTGGTAGTCAAGATTGAAGAAGGATGTAGCAAATTATATTTTTTAGTTGTTTAGTTTGTTAGCAAGTCAAATAAAAAAATAAATATCCAGCAAGTTTACTATGACCTCTTCCTATGCTTAAATGGCTATTGGAGAATGTGAGTATGGTTTTTGTTACCAGATTTCCTCGTACTTAGAAAGGTTATAATGTTGTATGGGTAATTGCAAATAGGCTGTCTAAGTCTTCTCATTTTCTTCCTATTAGAACTACTAGAAGTCCAAAAAAGTTAGTTGAACTAGATGTTGCATATATTGTAAAACTTCATGGAGTACCATTGAGCATCGTGTCAGATTGAGATTCTAGATTTACATCTCGATTTAGGAGAGGCTTTAGCAAGCCATGGGTACTTAATTACAGTTTAGTACTGCTTTTCATCTTTAAACGAATAAGCAGACTAAGAGAGTTATTCGAATACTATAGGACATGTTGAGAGCAAATGTAATGAGTTTCTCAGGGAGTTGGGATGCATACTTACCTTTGATAGAATTTGCATATAACAATCAGTTTCAAACTAGTATTGAAATGACACCATTTGAAGCCTCGTATGGTAAGAGATGTAGAACTCTTATATGTAGGGAAGAAGTGGGAAAAAAAAGATTTTTTGGTCTAGAATTGATATACTTAACAAGTGAAAGGATCAAATTGATCAGAAAAAACCTTAGAGCAACACAATATAGGCAAAAAAGTTATGTTAATATCATAATAAGACCTCTTGAATTCTAAGTCGATGATTGGGTTTATTCAAAATTCTCTCCGGGAAAGGAGTATTGAGAGTCAGACAGAAGGGAAAGTTAAGTCCAAAGTATATTGGACCGTATGAGATTATTGAGAGAGTTGCGCCAGTGGCTTATAGACAACTCCTCCAAAATTAAAACAATTGCATAATGTTTTTCATGTTTCCGTTTCATGAATATATTTACCTAATGAATCCCATAACATTCCATATTAATCTGTAGACCTTTATGAAGACTTAACTTTTGTGCAAGTTCCAATCAAAATTTTAGATACAAAAGAACAGGTTTTACGCAATAAAGTCATTTCACTAGTTCAAGTGTTGTGGTGAAATCGAGATGTTAAGGAAATCGTGTGGGAACTTGAAGCAAGTATGAGAAAACAATATCCCCAACTTTTTCATGATATAGGTAAGAAAAATTTCAAAGATGAAATTTTAATATGGTGGGTAGAATTGTAAGGCTCATACCCTTAATGTAAGAGTAAAGTGGTAAACTATGAATATATATTTATCATGCATACATGTAATTTGAAATTTGAGTTTAAAACAATTTTTAAAGAAATATTTTGAATAAATTAGAAAATATTCAAGGAAGGAAAGGGAAAGAGTAAAAAAATTTAAAGGCAAAAAAGGAGAAATGGTCGATTGGTGGCCCAATTGATCAATCAACTAGTAGGGGTGACTGATTGGATAGTAGAGTGGACCAATCGGTTGGTTAGTCGACCAATGGTTTGAGTTTTGGCAGTCGGCTGGTAGATTGGACTGGTCGACTAGCTAGTCGACCGATGGTTTGAGTGTTGGTGGTCGGTTGGCAGTGTGAACCGATCGATAGATCGATCAGCTGGTAACCTAGTCAGTCGACTAGGTGGTTGGCTGGTAAGGGGTGGACCAGTCGACTGGGTGGTCGATTGGTAACCAAGCCAGTCAATCTGTCAGTCAGCTGGTAGTATATTGGGTGTTTTCACTTGTAAATCCTGAAAATGCATTTGTAATCAACCGATCGGCTAGGTGGTCGACCAGTTAAACAAAAAATTTCATATAAAAAGGACTTTTAGATATTCAAAATCATTTTCGTACGTTTTGGATTTAGTTTTCTCTCTGTATAAAATCTCTCAAAATATCACAAAATTCAAGGATTTCACAATCTAATGTTGGAAATTGATTGAATCATGGAAGGATTTCAAGAATTTTGAGGAAAAACTTTGGAAAGGTAAATTTTAAGAATTTTATTGTAAGATTTCAATTTTGAGAAGTTTAATTCTTGTACTTTTCTTAAAAAATGATTTGAATTTGGATTCAAACCAAAAGAAAAGAATTTTCACCAAAACTTTGAATTTTGAATTAGAATGAGACATGCATACATATTCATGAAATTAACCTAGTATAGGGTATAAATTAATTTATGAGATAGTAAACATTTGATAAATATATTATGGTTAGGTGGTGGTGAGCAATCTGGTGAAATTGCTGAGAGGAGCATCAAAGGCAATGAGGTGATCCACATATAGTGTTAGTGCTACGTGGTGAGTTCAGTTTACTGTTAGTAAACGAGAAGAATACCATGAATAAAACTTGAAATAAATGATATTATATGATTTTACCTTAGTTGATGTGATATATGTTATGAACATGAATTTGATGAATTAAAGAGAGAAACATCTCTAAATAATAGAAAGATTAATTATATCTGAATTGATATGATATATGATATGAGTCTGAACTTGATGAATTAAAGAGAAGAATATCTCTTAATGAAATAAAATATATTATGATAGGATGGATAAATCCTTTGAATTGCGTTCTTTTGATAATGTGAATTACATGTTGTGATTGTATGCTTGTATGTGATTGCATATGCATAGTAGGATCACAAAAGAGGAAGAATATGATCCGAGGTAGGATCGCAGAAGATGAAGGATGTGATCCAAGATGAGGCTAGAACCATGATCGGTCCTAGAATTAGAGTGCCGGCACATGGGGAGACGTCCTTATTGAATACCCTAAATGGATGCCCATACTTGTGATAGTATAAAAGTGATATAATATGATGTGAAAAAATGAAATAGAGACTTATGCATTTGCATTCACTTACATTAATTGAGATTTTGAAACATCAAGATGATTATAAAAATTGTGATGAAATGAATGTGAACTTTATGATGAAGTAATTATGATGATGAAATGATGAAGATGATATCAAAAATGATATCTATTAGTTGATTGAAATATATGGGATTATATCATAAATGACATCTGTATGATTATTGAAATACATAAGAAATGTTGTGATATGAGAATTGATAAATGAATAAAAGCTTTGAATCATCTATGCAAATTGTGATTAAGAATATGATTAGAAGTATATAAATTGAGTACTTCTAGTAAATTGAAATTCACTGAGCTTGTAAAGCTCATTCCATATATTTTAAATAAATTTCAAGCTACAGGTAAAGAACGTGGTAGATTCTTTGACATGAGATCAGAGTAAGTATCTAGGCAAGTATTCGTGGTTGGCATCCTCAGACAAGAAAAGAAAAGGAAGGAAAGAAAGAAAAACAAAGGAAAGAACGAAAGAAAGAAAGAAAGGAAAGAAAAAAGAAAAATATATGTAAAATAGTGTATCAGTCTTGTACATGCATGATTGTAAATG
The DNA here is from genome assembly GCA_023935145.1 of Bretschneidera sinensis. NCBI lineage: Eukaryota > Viridiplantae > Streptophyta > Magnoliopsida > Brassicales > Akaniaceae > Bretschneidera > Bretschneidera sinensis. The sequence goes on from CM043704.1 coordinate 51,950,363, forward strand.
TTTGTATATATTTTGTAAGTATTGTAAATGAAAGAGTTGTATCTCCTATGTAAAAGATTTGAGGCAAACGTTTGTAATTTCTTTCAAATTATTAATGCAATAATTATTGCATATATGTAATGCTTGGATCTAAAACGTGACGATACCATCTTGGGGGCTGTCCGAGATGTGCCGTTACATTAATAATGGAGATAATACAACAAATTCAAATTGCATAATTACAAGTAAATTAGTAATTCACAAGGTGTACAAGGAACTGACCTGAAAGATATTATCTATGGTGGTTGAAGTGGGTTCCTCTAGTTTGATGTTAGAGGCTCGAATGGGAAATGGTTGTTGTAGCCTTGTGGTTGAGGATGGATTTGGGTTGATGGTTATGAACTTTGTGGTATCCATCAGCCTCTTTGTGGGGTTTAAGTGTTGGTTGTGGGAGCATGTGTAGCACAACTTTGAGGCTCTCACTGACATAACCTAAGCTGAAATTACCATTTCAGTTTCAGTTGCAATTGTTTGGGTACACTCGAGTCATAACAAGGCAGATAAACATACACTATATGATAAAAAGAAAAATTACAAAATCATCCATACAATTTAGTAGAAACCATAATTATACCATCTAATACACTTTTAAACGTCAATAATGATCACTTGTCAATAATTAAATATTAACTGACTAAAAAAAATATTTCTTTAGATTTTTTTATTAATGTAAACTAATCAAAATCAAAATTTAAGAGTATATTAATATATTTTTAATATAAAATGGTACAATTGTAATTAGGGATGGCAACAAGACGGGTTTGGATTAGATACCTCTCCCCCACCACCCACACTTGTAAATTTTTTTTTTTTACTAGTACTTGCACCCACCCCGGGTATGGATACCCTTCTAACATCCCCGCCCCTATCAAGGCACCCATCGGGTAATTCATACCCACAAAAAGTAATTAATATTAACTGATCTGATTTAAAACCCAAAAAATATATACTGGCTTGCTTTCCTTCAAAACCATAGAAATCGCAACATCAATGAGATCATATGCATCATCCGACTTATTCACCACTGCTCGTCACATCCCATCACAGAAGTCAAAGAACCAATCAATCTAAATACTTAATATATTACTACTATAAAACAACAAAATTAAACAATTCTAGCTACTTATATGTTTTAAAAGAAAAAAAAATCCCAATTAAATATTAACTAAGCAAGAAAACTAGAAACAAAATATACCCAATTCTACTAAACACAACAGATGCAAAAATGCATGTATATGGAATGTATAATATCAAAATGGTTACTTAACTGAGTACATGTAACTGTTTGAAAACACCTAAGTTCGGCGGAGGGAGAGGGAGAGGGAGATGTCGTGGAAATGTGGAAGAGTTGAAGAGGAGAGACATAGAAGGTAGGGGTGACAATTTTGGACACGACACGTGAACCCGACACGACACGACACGAAATAAAGCGTGTTAGTGTTGAGTATAATCGGGTTCGTGTCGTAATCGTGTCGACACGATTATGACACGGAATAATCGTGTCGTGTCGCGGGTTGACCCACCAACCCGAAATGACACGATTATAACACGATTAATGGGTCGCGGGTTGATGGGTCGTGTTGACACGGTTATGACCCATGACCTATTTATGACCCATTTAAAAAAATATCTATTAAATTAAAAAAAATCTTAATATATATATATATATATATATATATAAAATAAACCCTAATACTAATTTTATAATCCACAGACACAGAAATGGGTTAAGCGTGTCGTGTCGTGTCGGGTCTAACACGACCCGTTTATTATATGGGTTAAACGTGTCGTGTCGTGTTGTGTCGGGTCTAACACGACCCGTTTATTAAACGAGTTAAGCGTGTCGTGTCGTGTTACCCGTTTAATAATCGTGTCGTGTTCGTGTTGGGTTTTCTTGACACGATTAATAATCGTGTTCGTGTTGGGTTTTCTTGACACGATTAATAATCGTGTCGTGTTCGTGTCGACTCATTAATAATCGTGTCGTATTCGTGTCGACACGAACACGACCCGCCAACCCGAATTGCCACCCCTAATAGAAAGAGAGCAACTTTGCAGCGTGATTGTGTTTGTTTAGAACTAAAAATATAATTAAAATGTAAAAGAGTTACTAAGGGAGTAAAGATTAAAAATGTAATTGAAATATAAAATAAAATTATATATAAAAAAATAAACACGTACAAATTGGGTCGAATATAACTTCATCCTCATCCATATCCACACCTGATAAGTATTGTAATATATCACTCGGACTTGACCACCAAGAAAGAAAAAAAACCTCCAAATCCGATCCATTATAATAGACTTTTACGAATATCCGCCCTAATCGTAATTTGTTGTTTTTGAGCTAACCAAGTTGTCAAAATTTAGAACGGAGCGTACCATCTTCCAGACCCAAACGTAATGGAGCCTAGATACGCCACCCGACCCAGTTACAGCCTCGATTGATCTCTTTTCTTCTTCAGTTTTCTTCTCTCAAATCAATTGTCGAAACCCCCAACTCCTCTATCCGAAAGAACTCTGATGATAAGTTTCCCAAATAAAAATCCAATCTCTATTCCCTGAAAGCCACAAACCTAACCCTAATCCTAACTCTCCCTGTTTCTATACTCTCTGATTTTTTTTATAGAATTTTGGACGAATAATCAGCAGCGAAAATGGTGTTGGCACAGTTAGGAGGGAGCATATCCCGGGCCATACAGCAGATGAGCAATGCGACAATCATCGACGAGAAAGTGTTGAACGAGTGCCTGAACGAGATCACGCGCGCTCTTCTGCAGTCGGACGTGCAGTTCAAGCTGGTGAGGGACATGCAGGCAAACATCAAGAAGATCGTCAATCTCGATGATCTTGCCGCCGGACACAACAAGCGCAAGATTATACAGCAGGTTACTCTCTGCCTTTACCGTCTCCGCGTTCTTCTTTTGATTCACTTTCTTTATTTTTTCTTTTTAATGTGGCGATTGTGATGCGAATTTTTATGGGTCCATTAAATTTTGTCACTCTTAATTTATTTTTTTGGAGGGATTTTCTGGTGTTTTTTTATCTGAGGAAAACTGAAACTAAAATTCATTTACAAATAAACTCTATATTTTGTTTGGAATCAACCTTAGAATTCAATTTATTTTCCAAATTTTACTCAAATACACATAATATTATTAAATGGTTATGTAACACTTTTCTTCTCATTGTTTTTTTTTTCTCTCGACCTTCCAATTAATATTTCATCCGTTTATTTTTTACTGGATTTTTTTTAAAAAAAATCTCAAAGGAAAGAACTTTGTATCAGTGTAACCAGTATCAAGTTTTTCGACGTGAACAAACAAAGCGCACAAAGCTCTCAGAGAAAATAATCATAGAATTCTTAGAATTAACAAAATAGTTAGGATGGAAAGCAATGCAAAAAAAAAACAGTGATAAAGACCCACATGGCCATATAGTCTAAGTTGTCAGCTCCATTACCCACTACAATTTTTTCCTATGCCAAAATGGATGGACCAAGAAGGGGACTGGGACCCTTACAGTGCAATACTGTTAGATTTCATTAGCACCCCCTTGAAGCTTGAAGCTCGAAGCCTGAGCTTATCTGGGAGAGAAAACGTAGAGATGAAGGGTAGCAATAGATTGATGGTAAAGAGACATGATAAAACAGAAATAGCGCTAAAAATAGAGAAATTAATAGAGGGTAATTCTGCAAATTCTATTCATTTTGATAGAATTCGTTCAAAGCTTACTTAAATCTACTAGAATTCATTTAATAAATGAATTCTATGCTTTTATTAGCAAACCAAATATGTAACTAATTCATTTGTAAATGAACTTCACACTTTACTAACAAACCAAACACAATATCATATGAAATTCAATTGAATTCCATAAAAACCGTGGAATTCATTTAAACAAAACGGAGGGTTAGTTTTGTACTTGTGAATCCATGAATCCAACCATGAGTTGGGATTTTTCTTTTTGATTGGAATCAATTGGGAATTTATATGTGAGGGCACATTATTTTTAAACAAAAAAAGGCATGAAATTTTATGGAGTGAATTTTTATCGACTTCTGATGATAAAATTTTGCTGAGTTTGTCCGCAGAAGTTTCATTGTGAAGTGTTCCAATTTTTTTAAGGTTTTTGCTAGTCATTCATAAGAAAGGATAAAATTATTTTTAATACGGAATTGCATTACTGGAACATGTAATTTGCAGTAACATATATTTGGCAATGCAGTAAATTTTGTATCTTATTTATACTATTATTGCCGTTGTACTAACTTAAGAGGTTGCTTTTGTTCTAGGCTATATTCAATGAGCTGTGCAAGATGTTGGATCCTGGGAAGCCTTCTTTCACGCCAAAAAAAGGGAAAACAAGTATTGTCATGTTTGTTGGTTTACAAGGTAAGTTGATTATTCAGTAGAGTATTTTTCTTGCTGATTATGTAATGCTATATCCTATAAAAGCATTTGATCTTTGGGTACGCTGGGTTGTGAACTTGTCATATAGTTTAATATCCTGTGATTGGTTGATGGCTCCTTTTCCTTTTTCTCCTCCTTTTAATTATTGAATACTTACATATGAAGTATAATGATCTACCTTAAGTTTGATCCTTCCTCTCATTGCTATGCATTTGATTGGTGCATAATTTGATTTCAAACGATTTCAGGGTCTGGTAAAACTACTACTTGTACAAAATATGCATTTTATCATCAGAAAAAAGGTTGGAAGCCAGCTCTAGTGTGTGCAGATACTTTCAGGGCTGGTGCTTTTGATCAGCTGAAGCAGAATGCTACCAAAGCTAAGATTCCATTTTATGGAAGGTAAAATATAGAATCCAATCAAGATGTGATTTTGTTATTTGATTCAGTGTTGTGAATCCTTCTTATGTTATTTATCCAACAAAAGAAAACATTAGTATTTGTTTCAAAACCAGTGTTTGGAAAATGATAAACAAGTTTAAACACAGATCAAGAGTTGTGTGCATGCGTGCATGCATCCATTTGTGCTTGTAAGAATATATGTTTGCAAATGTATGTTAACTTTAATAAGGGGCATAAATCAAACCATAAAAATGGCATCCCCTGTCTTAACAGCAGTTGCTTCAAAGTGTTAATTAATTATAAATGCTAAATGGTTGTTTGCTCTTTGTTTTTTCTACCTAGTATACTATCTCCTGAAAACTGTATTAACTATGGTAGATTGGGTATCAACAAATATGCTTCAGCACTTGTTTGCATATTTGTTGCTATTTGTAATAACTTGGATTTAAATATTAGAGTGAGACAGTTTAGGATCAATGGTTGGAGCTGTAGAGAAACATAGGGGTGAAAAATAGCTCATTAAAAGTATGTAATCAAGTTTGTTGGGTTTTGTTTGCTTGCATTTTATTGTTCTTGTTCATTCTTTTTCATTGAGTGGTCATCTATGAATTGATAACCTGTGCCACCTGCTTTAGCTTCATAATTCTAAAATTTGGCTTCTTTGTAGCTTGTGTACTCAGCTCTATGGATGGGGAAAAGAGAAAATTTTGTAGACTGATAAAATTGCTCCAGCATATTGTAATAATTGTTTCTTTTTTTTTTTTTGGGGGGGGGGGGGGGGTGGGGCTGTCTTTCTACAGCTACATGGAATCAGATCCTGTCAAAATTGCAGTTGAAGGAGTGGAAAGATTCAAGAAAGAGAATTGTGATCTTATTATTGTTGATACTAGTGGGCGCCATAAACAGGAAGCTGCTCTTTTTGAAGAAATGCGTCAAGTTTCGGAAGCTACGGTATTGTCTTGTCATTTAATGTTATCTTGTTTATTACCAATTGATTATAATTGCTGATATTTTTCCCCTGTATTGTACAGAAACCAGATCTTGTTATATTTGTTATGGATAGCAGTATTGGACAAGCTGCATTTGATCAAGCTCAAGCATTCAAACAAAGTGTTTCTGTTGGAGCTGTAATTGTTACAAAGATGGATGGTCATGCAAAGGGTGGTGGTGCTCTTAGTGCGTAAGTGTGGTTACAATTATTCTGCATGTGGATCTAATTGAAAAGAAAAACGAAATGTTCAATGTAGATGCATTCTCAAAGTACTGATGCAGATATTCCCTAAATATCTGCATATGCTTCTCAAGATGATTATATTTGGTGTGGGTTTTAGTCATCATATTCTGTATTTTATTTAATATTTGTTACTTGCATGGCCCATCGGTTAAAAGAATTCTTTCACTGCATGTTTATGTAACTGATTAGTGTGTGTATTTGCTACCTATTTATTCTTCTATTCTTAGTCAGGTGTCAAAGCACGACATTAGTTTTTCCAACTTTTTATCTCTCTTTTTATAGCTTTGCTGGGTTTATCAGCTTAGGCTTCTTGTATTCATCCTGGAATCATAATGTAAAATAGTGGAGAACTAAAACTCTAGGGTGCGTTAATTGTGAAAAATGTTTTTTTATCTCCATTTTCCTTGACACTTTCCTAAAAAATTTGCACATTCATAACATAATTTGAAAAACAACACTTCTTTATTTTTCATATTTTCAAAATAATATTGCAAAAGATGGGAAACCAAAAAAAAGTTGTTTTCCAAATTATGATAAAAAATGGAAAAAAAAAGAATTGTTGTTTTCCAAATTATGTTAAGAATGTGCGAGTTGTTGAGTAAAGTGTTAAGGAAAATGAAGATAGAAAATGGAAAACATTTTCCACAACTATAATCACCCTTATTGTGTCTCTAAGATGCTGTTCTATGAAGGAGTGAATAGTTTATATAAATGATAGGAAATAATGTTGCAACATTGTTTGAAGCCTTTACTAAAGCTTGTGCCCTCTCTACAATGTGCAATCAAAGAAATTTGCGCCCAGTGAGATGCGTCAAGCATTTAATTTAAAATGCATTTTTCAGAACATGTTGAATACAAACAGCAGAGTTTTGAATGATATCCAAGCTTTATTTAACTTATAAAAAAAGAAAAAAGAAAAAATATCCAAGCTTGGTTTGGGTATCTTATAAAACAGAAATGTTCTGGTTGTACACAGATTTTAGAATTTAATTTGGCTTGTTGGCTGCAACAATTAAACTATGTTTTGCTATTCTTTTATCAGAGTTGCAGCGACAAAAAGTCCTGTCATATTCATTGGAACTGGAGAGCATATGGATGAGTTTGAAGTTTTTGATGTTAAACCATTTGTCAGTCGTCTCTTAGGTATATTCCTTTTTCCAGACACTTCATGTTTGACTTTCTTTTTAAGTGATGAGATTGGTTGCTTTTCATTGATAAAATTCTCAGTGTCACGAGTAATAACGTTGTGATTATGTTTCAATCAGGCATGGGTGACTGGTCGGGATTTATGGACAAAATTCATGAAGTCGTTCCCATGGATCAACAACCCGAGCTTCTGCAAAAGCTTTCAGAGGGAAACTTTACATTGAGAATTATGTACGAGCAATTTCAGAACATACTCAAAATGGGTCCCATAGGCCAGGTTGGCATTTAAAAGACACTGCTTGATTGAGCTATCAGTAATGAATGTTGTCCTTTTTAATTTTCATTTGTTCTCTTTCATGTGGTTTTGCTAATATGTGCTACCTCGTGGTTGCTGTGTTTCCTTAACTAAGGTGGCATTAATTTATGCGTAACTTGTCAGTACTCGGTAACACTTTCAAGTTTACATGTTTAGAGAAAAAAAGATGCATAAATCTAATCTTGGAAGATAATCTATCTTATCGTATAATTAAGCTCTCTTTTTTTTTGGTCGGGCAAGGAATGTTGCTAATTGAAAAATTAATAGCACTACTTATAGAAAAAGAAAAATTAATAGCATTTTTTCATATGCCTTTAATCGATACTGAAGTAATGACAAATATGGTGCCAGTGCTGTGACGGAGACATTAGGAAGAGAAAACTGAAGCGAAAATGCCAAAAATGCAATATGCCATTTGGATCAAGAGAACTGAGAAATCACCCTAATGAAATGACCATGAGAAACCAATACCTATTTTTGCACTTCCAGATATAAATAGTACTAGTGTTTCTTTCAATCATCTTTGTTTGCTTATCTGTTATGTGAACTCTTTTTCACAATATTATTATTTGATAAATTAGTGAGGAAAACAAATAGTACTTATGAATAGATTAATTATGAAGTCATTATTTCCGGTTTTTCCATATTATTCATAACTTAAGTAGAAGAATTAAAAATTAGATGTAGGTAGACTTGCTCAAAATCAAGCTCCAGCTGGTAATTAGCCTTGCATTTGCATAACTTTCTATGAAGCCGATCATATTCTTTTACTGTAAATGTTTCAAACAATAGGGTTTCAATTGTGCCTCCTGTTCTTGTTTGCTCATGTTCCTGTTCTTGTAGTTTTTGATTAACAGATAGTGTTCTCTCTGTCTCTCTCTTTCTCTCCCTCCCTCCCTCTATTTCTCGGTCTGTTCTGTCCATCTCTTGGTCTGTGTGCTGTTTTAGTATTTCCATGGGTTTAGGAGCATCAGATTCATGCTAAGGATCTACTTGTTCTACTATCTAGGTTTTCTCAATGCTTCCTGGATTTAGTGCTGAATTAATGCCAAAAGGTCGTGAAAAAGAAAGCCAGGCAAAGATCAAGCGGTACATGACCATGATGGATTCTATGACAAATGAAGGCAAGTCGATGCTATTTATTTTGTTTTCATGTAGTCTTCTATGTATCCTACATGATTTGGGGGATTGCTTTTGGATCAATTTTGTCTGTGGTTCTAATTAATAGTTGCTCATGTGTTGCAGAGTTGGATAGTTCAAACCTGAAGCTCATGAACGATTCACGAATTATGCGTATAGCTCGGGGCTCTGGTCGTCAAGTCAGAGAAGTAATGGAAATGTTGGAAGAGTACAAGCGCCTTGCCAAGATATGGAGCAAAATGAAGGGGCTTAAGATTCCTAAGAAGGGTGAAATGAGTGCCCTGACGAGAAATATGAATGCACAAAACATGAGCAAGGTCCTCCCACCACAAATGCTGAAACAGATTGGTGGAATGGGTGGCTTGCAGAACTTGATGAAGCAAATGGGATCTGCAAAAGATATGATGGGAATGTTCGGAGGTGGGGACAAGTAATCTCTGATCTCAACAGCAATTGTGACTTTAAATTCTCTTTCAACTCCGACTATGGATATTGTTCCACGAAATGGAAAAGCTTAAGCATCCATACTTCAATGGTGAGACTGGAAGTTCTGAATACGAAATGTTGCTGCCAACTTTACTGCCAGATATCTATTTGTTGCAGGGACCAAGTATTTTGATTTTTTTTTACTAAAAATAGCAGTGCGACATTTTCTTGTAACATTAAGAATTAACAGTTTAGTCTTAGTTTTTTTTTTTTTTTTTTTTTAATGTATTGAGTTGAATTGGAACAATTTTATAAGAAATTTAATGAATTTTTGGTCATGAAACAAAAGAAATTTAGGTCTAATGTAGAAACAAAATGCTTATGTGGTTATTGATTTTGTCTCACATTATCTTATACTGCAAGCATATAAATTTTCAGATGTAAACTTGAGTCTAAAATTTGTTAGCTTGAACATGAATTGAACACATCATGTTCCGTACCTCAATAATATGGAGTTTGTGAAGGCCGTTCACATAACGATGGATTGAAATTTTATGAACAGTGTTCTCATATTCTTTTTTTATTTTGTTTTGAGAAGATTTATTTTTGCTATACAAATATTCTGTAACGGTTATCTTTACATAAGAACGGCAAAGCTACTTGAGCAACTGCTGCTGTATTATTTACCAGGAAAATGGAAAATCTTCACCCCTAATTTTAAGGACAAATATGGATTTACAATATCATCGATGTGAATTATCTTTCTAAGAGCTTGCTCAGAACAGTTCCCCTGAACGGATTATCTTCTTCATCTTCTTGATCGGATTTAACATATGTTGAGAGTGCAACAAAGTACAGAGTTCATCGGCCATTCCTCAATTTAGCATTGTGATGCAGGAGCATAGCCATATTTATGTGCCGTGCATCAACAATTTTAATTTCGTTTTTCCAAATCCTAGTATGTTTTCATTAATATTTTCTGAGTTAAAAATTTATAAAAATTATTAATGTAATGATCAGCATATATAAGTATATAAAGTCTAGTAAGTTGTATTTGATTTTTAGAAAGTTGTGAAGAGTCTAAAAAAAACGTAGAAGTATTAAATATGGGTCTTTGACCTGAAACTACTCATACTATTATAATATTATTCAGAAATGAAATGAAGGACAAACTACTTATTTACCATTAAACATTGTTTGTTAGTGAGTGAGAAAAATCCTCTAGCAAAATCAAGTGCTTGACTTGGTCGCGTTGAGTGGCATCCGTGATTAGCAACATTAAGTGACATCTGCTGCCCCCATTGAGTAGCATCCTGAGATATCTTCCCCTTTTTGTTGAAAACATTTTGTTTTGACTACCCCTTGTGGGCTCCGATCTGCATCAAATTAGTATCAAAGTAAGGTGACGTCGGTGACACTGATGCATATTTGATTTAACGTATCAAATTAAATTATGGGCCGTTTGGGAGAGATTTAAGTTTGCTTAAATCAGTTTGTTTAAATTTTTTGAAAGCAAAATTTTACCTCAAAAATATTTAAGTTGCTTAAATCTTTCTCAAACTTCGTCAATATCAATTGGGAAGGATTCCAAAAATGCATTTCTTTCTTTGCTTTGTGTTTAAATATGAGGAAATCAAGGATCAACAAGTTCTATGGCCCTTTCTTCATTTGAGAGTCCATCAAAAGACATTGTTTATTGGATCAAACCACCAATCTATGATGATTATCTTGAGGAGACGAATTTTGTTGAAGAAATTCAGGTTCAAGAGGAAAAGAATATTAAGCTAGGGAAGGTCAAAAATGTCTCCCAAAATGTTGATTTCAGTTGTTTGGATAAGCTAAATTTTATTCTGAACAATTATTTGGCTGGTATTGTGAATCAATTGAAGTTAAGAGAAGAAAATTTTGATATTGCAATTTTTAGTTTTTTGCTTCAAAAATAGTTTGAAGCATTTGTTGTATTTGAAATATCTTTTTCATTGGTGTGAAAAAATCAAATATCAATTACTGAACTTGTGGACAAGTTCTTTTCAATACAGAGAGTTTGATGCAAATGTTTTCTTTATGAAGATATGGAGTCCATCTCGAGGGCGAGTTCTTCTTAAGCAGAGGAGAATGATGCAAGAGCATAGCCATTTTTCATGTGGAAAATGATGCAGAAGCATAGCCATTTTTTCATGTGTCACGTAGCAACAATATTTTAATTTCATTTTTCTAAGTCCTAGTATGTTTTCATTAATTTTCAAAATTCTATATTTTGATTTATTAATGTAGTAGTGAACTCAAATAAGTATATAGAGTTTAGTAAGTTATATTTGACTTTTAGAAAGTCGTAAAGAGTCTGAAAAAAGTGTAAAAATATTAAATATGGGTCTTTGACCAAAAAGTACTTATACTATTATAAATATTATTTAGATATGAAATGAAGGGCAAACTACTTATTTACCATTAAACATTGTTTGTGAGTGATTGAGAGAAATCCTTTAGTAAAATCAAGTGTGACTTAGTTGCGTTGAATGACATCCGCGATTTGCAGCATTGAGTGGTATCCCGATATATCTTTCTCATTTTTGCTAAAAACATTTTGTTTTGGCTACTCCTTGCAGGTTTTGGCCTGCATCAATGTAACGATCCATCCCGGGATGGCCACCTCCGAGATGGTATCGTCACGTTTTGAAATCTCAGTACAACATATATATGCAACAATATAAAAATTCATCAACTGAAATTAAAAATTTCATCCAATTGTCAACTCTTTTCAGAGGAGACACATCATCATTCGCCTATCAGAAACAATATATACATATAACAAAATGCATGAAAATATTTTATTATAAATTTTTCTTTCTTCTTTCTTACAATGTCTGAGGACTTGACCACGGGACTTAAAGTAATTACTTTGATATTACCTCTAAACTTTATCTGTCCTGCCCTGCCCGTTGCTTGAAAATTTTCAACAATAAGGAGTGAGCTTCACAAGCTCAATGAATTAAATTTACTAGAAATACCTGATTATATACTTCCAGTCACATCTTATAATTCAACCGTTTATAATTCACCAAAATTAATCATCTATTTCTTCACATATAAAAATTCAATCTTTCAAATAATCTTTCAATATTCATTCATATATTATCTCATATAATTCAATAATAACATTCTATTATCATTACTCATATCATAATTCCAACCATTTGTCAATCTCTTCTTAAATTAATCATCAAACATATCAATTTTTCTTCTGATATATTTAATTATTTTGAGATTATCAATTTAACATCATTATTTACCTCGTTTTGAGGTTCACAGCATATAATCAATCAATCAAATAATTTTTATTGTATCATAGTTTCATATTTCTTTCTCATCATATATGTCTCTCTGTGAGACTCATTTGTCTATCAATAATTTCACAATTAAGACTGATACTTTAGTATCTTAATCAATAATAATAAAATAACCAAAAAAATAAATGTATGTATGTAAATCATCTTTCTTTCTTTCTTTTTCATCACATCATTTTATTATTTCAGATTATTATCTGTGAACGTCTTCCCACATATCGATATGTTTCAGCCAGACTAGTTGCCTTCCTGGTCTTTTCTTTTATGCATATGAGTAATAATATGCAAGCAAGCATACACCAAAGCATTCAATTAAACTATCTAGCTCTTTCTCAAAATTATTAATTTTATCATATTTATTAAATTGTCTCATCACATATCATATCAATTTTTCAATCATATTTTTAGAAATTTTATATAACTTCTTAGCATATTTTTCATTAATCCATCCTTTCTAAAATATAAATTCTTATATAATTAATATTCAACATAATATTAAGTTCCTAATCAATAAATCAATCAATTATCATACTTAACGGAAAATATATCATTAAATCATTATAATTCAACCATTTATTCAAATATCATAAATTCATATTTTTATTGGCATCGATTACTAAAAGTAAATTTAACTCGCCACGTAGCAATTAAAGCTACCCGTGTAACACTTCCTTTCCTTTCCTGCTCCTTTCAGCAATTTCACCCGATTGTTGATCGTCAACACCTAACATAATATTTATATTAAAATTTCTAATTTATTCTTCAATTCTTCCGTAATTCATACCTTTAAATTTCTACATCAAATTCCAGGTATTTTCATGTATGCATAATTTCAAAAATAAAATTCACATTATTACCTTTTTTTTCTTCTTAAAGCTTCCTTCAAATTTCTTTAAAATTCTCCCGTAAACTTCTTCAAAATTTCAATCTTTCAAAATTTCTTTTAGTCCCTAGGTGTTTAAAGAAAGAGAGCAATTTGAGAGAGAGAATATAATTTTGAGAAAGAAATTTGTTGTAAACTAAGTTTTTAACAAAAACTAAACAAAAAACTTGATTTTTTTTATACTAACCTGTAAACATCTGCCACCAATCCTCATATTGTTCTTTGAGGTGTCCTACATGCATTTTGCATGTTATGTGGACGACACCTGGACGTCTAGGTGCTTGCTCACCTTTCCTTTTCTTTTTTCAAAAAAAAAAAGAATTATTTCATTCAATAGTAAATCATTCATGTATATATTATTTTAATTCCATGTAATATCTATCCAATTACTTCTTTACCCTTAGTTTAAGAATATGGGTATTAAAATTCTACCCACCTTATAAAAATTCTGTCCTCGAAATTTCCTTGCCTAACTTATGAAAAAGCTAGGGGTGTTTTTTTTTCTCATTTTTGCCTCATGCTCCTAATTAATTTCTTCAACATCGTTGTTCTGCCATAATACTTGAATCAAAAGAATAACTTTGTTACGCAAGACTTGTTCCTTTCTGTCTAGAATTCTAACTAGTACTTGCATAAAGGTCAAATCTTCTTGAAGTTGTACAGCCTAACTCGGAATACTATGAGATTCATCATGTAAACACTTTCTCAAAAGTAAAACATGAAACACATTGTGTAATTGCTTTTACTCTAGAGGCAAATTCGATCTATATGCTATTAATCCAACTCTTTCAATTATCTCATATGGCCCCACAAATCTCGGACTCAGTTTTCATTTCTTTTTAAATCTCAATACGCTTTTCCACAGAGATATCTTCAAAAACACCGAGTCACCAACCTAAAACTCAAGAGGTCGTCTTCTATTATCAGAGTATCCCTTCTGTCTGTTCTATACTGCTATAAGGTTCTTTCTAACTAGTTTGATCCTCTCAGTAGTCAAATCTATCATTTCTGGACCAAATACCTTTCTTTCTCCAACTTCTTCCGAACATACTGGAGTTCTGCACCTTCTACCATATAAAGTTTCAAATGGTGTCATCCCAATACTAGTTTTATACTGATTATTTTATACAAACTCGATCAAAGGTAAATAAGCACCCCTGCTCATTGAGAAACTCAATACACTTGCCCTCAACATATCTTCTAGTATTATGATGATTTTCTCTCTCTCTGCCCATCAGTTTGAGGATGAAAAGTTGTATTAAACTGCAATTGCATACCCATAGCTTCCTGAAAACCCCTCCAAAATCTAGAAGTGAATCTAGACCCCTGTCTGATATAATGTTTAAAAGTACTCCATGTAATCTCACAATTTTCGTTACATACAATTCAGCCAACTTTTCAGGACTCCAAGTAGTTTTAATACGAAGGAAATGCGAAGATTTAGAAAGTCTATCCACTATAACCCATATAACAACATGACCTCTCTAGGTACAGGAAAAACCAGAAATAAAATCCATACTTACATTCTCCCATGGCCATTCAGGTACTAGAAGATGTTGTAATAAACCTGCTGGATGTCTATTCTTAGATTTCACTTGTTAATAAATCAAACATCTAGAAATATACTCAGCTTCATCCTTCTTCATCCCTGACCACTAATAATTCTATCTCAACCCCATGTACATCTTATTATTACCCAGGTGCATAGAATACATAGAATCATGAGGCTATCTTAGTATCTTCTTTCTCATATCAACATCATTGGGAACACAAACTCTATGTCCCAATACCACCATACCATATTCTCTAATTATAAACCCAGTTGGCTTCCCCCTCAATATTTCCTGTATGATCTTCTCTATCCCTTCATCTCTACTTTGCATTTATAATAAGCAGTCAATAATAGAAGAGTGTACCACCATATTTGCCATCAATACTCCTCTATCACTAATACTCAACTGCATTCTCATTTCTCTCAGTTCTATCATCAAGCTAATATCATGACTCTTAATAGCAACTAATCTCCCTGTAGACTTTCTACTCAATGCATCAGCTACTACATTAGCCTTACCAGGATGATAATGAATTGTACAGCCATAGTCACTAATCAACTCCATCCACCTTCTCTGCCTCAAATTCAACTCTTTCTCGGTAGGTAAATGCATCAAAATTTTATGATCAGTAAAAATTTCACAAGTGGCTCCATATAGATGATGTCTCCAAATCTTCAAAGCAAAAACTATGGCAGCCAAGTCTAAATCATGGGTCAGGTAATTCCTTTCATGGCTCTTCAATTGCCTAGAAGTATAAGCTATAACTCTCCAATGTTGCATCAACACACATCCCAACCCTTGATGTGACGCATCCTATATACTACAAATCCTTCATCACTAGAAAGAAGCACTAATACCAGAGTAGTAGTCAATTTCTCTTTCAATAACTGGAAACTCTTCTCACATTCTTCTTATCACATAAATTTCACTTCCTTCCTGGTTAATCTGGTCAATGGTCTACCAATAATAGAAAAATTCTGAATAAACCTCCTATAATAACCAGCCAACCCCAAAAAGCTTCTAATTTTCGTCACACTAATGGGTTTTCCCAATTCAACACTGCCTCTACTTTCATGGGTCAACTACTATACCATCTCTTAACACAACATTCCCCAAGAAAGATATTTCACTCAACCAAAACTCACACTTAGAGAATGTAAACCGAGGTTCAAACCCAAGAGGACGTGAATTGGGTTTTAAAAAATTTTGCTAATTACTTTGCAAGTTTTTAAATAGTTGAATGCACAAAGCACACAACCAAATAATATGCTTGAAAGTAAAAGAGTTTAAGGAAGAGAAAATGCAAACTCCGATTATAGTGGTTCGGTAATATTGAATTCCTTCCGACCCTACGTCCACTCTCTTCAAGGAACATCCTTGAAGTAATTCACTAAAACTTTAGTCGTACAACTTCACAGGTGTTGTACAAACCTTACAACTGATCTCTTCCTCACATAAGCTACAATGAAGTGTTTAATCCTAAATACTCTAAGAGTTACACCAATTCTTTCCCTTTACAATAAATGAAATTTGTTGTAAAGTAAATGGTAGAGAGATAGCAATAAGTGATTTTACAAATGAACAATATCTCTCTTTCAAGAACAAGCTTGATGAATGGCTCAACAATAATTTTTTCAAAGATTAATGAGCTATCTTGTGAATTCATTGTATTTTCTTGCTATTTTAAATGCTCATTGAAGTGGGTTTCTATAGCCTTGAATCAATATATAATACCCATATTCATAAATAAAGGGTAAATAAGTAATTTAATAAATGTGACATGTAGTTAAAATAATATATATATATATATATATATATATATATATATATATGCGAAAGATTTAATTTTTATAAAATAATTCTTTTGAAAAAAAAAAGAAAAGACGAGTGGAAATGTAAGCAAAAAGAAACAAAAAAAATTGACACACCTAGACGTGTGAAAAGGAAAGAAGAAAAAAAAACGTGTAAACACTTGGATGTCCCGGTGTTACTCACCAGTCATGCAAATACTGCATGATTTACAACTCAAAAGTTATAGAATTAGTGCTAAATTGGGGGGGGGGGGTTAACAGGGTATAATATATATATATATATATATAAGTTTAGTTTTTGTTTTATTTTTTAAATCTTACTAAATCCTGTTTGGTTTTCTTCATTCTTCAATACAAATTACTCTTTTTTTTTTAAACACTTGGGGACTGAAAGAAATGTTGAAAGAGTAAAATTTTGAAGAGGTTTACGGAAGAATTTTTCAGAGAGTCACGAAAAGCTCTAAGAAAAACATAAGGTAATAACATGAATTTTATTTTTAAAATTTAGCATACATGAATTTCCCGTAATTCAATGTGGGAATTTTCAAAGGGTGTGAATTACGGAGGAATTGAAGAATAAATTAGAAATTTTAATATAAATATTATGTCAGTTGTTGACGATCAGTAACCGGGGGAAATTGCTGAAAGGAGTAGGAAAGGCAAGGAAGTGATCCACGGGTAACTCTAAATGCTACGTGGTGAGTTAGATTTACTTTAAGTAATCAAGATAAATATGAAATATATAATAATAGTATTTAAATAAATCATTAATTTATGATTTGATGATAGATGAAAGTTGGTTTATAAGTATGATAAAAATAATCGATATGTACAGAATTATTATATAATAAGTAATATTATTAGAATAATGAGTCGATTTAATAATTAAGGTGATAAATGAAATTCTTGACGAGCTATGGTTGATGATTTGATATGATATATGAGGAGAAGAATTTAGTGGAATTTTTTTCAAATAATAATTTGAGAATAATCAGGATAACTATTTTGAATGTTTAAATACATGCTTGTTTCTATATTATTGTTAATATGCATATTTCATGTCATTATTCATATGCATATACATGAAATAAAAGAACGGAGAGGGCAGCCGGTCTAAATGAAAACCATGATAGCCAGTATATGCTGGAAATATATGAAAACCGTGACAGCCGGTATATGCTAAAAATAAATGAAAAACTGTGATAGCTGGTATATACTAGAAATAAATGAAAAACTGTGATAGCCAGTATATGCTAGAAATAAATGAAAATTATAATAGCTGGTATATGCTGGAAATAAAAGAACCGGGAGGACAGTCAGTCTAAATAAAATAAAAAAATAGGAATGTAGTCGATATAAGCTAAAACATGTAGAACATGTGGGAAGATGTTCCCTAATAATAATTCATGCATTGTATCTATTTTAAATAATGATTTAATTACTAATATGCTGAAGTGTTGTTCTTGATTGCAAATTTATTTATAGATGAATGAGTCTCACAGAGAGACGGATATGGTGAGAAAGAAACATGGAAGTATGATATAATAAGAACTATCTAAATGATAGATCATATGTTATGAACATCATATGTTATGAACCTCATAAAGAGGTAAGTGTGAGGTATAATTGATGGTCTCAGGGTGGATAAATATATGAGAAAAAGAGATTGATACAAATAGAGATATGATATGAGTAATGATAATAGAATGCTATTATCAAATTATATGAGATATAGATGATTGAATATTGAAAGACTATTTATACAAATTGAATACTTCTAGTAAATTTAATTTACTAAGCTTATGAAGCTCATCCCTCATTGTTAAATGATTTTAGGTAGCAAGCAGGATAAATAGTTGGTGAACTAAAATTCAGACGAAGTCATTAACTGTAAGCCACGTGGTCCACATCGGTAGACTAATGGAAAAAAAAATATTTGTAAATATTCATGCATATTACGTTGTATATAATGTTTTAGTCAAGATCTGAATGATGTATCTCCCTTATAGAGGGTTAAGGATTGATGTAAAAATTGCAGTTGGTATTATTTTTATTGTTGCATATATGTGTCGTGCTGAGATTTTTAAAATGTGACAACACTGTCTCGCGGGTGGCAAACCCGAGATGGGTCGTTATACAATATGGTCGTTTGACATTGACTTGGTAGGTTTGGGGCATTAAATGCTCAAGTCACACGTCTCAAACGGTTATATTTTCGAATTACCAATCGACTAGGTCCTTGTACCAGTCAACCGGGTCAAGTGAAGAATTTTAACTTTTTAGGCTAAATGAGAGGACCAGTCGACTGGATCCTCAACACCAGTCGACTCAGAACTTTCTGTCCCATATCCTAGGTGACTGGTATATGGACCCAGTTGATTGGGTTTTCCTTCAACCCAGTTTTCCTTTTCAAAAACAGTTTTTGAGTTAGAAACTTTTTGTATTTTTAGTTTTGTCAAAGTATTTTGTAAATTGAGCCACAGATCACGCTATGTAATTGAACATAAGAGATTTACAATTGTTTCAATTATCTTAATGCCTATTCTAGATCTTCTGTCTTATTTTGGTGTATGAATTGTGTTGAGTTCTTCCATCTTGTTTCTGTACTGAATGCTTTTACCGCTTAAACACTTAGATAAAACTGTTAGTACAATTTGAGTAGTGTTTTGTCATTATTAAAATGAAATACCGGTCAACAATCTCCCCCTTTTTGATGATGACAAAACTAAGGAGAGAAAAAACAGTTTTAAAAACTAAGTGTTGGGTTTTAGAAAATTTGGGCAGAGTCTCCTCTATTTTTTTTATAAGCATTCAAACGCAGTTTAAATACTGTTATATTAACCCAACCAAGTAATGCAAGAAAATAACATGTTCGGAGCAAAGCTCCTCCTAAATTTATGCTCTATTCTAAGTTTACATACAATTTTCTCTTTTTCATTGATTTTTCACCTTTTTCTCTCCCGTTTTGACAACAATAGAAAATAGGGTGTAAACACAAAAAAAAATAAGCAAAATAAACACCATAACCATGAAGATAAGGCAAAAAAAAATTTGTATGTAAAAACTAGGCATGATTCAGAATTGGGAAGACTTCCCGGGAAGAATCAAAAGTTTCCATGCTAGTATAAGCAATTAAAGCATATAGTTGTGTACGAATAGCTTAAACCAAGTAACCATATAGCAAAAAAGTAAAGCCAGTATATTAACCAAAAGCTAAATAACTAAAAAGTAAGAAACTATATACAAAAATACATAGATCAAAAGCTTACAGACGCTGAACGTCGAGTACAAGCATATGGATGTATAATAAGAAAGGAAATATTTGTGCTGAATATCCATGGAGTTATAGATAAAAAAAAAAAAGATAAACGAAAAGACTCAGTGAGTGGGAGAGCCAGAGTAGAATCGAAGAAGATCTTGAAGCTCAGCCAAAGAACCCTCTGTGTGCTCCCGGTGTAACTTGAAATCGTCTCGGAGTGTGTGGAGGTTGTGATGCATGTGTTCGATTGAAGAGCTCAAGCACTGCAACCCAGACTGCATGGATAGATTGAGGCTCATAATAGCCTATAGAATGTCATTGTAGCTAGCTTGACTAGCATTAAAGCCACCATGCTGTGGACTAGGTGCTCGTTCGTTAGTGTCCATAGCAGTGGGAAGAGCTGCATCACCAGGAACCTCGTCGTCCTCCTCGTTGCTGTCATCCTTTCCAATCTAAATGTTCCTCCTAGCCTTAGAGTAAATCATCTCATCTCAGATCATGCACCCCATCTTCTTCAGAGAAGAGATGATGAGAGTCATAAAATGCACCTTAACAGTACTTAATTGTTAGCATTTTAGGGTTGATCTAGGTTTGAATTGCACTTTTATACCTTAACAACTCTAAAGTGTCATTCTTGGATCATTGATCTATTTTGATGCATTTTTAGGTACTTTAAGTTTAAAAGAGATGAAAAATCTATCATTGCTTTTAGCACAATGACTCGCTGAACACTGGAGTGAAGGTTTAGAAGCACTTGGAAAGGAGTTTCACTAAATTGCCAGAATTGCTCGTACAGATCAATCATTTTTGTAAATTAAAACTGTATTGATGCAAGAAGAACCAGGAGATGAGCCATATATACTTAGAAAGATCCGAAAGTTTATTTTCTGGAGAATTTTACGGCTCATAAAAATGATTTTTCTAGATAAAGTTATGGCAGTTTTAGTAGACGAAGGTCAAGCTGGAAGATGCTTAGTGCGCTCGAGCGCACCAGGCCTGCGATCAATCGCAAGTGTGCACTCATGACATCCCACATCGATCAGAAATACCATACAGTGCACCATAGTGCACTCGATCACACCATGCTATGATCAAGCGCACACGGGCAGTATCCCACATCGGAATGGAAACATATTGCACTCTGGGAATTCCCCTATAAAAACACCACTTCACTTCATCTTTTAGGATCAACTGGGATCAGATCCAGAGGGCCTTTAGGAGCAATCCAAAGGGCCTTTAGGAGCAATCCGAATAACTTTTGGAGGGTAAGCTGAGGAATCTCCGAAGCTTTGCTACCAAGGGCGAGATCATTGAGAGGCCGAAGACAACTCAAGGAAGCATGACTCATGGCCAGCTAATCTCCAAGCAAGGCAAAGGGGTGAATCCCTAGGTGTAGTTGTTCTTATTTTCTTTTCTTGATTCAGTTGTAGTATGGATTTATTTTCGTTAAACATTGTTATGATTTACTTTTTTTTATCTAATTAGAAGATTTCCCCTTAATCCGGTGATTACATCTTTCTCCCCCATATAAGTCTAGTCATGCTCTTCTTATGTGATGTTGTTGAGGTGTGATTGAGTCCGGTAGATCTCTCTTCTAGATTTGTCCATTACTGTAGTATTGTCATTATAGTATATTGTCATTTCTTGATAATCTATAAGTTAGGTCATGTGTGCTTGAAAGTAAAGAGTATTTCATAACAATTGCATTAAGGTTTATATATGTGCTTTGATTGAATATTTTCCGATTGCTTGTTTGGGATGTGAAACTTGCAATTGAGATAAAAATAACTGAATTGAGATTAGAATAAGGCAACAAACCTAGGGAGGATTCCCCGAACCTTGTTGCTCCCATTATAGTTTTCATTACAATTACACAATTCACATATCACTTTACTTTATTATTCAAATTCTCCCGTTCAACTTTTATCGTTCGTTTTAAGGATTCCATCTTCTCTTGTAATTAACTTGTTTCCCTGTGGAATCGACATTCCAAAGCTGTGCTATAACTACCGCATTATACTTTGGGAGTAATCAAATTTTGGCATCGTTTCCGGGGAAACGCGCTAAAGTACAAAGAAGATTGTCAACTTTTGACATGACAGTAGAAAAATTGTAGATAGTTTTTCTTTTCAATAGCTATAAAAGTGATAACTTCATTCCCTCTTTAGCTTGCTGCATTAATTTTATTTTATTTTATTCTTTCTTTTTATAGTACTTTTATTATTTTGTGACCTTGCATGCTCAGATATAGAGACGCTTTGTGTAGATTTGCTTGTAGGCCTGTGCTAAAGTCAGAATCAAGCTTTTTAAATCCTTTATTTGATAATCCATCTAGTCCTAAAGAAATTCATGAACACGGAGATCAACCCACTAGGACCCTTCAGGATTAACTCCACCCTACACGCATAGCCACACCATCATGCATCATGTTTCCAGCCAATACTCGACAACTGGATTTTAAAACAGGAATGATACAGTTACTCCCTACATTTCATGGCTTTGAAAATGAAAACCCATATGTGCACATTAGAGAGTTTGAGGAAATAGTTGCGACTTTTCATAGTCAAAATGAAACTGATGACATTGTGAGACTTAAGTTCTTTCCTTTCTCTTTGAATGATAGAGCTAAAAGTTGGCTATACTCACTAAGACCACGATCTATTGGGTCGTGGACTGAGATGACTCGGGTCTTCTTTAATAAATACTTTCCCCAACATAAGACCAATGCTTTAAAAAGGCAAATCTCCACCTTTGCACAAAAGGACAGTAAGACTTTGTATCAGTCTTGGGAGAGATTTAAGGAGTTGTTAAGTATGTGCCCTCACCATGGGTATGAGAATTGGTGAGTAATGAGCTACTTTTATGAGAGACTTACATATAGATAGCGCCAATTTGTAGAGATGATGTGCTATGGTAAATTTTTACGAAAGGATCCTGATGAGGCTATAGAGTACCTCAATGAGTTTGCTGAAAAAGCTCACACTTGGACTGAACCTAATGCTACTGAAAGCACAAATAGGTCATGACTTGTAGGAAACCCAAGTGGTGGTGGAATTTACCAGCTTAAGGAAGAGGACAACTTAAAAGCTAAACTTGAGATGCTCACTAGGGAACTAGATGCGTTAAAAACTAAGAGCTTACAACCCACACACGTAGCTAATCATGCAAGGTCTTGTGTGTGGCGGGGTAAATCATCTCCCCAAAGAGTGTCCCATATTTACAAAGATGAGAGGGATGTATTAGGAACAATGTAATGCCTTAGGTATGTACAAGAAGCCTCTGTCACCCTTCTCTGATACCTATAATTCGGAGTGGTGCAATCACCCCAATTTCAGCTGGAAGTCTAAAAACCAGCAGCTTGCACAACCCTCTGGATCATATCCTACACCATATCATGTACATACACCTTCTAGAAGTCCTTTAGAAGAAATTTTACATGCTTTTATTGAGGCACAGGGTAAGATTAATCAAAGAATTGAATCTTTGATTACGCAAGTTGTTGAAGAACATAAGGATTTAAAGAGCCAAGTGTCCAGATTAATGAGCTCCTTGAGTATGAATGAGTGAGGTAAGCTCCCTTCCCAAGCTCATTCCACACCTCATAATCAACACTTGGCTCAAACGAATTTAAAGGAGGTGAATGCCATTGAGACACTAAGTGGTAAGTTATTACACATCCTAACAACGAAAAAATCAGAGGATGTGGACGAAAATCACCAAGCATATATGATTGACCCATTCATGAAAAAAGTCCAGCACCTTAATCCATTGGAGTTCACCCTCACCCATGGCCTCACAAGAGCATATATCAAGCCAGAATTTGCGGATGTTACTGATAACATTCTTGAGGCCTCTCCAAAGCATATAAGCACTGAATTTGGCAATGAAACAGTGGCTGGTGTATTCAACCTATGTTTTTCTAGGAGGGAATAAGAGCATCTGGCTGAAGACGTAAAACTTAGCGCTCATGAGAAGCAACCCAAAACATATCATTTTATTTTTACCGTTTTTCATATTTATTTTTCTTGTTTATTATTGTTATTTTGTTGTTTTCCAGTTTTACTTTCATATTCCTTTTCCAGGGACAAATATACGAAGTAGTTCAAATGGTGGTGCATAATTTTCAGCTTCTGTGCACTTTTGGCTACAATGGAAGTTTCCTTCACTTTTGCTTTCACATTGAGGACAATGCTTATTTAAGTTGGGGGTGGAGGAGGAAACATATTCCTATTTTTTCATGTTTTCCATTGAACTGCTTGGTGTCATTTTCCCTTTTTGTTTGTTTTTAGCATGTTTGGTGTTAGCCTTAGAGTTTATTCACATGTCAATGATATGAGCTTAATTGAGATAGCATATAGCATTTAGAAGAAATTAAATCTTGCTTCAGTTTGAAAATAATTTAAGTATCAATCTTCATTTGGTTTGAGACTCTAGTTTGCGGTAAGATTATATGATTAGTCTAAAATATTTAGAGAAGTTTTATGTGTGATTACTTTGTGAATACTTTGGTGGTCTCGACAAGCTCTAGAACTTATTTGATAATTAGTTGAGGCAAATTCCTAGAATGCACATTACTTAGGACATGATATAGGCCATTTTTGAACCGTTTGAGCCTTTCAAACCTACCGTTGCTATATTTATCGCTAGTCACCTATTTGAGCTTTTCTTGAAAAAAGAATTTGAGCCTTGTTTCTTTCAATAGCCCATTCACTCACCTTCATGAGCCTAAAAATATTTTATCCTTACCTTTCTTTTAAAAGAACTTAGTTATACACATTTGTTGAGAAGCACTTAAAAGGAGTAAGGATGGAAATATGAAAAAAAATATATATATCACTACCACAACCCAAGTACATTAAAGGAGATAAGTTGGGGGTTGTGGAAAAGAAAAGAAAAAAAATGAAAAAGAAGGTGAATGGCTTATGCCAAAATACAAAAGAAAAGAAATAGAGAAGTGAATTATGGCAAAGAAAGAAGAAAAGAAAAGAAAAGAAAAGTGGTGACTTATTGAGAGATCTGCTCTTATAAAAAATGATTGAAAGAGTTGGGTGTTGAAGCAAGGTTATCAAGTGCTTAAAGTGGTTGTGTTTAAAACTAAGAGATTGAGTTCTTTTACTTGTGAATCCTTCCCGTTCTTTCTTAACCTTTACCTTAGCCTAACGTTACAAGCTTATTAAAGACCTATTGATCCAATGTAGTGTGTTTTTCTACAATAGTGGAGAGTGATTTGAAAAGTGAGCCTATGGAGCTTGTTTTGGTGATTGATGTCACACAATTTATTATGTTCTTAGAGGCCAAGACTTGTATTCATGAATGTTATACATAAAGTAATCCGGGTTTTCGGATTAATGGATTGTGGTAAGACGGATGATAAGAGTCAATAACGATTTTAAGATTGATGCTTGGATTACTTTTGGACTTAAGTGATATTTAATGATTCTATGTGCTGCGTATTATGTGCAATTTCTGAGACAAAAAATGTGAATTGCTCTTTGTTTAACACTAGCATTGCTTTACCTTGTTTTGATTCCTACCATAGAATTCATTTCTCGTTTTCACTTGAATTGTTAGGGACTAGCAATAAGCTAGTTGGGGGTTGTGATGAGAGTCATAAAATGGACCTTAACAATACTTAATTGTTAGCATTTTAGAGTTGATCTAGGTTTGAATTGCACTTTTATACCTTAACAACTCTAAAGTGTCATTCTTGGATCATTGATCTATTTCGATGCATTTTCAGGTACTTTAAGTTCAAAAGAGATGGAAAAGCTATCATTGCTTTTAGCACAATGACTCGATGAACACCAGAGTGAAGGTTCACAAGCACTTGGAAAGGAGTTTCACTAAATTACCAAAATTGCCCGTACAGATCAATCATTTTTGTAAATTAAAAATGTATTGATATAAGAAAAACCAGGAGATGAGCCATATATACTTAGAAAGATCCAGAAGTCTATTTTCTGGAGAATTTTATGGCTCAAAAAATGATTTTTCTAGAGAAAGTTATGGCAGTTTTAGTAGACGAAGGTCAAGCTGGAAGATGCCTAGTGCGCTTGAGCGCACCAGGCCTGCGATCGATCGCAAGTGCGCACTCGTAACATCCCACATTGGTTAAAAATACATTGCAGTGCACCATAGTGCGCTCGATCGCACCATGCTGCGATCGAGTGCACATGGGCAGTATCCCACATCGGAATCGAAACACATTGCACTCCGGGAATTCCCCTATAAAAACCCCACTTCACTTCATCTTTTGGGATCAACTGGGATCAGATCCAGAGGGCCTTTAGGAGTAGTCTAGAGGGTCATTAGGAGGAATGAAGAACTTTTGGAGGGCAAGCTGAGGAATCTCCGAAGCTTTGCTACCAAGGGGGAGATCATTGAGAGGCCGGAGGCAACTCAAGGAAGCATGACCTCCATGGCCATCTAATCGCCAAGCAAGGCAAAGGGGTGAATCCCTAGGTGTAGTTGTTCTTATTTTCTTTTCTTGATTCAGTTATAGTATGGATTTATTTTCATTAAACATTGTTATGATTTACTTTTTTTTTATCTAATTAGAAGATTTCCCCTTAATCCGGTGATTGCATCTTTCTCCCCCATATAAGTCTAGTCATGCTCTTCTTATGTGATGTTTTTGAGGTGTGATTGAGTCCGGTAGATCTCTCTTCTAGATTTGTCCATTACTGTAGTATTGTCATTATGGTATATTGTCGTTTCCTGATAATCTATAAGTTAGGTCATGTGTGCTTGAAAGGAAAGAGTATTTCATAACAATTGCATTAGGGTTTATTTATGTGCTTTGATTGAATATTTGCCGATTGCTTGTTTGGGATGTGAAACTTGCAATCGAGATAAAAAAAACTGAATTGAGATTGGAATAAGGCAACAAACCTAGGGAGGATTCCCAGAACCTTGTTGCTTCCATTATAGTTTTCATTACAATTACACAATTCGCATATCACTTTACTTTATTATTCAAATTCTCCCGTTCAACTTCTATCGTTCGTGTTAAGGATTCCATCTTTTCTTGTAATTAACTTGTTTCCCTGTGGAATCGACACCCCAAAAGGTGGGAATTTTTCATTTAATGATCATAAAATTTTCGCTGAGTAACTAGACTTCCTGCCTCAGTAAGCAGTGAGTGTTCATGTCAAAAGGTGGGGATTTTTGCTTGGCAACATTAAGACCTGTTAGTTTCGTAGCATTTTTTACTCGAGTTAATAAGTCCTTAGGGGTGTCTTCACACCTAATGCCCTAAAATAATCTGGTTTGGGAGTCATTGGCTAAACACTCGCTACATGGGTCAATTAGAAAGCTTAAGGGAACTCAACATGGCAAAAAACTCATGATGAAAGAAAAAGAAAAGAAGTAAAAACTACACCATTTTTGTTCTGTCTAATAAGGAATTCAATGAAGGTTTGGACACCGAAACACTATACATTAGAAATATTTGGAAGCTCCATCTTTTATGTGCTAATCCACCACACACACTAAGTCAAACTTGTGATGCCTTAAACTAGTCTTGTGTAAGTAACATGAACTTTTAAAATCCTTATTCATTGCCAAAATGTGTTTTTATTATAAGCTTACTCATGAACAATTATCATGGTTTTATGTACAACCCAAATTTTTAGATATTATGAATGATGAGTTTATTTTTTATTTTGTTTTTCATTTAGCTTTTAGTTTCGTATTGCTAAGGGACTAGCAATATGTAAGCTTGGGGGTGTGATAGGAGCTTAAATATCCATATTTAAGCCCCTTAATTTATATTTGTTGAGCCCTTTGTTTACGTATTTTATTCTGTTTTACTTCCTTTTTGTGTTTTCTGTGTTTTTAATAGGCTTGTGAAGAAAAGAAAGCATTTTGAAGCTTTAAAGGAAGAAACTGAAGATCTGGAAAGAGGTAGTACGATCGAGTGTAACATGGCTGCGATCAAGCGCATAAGCAATCATGCACACATATAGAAAGCTCGAGAGCACCCATGCGCTCGAGCGCAGAAGCATGCGATCGAGCGTACACGCACAGAGAGGTGGCAAAGCCAGTTTTGGAAAGATTTCTTCCAGACCTATTTTGGAAATTAGGGTTTCGAAGCATCTTTAGAACCCTATAAATAGACTTGTAAAACACAAAAACAGTATCTCCCTTTTGAGGAGCATATTTCCTTTTTAGTTTTAGTTTTAGGTCGGGAGGCCGGAGGCCGGAGGCCAGAGGGGATTCTACGA
The DNA here is from genome assembly GCA_023935145.1 of Bretschneidera sinensis. Taxonomy (NCBI): domain Eukaryota; kingdom Viridiplantae; phylum Streptophyta; class Magnoliopsida; order Brassicales; family Akaniaceae; genus Bretschneidera; species Bretschneidera sinensis. The sequence continues at coordinate 51,978,553 of CM043704.1, forward strand.
AGAATTGGCGACTCTTCAATGGAGCTCTCTCGGGTTTCTTCTTTTCTTTATTTTATTATGTGTAAGTAAACTTTTAGTAAGGGCTTGGTTGAAGCCCTAATTATGCTTAATCAATAATTCAGTATTGGTGCCTTTGTCTTATACTTTGATTCTTAATTTGATTAATACCTGTTTTTATTTAAATTCCTCATATGTGTGTGTCTGATCAACTTATGCATGTGGTATGGATTAGTTAGTTAAATCAATTTGAATGACCGAGTCTTAGGTTTAACAATAATAACAAAAGATATCTTATCCGGATTCTTGAATTAATCAACATGGGAAACCGGGAGTGGACTAAGCTCTAGACCCCGTGTGGTTGTCGATTTCCACAGACCTTATGCTCTCTTGAGGAGCAACTCAGTATACACCATGATGAATCCCTTAAGAGAGAAAAGGGTTAGAGTATACACCATGCCTAACTCGTTGCTTAGGGAAATCCATAGCCTAAGGAGTAGACCAAACCCTTAGGTTGACAACCAATAGGTATTCATAGCATGAGTAGATCATTGGCATATTGTTTTGTTGGGTAGCATGATTAGTGATGGATATCAAGTCCCTACGCCTTTATCATTATTATCTAAACTCAATATTTATTCCCATATATTTTTACTTTGTGAAATTAATTCTAAATTGAAATTCACCAATCCCTGTGGAGATGATCTCGCACTTGCACACAATGCTACTATTGACCTTGTGCACTTGCAAGTAAAACAAGTACGATTATTCGCTTATTAATTTAGGTGGATAAATGCACAACAGGGGACTTAGAAATGCTTGAAGATCAGGGTGATGAGCATCCCGTAAAGGAGGTACCCGAAGTCACTCGATTCGCTATTAATCATGTTGGCGAGCAGTAGGGGATAGATATTGAAATGGTGTCTTATTTTGAGACACTAAATCAATACCACATCTATCTTGGAAAGATAGCTCCGACTCCCAAGTCTCGGGTGGATGGTCTAACTCATAATGAGATTGAACAACTTTGAGTCGATGGGCATATCACTACAATAGTGAAATATAGTGGCCCTAAAGATGTAGTTAGGGTCACCCCTAAAAATCTGGCGCGCCTCCTCGTAGTCAAAGTTGTCTAGCCATCTATCTAGACTCCACTGGACCCCTCCCACTGGGATCCTCAAGATATTGACGAGAAGGTCAGTATTAACTTCAAATTCTATGCCCATTACCTTGGTCTTAAACCAAAGAGCTAATGGGCTCGACTTGACCAAGTTGGCATAGAATTGGTGGATGAGGCACGAGTAGTATTTTTGGTGTATGGTTACAAGTGCGGTTAGGTTAATGGCCTCGAAAGCATGGAAAATATCAAAGTTTGCATGACGAATAGAATCAAAATCGACGAATCTACCCATCATGATTTTTTTTTTACGAATGACGGAGGTACATTTTTTGTTGGTGGCGGGGTTCCAAAATAAGGACTCATCAAGCTCGCCCCTTGTTGTCTTTCTTGATGAATCGACCAATCCTTTTCCCTTTGTGTCTGGTGCTGAGAACTTCTTGGACCGGGGCCTTGTAGGCGCATGAAGTCCTCCAACAGTGGTTTTGATGCGTATTCTTTCAGACATTTTGGGGAAAAAGGAGATTTTAGCCTTAAATAGTTGAAATGGAGGTGATTTGGGGTATGATTGAAAGTGCTATGGATTGTTTTTGAGAGATTTTGGACTGACATCAAGGTTTTTCTAGAGAGAGAAAGCTTAGGGCTTTTCAAAAATGGCGTGAAAACTGAAAAATCTGAAGAGACTATTTATAGAATCGCGATACCAGTTGATTAGGTTAGGGTACCAATCGACTGGGTCCTTCATAATTTAGGGATTTTTCGACATACTAGTCGACTGGGTCTAAACACCAGTCGACTGGGTAAACTAGCAGAGATATCAGTTGACTGGGTGAATCATACCAGTCGACTGGTTAGGCCACAAAAATTTTAAATTTTGGCTCCAAACAGTGTCTTGTAGTACCAGCCAACTAGATGCTTTGTACTAGTCGACTAGTAAAATAGACAGTGGGATACCAGTCGATTAGGGTCAATCTACTAGTCGACTGGGTCTTTTAAAAAAATTAAAATTTTGAGCTTTATCTTGAGATTTTAGCACAAAATTGTTTATCTATGCCATCTTGAGTGAAAGATATATTAAATAAGAGTTAATACTCATTTACTAGATGTCAAATATGCATATGACTAATGTTAGTGCAATCAAAAATACATTTTATCATAGTCTGTTAAGACAATCAATAGTCTAATCTTGCAAAAGTTATCTTCACTTAAGGGTTTTGTAAAAATATAAGCTATTTGATCTTCTAAAAGAATGAATTCTAGTCTAATATCACCCTTTTGAGCATAGTCTCTTATGAAGTGATGTCTTATTTCTATGTGTTTGATTCTAGAATGCTGAATAGGGTTTTTGGTCAAGTTAATAGCACCAGTATTATCACAATGAATTGATATATCTTTAAAGTTCATGTCATAGTCTTCTAATTGTTGTTTCATCCATAACATTTGTGCACAACAGCTTCCTGTTGCTACATATTCCGCTTCTACGGTTGATAGTGCAATTGAATTTTATTTCTTGGAAAACCAAGAGGTTAACATTGCACCTAAGAATTGGCATGTTCCACTAGTGCTTTTTCTATCTAGTCTACAACCTGCAAAATCAGCATCTGAATATCCTACAGATTCAAAAGGTGATTTTCTAGAATACCATAATCCTAGGTTTTGAGTCCCTTGTAGATATCTAAGGATTCTTTTTACTACAATTACATGTGATTCCTTAGGATTAGCTTGAAATCTAGCACACATGCATACAATGAACATTATATCAGGTTTACTTGCAGTTAGATAAAGTAAAGCTCCTATCATGCTTCTATAAGTTTTAGTATCTACACACTTACCTTCCTCATCCATGTCAAGTTTTTTAAAAGTGCTCATAGGAGTGCCAATTAACATTGAGCTTTCCATCCCGAACCTCTTTAATAGGTCCTTGGTGTACTTTGATTGATTGATGAGGATGCCTTCTTTTCAATTGTTTGATTTGAAGTCCAAGAAAGTAGGTAAGCTCTCTCATCATGCTCATTTCAAATTCACCTTGCATACACTTAGCAAACTTTTGATACATAGATTCATTAGTGGCACCAAATATAATATCATCAATATATATTTGGACTAACGGTGTGTGAGTTTTTGTGAAGTGGGTTGTGTCTCTTTTTCCTCTTGTAAAGTCATTTTCAAGCAAAATCTTAGTCTTTCATTCCATGCTCTTGGAGCCTGCTTCAACCCATAGAGAGCTTAAGAAAGCTTATAAACATGGTTTGGAAGACTAAGATTTTCAAATCTATGAGGTTGCTCAACATACACCTCTTCTTCTATAAAGCCATTTAAAAATGCGCTTTTTACATCCATTTGAAATAGCTTAAACTTATTAAAGCAAGCAAAGATTAATAGCATACGAATAGCTTCTAATCTAGCTACGAGAGCATAGGTCTCATCAAAATCTATTATTTCTTCTTAATTATATCCCTTAGCAACTAGTTTAGCCTTGTTCCTAGTTACTATTCTATTTTCATCCATTTTATTTCTAAATACCCATTTAGTTCCTATTATAGTGTGATTATTTGGTCTAGAAACCAGACTCCATACTTTGTTTCTTTCAAATTTATTTAATTCTTTTTCTATAGAATTTATCCAATCAACATCTTTTTCAGATTCTACAAAAGTCTTGGGTTCTACTTGAGATAAATAAGCTACACAATTACAAATATTTCTAACAAAGGAATGAGTTCTTACCTCTTATGAAGGATCACCAATCACTTGATCGATTGGATGATAATTCACATACCTCCAATATTTGAGAAGACTATCCTCTTATTGACTTGTGGATGGTTGATCAAGATTGTAAGCATTTACCTCTTGATTTATTTGAGGTTCACTCTCATTCGGGTCAACAATGGGAGTAGGTGTTTCTATCCTTGGAATGAAATCTGCATCATCATTAAAAGAGCCTATTCTACTACTAATTGGGTTAGACTCATCAAAGGCTACATGTACAGATTCTTCAACCACTAGAGTTCTCTTGGTAAAAACTTTATAAGCTTTACTAGAGGTTGAATATCCTAAGAATATCCTCTCATTGGTCTTTGAGTTAAATTTACCCAAGTTAGTTTTATTGTTATTTAGGATAAAACATTTACAACCAAAGGCACGAAAATAAGAGATATTAGGCTTTCTATCTTTCCATAATTCATATAGAGTTTTGTTAAGCATAGGCCTAATTAAAACTCTATTTAAAACATAGCAAGAAGTGTTTATGGCTTCTACCCAAAAGTATTTTGACAAACTATTTTCACAAAGTATTGTTTTTGCAAACTATTCTAGAACTCAATTTTTCCTTTCAACAACTTCATTTTGTTGAGGAGTTATAGGTGTTGAAAAATTGTGATCAATTCCATTTTCATCACAAAATTTTGAAAAGTTTTGATTTTCAAATTCCTTTCCATGATCACTTCTTATACTTGAAATAAAAATTTCTTTTTTTCATTTTGAACCTTTTTACAAAATTTCACAAATTGTTTGTAAGCTTTATCCTTGTAAGCAATAAAAATAACAAAAGTATATCTTGAATAGTCATCAATAATAACAAGAGCATATTGATGGCCACCTAAACTTATGGTAGTTATTGGACTAAATAAGTCCATATGTATAAGTTCCAATGGTCTAGTAGTTGAGACTATATTTTTTGATTTAAAAGAAATTCTAGTTTGTTTTCCCATTTGACAAGCATCACACACATTGTCTTTTTCAAATTTGATTTTTGAAGTCCAATGACTAAATCTTTTCTTGAAATGATTTTAAGCAAATCCATATTCACATAGCCAATTCTTCTATGTCATAGCCATGGGTTTTCACTTAATGCGAGAAAACATTTTTCATTGTCTGAATGCAAAGATTTTAAATCAACTATATAGACATTTTCGTGTGTATGGCCAACAAACTTGATCTTGTTACTCTTGATGTCTATAACTAGACAATGAGAGGTTTCAAATATGACTTTATTGCCTTTGTCACATAGTTGCTAATACTAAGAAAATTTGGCTTAAGGCCTTGCACATACAATACATGATCTGTGGTTGAGAAATCATTACCAACTTTTCCATGCTCGATGACCTTTATCTTTATGTTATCTCCAATGGTGACATGTCCGCCATCCTTTAGAGTTAGCTCTTTGAACATGCTTTGACCACCGATCATGTGCTTTGAGCATCCACTATCAAAGTACCAATAGTTACCTTTTTCCTTGGTGTGGAGACATATCTACATTACACAAGGATACACAATTGCACTCTTAGGTACCCAAAATTTCTTGAGTCCTTTGGGGTTAGTCCTAGAAAATATGGTTCCTTTCGAGACCTATACTTTCTTAACATTATAAGGTGCTCTATAATTATAGATATATTGATGATGCATAATCCTAGGATAATAGTTATTGAAATTTCTAGAATTTCCTAAATATGCATGCCTATAGTTCCTTGGATAAGCAATCATAGAGTACATGTTTCTATTGTGAAACTCATGAACATTCAAGTTATCTCTAGGAAATATGTGATGATAATTTCTAGGATATGCACTTGTATTATTGTGAACATACATATTATTTCTAGGATACACATGATGGTGATTCCTAGGATGTGCATATGTAGTATGCAAGTTATGAGTATATATATTATCTCTAGGATGCATATGATGGTTATTCCTAGGATATGTATTTTTTGAATGATTATTTCTAGCATGAGCATACATATTAGCATGAGTATTTCTAGGATCCTTAATTCTAGTATATGCATTAGAATTTAAATTCACATTTTTAGACCTACTAGCATATATTGAAGGAGTACTTTTAATCTTGGTAGAGGTTTTAGAAGTGGAGGCTTCATTCAAACATGTTGTTTTCATGAACAAAATCTCTTTTGTCTTTTGCTTGCCCAATGGATAATAACCCAAGTTGGATTTTCATTCATTTAATCTTTGGCCAGATAGCACTTCATCTAGCTTTTCTTTTCCAAGCATAAGTCTAGATATGGTGCTATTCAATTCTAATATTTTCTTCTTTAAATTTTCATTTTCATTTTTTAGAAAGTCTTGTGAAGAATCATAAAGCATGGAAGAATCATAAAGTACAATGTAAGATACTAGTGGCTCTACTATTTAGAGATATCATTCTACAATCCTCTTCATTGAACTCAGTTTTGAGTTTAGGCATTGTATGATTGATTTCTCTAATAGTTATTTCCTTTATAGGAATTCTAGGTCCTTCCTCAATGATTCTCCATAGATTGTAATTGATAAGTGCTTAAATAGTCATATTTAAGCCCCTTAATTTACACTTGTTAGGCTCTTTATTTATCTATTTCAATAGATTCTACTTCATTTTCGTGTTTTATATGTTTTTCATAGGACTTGGACAAAAAAATAATAATTTGGAGCTTTAAGGAGCAAAAGTCAAGTTCTGCCATCCAGCAAGGTGCGCTCGAGTGCACCTCCTTTGTGATCGAGCGCACAGGCACACGAGCGCACTTAAAGAAGGCTCGAGCACACACATGTGCTCGAGCGCATACCGCGTACGATCGAGCGCATACCGCGTACGATCGAGCGCAATCACTACAGAGGCGGCAGAGCCAGATATGGAAAGAAGTCTTCGGATTCCAAATAGGAAATTAGGGTTTTGGGACATCCTGAGGACCCTATAAATAGGCCTGTAAAACACATAAACCATACCTTTTGTTTTGAATTTCGAAGTAGCAAGCTTAGGACAGGAATTGACGACTCGTCTCCCGAATCTTCTTCAGTTTTATTTTTTCCTTTTTATTTCATTATGTTTAGGATGTTTAGTTTAACTAGCATGTGTAACTAAACTCTTATAGGGCTTGATTGAAGCCCTAGTTGCTTTTCCACATATTTATTCATTGATTACCTTTGCTATAGCCTTGTTAAAATGTTTAACTTGATTAATGCCTATTTGTATTTAAATTCCTCATATGTGTGTGTCTGATCAACGTATGCATGTTGTATGGATAAGTTAGTCGAATCAATTTGGATGACTGAGTCCTGGGTTTGACATTAGTAACAAGAGATATCCACACCGGATTCTCGGGTTAATCAACATGGGAAACCAGGAGCGGACCAAGCCCTAGGTCCCGTGTGGTTACCGATCTCCACAGCCCTCATGCTCTCTAAAGGAACAACTCAGTAGACACACATGTTGAATCCCTTAAGAGAGAAAAGAGTTAGAGTATACACCATGCCTAACTCGTTGCATATGGTGATCAATAGCCTAAGGTGTGGACCAAGCCCTTAGGTTGGCAATCATTAAATATTTATGATAAGGCTAGAGCATTGGCACCTTACTTAGTGCGAAAGTATAATTAGTCGTGGATATTGTAGTCCTATGTTCTCATTATTATTATTCACTCACAATCAACAACTATTTCTCTTCTTACTTTGAAGAAACTAATTCTAAAACAAAGTTCACCAATCCCTGTGGAAATGATCTCGCACTTGCACACTATGCTACCATTGACCTTGTGCACTTGCAAGTAAAACTAATACGATTATTTACATATTTATATAGGTAGATAATCGTTCCAATAAGTTTTTGGCACCGTTGCCGGGGATTGCGCTAAATTTCTTTTAGAATTAATTTTTCGTTTAATTATTGTTTTTACTTTTTATTCTATTCCTATTTAAAGAAATTTTCAAGTTTCTATTTTTGTATTATTTTTTTTTTCATTTCATTAAAAACCTAGTCAAACTTCTTTTTTTTTATCTGTTTCAGGTACTCGAGTAGAGCTCTCTGTGCCACTTGCGATCGAGCGCACTCCTCTGTGCGATCGAGTGCAATTTAGACAGTGAATCACCCAAGCAGCAGTATTCAGCTGTACACTGAAGCTGTTTTTCCTGATTCATGCACGGGCTTCGTTCCAGACATCCAACATTTTTTCCCATCGATCCCGAGCTTGAGTGGACTATCCAACAAAGACTTAGAGACAACTCGGAAAAGGTAGAAAGAGGAATTGATGAAGAAGTGCCAATGGCAGAACAGATAGCCGAGCAGCAACCATCTGAGCGAAGGCCGATGAAGCAATCCTTCATCCCACAGAACCTCGATCAACCATCGTGCATTGCATATCAACCCGAGGTGGAAGAAAACTACTACATATCTTCGCATATACTCAGTGCACTGACTCACTTTAGGGGTACACCTAGTGAGGATCCACACTTGCACCTTCGAGAGTTTTTCGACCTTTGCAAATTCCAGCACATCTGAGGCTTAGACCAAGAAGGAATAAGGTTAATTCTATTCCTTTTTGCCTTAAAAGATAATGCTAAACTTTGGTATAATTCTTTGCCTGCAGTTTCCATTCACACTTGGGAGGAGTTGGCTAGCAAATTCCTAAGGAAGTTTTTCCCAGCCCAAAAGACGAGGCAAATGAGGAAGGAAATTCAATCCTTCAAATAAAAAGATGGAGATATATTCTTCGAGGCCTGAGGACACTTCAACGAGCTACTACTCAAATGCCCCCACCACAACCTACCTCAAGATGAACTGGTACAAGCTTTCTATGAAGGTTTAAGTGACTCTAACAAAAATATTGTGGATTCAAGTTGTGGAGGAGTGCTGATGGAGAAAAACAACGAAGAAGCAATGGAACTCTTCGAAACCCTAAGTGAACACACGCAGCAGTTCTCCTCTCGAGGTAGACATATAACCAAGAGTAAGGGTATGTATGAGGTAAGCTTAAATGGAGGATCATCTCCTCAAATAACTGTTGTGGAGAGGAAGCTAGACCTATTGGTTAAAGCTATGGCTACTCAGAACACCTCATCTAACCCACTAGCAACACCACTCTAGGCATGTGCCATTTGCTCACAATTTGATCATAATACTGATATATATCCCTTATATTCATCTGCAGATCATGAGCAGGCTAACTTTTTGGGACTAAACAATTATCCGCTAAAGAACAACCCTTATGCGAACACATACAACCCTGGATGGCAAAATCACCCAAATTTCTTGTGGAGCAACAATCAAAACAGTCAAGGGTAGCAAAGAAACTTCCAACTAGCAACCCAATCTGTTCCTAAACCAAAGAAGAATGACCTCAAAAGTCTTGTGAGGCAATTGGCATCTCAGCAGCAACAACTCTTGAATACACATGAACAATTCATGGAAGAAATGAGGCAATTTTTGGACTGAAATGAGGCAAATCATTGCAAAACATGATCAAGCCATTCAAGGACTAGAGGTACAAATGGGAAAATTGGCCAAGGAAATGAGTACCAGAAAGCAAGGAGAGCTTCCAGCCCAGCCACTACCTAATCCAAAAGGACATCAGCAACTGAATGCTGTAACAACCTTAAGAAGTGGTAAGATCATCGACACCAATGAGCCTACACAAGCATCTCCAGACCAAGCCTCCACATCTAAGGTAAGTGAGATGGAAAAGGTAAATGAACCTCCACCCTTCCCTCAAAGGTTAGTAAAATCTAAAAAGGAAACTAAACTAAATGATATTTTCGAAACCTTGAGAAAAGTGGAAATAAACATTCCTTTATTAGATGCAATAAAACAACTTCCTGTTTATGCTAAGTTTTTAAAAGATTGTTGCACTAACAAAAGGAAGTTTCAGGAGCTTGAGACGGTAGCCTTGACCGAAGAGGTGAGTGTTGTACTATTAAGAAAATTACCACCAAAACTAAAAGATCTGGGTAGTTTTACTATTCCTTGCAGGCTAGGTGACCAGCTTTTCGAGCATGCATTATTGGATCTAGGAGTGAGTGTTAACTTGTTACCATACAGTGTATTCGAGACACTAGGTTTGGAGGAACTCCAACCAAGCTCTATTAGTTTGTAATTGGCTGACAGAAGCATCAAATGACCAAGAGGTATCCTCGAGGATGTTTTAGTAAGAGTAGGTAAATTTATTTTACCTGTTGATTTTTTTGTGCTAAACATGGAGGAATGCCATATGCCTGTACCACTCCCTATCATCTTAGGGAGACCATTTATGATCACTGCTGACACAAACATTAATGTAAAAAGGGGCATTGTTACTATAAGAGTAAATGATGAAGAGATAGAATTCTAAATATTTAATACACTAGACTCCACTAAAACTAATGATGAGTGTTATAATGTGAGCTTCATTAAAGGTATTGGTGAGAAAGTTTCTAAGGTCCATTACACTGTTCCATTGGAGACCATCCCCAACCATGCTGACATGAGATTGGACATTAGGCCAGAGGATGATAATGTGATTAAAGATATCAATGGAGCTATGCACACCATCAAGAGCACACCTAAGCCTTCAAGTAAGTATAGTCCTCTAGTTGAAAATCTTGAACTTATTACTACTACTTTTCCTTATTTTATTGACCAGCCACAAAAATTGGAGACAAAGCAGCTGTCGATGGCACTGGAACCACTTGATATGGGCCCTAAATGCCTCCTTCAAGGGAAGTAGCATTGAAGCTACCATAGAGAGCGCTTGAGCAATTCCATTTGCATAACATATAGCTCAAGTGCCTCTATCGAGGTTAGTGGTACTGAGGCCACTCCAAGATGGTAAGACTGTATTGTTACTATTTTTTCTCTTATTTATTTCTTTATTTTGACTCTTTTTACTATCAACAAATTTCTATCTTGTAATCGAGCGCACACCACATGCGCTTGAGCACCCTCTTGCCCTGCACTCCATTGCGCGCGAGCGCATCACATTAAGCAATTGCACACAAATACGATTGAGTGCATCTCACAAATGCACTCGAGTGTATTCGGGGCAGAACTCACGGGCTCAATTTAAAAACACTTAACTTGCCCATTTTTCCCTTACGCTCAATCGCAAGCCACCTTCTCCTCATTCGCACTCTCTAACTCCAAGAAATCATTACCAACTCACTACCCTCACTGCTCACACCACCACAAACATCCTCTATCCCGTTTATATACTTTAACTCCATCTCTTTCCTTGTTCACAACCACCTCATAGCCACAAACCCACATGGTATACATTTTAAATTATTTTCCAAAAATCACGTGCACACACCAGTTTCTTTACAATATTTTTCTCTTATTATATGCTATCTTGTGTGTTGATTAAATCTTTTCATGTTTACAAGAGGTTGGGGTCATATTTAGGTACTGTGCACAAGCTATGTGTATTTGGCACACAACAACTGTTTGATAAATTGCTTAAGCGATTGCACTCGAGCATCCAACACCAGCGATCGAGCGCACGTCCTCTAAAGAGATCGAGTGCACGACGTCTGTGATCAAGCGCAATTTTAACAGTAACAACAGTTTCAGATTTTAGAATATGGTCTCCACTTCCCAAGCTTCTAGCAGCCACCAACAAACATCCCAGCCCAGTTTCGAGCAGCGTGAAATATTGTTCGAGACCACATTCAATGTAGATGAGGACTTCAAGAGTTTGGATGCCACAAAATGGGCAGTCCAAGAGTTCAAGAGCCAAGGTCTCAAGAGACTATTCAAGCTAGTCTGTTCGACGGCATACACTCGGTTCGTGGTCAACTTTTACAAGAACCTAACCTATGACTGCACCAGGCCAGAGATCCTATCTTCTTCAGTCCATGGCAGATTCATAGAGCTGACCACCACCGACATAGCCAGTTCTTTACACTACTGTGATGAGTCCCCACTAGAGGATAACCACATGGAGGAGCAGCCTGACCCGTTCCCTCTACCACACATCATAGAGGATATGTGTGCGGGCCAATACGCAGATCACCACAACAATGCGGGGAGCCAGTCGAGGTTGCCTTCCCGTTTATGGTTTGTTGACTCAGTCCTGCAATGTAATGTGTGTCCTTTGGGGCATAAGACACAAAGGCGGGATCAGTTTGTACAGGCTCTCTACGCCTTTCACCGGGGTCATTGCTACCCCATCCCAGTAGTTATATGGAGTCAGATGCATAAGTTTTGGGATGGGGTGCATAACCGGCAGACAACCACAGCTAATGCCTGGGGCCTTCCTTTCCCCTTCTTGCTCAATCACATCTTCAAGAAGAAGGGGATTAGAGGCTCCTCTATAGACGGCCCGGTTAGTGATCATCCCTTCTTTGGGAGAGCCCATTGGAGCCTCAGCCAGTCTCACATGCCCCGAGGACCCTAGACACAGATTCCAGCTGTAGAGCCTGTGGCAGTTGATCCGATGGAGGCCAAGAATCCACCAGTGAGCCCTACATGGGAAGAGAACTAGCCAAACATGGGATCCATGGAGTACCAGCACCTTTTAGATGAGTTGTCTTCTTTCTGCTGTGAGCTGTCCGACATCCGTCATGAGGATCGTGAGGCAGCCAGTTTGATCCATCAGCGAATCGATGGGATAGAGGCGTAGTTTACACAATAAGAGGTGACGCTACAGGCCATCCTTGACCGCCTACCTTCTGCACCCGGTACCTCTTCGATTGCACCCACAGATGATCAGCAGTGAGAGGATACCCCGTTTAGCTGAAGACGTAAAACTTTGCACTCATGGAAGGCACCCCAGACATATCCTTTTCATTTTAGTATTTTTCTTGTGTTTTTGTTTATATTTACATTATCCTTCTTTCTTGCTTTCCGGAACAACGTTTCTTTTTCTTTGTCAGGTACTGAGTGAGTGCATCCAGTTCAAGTTTGGGGGTGAGTTACGAGCAAAGCAAGCAACCTAGTTCTTCATCTCTCAGGTCAGATCTTTCTATGCCACACACACATTGGGGACAATGTGTATTTTAAGTTTGGGGGTAGTGGGAGATACTATTACACGCACACTTGAAACACATGCACACGCTAGGTCCTAGTTTTTTTTTTTTAGAAAAAGATAAATGCATGTTCATTTGGTAACAAAAATTTTGGTTGATTTAAAAATATGATAAAACTTCATTAGTAAGCTTAAAATCTAGAACACATAGTCTTGTAATAGGAATTTTACAAAGCTTAGTTACCTACCTCAAGGCATCTAAGAATTCAGGAGTTTGATCCAGATTTGCACGAGCACATTTAGCACGCATTGGTGTGGGGTATGACATAATTCTTTTGTATATGTTTCCATAACCTAACTGTAATCGGATAACTTGTTAAAAAGAACACTTTGGCATAAGAAAAATAAAGAAAAATGTTCATCATGCAAAAAGAAAATAAAAAGCTTCTAATGATCATTAAAAACTTTCCACTGAGTAACTGAACCTCTTGCCTCGTAAGTAGTGAGTGTTCACGTCAAAAGGTGGGAAGTAAGCCTTTAATGATCATAATAAAGATTTTCACTGAGTAACTGGGCCTTTTGTCTCAGTAAGCATTGAGTGTTCATGTCAAAAGGTGGGAATTGCATTTAGAAGAATTAAAACATGTTAGTTCAATAGCCTTTTTGACTCGAGTTAGTACATCCTTAGGGGTGTCTCTACACCTAATGCTCTAAAACCATCTGGTTTGGGAGTCACTGGCCAAAAACTTGTTACAAGGGTCAATTAGAAAGCTTGATGGAACTCAAAATGGCAAAAAAAATTGCATGATAAAAGAAAAAGAAAAGAAGCAAGCATTATGCCATTTTTGTACCCTTTGATAAGGAATTCGATAAAGGTTTGGGCACCAAAACACTATACAACAAAATCATTTGGAAGCCCCATCTTATATGTGCTAATTCATCACACACAAATCAAACTTGCGATGCCTTAAGCCAACCTTAGGTAAGTAATATGAGCTTTTGAAAAACTTTTTTCAAAACAAAAATGTGTTTTTATTATAAGCTTACTCATGAACGGTTATCATGGTTTTACACACAACCCAAATTTTTTAATATCATGGAAATGAATTTATCTTTAAATTTTGTTTTAACATAGTCTTTAGTTTAGTGTTGCTAAGGCACTAGAAATATGTAAGTTTGGGGGTGTGATAAGTGCTTAAATTGTCATATTTAAGCCCTTTAATTACACTTGTTAGGCTCTTTATTTATCTATTTCAGTAGATTCTACTTCATTTTCGTGTTTTGTGTGTTTTTCACAGGACTTGGACAAAAAGATGATAATTTGGAGCTTTAAGGAGCAAAAGTCAAGTTCTGCCATCCAGCAAGGTGCGCTCGAGTGCACCTCCTTTATGATCGAGCGCACAGGCACACTAGCGCATTTAAAGAAGTGCTCGAGCGCACACATACGCTCGAGCGCATACCGCATACGATCGAGTGCAATCACTACATAGGTGGCAGAGCCATATATGAAAAGAAGTCTCTGGACTCCAAATAGGAAATTAGGGTTTCGGGACACCCTAAGGACCCTATAAATAGCCCTGTAAAACACATAAACCAGATCTTTTGTTTTGAATTTCGAAGTAGCAAGCATAGGTGAGGAATTGAAGACTCGTCTCCTGAGTCTTCTTCGGTTTTATTTTTCCCTTTTTATATCATTATGTTTAGAATGTTTAGTTTAACTAGCATGTGTAACTAAACTCTTATAGGGCTCGATTGAAGCCCTAGTTTTGCTTTTCCACATATTTATTCATTGATTACCATTGCTATAGCCTTGTTAAAATGTTTAACTTGATTATTGCCTGTTTGTATTTAAATTCCTCATATGTGTGTGTTTGATCAACGTATGCATGTGGTATAGATAAGTTAGTCGAATCAATTTGGATGATCGAGACCGGATTCTCGGGTTAATCAACATGGGAAACTGGGAGCTGACCAAGCGCTAGGTCCCGTGTGGTTGTCGATCTCCATAGCCCTCATGCTTTCTTAAGAAACAACTCAGTATACACCCATGATGAATCCCTTAAGAGAGAAAAGAGTTAGAGTATACACCATGCCTAACTCGTTGCATAGGGAGATCAATAGCCTAAGGTGTTGACCAAGCCCTTAGGTTGGTAATCATTAAATATTTAAGATAAGGCTAGAGCATTGCCACCTTACTTAGTGGGAAAGTATAATTAGTGGTGGATATCGTAGTCCTATGTTCTCATTATTATTATTCACTCACAATCAACAGCTATTTCTCTTCTTACTTTGAAGAAACTAATTCTAAAATAAAATTCACTAATCCCTGTGGAAATGATCTCGCACTTGCACACTGTGCTACCATTGACCTTATGCACTTAAGTAAAACTAGTACAATTATTTGCATATTTATTTACGTAGATAATCGTTCCAACAGTAATCTTTTCCTTCGAAAAAGATTTTCATTCCATTTTTCTAGTAGTTATAATTGGAGTCATTGAACAAAGGAGGTCTAGTGTAGCAATGCCCTTCGGTATAGCTATTTGATGCCATCAGATCAACTCAAGGATTTTAAGCCTGAAATTGAGTATGAAGCTTTGATATCAATTGTAAACCAAGGTTCAAACCTAAGAGGAGGGGTGAATTTGCAAGTTTTTAAACAGTTAAATGCAGAAAGCACACAACCAAATAGTATGCTTGAAAGTAAAAGAGTTTAAGGAAGAGGAAATGCAAACTCCGTTTATAGTGGTTTAGATTATCAGATTCCTTTCAACCCTACGTCCACTCTCTTCAAGGAACCTCCTTGAAGTAATCCACTAAAACCTTAGTCTTACAACTTCACGAGTGTTGCATAAACCTTACAACTGATCTCTTCCTCACGGAAGCTACAATGAAGTATTTAATCCTAAACACTCTAAGAGTTACACGAACTCTTTCCCTTTACAATAAATAAAATTTACTATAAAGTAAGTAGTAGAGAGATAGCAATAAATGCTTTTACAAATGAACAATATCTCTCTTTCAAGAATAAGCTTGATGAATGGCTCAACAATAAATTTTTCAAAAATTAATAAGCTATCTTGTGAATTCAATGTATTCTCTTGCTATTTTAAATGCTTATTGAAGTGGGTTTATATAGCCTTGAATCAATATGGTTGTTTAGCACTGACTTGGTAAGTTTGGGGCATTAAATGCTCACGTCCCACGTCTCAAACGGTCATATTTTTTAATTACCAGTTGACTGGGTCAGAGGACCAGTTGACTGGGTGAAGTTACCAGTCGACTGGGTCCTCAACACCAGTTGACTGGGAACTTTCTGTCCTATATCCTAGTCGACTAATATATAGACTCGGTCGACTGGGTTGTCCTTCAGCCTAGTTTTCCTTTTCAAAAACAGTTTTTGACTTAGAAACTTTTTTTACTTTTAGTTTTGTCAAACTATTTTGTAAATTGAGCCATAGATCAACCTATGTAATTCGATATAAGAGATTTACAATTATTTTAATTACCTTAATGCTTATTCTAGATCTTCTGTCTTGTTTTTGTGTTTGAATTGCATTGAGTTCTTGCATCTTGTTTCCGTACTGAATGATTTTATCGCTTAAACACTTATATAAAACTATTAGTGTAATTTGAGTAGTGTTTTGCCAATATTAAAATCAAATACGGATCAACAAAGAACTATGCATACAATTTCTCTCTCCTCAGAATTTTCAATACTACCTCTAAATGTTACATATGCTTCCTCTTCATTATTGGAATATAGCAGAATATCATCAATAAATATGACCACAAATCTATCCAAGAATGGTTTAAACAACCGATTCATTAGATCTATAAATGTTGCAAGAGCGTTAGTCAACCCAAATGGCATACAAGGAACTCATGATGGCCATAACATGTCCTAAAAGCAGTCTTAGGCACGTCCTCCTTCTTTATCCTCAACTGATGATAACCCGATCTCAGGTCTATCTTAGAAAATAACCTAGCCCCTTGTAACTTCTCGAATAAATCATCTATCCTGGGCAAAGGATATTGATTATTAATGGTGATCTTATTCAACTGTCTATAATCAATATACAACCTCATAGTTCCATCTTTCTTCTTCGCAAACAACATAGGGGCTCCCCAAGGCGACATACTAGGTCGAATAAATTGTTTATCTAGCAACTCCTGAAGCTCAACTTTCAATTCTCTCAACTTAGCTGGTGCCATTCTATAAGGTGTTATAGATATGGGTGCTGATCCTAGAATCACCTCAATAGAAAACTCAATCTATCTGTTGGGAGACAAACCAAACAACTCTTCAAGAAACACATCAAAAAAAAAATTCATAACTAAGATTTCTTCTAACTTCCTAATCTCCTTTCTAGAATCCACCACATACACCAAATACCCCTCATAACCCTTCTTCAACCATTTACTAGCAGTCAGGGCAGAAATAAGACAATTGATAAGTATCTTACGTTCTCTCTGAAAATTAAACTCATCTTGTCCTGGTATCTTGAACACCACATTCTTCCTAAAAAAATCTACCAAAGCATGATATGCAGATAACCAATTCATTCCTATAATTAAATCAAAATTTGTCATATTTAAAGGCAATAAGTCAACTTTAAATTATCTATCAGTCATACTAATTACACAACCCCGATAAATTATCCTGATAATAACCTTATCCCTAGTAGGAACCTCAACAATAAAAACATGCATCAAATGACTAACACAAGTATAAATAGATTTCATATAAACACTGGATGAAAAAGAATGGGTTACACTAGGATCAATCAATAATCTAATAGGTCTATCAAGAATAGATACCATATCCATAACAATATCAAAAGTGGCCTGTGCATCCTGTTGGGCCAATGGATAGACTCTACTATCTCTAGGCTGTAACTGACCACCAAGTCCTCTTTCAGCTACTGATCCTCTGCCTTTGCCCCGTATACTCCCTAATCCATCACCTTTTTCCACTTATTTTCTCCCAACACATCCAGCACTTATCTCAACAGATTTCCTCACTGGAAAATCTACACTAATATGTCCTTTCTCATCACATACAAAGCATATCAGAGTAGGACACTTTCGAGATAGATGCCCTGTCTGGTTACATCTAAAGCAAACTCTCGTCTCTCGATCATACATCAGATTACCACTTCCTCTTGGTGGCATACTTACTCCTCTAAACTCCATCACATCCTTCTCAATCTATAATGCTTTATTCACCATCATCTCATAATTCCCAATACCCATATAAGAGAGTTTAGTTTGAATTTCAAGTGTAACTCGTCTAAAAATCTCTTATATTTTCTCTCATCCGTATTTACTAATTCAGGTAAAAAGCTCGACATGGTTATAAATCTACTATCATACTTAGCCACAGATAAAGTATTTTGGCTTAAATGAATAAAATCTTTCTCCTGTTGTGCTCGAAACGTATTTGGAAAATACTTCGCAAAGAACACATTCTTAAACTTACGCCAAGTTAAGGGTTGATCTACCTGTGTACTCAATCTAGGCAGAATATCCTCCCACCATTGAGAAGCCTCACCTTCCAGCTTAAATGAAGCTAAAGCAACCTTCTGCCTATTTTTCATTGGTAAGACTTCAAAATATTTCTCAACACGTTTAATCCACTGCTCAACTTCAATAGAATTTATAGATCCTCTAGATAACTGGGGTTTAAACTTAATAAATCTTACAAAACAATCCACTTGCATCTCATGTGCAAGCACATCCTCTCCTTCATAAGCCTCTTGTCTCACCACACCAGGCTTTGTTCTACCCCTCTCCTCTAATCTCCTCTGTAAATTATCAGACCTTTCTTCTGCTGCATTCATTCTCTCTATAGCACGATCAAGAACTTCTTTCAACTTATCCCTCGTAATATCATATTCTCTCTCACCTATACTAGTACCACCTATACTAACAACTTGTTCCCTTGCATGAACCACAGACTCAACCTCCCCCTCTACTTCAGCTCTTCTAAATATTGAGGGTCTACCACGTCCTCTCTGATTCAGAACTCTACCTCTAGCTCTAGCACGTCCATGTGTCATCCTCAGACTTTGCATTAAAATGTATTTTGTTTAAATCTTCCACTTTTTTAAATTTTTATGCAGTCTACAGAATCATAAAACCTAGTGCTCTGATACCAAAATTGTAATGACCCATCCTGCGTTGGCCACCCCCGAGATGGTGCCGTCACGTTTTGAAATCTTAGCACGACATATATATGTAACAATATAAAACATACAATGACTGAAAATATATACATACATCCATCCTCAACCCTCAACCCTCTACCCTCAACTTTCAACAGGGGAGTTACCTTATTAATATCACAACTGAAACAATATATACAACATATTATGCTTGAATATTTACAATTATTATTTTTTTCCTTCCATTAGTATGAGGATGTGGACCACGAGACTTACAGATAATAACTTAGTCTGAATCTCAGCTCACGAATCTATCTATCATGCCCACTACCTGAAATTATTTAACAATGAGGAGTGAGCTTCACAAGCTTAGTGAATTAAATTTAATAGAAGTACTCAATTTGTATACTTCTAGTTATATTCATTCGTTGTTAAATTAACATATTAATCATCTATGTAGACTGAGGCTTCAACTTAAGATGGGGGTGAATTGGGTTTATAAAAAATTCACTAATTAATTGCAAGTTTATAAAAACAAATAAATCCACTAGCAAGTAAACAAGTAATGTGTTGTAAACAAAAGCGTTTAAGGAATAGAAGATGCAAACTCAGTTTATAGTGGTTTGGCAATATCGGATTCGTTCCGACCCTACGTCCATTCTCTTCAAGGAACCTCCTTGAAGCAATCCACTAAAACTCTTAGTCGTGCAACTTCACGAGTATTGCACAAACCTTACAAACAGTCCCTTCCTCCCGAAAGCTTATCCCTTCCTTTCGGAAGCTAATCTCTTCCTTTCAAAAGCTAATCCCTTTATAATAAATATGAGTTACTATAAAGTAAATGGTAGAGAGACAGCAATGAATGCTTATACAATTGAATAATATCTCTCTTTCAAGGTAAAGCTTGAAGAATGGCTCAACAATAAATATTTCAAAGCTTTTGTGTATTAATGAGCAAAAACTTGATTGAATATGTAATCTCCTCTTCTTAAATGCTCAATAGAGTGGGTTTATATAGCCTTGAATTAATATGGCCATTTGAGACTGACTTAGTACATTTTAGTACACTGAATGCTCAGGTCTGGCGCCATAACGGTCATATTTTTTGAATTATCAGTAGACTGGGTCTTGGTACCAGTCAATTGGGTCAGGTGAAAAGTCTCACCTTTAAAACTTTGAAGAGTACTAGTCGACTGGGTTGTTCTTACCAGTCGACTGGGGATAGTCTGTCCAAAACACCAGTCGACTGGGGACATACTGTCCAAAACACCAGTCTTTTGGTATAAGTACTTAGTCGACTGGGTTGTCCTTCAACCCAGTTTTTCATTCTTTGAAATGTTTTTAACTTATAAAAGTTTGAATAAATAGTTTAGTTAAAATAATTTTTCAAAAAAAGCCATAAGACAAGCTATTTACCTGAAAAGGTGAGATTTAAAACTTGTTTCAATACCTTAATGCTATACTAGATCTTCTGTCTTGACTTGGTGTCTGATTTTGGTTGGGTTCTTGCATCTTGATTCTTGGTTGTATGCTTTTATCATTTAAGACACTTAGATAGCATTGTTAATATATTTAGACTTGTGTTTCGTCATCATTAAAATTTAGATGAGGGTCAATAATCTCCCTCCTTTAGATAATGACAAAACTAATAAGAGAAAAACAGTTTTAAAAACTAAGTGTTGAATTTTTTGAAAAAATCGGGCAGAGTTTCCTCTGTTTTCTGAATAAAACCAACCTGTAAAGTTCAAAAATAATTTCTATGCATTCCAACCAAGTAACTCAATATATAGAATCATACAACAAGTTCTTTGGAGCAATGCTCCCCCGGATTTCTCCATAATGCCCATGAACAGTTGCTCCCGGAGTAGCCAAATAAGGCTTAGCTGATCTTATTACTACAGAGTCAACTTGAACAATTAAAACTTGACCCGATTTTAGGTGTGGTCCGTTTTTGGCTATACATAAATTTTCACAAATAAATTGCCCAAGACTCATTATTGTGGACATTTCTTCACAATAATTATGATGATAATTTTGATGGAGAAAATACCAATTCAAATCGAATGGATTCAAAAGGATGTTATTGCATGGATGGGGATTATAAATTCTCCCGTTTTCATCCGTTAGATAATATTTAATTACTTGAAAAATCTGTTTTAAATTGTCAAGGTGCAAATATTTAGTTACCGAGATCTGATTATGAGTTATTAAACGGTAAAATGCATAAAAATTCGCAATTTGAATGGCTGCTCCTAAAGGGCATTATTTTGAGTTTACTATTAATTTTATCATTTTCTCATATTTCTCCCTTGTTTTGACAACAGCAGAAAATGAGGTAGTGAACAAAAAAATAAGCCATATAGATAACATTGGCAATAAGAGCATGTAAAAACAAACTTACACACGAAAATTTGGCATCATTCAGAGTTGGGAAGACTTCCCGAGACAAACCGAAAGTTTCCATACATGCTGAAGCAATTTAAAGCATTTATCCGAACACAGAAAGATTTAAAGCAAATAAACATATTGTGTAGATGTAAAACAAGTATATGAACCAAGTTTAAGCATAAAACATAATCATATACATCATATGTCTATACATCACAGGCTTTGGAGAGCCGAAACTGAAAGACAAAATACAATAAATGATGAAATGATGTCTATGCTAAGAACAACTGAAAACTACATCTATATATACATCAAAATGAAGACAGAAAGTAACTCAAGGAGCGGGTGAGTTAGAGCTATCATGAATGAGATCCCGAAGCTCAGTCAGGGAACCCTCGATATACTCTCGGTACAGCTCGAAGTCATCCCAGAAAGAGCGGAGGTCGTGATTCATGGCGTCGACTGAAGAGCTCAAGCTCTGGAAACCGGACTGCATGGTCAGCTGGAGGCTCGTGATAGCCTGAAGAAGATCGTCATACCCAACTGGACCAACACTCGAGTGGCCCATAGGAGGTGCTCGATCATCCGCATCCATGGCAGTAGCAGCAGCATCTGGACCCTCGTCCTCATCATCACTACTATCGTCCTTTCCTATCCGAATGTTCTTCCCGACCTTTGAATAGATCATGTCGTCTAGCACTGTGCATCCCATCTTCTTCAGTGAGGAGACATTGATGATGTCCTTAAGGCCGATATCCTGAGCCTCGGAGGCGGGGAGAGGCACTAGAAGTGTTAGAGGATGAGTGTGATGAGCATCCCATAGGGAAGGCATCCACAGTAGCTTGCTTCGCCGTTTATCATGTTGGCGAGTAGCAGGGGGTAGATATTGAAGTGGTGCCCAGTTTTAAGGCACCAAATCAATGTTACATCTATCTTAGATAGATAACCCCGACTTCCGAGTCTTAGGTGAATGGTCCAACTCACAATGAGGTTGAACAATTTCAAGTCAAGGGGCATATCACTACATGTGTGAAATGTAGTAGGTCAAAACCTATAGTTAGGGTCACCCTTAACTATCCGACATGCCTCCTCATAATCAAATTATCTGGCCATCCTGCTAGACTCCATTGGATCCCTCCCACAAGGATCCTCAGGATACTCATCAAGAGGTCAGTGTTGACCTCAAACTCCACACCCATAACACTGGTTCTGAACCTCAGAGCCAATGGACTGGGCTTCACTAAGTTCGCATAGAACTGGTGAATCAGTCTTGGGTAAATTTTTTGATGTATCTTAACCAGTAGGGTCAAGTGAATGGCATTAAAAGTAGGTAATACATCAAAATTACCATGACGAATAGATTTGAAGTAGATGAATCTACCTGTCATGATCTTTTTATTGCAGATAATGGATGTATACCTCTCTTTTGCAGCCAGGCTGTAGAACAGGGAGTCGTCGAGCTCTGTCCTCGTATTCTTGCTAGAGGAGCCCGCTACACTTTTCCCTTTGGAATCTGGAGCCGTAGACTTGGTGGACCTCGGCCTTGTAGGCACATAAGGTCCCCCAACGGTGATTTTAATGGATTCGATCGGTTATTTTGGAAGATAAGAGTTTTTGGGAGAAAAAAGGATTTGGGTGGAAATTAGAGATTTCAACCGTAGAAAGTTGAAATGGATGGTGTGGATAAGTATATCGAGGTGTGTATGAAGTGTTTTGATGATTTTTTTTTATCAAAAAGACGAGATTTTTTAGAGAGAGAAAGCTTAGGATTCTAAAAATGGCGTGAAAATCTGGAAAAAATGAAGAGACTATATATAGAATCGCCATACCAGTCGATTAGGTCTATTACAACTTTGAAAAATTTTAACATACCAGTGGACTGGATCAAGACACCAATCGATTGGATAAACTGGCAGAGATATACCAGTCAACTGGGTTGTTCATATTAGTCGACTGGGTAGATAACTGAATTTAAAAAAAAATGGCTCCAAACAAGGTCTAGGTTTACTAGTTGACTAGTATAGACTTACAAGTCGACTGGGAAAATAGGTAGAGACTTACCAGTCGACTAGGATAGACTTACTAGTCAATTGAACCCTTAAGAAAATTTTCAGTCTTAAGTCTTAGCACGAAATTTGATCATTTATGCCATCTTGAGTGAGGGAAATATTAAATAAGGTTTAATACTCTTTCACTATATGCAAAATATGTAAATGATGATGCAATCAAGCATACAAGTTATCATAATCTAACAATTCCATTAGCAGTCTAATTTTGCAGAAATTAGCTTCATTTAGAGGTTTTGTAAGGATGTCAGCTATTTGATCTTCTGAAGGTATGAATTCTAGTCTTATATCACCTTTTTGAGCATGGTCTCTTAAGAAATGATGTCTAATTTCTATGTATTTAGTTCTAGAGTACTGAATAAGGTTCTTGGTTAGGTTGATAGCACTAGTATTATCACAATGTATTGGGATACTTTTAAAGTTCATACTATAGTCTTCTAGCTGTTGTTTCATCCACAATACTTGGGCACAACAACTTCCAGCTGCTACATATTCTGCCTCGACGGTTGATAGTGCAATGGAGTTTTGTTTTTTGGAAAACCAAGAGGTTAACATTGCACCTAAGAATTGGCATGTTCCACTTGTGGTTTTCCTATCTAACTTACACCTAGCAAAGTCATCATTTGAATATCCTACAAGCTCAAAAGATGAATCTTTAGAGTACCATAATCCTAGGGTTTGAGCTCCTTGTAGATATCTAAGGATCCTTTTTACTGTAACTACATGTGATTCCTTAGGATTAGCCTGAAATCTAGCACACATGCATACACTGAACATAATGTTAGGTCTGCTTATAGTCAAATAAAGTAAAGCTTCTGTCATGCTTCTATAATATTTAGTATCTACACACTTACCTCCTTCATCAAGATCAAGTTTTGTAGATGTGCTAATAGGTTTGCCAAGTAGCTTTGAGTTTTCCATCCTGAACCTCTTTAGTAGGTCCTTAGTGTACTTTGATTGATTGATGAAGATACCTCCTTTCAATTGTTTGATTTGAAGTCCAAGGAAGTAGGTAAGCTCTCCCATCATGCTCATTTCAAATTCACCTTGCATGCACTTGGTAAACTCTTGACACATAGATTCATTAGTAGCAACAAATATAATATCATCAACATATATTTGGACTAGTAGAGTGTCATTTTTGTGAGTTTTTATGAAGAGGGTTGTGTCTATTTTACCTCTTACAAAGTTATTGTTAATAAAAAATTACTTAGTCTTTCATACCATGCTCTTGGAGCTTGCTTAAACCCATATAGAGCTTTAGAAAGCTTGTAGACATGATTTGGAAGACTAAGATTCTCAAATCTAAGATATTGCTAAACATAAACCTCTTCTTCTATAAAGCCATTTAAAAATGCACTGTTTACATCCATTTGAAATAATTTAAACTTATTAAAGCATGCAAAGGCCAATAACATTGTAATATCTTCTAATCTAGCTATGGGAGCATAAGCCTCATCAAAGTCTATTCCTTCTTCTTGATTATATCCCTTAGCAACTAGTCTAGCCTTGTTTCTAGTCACTATTCCATTTTCATCCATCTTATTTCTAAATTCCCATTTAGTTCCTATTATTGTATGATTCTTAGGTCTAGGAACTAGATTCCATACATTGTTTCTTTCAAATTGATTTATCTCTTCTTGCATGGAAATTATCCAATCATTATCTTTTTTGGGTTCTACAAATGTTTTAGGTTCTATTTGAGACAAATAGGCTATATACTTGCAAATATTTCTAATTGAGGAACGAGTTCTTACCCTTTATGAAGGATCACCAATCACCTGATCAATTGGATGATAATTCACATACCTACAATCTTTGGGAAGACTATCCTCTTGTTGACTTGTAGATGGTTGGTCCAATTTGAGAGTTTCTATCTCTTGATTTGTTTAAGGTGAGCTCTCATTTGGGTCAACAATCGGAGTAGGTACCTCGGTTCTTGGAACGAAATCTGCATAATCATTCAAAGAAACTTCTCTACTACTAATTGTTAGACTCATCAAGAGTTACATGTAGGGTTCTTCTACCACTAGAGTTCTCTTGTTGAAGACTCTGGCTTACTAGAGGTTGAATATCCTAAAAATATCCCTTCATCGGTCTTAGAGTCAAATTTAACCAAGTTAATTTTATTGTTATTTAAGATGAAGCACTTACAACCAAATGTACGAAAATAAGAGATATTAGGCTTTCTACCTTTCCATAATTCATACGGAGTTTTGTCAAGCATAGGCCTAATTAAAATTCTATTCAAGATATAGCAAGAAGTGTTTACTGCTTCCGCCTAAAATTATTTTGGTAAGCTATTTTCACAAAGCATTGTTCTTGCAAATTCTTCTAGAACTCTATTTTTCCTCTCAACAACTCCATTTTGTTGAGAAGTTCTAGGAGCTGAAAAATTATGATCAATTTCATTTTCATCACAAAATTTTGAAAAATTTTGGTTTTCAAATTCTTTTCCATAATCACTTCTAATGCTTGAAATACAAATTCCTTTTTCATTTTGAACCTTTTTGCAAAAGCTTTTAAATATTTTGTAAGCTTCATCCTTGTAAGCAATAAAGATAATAAATATCTTGAATAGTCATCAACAATAACAAGAGCATATTGATGGCCACCTAGACTAATGGTACTTATTAGACCAAACAAGTCCATATGCAAAAGTTCTAATGGTCTAGTAGTTGAGACTACAATTTTTGATTTAAAATAAATTCTAGATTGTTTTCCCATTTGACATGCATCACATACTTTATCTTTTTCAAATTTGATTTTGGGTAGTTCAATGACTAAATCTTTTCTTGAAATGATCTTAAGCAAATTCATGTTCATATGACCAAGCCTTCTATGCCATAGCCATGGGTTTTCACTAAATGTGGGAAAACATTTTTCATTTTCGGAATGCAAGGATTTTAAATCAACTATATAGACATTTTCATGTCTATGGCCAACAAACTTGATCTTGTTGCTCTTGATGTCTATAACTACACAATGAGAGGTTTCAAATATGACTTTGTTGCCTTTTTTCACATAGTTGACTAATGCTTAGTAAATTTGGCTTAAGGCCTTGTACTAATAACACATTATCTATGGTTGATAAATCATCACGAACCTTTTCATGCCCGATGATATTTATTTTTGTGTTATCTCCAATAGTGACATGTCCGCCATCTCTTAGAGTTAGCTCTTTGAATACACTTTTATCACCGGTCATGTGCTTTGAGCATCCGCCAACAATTATCTTTTTCTTTGGTATAGAGACATATCTATATCACACAAGGATACACAATTGTATTTTTAGGTACCCAAAATTTCTTGGGTCCTTTGGGGTTAGTCCTTGAAAATACGGTTCCTTTTGGGACCCATACTTTCTTAACAACATATGGTGTTCTATAGACATATTGTTGATGCACAATCCCAGGATGATAGTTATTAAAATTTCTAGGATGACTTAGTTGTGTATGTCTATAATTCTTAGGATAGGAGTTCCTAGGATACGTGTTTCTAATGTGAGAAATGTGCATGTTATTTTTAAGAAATGTATGATGATGATTTCTTGGATACATGCTTGCATTATTATGAGTATGCATATTATTTCTGGGATAACCATGATGGTAATTTCTAGGATATGTATAAGCATTTCTTGAATTAGCATACATATAAGCATGAGTATTTCTAGGATGTTTCATCCTTGTGTATGCATTAGAATTATTACTTCTAGACCTACTAGCATTCATTGAGTGAATGCTTTTGACCTTGCTTGTGGTCTTTGAAGTAGAGGCTTCATTCACACATGATGCTTTCATGAATAAGCTCTATTTTGGTTTTTCCTTGCCTAATGGAGAATATCCTAACCCGGATTTTCCTCCACTTAATCTTTGGCAAGATAGCACTTCATTAAGCTTTTCTTTTCCAAGCATTTGTCTAGATATTGTGTTATTCAATTCTAATATCTTCTTCTTTAAGTTTTCATTTTCATATTTAAGAAAATCTTGAGAAGAATCATAAAGCAACGAAGATAATTTATCTTTTTCTTCTCTTAGACTTATCATCTCTTTAGAAAGAGATGACACCTCTTTCTTAAGAGTAGAGTTCCTATAATCGAATTTCTTCAATTCTTCATGCATTTCATTTATGACTTCTATCAATTCTTCACTACTACTGACAATGTTATTTTTTGAAGAGGGAGAAGATAATACCTCATCATCGATTGCCATTAGAAATAGGTTGGCAATTTCCTCATATATCCAATTTCTTTATCCAAGGATTCTTCTTCTTCTTCATCATCACTCCAAGTGGTTGCAATCATTGATTTCTTCTTGAAGCTCCTGTATGGTTTGCTTGTAGCCGTACAATCGTCCTTGATGTGACTGGGCTTCTTGCATCCATAACACACAAGTGGTTCCCTTTTTGAAGTGGGATCCTTTGTGTAAGGTTTCTTGCTTTTCTCAAGAATCTATGAAATCTTTTGGTGATTAAAGTCATCTCACCATCTTCTTCGCCGCTCTCCATCTCTTCTTTCGATTATTCTTCTCTGTTGCTCATTAAGACTTTAAGAGCAATCACCCTTTTCTTCTTTTCATCATCATTGACAATAGAATTCATTTCTTCCATCTCATATGTCAATAATGACCCAAGAAGTGTTTTGACATCAAGTTTGTCGAGATCTTTAGCCTCTGTGATGGCCATCTTCTTTGCTTTCCAAGTGGGTGGCAAAGATCTTAAGATTTTTCTTGTTAGTTCAAACTCCTCAATGTTTCTACCAAAAAACTTCAAATTATTAAGAATAGTTGTGAAACGTGAGTGTTGGTATTTCTCCAAGGATTAAACGGTTGCAAGAAGGGGGAAAAATTCAGCATCAGCTGGAGGGTGTGCGCTATGGCCTAGCCTTGTGCGCCATGGTCCACAGCAGCTCCAGAAAGTCTAGCCTCCAGGCTGCGCCACGGCTCAGCCTCCCTAGGGCGCAGCGCCCAACAACTGAAGAAGAATGGTGCATTTTAACCCTGTGTGCACCGCGGCCTGCCTTGTTTTGGGCCGCGGCGCCAGGCACACTGATGCACACATGTTTCAGTTTTTTGAGTGGTGCATGGGACATGTTTAAAATGCACATGATCACTTAGGATTGATGGAGGGCCATGGTTAATTGGTCATCAAGATCTAACGGTGGATAATGACCCTCAAGATTGGTCAAAAAGTTGGTGCACTATAAAAAGGGTCACCTAGCTTCAATCTTAAAAAAAAAACAATGTGATAACTTGTGAAAAACTTTTGGTTCAAAGTGAGATCAATTGTGAGAGTGCAAATACACTAAACTTAAGAGAGATTCTATAGAGAGGCTGGTTGTTTAGAAAGAGATAGTAGAATAGAAAGGGATTCAAGGGCTTGTAAGGGGAATTTTCCCATGGTTAGTTCTTATCACTTTCTTCTTCTTCTTCTTCTTTTATTCTTTAAGAACCTGTGAGTTCTTGGAAGGGTGTTGTTGATTGTAAAGAACTCCATTGATAAGATAGTGTAGAAAGCTCGAAGGAGCTCACGCGGACGTAGGCATATTGTCGAACCTCGTCAACAAATTTCTTGTGTTCTTTTCTTTCTTGCTTTGATTGGTTGCCGTTTCTTTTCTTATACAAGTCACTCTAGACTTGGATGTTTGGAAGATCACCTCCTGGGCATCATCCAACATGGTTTCCCAATAGTGGTATCAGAGCTTGCACAGCTGGGTATCGGAGCAAGAACAGAAGGTATCAGAGCAAGACTCCAAGAATCAAAGAACAAAACTTCTTGGGTGATTCAAGAACAGAGTAAAGATCAAGATCAGATCGTATTCTTGAGGTTGATTCAAGAACAGTATTGAGATCAATCTTTGATCGTGTTCTTGAGGTTTAGAAGAAGTTGGAAAACATTTGTGGGTGCTGCACAAATTTGGGATCATCTCCGCAAGATGGGTTCAAATTTCGTTGTTGAGAAGTTTGATGGAAAAGGAGATTTTTCTCTATGGAAGCGAAAGATCAAGGCCATTCTTATGCAACAGAAGGTGGACTTGGCTATTGGAAAAGATAATGCTTTTCCAGCAAGTATCACGGAGGACCAGCGGATTGAGATGAAGAAGATGGCATACAACACCATTTTCTTGCACATGTCGGATAGTGTCACAAGGGAGTGTGGAGACTCGGATGATCCTGCTGTCATATGGAAGAAACTAGATGAGTTGTTTCTTACCAAAACTCTCCCTAACAATATTTATCTTCTTAAAAGAATCTTTGCTTTTAAAATGGATCCTAATAAAGAGTTACAAGATAATCTTGATGTTTTTAATAAACTAGTTCAAGATTTGGCTAGTTGTAGTATTAAATTCTTGGATGAACAATTGGCTATTATGTTATTAAATTCTCTTCCTGATTGTTTTGATAGTTTAATTAATGCAATTGAATATGGAAGAGATACACTAACCAAAGAAATTGTGGTCAATGCTATAAAGGCTCATGATTTCAAAGCCAAGAGTAGGGAGGCATCAAGTGGGGAAGAGTTGTTCGTAAGAGAAAGGCCAGTAACTCGGAATGGCAGTAGCATTCATGGCAACTATAGGGAGAAATCAAGAGGTAGAGGGCAAAGATATGGGAGATCGCATTCCAAACCGAAGTTTGGAGGAAGGTGATGCTTCTACCTCAATAAGGAGGGTCACTGATAGAAGCATAAATATTCATATTTAAGCCTCTTAATTTACATTTGTTAAGCTCTTTATCTATATGTTTTAGTCTATTTTACTTCACTTTTGTGTTTTACACGTTGTTATAGGGTTTTGGAGAAGAAAGAATCATTTTTGGCACTTAAAGGAAGAAAATTTGGAAATCCTGGAGCAGCTGCTGGATAAAGTAAGATCGAGCGCATCAGCGCTCGTGCGCGCGCAAAAAAGGATCGAGCGTAGCATTGCAATCGAGCGCACTACGTATGCGATCGAGCGCACATGTACGGGCGTGAACAATAAAGAGGCATAACCAGTTTTGGAAATAAAGGAGTTTTATGTTTTAGGAAAGTTTAGGGTTCCTGAGTCTTTTAGGATTATTTAACCCCTATAAACACACCTGTAAAACACACACTTCGGGGAGATCACTTCTTTTTAACTTTGGGAGAGAATTGATGCCTCTTCTCTCGGGTTTATTCTTCCCTTTATGTTTAGTTTATATATAATGTTTATCTCAGACAGCATGTGTAACTAACTCTTTATTGGGCTCGATTGAAGCCCTAGTTATGCTTTCCCATATATTTATTCATTGATTATTTCTGCCAATAGCCTTTATTATGTTGCTTAACTTGATTAATGCCTGTGTTTATTTAAATTCCTCATATGTATGTGTATGGCCAACATATGCATATGGTATGGATTGGTTAGTTAGATCAATTTGGATGACCGAGTCTTGGGTCTAACAATAGTAACAAAAAATATCCACACTAGATTCTTGGGATAATCAACATGGGAAACCGGGAGTAGACACCATGCCCTAAGTCTCATGTGGTTGTCGATTTTCACAGCCCTTATGCTTTCTTTAGGAACAACTCAGTAGATACAATGCTGAATCCCTAAAGAAAGAAAAGAGTTAGAGTAGATACCATGCCTAACTCGTTGCTTAGGGAAATCAATAGCTTAAGGAGTAGATACCATGCCCTTAGGTTGGCGACCATTAGGTATACATGATAAGGCTAGTACACTGATACATTACACATTGGGAAAGTATGACTAGTGGTGGATATCAAAGCCCTATGTCTTTATTATTATTAAATCACATTCAATAGTTACTTCCTTCTTTTTACTTTGAAGAAACTAATTCTAAAACCGAACTTTACCAATCCCTGTGGAGATGATCTTGCATTCGTACACTATGCTACTGTTGACCTTGTGCACTTGCAAGTAAAATGAGTGCAATTATTTGCTCATTTATTTAGGTAAATAAACGCCTAACAGTCACTGCAAGAAAGATTGCAAGAAAAGGTTGTGGGATGAGAGAGGGATAAGCTATACCAACATTGGAGAGGCTTCGGTTGCCAAAAGAGAACAGCAAGATGATGTTGTTGTTGTGTGCTCAAATGTGAGCAGGAGGCAAGGCAGCGAGAAATGGATTCTGGATTCTGGGTGTACTTATCACATATGCCCTCATAAGGAATGGTTCAAGAATTTCAAGGAGACCAATGATGGAAGGGTTTTCTTAGGGAATGACAATTCTTGCCAAGTATAGTTGAGGATGTTTGATAGAGTCACAAGGCTGCTGCGAAATATAAGGTATCTCCCGGATTTAAGGAGAAATTTGATCTCATTGGGGCAGCTGGATTCCATGGAGTATACATACAAAGCTGAGGGAGGAAAGATCAAGGTAACCAAGGGTTCTTTGATAGTGATCAAAGCAGCAATCAAAGACGGACTTTATGAGATGATTGGTGAGACAGAAATCAAGGATCAAGTAGCAAGCTTGATGGTTGAGATGGATAAGGTAGCACTTTGGCACAATCTCTTGAGACATATGAGTGAAAAAAGGGCTGCAAGTTCTCAGCAAGGATGGTCTACTTGGTGGTGACAAAGTAGAGACTCTGGATTTCTGTGAGAGTTGCATTCTTGGGAAGAAACATCGGGTCAGCTTCAACACCATAGTGCACAAGTCTAAAGGGATTCTTGACTACATCCATGTAGATCTTTGGGGACCAGCAAGGACACTAATACAGGGAGGTAATCGTTACTTTCTGTCTTTAATTGATGATTATTCAAGAGTGGTTTGGGTTTATTTGCTTAAAAATAAATCAGATGCTTTGAATAAATTTGTAGTGTGGAAAAAGTTACTGGAGACTCAAATAGGCAGGTAGTTAAGGTGTTAAGAACCGATAATGGCTTAAAATTTTTTAATAATGATTTTGATAAATTCTGTGAATTAAATGGAATTTTAAGATATAGAACGGTTATGAAAACCCCTCAGCAAAATGGAGTTGCTGAGAGGATGAATAGAACCCCTATGGAAAAGGTTAGGTGCATGTTAATTGGGTCCGGCTTACCAAAATATTTTTGGGGAGAAGCTGTGTCTACAGCTGCATACTTGGTTAATAGATCACCCTCTAGGGCTTTAGACCTTAAAACTCCCATGGAGATGTGGAGTGGAAAACCCCCTGAGTTGAGCAACCTTAGGACTTTTGGGTGTGCTGTTGTGAGTTTTAAATTACTCGCAAGCGCACGAGTCGTTTGCAGTATAGCGTTGTGCAAGTGCGAGGTCGAATCCACAGGGAATTGCGTTGTGAAAGTATATTTTCAATCTAAACTAACTCTATCTTAACCTAGTTCCAAATTTCAGAATGATATTGCAAAATAAATTAAAACTAAACTAAGTTGATTTAAAAACTAATAAAAAAGCACTAAGGTTTCCGAATCCACCCCACCGAATTTAAGCATACATGTTCTAAAAATATAGCCTATCAAAACATTCAATGAATCCAACTATAAGACAAAAAACAAAGAATATCCCAACTAAACCAAAAGCACCCGATGTATCTGCTCTTAACAAATCACAAAGGGAATCCAATTTAATCGAAAAGCATTCAATGTATCCATCATATGAAACACAAAGAAAATCCAACAGACAATTTAAACTCAATCAATTATAAGATTAACTCAAATAATTGACAGAACATTTATACTAAAAATTGTCAGATTTGTACAAGCAAATCTGAACTACTACGCCAAACAACGGCGGGGCTTCATCTTCAACCTTAGCTGAAGAGTCTAGCCACTCATAACTATAAAACTATAATAAAAAGTGCTAAACATTTAAACTAAAACAACTGAATATAAAGAAATAAATAAACAACTTTACATGGGAGAAATTCCACTCGCTGACGGGCGGCGCTTCCCCTCGTGGTAGCAATGCCTTCGGGATCCACCAGAATGTTGGCAGACATCCACCGGTAAACACCAAAGTGGCTCAGGAATTGTACACTGAATGATGAAGCCAGATGGTGTTTATATAGGGGAAGACCCGGAGCAATATGGGTTGCAGATTCGATGTGGGATACTGCCCGTGTGCGATCGATCGCAGTGTGGTGCGATCGATCGCAGGTGCGCTCGATCGCATATCTCGTGCGATCGATCGCGTTGTCTCCAGAAGCTTCACATCTCCTGAATTGCTTTATTTTCTCCACAAACCTGTAAAAATACACAAAACACAAGAAAAACGTAAAATAAGGTGAAATACTACTAACTAAGAGCATAACAAATATAAGTTAAGGGTCTAAAATATGCAATATTTAAGACTCATCAAATACCCCCAAACTTATATTTTGCTAGTCCCTTCGCAAAACAAAATAAAAGACTCAATGAAAAACAAAGAACATAAAGATAAAGTCATCATTCATGGTATCCAAAAATTTAAGGAGCACACATCACCATGATATTCATTCATAAGCAAGCTTAAAAAGATAAACCCATCTTCGCAATGAATAGAAATGTTAAAATCTAATTACTTACAAAAGGCAAGATAAGGCATCACAAGCTTGAATCAGTGTAAGGTGAATTAGCATATAAAAATGAAGCTTCCAAGTAACTCTAATATGTAAGGTCTCCATGTCTCAAGATTCACCGAATTTCCCATCAAAAATGAATGAAAAGGCATAGTTTTTATTTTATTCTTTTTTTTTTTTAATAAGGCACGACTATGTTTAGTTCCCTTAAGCTTTCTAATTGACCCATGTAGCGAGTGTTAAGTCAATGACTCCCAAACCAGGTGGCTTTAGGGCATTAGGTGTAAAGACACCCCTAAGGACTTACTAACTCGAGTCAAAAAGGCTACGAAATTAAACCGACCTTAATGTTACCAAGCAAAATTCCACCTTTTGACGTGAACACTCACTGCTTACTGAGGCAAGAGGTCCAGTTACTCAGCGAAAAGTTTATTGATAATTTTTTTTTTAATATTTTCCTATGCCCAAGAGTTCATCCAACAAGTCATCCAGATTCAGTTAAGATAAGGAAAAATACACATTAAAATCACGTGTCATACTTCACATAATTTGTGCTAATATGCTCGTGTTAGATTAGATCAAACATGTGAATTCTCAAATGTCTAAGGTAAGTAACTAAATTTTAAAATTTATCACCAGATCATGTGTTCAAAATGTTTAGCTCACCAATGACATCACATCACAGAAAATGTTTAGATCAACCAAAATTTCACGATAACATGAGCATGCATTTATCTCTATGATGAAAAGACAACAAATTAGGACAAAGTGTGTGATGTGTCTCCCATACCCCCAAACTTAAATTATACATTGACACCAATGTGTGACTAATATGGAAAGAGCTTACCTGAGATATGGAGAACTATCTGGACTGGTATGGCTTATAGCATACCCCCAAACTTGAACTGAAGTACACTTTGTTCCTGAAAAATAAAAACTGGAAAACAAAAAATACTGGAAACAAACATTAATCATAAAAATGCAAAATAGTAAATAAACAATAGAAAAGATAAGCTGTGGGGTGCCTCCCATGAGCGCTAAGTTTAACGTCTTCAGCCAGACCCAACATTAGTAAACAGGCCCAACTAACCTCTCAACCATCTGATCAATAAATGGGAATGAAAAATGATCAGGCCTCGTGGCAGCATTCAATTTATGGTAGTCTAGACACTTTCTCCATTTTGACTGCACTCGAGTTGGAACCAACTCGTTGTCTTTATTTACTACCGTAAATTCAGCACGTTTGGGCACGACTGGAATCTGGCTCACCCACTTGCTATCAGAGATGGGATAAATGATCCCTGCCTCTAACAGCTTAATATCTTCCGCCCTCACAACCTCTTGCAAAGCAGGGTTAAGCCTTCTTTGTGGCTCCCTCGATGGCTTGGCATTCTCCTCCATATGTATCGTGTGTATTACCAACGAGGGGTTGATTCCCTTAACATCCTCAATAGTCCAGCCTATAGCTTCCTTATGCTCTCTTAAGATGTCCAATAATTTCTCCTTTGGAGCATCACCCAAATCTAAAGCTATCATTATAGGCAAAGAATCTACTGGACCTAGGAACTTATACTTAAGATTGTCCGGTAAAGGCTTAAGTTCCTTCTTGGGGGGTTCAGGTGTTGTGGTTTCCTCCGTCTCACTGATCTTTTGAGGAGCAGACTCCAAAGTAGCATTTTCTTGCTCAAATAACTTATCTAAATCCAAATCGTGTTCAAATTGAGTAAAGCATGCCTCCAAAATGTCCTCAGACTTCCCTTCTTTCTTGGGCGCTTGTAGTCTCTCAGGGTAAGGCGTTTTAGGTAAAAACGACCTAGAGAGATCATTAATAATAGGTGTGGCTGTAGATGGCTCAGCATCTCTCTTCTCATTGTTGCCACTTTCTTGCCCTTGGTGCATAGCAGGGTTCTCTTCCACTTGATTGTGCACTTGTCTCCTAGACCTCAATGGGACAATTGATTGCACTTGTTCCTGCCAGTGCATAGGAGTTAATAAATTTCCCACCGCAAACTGTTCCTTTGGGTTAGGATCAGTTTGACTGGGGAACGTTCCTTCCTCTCCTTCACCCATGTAACTTGCGATTTGATCAATTTGACTCTCTAGTGTGGCAATCGCTTGGGTGTTTTCTATTGTTGCACTCATCACTTCACTCATAGATTGGCTAGTCGTTTTCATGAAATCATTGAGAGCGTCCTCTAATGACTGTGAAACTGACGCTGGCACTTGAATGGGAGCTTGGTAAGTAGGTGATGGTGCTGGATAAGCTGAGTGACCATAACTTGGAATTGGTGGAGGAAATTTGGGAGGGTATTGATTGTGAGCATGATAAGGGTCTCCTCCCTGATTCCTCAGTTGGTTCTGCGTCCATGAAACATTAGAGTGGTCCCACCACCTTGGATTGTATGTTTCAGAGTAAGATCCATTTGATTGCCAACAACACTCATTGAAAGCATTCATTTGTTCCATGGGATACTCGGCAAAAGCCGGCATTGATGGACAATTCTGTGCTAAATGCAGAGGACTAGCATAGATGGAACAACTATCAACATTGAATATGTTGGCAGCATTGAGGGACGGGCCGATCATTTTAATGAAATCCTTGAGGGCATCCTCTAAAGACTGTGAAACCGGCGCTGGATTCATCCACATTTTTTTTAAATTAAATTAATTTTTTTTAAAAAAAATTGATAACTAACTAGTAGAAAAATAAAATCAATTCAGACAAAAAATTTTCACAAACCAAACAATTCCCCGGCAACGGCGCCAAAAACTTGTTGTGAATTTTAAATTACTCGCAAGCGCACGAGTCGTTTGCAGTATAGCATTGTGCAAGTGCGAGGTCGAATCCATAGGGAATTGTGTTGTGAAAGTATATTTTCAATCTAAACTAACTCTATCTTAACCTAGTTCCAAATTTCAGAATGATATTGCAAAATAAATTAAAACTAAACTAAGTTGATTTAAAAACTAATAAAAAAGCACTAAGGTTTCCGAATCCACCCCACCGAAGTTAAGCATACATGTTCTAAAAATATAGCCTATCAAAACATTCAATGAATCCAACTATAAGACAAAAAACAAAGAATATCCCAACTAAACCAAAAGCACCCGATGTATCCGCTCTTAACAAATCACAAAGGGAATCCAATTTAATCGAAAAGCATTCAATGTATCCATCAGATGAAACACAAAGAAAATCCAACA
This sequence comes from Bretschneidera sinensis, assembly GCA_023935145.1. Lineage (NCBI taxonomy): Eukaryota > Viridiplantae > Streptophyta > Magnoliopsida > Brassicales > Akaniaceae > Bretschneidera > Bretschneidera sinensis. The sequence continues at coordinate 52,015,670 of CM043704.1, forward strand.
GACAATTTAAACTCAATCAATTATAAGATTAACTCAAATAATTGACAGAACATTTATACTAAAAATTGTCAGATTTGTACAAGCAAATCTGAACTACTACGCCAAACAACGGCGGGGCTTCATCTTCAACCTTAGCTGAAGAGTCTAGCCACTCATAACTATAAAACTATAATAAAAAGTGCTAAACATTTAAACTAAAACAACTGAATATAAAGAAATAAATAAACAACTTTACATGGGAGAAATTCCACTCGCTGACGGGCGGCGCTTCCCCTCGTGGTAGCAATGCCTTCGGGATCCACCAGAATGTTGGCAGACGTCCACCGGTAAACACCAAAGTGGCTCAGGAATTGTACACTGAATGATGAAGCCAAATGGTGTTTATATAGGGGAAGACCCGGTTCAATATGGGTTGCAGATTCGATGTGGGATACTGCCCGTGTGCGATCGATCGCAGTGTGGTGCGATCGATTGCAGGTGTGCTCGATCAAATATCTCGTGCGATCGATCACATTGTCTCCGGAAGCTTCACATCTCCTGAATTGCTTTATTTTCTCCACAAACCTGTAAAAATACACAAAACACAAGAAAAATGTAAAATAAGGTGAAATACTACTAACTAAGAGCATAACAAATATAAGTTAAGGGTCTAAAATATGCAATATTTAAGACTCATCATGTGCTGCATATGCACATCAAAAGGATGATAAACTTAACCCAAGGTTTAGAAAATGTGTATTTCTAGGGTATGGTGATGGGGTTAAGGGGTATAGGTTGTGGTCCTTAGAACCAAAAGGAAGGAAACTCATAATAAGTAGGGATGTTATTTTTAATGAATTGTTACTTCCCTATTTAGAAAAAACTAACCCTGCAGGGGATAGTGAGCAAACCAGTCCAGAATTTATGAAGCATAGCATCAAAGAGAATTCAGCTCAGGTAGAGCAAGGAAGGCAAGAGGGTTCGGACTAAGTAGAGCCCATTGATGAAAGCCAAGCTTAGGACACTTAAGAGGAGGCTGAACTAGAAGAGGATGATGCAGCAAGTCTAAATAACTACCAGCTCACAAGGGACAGGGAAAAGAGGGTGGTTAGACCACCTTTGAGATATAGGTTTGCAGATGCTAATGTAGCAGCTCCTTGGACAGAAAGAGGAATGGTTGAACCAGAAAATAACATGGAAGCCATGGAATGTAAGGATTAGTCAAAGTGGCAGCTAGCTATAGAGGAATAAATGGATTCTTTGAGGAAGAACAACTCTCAGGAATTAGTGCCTAAACCAGAAAAACATAGAGTTGTGGATTGTAGATGGATCTACAAGATCAAAGAAAGGAACACTCCAGGGGATGAAGTCCGGTATAAAGCTAGGCTGGTGACGAAGGGGTTCACACAAAGAAAAGGCATGGACTTCATCAGTTGTGAAATACAAGACGATCAGGATAGTGTTAGCATTGGTGGTCTAATTCAATTGGGAAATCGAGTAAATGGATGTGAAGACAGCACTCTTACATGGAGAGCTTGATGAGACCATTTGCATGAGGCAACCCGAAGGCTATGAGGAAGGAAGGTAGGGAGATTTGGTGTACCAACTGAAGAAATCTCTATATGGCCTGAAGCAATCACCTGGGCAATGGAATAAAAGGTTTGATTCCATTGTAACCAGCCTGGGTTTCATGAGGAGCTACTATGATTCGTGCTTATATTACATAAGGCACAAGGTGTACGAAGTGGTGATCATCCTGATCTATATTGATGATATGTTGCTGGTTAGGAGAAGCATGGAGAGGATAAGAAAATTGAAGGCTCAACTCAGTGAGGAGTTTGAGATGAAGGATCTTGGCCATGCACAGAAGATCCTTAGGATGTGTATTATCCAGGAAAGGGAGAGAAATAGATTGAAGATCTCTCAAACTTCCTACATAGAGAAGATGATATCTAAGTTCTTTATGGAATATAGCAAACCAGTAAAGGTTCCCCTTGTTGGTCATTTCAAGTTCTCCAGAGATCAATGTCTAAGATCGAATAAGGAGAAGAAGGAAATGGAAAAGGTCCCCTACTCTAGTGTGGTTGGTTCTGTAATGTTCACCATGGTAAGCACTAGACCTGATATTGCTCATACAATAAAACTGATATTGCTCATGTAATAAGTGTCCTCAGTAAGTTTATGAGTAATCCCGGACAAAAAACTTATTGGCTTGGGATAAAGTGGCTACTAAGGTACTTGAAGGGAAGCCCAGATGTGGGGCTGGTTTATAAGAAGAGAGGTAAGTCCATCTGCCTTGAGGGTTATGTTGATTCAGACTATGGAGCAGACCGGGATAAAAGGAGATCGATTACTTCCTATTTCTTCAACTTAAATGGATGTTGTGTAAGTTGGAAGACTCAGTTGTAGCAGGTGGTAGCACTTTCAACAACCGAGGTTGAGTACATAGTAGCTACGGAAGCCATCAAGGAGGCTATATGGTGCAAAGGGTTGCTGGAAGAGTTGAAGGTACTAAAGGAGCAGGTCGTGGTGTACTCGGATAGCCAAAGTGCATTGCATTTGTGTAAGAATCTGGTGTTCCATGATAGGACAAAGCACATGGATGTTCAGTACCATTTCATTTGGGAAAATTTTACGAAAGGATGCATCCATATGGACAAGGTAGCCACAGAAGAAAATCCTACTACCTTTATGTAAGTTCAATCATTGCCTTGGACTTCTTAGGATTGGAGTTGGTTGATATGGTGACTTAAGATGAGTTTGGATCCTGAGTTCTCTGCACAATGGGTTCGGGTTTAATTGCTTAGACAAAGGTAGAGATTGTTGGTATTTGTCCAAGGATTAAAGAGTTGTAAGAAGGGGGAAAAATCAGCATCAAGTGGAGGGTGTGCGCCGCGGCCTAGCCTTGTGCACCGCAGCCCAAAGCAGATCCAGGAAGTCCAGTCTCTAGGCCATGCCATGGCTCAGCCTCTCCAGGCCACGACACCCAGCAACTGAAGAAGAATGGTGCATTTCAGCCCTGTGTACGCCGCGGCCTGCCTTGTTCTGGGCCGCGGCGCCAGGTACACTGATGCAAACATGTTTCAGTTTTTTGAGTGGTGTGTGGGACATGTTTGAAAAGCACAGGATCACTTATGATTGATGGAGGGCTATGGTTAACTGGTCATCAAGATCTAACAGTGGATAATGACCCTCAAGATTGGTCAAGAAGTTGGTGCACTATATAAAGGGTCACCTAGCTTTAATCTAAAAAAAAACAATGTGATAACTTGTGAAAAACTTGTGATTGAAATTGAGATCAATTGTGAGAATGTAAAGACACTAAACTCAAGAGAGATTCTGTAAAGAGACTGGTTGTTTAGAAAGAGAGAGTATAATAGAAAGGGATTCAAGGGCTTGTAAGAGGAATTTTCTTGGGAAAATTCCAGGGTTAGTTCTTATCACTTTCTTCTTCTTTTTCTTCTTCTTCTTCTTCTTTTGTTCTTCAAGAACCTGTGAGTTCTTGGAAGGGTGTTGCTGATTGTAAAGAACTCCATTGATAGGATAGTGCAGAGACCTCGGAGGAGCTCACGGGGATGTAGGCATATTGCCGAACCTCGTCAACAAATTTCTTGTGTTCTTTTCTTTCTTGCTTTGATTGGTTGCTATTTCTTTTCTTATACAAGTCACTCTAGACTTGGGTGTTTGGAAGATCACCTCCTGGGCATCATCAAAGGTGGTTTCTTAACAGTGAGTGCATTTGAGAAATTATTTCGTTAGGAGACATTCTAAAAGATTCATATTCAGATACTAGCATATAGATTTTTGATTTTTTAACTTCATTAGTTCCTTAATATGTAACTAGCAATTTATCCCATATCTCCTTAGCCGAAACACATGCATAGATTTTATTATATTCAGATATATCTAAAGCATAGTATAAAATGCTTGTGGCTCTACTATTGAGAGATATCATTCTACAATCCTCATCATTAAACTCAATTTTGAGCTTAAGCATTGTATGATTGATTTCTCCAATAGTTATTTTCTTTGTGGTAATTCTAGGTCCTTCCTCAATGACTCTCCATAGATTATAATCTTGTCCTTTGACAAATATTTTCATCATGTTTTTCAAATAGTTATAGTTGGAGCCATTGAACAAGGGAGGCCTAGTGTAGGAATGTCCCTCAGAATAGCTATTTGCTGCCATCGGATCAACTTAAGGATTTTAAGCCTAAAATTGAGAACGAGGCTCTGATACCAATTGTAGACTGAGGTTTCAACCCAAGAAGGGGGTGAATTGGGTTTATTTTCACTAATTAATTACAAATTTATAAAAACAGATAAATCCACAAGTAAGTAAATAAGTAATGTGCTGTAAACAAAAGAGTTTAAGGAATAGAAGATGCAAACTCAGTTCATAATGGTTCGAAAATATCAGATTCGTTCCGACCCTACATCCACTCTTTTTAAGGAACCTCCTTGAGGCAATCCACTAAAACTCTTAGTCGTGTAACTTCACGGGTGTTGCATAAACTGTAAAAACAGTCCCTTCCTCTCGGAAGCTTATCCCTTCCTTTCAAAAGCTAATCTCTTTCTTTCGGAAGCTAATCCCTTTACAATAAATATGAGTTATTGCAAAGTAAATGGTAGAGAGACAGAAATAAATGTTTATACAAATAAATAATATCTTTCTTTCAAGGTAAAGCTTGAAGAATGGCTCAACAATAAATATTTCAAAGCTTTTGTGTATTAATGAGCAAAAACTTGATTGAATGTGTAATCTCCTCTTCTTAAATGCTCAATAGATTGGGTTTATATAGCTTTGAATTAATATGGTCGTTTGACACTGACTTGGTACATTTTGGCACACTGAATGCTCAGGTCTGGCGCCATAACGATCATATTTTTCAAATTACCAGTCGACTGGGTCAGGTGAAAAGTCTCACCTTTAAGACTTTGAAGAGTACCAGTCGACTGGGTTGTTATTACTAGTCGACTGGGGACAGTCTATCCAAAAACCAGTCGACTAGTATGAAGCACTCAGTCGATTGGGGACACATTGTCTAAAACACCAGTCTTCTGGTATAAGTACCCAGTCGATTGGGTTGCCCTTCAACCCAGTCTTTCATTCTTTGAAATGTTTTTGACTTATAAACGTTTGAATAAATAGTTTTGTTAACATGTTTTTTCAAAAGGAGCCATAAGACAAGCTATTTACCTGAACAGGTGAGATTTACAACTTGTTTCAATACCTTAATCCTATACTAGATCTTCTGTCTTGACTTGATGTCTGATTCTGGTTGGGTTTTTGCAACTTGATTCTTGGTTGTATGCTTTTATCATTTAAGACACTTAGATAGCACTGTTATTATATGTAGACTTTTGTTTTGTCATCATTAAAATTTAGATGAGGGTCAACAATATATTTCTTCTCGCATTCTAATTCAATCATTTATCAATTTCTCTTAATAAATAAATTATCAAGCTATTTTTTGTTAATACATATATCTCATATATTTTATCAATTTAATATTTTTAATTTAATATTATCATAAAGTTAATATCATATCAACAATCAATAATATAATTATTTATTATGTCATCATTTCTATTTATTTATCATCAAATTATCTTATTATAAGGCTCGTTTTTCAATCATTTAAAAATCAAAACTGATTCTTTAGCATCTCAGCCATTAATAATAAATATTAAAAACAAATATAATGCATTAATTTAAATTATCTTTCTTTTTTTATTCTTTTTTTCTCATCAGATCATTTCATATTATCATCTAGGAACATCTTCCCACATGTCAACAAGTTTCAGCCAGCCCAGCTACCTTCCTGGTCTTCTCAGCCAAACAAGCTGCCGTCCTGATCTTCCCTTTTATGCATATGAGCAATAACATGCAAGCAAGCATACATCAAAGCATTCAATTTAACTATCTAGCTCTTTCTCAAAATTATTATCTTATCATATTTATTAAACTGTCTCATTATATATCTTATCAATTTTTCAATCATATTTTCAGAAATTTCATATAACTTCTCAACATATTTTTCATTAATCCGTCATTTTTCAAAATATAAATTCTTATATAATTAATTTTCAACACATTATTTAATCCCTAATCAATAAGTCAATAAACTATCATACATAACAGAAAATACATCATCTAATCATTATAATTTAACAATTCATTCAAATATCATAAATTCATATTGTTATTGGTTTCAATTGCTAAAAGTAAATCTAACTCACTACCTAGCACTTAAAACTATCGTGGATTACCTCATTGTCTTTCTTGCTTATTTCAGCAATTTCTTGAGATTGATGATAACCAACACATAATCATAAACTTTCATATATCTTACTATTTCATAACTTAATTCAAATAATATAATTATTTAGTTATAAGTCTTATTGGAAATTTAACTCAAATATGATAAAATCTGACTATTGTAATTAGATGACTGTTATTATCTCTAATTTTCTATATAAAATTTTACTAAAGAAAATTAGATTAGAAGAAGAAAAGAAACGAAACTCTCGTAAGAATGACACTGAAAGTGAAAAGCTTTCTTAAGCTTTGTTCTTTTTTTTTTTAATATGCATTATTTTATTATTTCTTTTAAGTGTCTTCACATGTCTTCATGCTTAGAACTTACTTCACCATTTACCTTTGCCACATTTTTTTAAACATTTTTTTATTATTAATTTGTTAAAAGTATAAAGCTTCTTTTATTATTTCATGTGAACATGGTAAGACTTCATGTTCTTAAACCGTTTGCCCTTTTTTTTACTTTTTTTAATTATATTATTATATTATTATAATATTAAAATATTAATATCATCATCATTAATCACATGAACTCATCATGGACTTCTCAAATCATGTTTTTTCTTTTTTTGTTGTTTGCACCTAAGGTTCACATAGTGAACAAGTCTTCACCGTTTGAATATAAGAAATGCATGATAGATTTAATTATTATTTTATTCTTTCGTTGTTAGGATATGATAAGGTGTAGTAATTTGGTGTCAACAAAATGTTGCAACACTTATTTATAGTCCATTCTTATTAGTTTATTTGTCTTCTCATGACCAAGTTAGTGGATAATGGTCCATTTAAATCATTATTTATAGTATTTTTTATTAATTCAAATTTTTTACAAATCTTTCCATTCTTAAATTCAATTACACAAATACACATCTAACAAATAGACTTAAATCCCAACATAAAAAAAAAAAATCAAATATATCCATTTACACATATTTTTTAAATTTTTGAGTTAATATTGCTTCAAACTTTAGTTTTAAATTTTATATGTATGCATGATAATCATAATATAAATTTAAATGTTATATCATTACCCTTGGGGTAGGGATAATAAAATTATTTAATTTCAAACTTCCAATTTAATAATTTCAGCTCTTCTAACTCCTTCCAATAAAATTCTCAATATCATTTTTTAAAAATTATTTCAAATCAATAGTAAATCTTTCATGTATATATTATTTAATTCCATGTAATAGTTATCAAATTACTTTTTTACCCTTACTTTAATAACACAGGTATTACAGTTATCCCTCTTGTCTTCAAGTCTAAAATCATTGTTTGGTGTGAATAACATAAAGTATGTCCTGGTATGGAAGAATTTCATGAGTTTAGTTGGAATGTAACCGCCAAAGTGGCATTTTCAGTTAGATTTGTGGACTATCAACCTTGTACAGTAATGGGATGTCTTTGATTCTAGTGTATGGTCATACATCCAATGGTGGTGATTATGTATTGAAATTGAGAAGGTACATAGGAAGTATATAATTGAAAAGTGATTGCTTAAAAGGTCTATACACCCAAAGGTTGTATATTTTTGAAGTTTGGAATAGATTTTCATAGCTGCTACTATGTGGAGAGTTTCATTATTGTATGTCATGAATTATGCCCATCGGTGTTTACATGATGATGCATATGAGATCTCATAACACGTAATTTTATAGTTTTAAAGTACATGTTACTCTACAAATTGCTAATCTTATTGCATTGTTTAACTATTACAGTCACCTTCCCTATCAACAACAACATGGTAACTATAGAGGTTCCTACCGGGTTAAACTTCAAGAAATGAAAAGAGGATGTAGACTTTGCCATGGAGATAACAGATGTGCATTCATCGCTGGTCATAGATAGGCCATCATATCTCACTTCTACTAGTACTGAGGATGAGAAGATGGTTCATTTTAAATGAGTGAAGAGTAATCAGATATGTCTATTGTCCATAGGGAGGTTAATCCAACATCACCTAAAAGTAGTTTACCTATTGAGTGTACTTCTATGGTGTTCATAACTGTTGTAGCACTTAGGTATCATGTCTCATTGAATACTGAGACTGGGACACTTCTGCAGCAACTCTTCTCTATGAGGTATGATGGCTAGGGATTATATTATCCGTATGGTGGATTACCAAACCAAGCTAAAAGCTCTTAATGTAACTCTTTCTAATCCTTGTATAGTTTACCAAGCCTTAAACACTTACTCTTGAGTTTGGTATAATAAAAACCAACTACAATTCCCAAGATGAAACTTGGAACATAAATGACCTGATTTCCAGAATGGTTGTTGAATAAGAGAAACTGAAGAAAGAGAAGACAAATAGCTCTATATGCTTCCAATTCCAATACCAAGAAAGGCAAGAAACCTGAAAACCTAAACTCCTAAGACAGTTCTAATACCAATAAGGAATCCGATCAGCCTAGTAATGTAGAGGGTCCTAAGAAAGCTGTATTTAAGAAAACAAAAGAATTATGCTTCTTTCGTAGGAAGAAAGATTATCTAAAGAATGATTTCACCAAATTCAAGTCTTGGTTGGCTAAACGTGAGCATACATGTAATGACTTATTGGCCCTTGTCATTTGTGAACCCAATCTATCTAAGGTCTTATTGAGTTCATGGTGGCTAGATAACATTAATTGGACTTTTGGGTTTTATTTTAAATGGGCTAAATAATTAGTCTAGTAAGTGAGAGATACAATGGGCTTAGCAAAGTGATTAATTATCTGTGGGCCTAGTACTCTAAATGTCTATCATATAAGCTAGCTAGTGTGGGCCATAGTTGACCTTATGAGTCTATAATGAGTGGGCCATTTGGATAGCTATATAAAGTAAAAGGCCAGTGTCTCCCTTCATGCTCTCAACTTTTCCTGTAAAGAGAGAAATACAACTTATCTGTGGAAAAGCTTCTCTCATCAAAAGCTAGTGACTTAAGGAGAGTTCAGGAGGGGAAGTACTGTGACCTTTGGAGGATCTGTTCTTGGTACCTATTGAAAATTCCGGATGGATCCTAAACAGGGTATTCAGCTTCTTTCTATCTAACTTTTAAGGTGTTCTTAATTCAAATTTGGTAATCATTAGGATGGTGTAATTTCATGTTGAGATTTAATTCCTACGCCTCTATCCTAGATACTTTCTTTGATATTTTCTCCCTGAGCTGTTAATATGCAAGAAATTTCTAGTCAAGGCCATTTCTGATTGCTGAACTACTTGATCTACAACAACTAAGCTGGTACATATCCATTGAGTAAATGTCATAGACATACATAAACATGCACTTATATATATTTATCCAAAAAGAAAAAGCACTTGTACACCTTATGTTTCCTTTTCCCCCTTTCTTTGTTGGAAAAGATATATTTTCAAACCTTAAAAACGAGCAACAACTGAAGTGAGAGCTATCTGATAGTTTATTACTTAACATACTGCACAAGAACAGGTATCTGTACATAGAGAAAGCCGTGCACATGCACATGCAAAGAAGATATTCAATTCGAAGTTTGTTTAATAGCTCTGCAAGAATTTTTCCCTCATAACTCAGTCTTGATTCAAGCTCAAGAAGGCTCCAGAAAATATTGTAGAGCAATAATGAAAAAGAAGAAAGAAACAAAAAAACAAAACTGATTTTATTCTTACTTGTCTCATCTATTTACAAGTAGCCTATTTATAGTTTTGATAATACTATAGTAAGATTATAAAAACCAAGAGAGATCAAGAGTGGTTAGTAGTTATACAGTTGTAACTAACTCTGACAGATTAAAAGATTCCAACAACTTCTAACTGAATTTTGAATTACAACTCCCTTATTCTTCACATGTCATAATCCTTGAATTTATTAGGATGTTTCTTTACCCTTGAAGTAGTTCTTCTAGGTGTCTCTTCTCCCAGCTCCTCTCCACTTGTCCTCTACATTTGTTCTTCCCCATTTTGTTCTGTGTTGTTGGAATCAGTGTTGTTATCATGGCATCCCCCTTTGAAAAACACCTTGTACTCAAGGTGGAGGGTCGAATGTAGTTTCATAAATTCTTCATAATCTTCCCAAGAAGCCTCCTCCAAAGGCAAATGATTCCATTGAATAAACCACTGATCTATCCATTTATTTTGCCTCTTGACTGTCCTTTATCCTATAATTGCCAAAGGAAAATATTGAGGCCTGATATCTGTGCTTTCAAGAGGTAAGGATACTGTAGTTGTCTGACTGAAGGGACCTTTAAAAGGTTTGAGTTTGCTATGGAAAACTGGATGTATTCTTGAAGCTTCTGGTAATTGGAGTTTATAGGCCACATTGCCAATCTTCTTGTCCACTACAAAAGGGCCATAGAATTTCTGTGAAAGCTTGTGAAATTTCCTTACGGTCATGGTGCTTTGTCTGTATGGTTGTAATTTTACCATCATCAAGTCTCCTTCCTTAAATTGCAGCTCAGTTCTATGTTGATCACTAAATTCATTGAAAACTTTTTCCCTGCTATGCAAATCTTGATCTAATGGTTCCAAAGGACTTATGCCTTTGCAATATGCTGGAATAAAGGGAGGTTGTCTTCCATAAACAGAAGCAAAAGGAGTCATAGATATATCAGAGTGATATGAAGTATTATAGTGCCATTTTGCCCAAGGTAAGAAGAAAAACCACTACGCGTAGGCTTGTCAGATACAAAACTTCTCAAATACATCTCTAAATATTTATTAACCACTTTTATTTGTCCATATGTTTGAGGATGATAAGAAGAACTCATCTGTAATTGAGTACCATGTAGTTTGATAGTTCTTGCCAGAAGTTACTAAGGAAAATGTTGTCTCTATCACTGACTATGGATATAGGAAATCAATGTAATTTGCAAACTATAATCATGAAAATAGTAGCGACTTTAGAAGCATTATAAGTAATTTTGTTAAATGAGCATATTTAGACAACCTGTCCACTACTGTTAGAATTGTTAGAATTTAAGAGAGTAGAGAGATGTGAGAATTGAAGAGAGTAAAGAGATTTTACAAATGCTTACTTGAGTTCATCTTATTGAGAATACAATTAAGAGTATATATAGGTTGTTAAAGGAAAAAGACATTCCTTAAAACAAGGAAGGAAACATGGTCTAAAGTAAGCCTTAAAATAAGGAAGGAAACATGGCCTAAAGTAAGCCTTAAAACAAGGAAGGAAACATGGTCTAAAGTAAGCCTTAAAATAAGGAAGGAAACATGGCCTAAAGTAAGCCTTAAAACAAGGAAGGAAACATGGCCTAAAGTAAGCCTTAAAACAAGGATGAATATATGGCAAGTGTGGGTGAAGTGGAATAGTTAGTGACCCTAATTAAAGAAAAGAATATGGACTTTGCCATCCATTGACAGCCCCCCTCAAATTGATGCAAGTTGATCAATAAGCATCAATTTGCTGCTTAAGAAGCAATGTTGATGGCGAGTGAGCGCTTTGGTGAAGATATCAGCAATTTGTAGGTCAGTGGAAACATATGGAAGAGTGATAACACAAGCTTCAAATGCTTCGCGGATAGAGTGACAGTCGACTTCAATATGCTTCGTGCGCTCATGATAGACAGAATTGGTCGTGATCTGAATAGCACTTGTATTATCAGCGTGTAGAGGTGTAGGATCAATTGCAGAAAAATCTAGCTCAGCAAGCAAACCTCGAAGCCAAATAATTTCGGAACAAGCAAGAAACATCGCCCGATACTCAGATTCTGTAGATGACTTAGAAACTCTGTCTTGCTTCTTACTCTTCCATGAAATCAATGCATCACCTAAGAACACACACCAACCAGTAATGGAGCGACGTGTATCAGCACAACCAGCCCAATCAGCGTCGCTATAAGCAGTAAGTCGAGGAGAATTACCTGCAGGAAAGAACAAGCCACGGGCAGAAGTTCCCTGAACATAGCGTATGATCCTACAGACAGCAACCAAATGAAGGTGACGAGGGGTCTGAAGAAACTGGCTGACTTGTTATACTGCAAAGGAAATGTCCGGTCTAGTAATGGTGAGGTAGACAAGACTGCCCACCAACTTTCGGTATAAACTAGGATCAGCAAGTAAATCACCCTCCTCTTTGCGAAGCTTGACATTCAATTCCATGGGAGTATCAACAGAAGTGGCCTCCTGTAGGCCTGCTGTAGCCACCAGGTCACTAGCATACTTATGTTGATTGAGTGAAATACCCGACGGACTACGATGCACCTCAAGACTGAGAAAATATGTAAGAGACCCAAGATCTTTCATATGAAATGACTCGGAGAGATGGGTCTTGAGCCGGCCAAGTAAAACAGAATCGGAACCAGTAATCACAATATCATCAACATAAACTAAAAGAACAACAATACCCATGTCTGATTTTCGAAGAAACAAGGAAGTGTCATACTTGCTCTGCTTGAATGAGAATTGTAATAAATTAGTTTGAAATTTATCAAACCAAGCCCTTGGAGCTTGTTTGAGACCATAAAGGGAGCGACGAAGCTTACACATATGTGAGTTTGGAGAAGGAAACAATCCTGGGGGTGGCTTCATATAAATACACTCTTTAAGATCCCCATGAAGAAAAGCATTCTTGACATCCATCTGATGTAGTGGCCAATCATTGGAAGCAGCAAGAGCTAGAATCATACGAACAGTGGTCATCTTAGCCACAGGAGCAAAGGTTTCTTCATAATTAACACCATATTCCTGTTTATTTCCAAGTGCAACAAGCCGAGCTTTATAACGATCCAAACTTCCATCAGATCAAACCTTGACGGAGTAAACCCATTTGCAACCCAGGGGGACTATAGTGGAAGGGCAAGGTGCAATGTCCCAAGTGTGATTGGCCTCTAAAGCATCAATTTCTTCCTGCATAGCTTGTCGCCAACAATCATGCTTGACAACATGTGAGTAGCATGTGGGAATATCAAAATTGGACAATGCAGCAGTAATAGCAGAAGCAAACCACCCATACCTATCCGAAGGTAAAGATATTCGAGAAGAGCGACGTTCCAAGTGTTCTGAAGGTGCTGCAACTGACTGGAGCATGGTAGGATCAGATATCGGTTGAGCCATCGGAAGAGACTGTGGGCGGGAGCATCTCGTATATACAATACCTGGTTTAAAGCGAGAGCTGACTTGATGAAGATCTGAAAATTGTTGCTCAAAGGAGGGGAGGGCCACCGTAGAAGAAGAGGGCTCAGAGGACATAGGAAAGAAATGTTGATTCTCAAAGAAAATAACATTCCTAGAAATACGTGTACGATGTAAGGTAGGATCATAGCAAACAAATCCATTTTGACACACATTATATCCCAAGAATGCACATCTAACAGATTGAGCAGATAATTTATGTCGCTCATGGGGAGGTAAATAGACAAAACATACACAACCAAAGATACAGAGATTATCATAACTAGGTTGTTTAGCAAACAAGCGGAAATAGGGAGACTCCATGTGTAAGATTTGGGAAGGTAAACGATTAATCAAGTGAGTAGCAGTTTTCAAAGCCTTGACCCAGAACATTGATGGAACAGATGATTCTAACAAGAGAGTACGTACCACATCAAGAAGATGACGATTTTTGCGTTCGGCTACTCCATTCTGTTGGGGAGTAGCAGGACATGAACGTTGATGAATAGTACCTTTAGAAGCCAAGAATTCCTGAAACTCAGTAGATAGATATTCACCACCAAAATCTGTGCGTAATGTCTTAATAGTCACAGAAAATTGATTGTCAACATACGCTAAAAATTTAGTGAAAGTACGAAAAACCTCAGATTTAGAGCGAAGAAAATAAACCGAAGTGAATCTGCTATAATCATCAATGAAAGTCACATAATATTTAAATTTTTTATGTGAACTAACGGGAGAAGGTCCTCAAACATCACTATGGATAAGATCAAAACAGTAAGAAGCTCTGGTAGCATGTAAAGGAAAGGGAAGAATTTTGCTTTTACCAAGTTTGCAAGAATCACACTTAAGAGATAAAGAAGAACGTTCTTCATTATCAAGAAAACCAGAGTGCAATACATGAGATAAGATCTGAGTATTGGGATGGCCTAAACGACGATGCCACACCATACTCAGATTTGGAACATTATTGGAAGCAAGAGACTTAATAGACGAAACTGGAGAAATTACTGGGACAGATAAAAATAGTGGAAACAAGCGCCCCGCTTTAGGTCCCTTCACGATCAGCTCTCCCGTTACCTGGTCCTGTACAACACAACCATCACCAGAAAAGGTAACAACACAATTGTTATCAACTAATTGACCAACAGAAATAAGATTCGTGGAAAGTTGAGGAGCAAGAAACACATTAGTGAATTTAGAAGAGGCATCTCCGACAGCAGCAATTAGTAAAGAACTGCCATTGGCAGTCTGAATGGCAGATGGACCAACATAGGGTCGAACATGACACAGAGCAGTGGGAGTATTCGTCATGTGATTAGAGGCCCCCGAGTCTACGTACCAGAGTTTGGTAGAATTTTACCTTGAAACCCCATTGCAGATAATGCTGAAATTAGCATCTGTTGCACCATTTTGGGTGTGCAATAATTCGCTGCAGAAGGTCCCGGAACTGGAGAGGCACTGAAAGAAGAGCCAGGAGCTGCGGAGGGTACAATAACAGAAGTCTGAAATGCTTGAGCCTGACGATTCTGTGGGCGGAGATGAAATTCTTTGATGATGTGACCTTTCTTCTTACAATAAGAGCAGTATTTCTTGGGACAATTGGCAGCAATATGCCCATATTCCTTACAGCAAAAACACTGCAAGTTTTTAGAATGCATAGGCGGTCTGCGTCCTTGGGCAGTATAAGCAACAGTTCCTGGACTACCATAAGATTGCTCTAGAGTGGCTTGAGTACTAAGACGTTGTTCTTCACGAAGTAACTCACCAAAACAAACATCAAGAGAAGGAACAGGAGATCTATTCAGCAGAGAGGAGCGAATAGATTCATATTTCGGGTGTAGTTTCATAAGAAATTGATCACTCCATCTAGTCTTGTGGAGTTGCTGAATAGTCGAAAGAGTGGCAACAGGAACAGCCACTATAACAAGATCAGTATAGTCAGTCCAAAGAATCAAAAAGGCCGAGTAATAGTCTTGGATGGAAAGACTGCCATGTTGAAAGGTGGCAATTGCATGCTCTAACTGAAAGCGATAAGCATCATTATCTTGATGATAAACCTTCTTCAAATAAGTCCACATGGATTAAGCAGAGCGATGAGTACGCAAGTTGGTGACAATATGTGGCTCCACCGAACCAAGAAGCCAAGACATGATCCGAGCATCAAGTACAGTCCAAGAAGGAGAAGATCTAACATCCTTCGATTGGTCTGTATTGGATGTTTGTGCGACATCCGTGCCATCGATATGGCCCCAAAGTTCTTTTCCTTTGAGGAAAATTTCAAACTGAAAAGCCCATGTAGAGTAATTTTTTCCCGTAAATTTGACACACACAGGTGCAGAGTCCATTGCAAATAAGTGCAAAAAAAAATAGCCCGACCAAAAAAAATGCCAAAACCACCCAAAGCAGAAAAAAAAACAAACTGCCAAAGAGATCTGAGAACAAAAAAAACACCGAGAAATCTGAGACCCAAAGCCACAAAACACCTCTCTGAAAATAGAGGATGTTGTGAATGCCGAAACTGCTCAAACCAAAAAAATAGGAGGTGCCGATAACACCAACCCAGAAAGAGAAGACCGAAAAACAACAAAAAAAAACTTTCACGTCGGGTTCACCGAGAACAACACAGAACACACCGAAACACAAAATCGAGAAAAATTACAAATGAGAGAAGAACCTAAGTAACTGGCTCTGATACCATGTTAGAATATAAGAGAGTAAAGAGATGTGAGAATTGAAGAGAGTAAAGAGATTGTACAAATGCTTACTTGAGTTCATCTTATTGAGAATACAATTAAGAGTATATATAAGTTGTTAAAGGAAAAAGACATTCCTTAAAACAAGGAAGGAAACATGGTCTAAAGTAAGCCTTAAAACAAGGAAGGAAACATGACCTAAAGTAAGCCTTAAAACAAGGAAGGAAAGATGACCTAAAGTAAGCCTTAAAACAAGGATGAATATATGACAAGTGTGGGTGAAGTGGAATAGTTAGTGACCCTAATTAAAGAAAAGAATATGGACTTTGCCATCCATTGACAAGAATTACTGTGAATCATTGAGAAGGTGGCAAGCGTGTTATAAAATCCATAGAAATATCTTCCCAGATTTGTTGAGTAATTGGTAAAGGTTGCAACAACCCAAAAGGAGCAACATTAGAGCTCTTGCACTTTTGACAAATTAAGCAGCTGGTAACAAAGTCATACATATCTTTCCTCATATGCTTCCAATAAAAATTGACAACTAATCTCAAATATGTTCTTTGCACACCAGAATGACCACCACCTGGGCTACTATTAAACTCCTTCAGTAAGTATAACTTCAATTGAGAAGCTTCCCCTACATACAGTTTACCTTTGTAATATACAAGTTCATCCCTTTCAGACCAATGTAGTCTCTCCTTTGGTTTGTCAGTAATTTGCTTCAATAAGTTGATAGCTTCCCAGTGAGTTTGATGTTCTTTCTTGAGGTCTTTTAAAATATCAAAAGATGGCATTGATAAAGCCATTAATTCATGAATATACTCTGCCTCAGTGTGTAATCTGGAAAGAGCATCAACTGCAGTGTTTTCAATTCCTAGTTTGTATGAAATGGTATACTTGAAGTTAAGTAACTTATTTAAGTATTGTTGCTATTATGGAGCCTGTTAAGTATTGTTGCTGTTATGGAGTCTGTATCACTTGCTCCATCAAATGTTTTAAGCTTCTATGATCTGCCTGAATGGTGAACTGAGACCCTAGTAAATATTGCCTCCACTTTAGTACAGCAACAATTATTGCATATAACTCTCTCACATATGAAAAAGTTGTTTGCATTCTAGGACTTCATTTCTTAGTGAAATAAGCAATGAGGTGACCCTCTTGTAATAATACTGCCCTAATACCTATACCTGGGGCATTTGTTTCTACAGTGAAGGGTTTTGAAAATTTTGGTATTGCCAACACATAAGCTTTAGTCATAGCTTCTTTGAGACTTTCAAAATCAGATTGAGCAGCTGTAGTCTATAGAAAGACATCTTTCTTGAGCAATTCAGTCAAAGGACCTGCTATAGTAACATAACCTTTGATGAATCTCCTATAGTAGTCAGTTAGGCCTAAGAATCCTCTAAGAGTCTTTTGATTAGTTGGTACATGCCATTTCACTATGTCAGCTATCTTGCTGTCATCAGGTTGTACTCATTTTTTCAGAAATTATATGACCTAAGTGGTTTACAGAGTGTCTACCAAAGGAGCACTTGATTATATTTGCAAAAAACTACTGGTCTTGTAGACATTGGAGCACTTGTCTCAAATAGATCACATGATCCTGTAGTGATCTGCTATAGATCAAAATGTCATAAAAAATATGATCACAAACTTCCTTAAAAAGGCATTAAAAGTTTGATTCCCTCCATCAATGAGAACCTGCAAGGGTTTCTTTTGAACAAAACCTTGTAGTCTAATGGTTCTTGGGATAAGATATCCAAAAAAGGCATGTAGACTGATGGTAGCTTGTACTTCTTGAGAACTAGACTAGTCTAATTCATCTTCTTGTATCTCTTCACCAATGATTTGTTCCATTTTAGATCTTTCCATGACTAACAGAGCCTCTCATTTCTTGTAATTTGTCCTCCTGTAGCCTAGCAAGACTGAAGGAATGATGAAGATCCCTGGGTTGATGAGTTCTCTTGATATCTGATTTTAAACCAGAAATGTAACAACTCTTGAGGATTTGTTTTGTTAGATTAAGGACCTTAATCGATAACTCTTCAAATTGAGATTGGTATTCTCCCACAGATCTAATTTGAATTAATTTTGTTAAAGATCCTAATGGATCTACAAATAAAGAAGGTCTAAACCTAGCCTATAATTTTCTCTCAAAGTCCTCCCAAGTTCTGATCTGATCATTTTGGCTTACCCATTGAAACCAGCTAGCAGCTGCTCCATCTAGATGAAATGCAACCACCTCTAATTTCTGATCAACTGGAGTATGATGGTAGGGAAGATATTTGCCAATTTTGAACAACCAATTACTTGGTTCTCCGCCACTGAAATGGGGACAATCCAGTTTCATTGGTCGAAAAAGAATTGTATGTTGTTACTGTAGATTCTGGATAGGCGCCTCATTTGTTTCAGGTCTGATTGTAGTAAGTTGTTGTTGAATTGAGACCAGTAGCATCATCATCTCCTCTCTGACCATGCGAGAAAGATCTGTTTGTGTCTGTTGAGATCGAATCATCTTTTCTTGAATGCTTGTTAATATAGCATTCAGTTGAGAAAGATCTACATAGAGTTTCTCTACTGCAGCATCCAGATGTTTCAATCTAGTACCATTCGCTATTGTTAAAGAAGCCAACAAGAATTTGATTTAGAAGAAAATGAATGAATTAGTGAGAAGATTTTGAGGTATGTATGAAGGAAAGTGAAAGAAAATAAAAGATTTTATGAAGGCAATGTTGCCCTCACAACTCAGTCTTGATTCGAGTTCAAGAAGGCTCTAGAAAATATTACAAAGCAATATTGAAGAAGGAAGAAACAAAAAAAAACGAAACTGATTTTATTCTTGATTGTCTCTTTATAGTTTGGATTATACTGTAGTAGGATTACAGAAATCAAGAGAGATCAAGAATGGTTAGGAGTTATATGGCAGCGACTGACTAACATATTAACAGATTCCAATAACTTCTAACTGACAACTCCCTTATTCTTCACATGTCATAATCCTTGAATTTATAAGCCAGTTTCCTTACTCTTGAAGTAGTTCTTCTAGGTGTCTCTTCTCCTAGCTCCTCTGCACTCGTCCTCTGCATTTGTTCTACCCCATTTTGTTCTGTATTGTTGGCATCAGTTTTGTTATGAAAGAAGAAGACCAGTTCGATTGTCAAATGTCATCAACAGATCTATAGCATCAGATGGTGATGACGTCTCCACGATTAGTTTATGTCCCTCTTCAATGAGGAAGTTGATACTGCATTCTTGAAGCCGATTCGAGAGAATTTCACACTGTTGCAAGTTAACATTTGCAGTATGAATTTTATTATTTACGACCAGTAGATGAAATTTCTTTACCCAGTCAAATGAAATCCGTAAAGAACTCCATAAAAAGAAGCAATTTTCTATTCTGACTGCAAATCAATTAGAACTAAAAAAGCAATAGACAGAGACTCCTAGAAGCATTTCATTTATCACTTAATTTTGGATATTTGAATGCCTTACCCATTTGGCCATCACAGTGGTCTTGGTGTCTCTTTGTGAAAGCAATTCAATGTTGTATATATAATTGTAAATAATGGACTAGCATTATTATTTAGGTATTGGGCCCATAATGGGATGACCATACTAATAGACTCATATAGAGGTCTCTACTCTCACCCACTTAAAATGGAACTAGCCTTCCATTTGTTCTGCTGGCTCTTTCTCTCTCTTAGGGAAAGAACAAAAAATCACAGATAAAGGGGAAGAGAGTAATTCTCTCCATAAAAGGAAACTTTTCCTCGGAACCCTAAAGCTACATGGAAAATCCATCACAAGTTATTGGAGGTATGGACTCTCAACATTGTGGAACACATGCTTTGATTATAAGAAGAGATTATAACATATTTTGAATCTAACAATAGGTATCAGAGCATACCTTCTTATTTTTCATAGATGCGTTCTTTCTTCTTTTGTTTCGTTGTTGCGATTTGCTGTTTGGAGGAGAGAGGCGTGAGTTTTCAGTCCATGCTTGTCTCCATCATCGAAAGGCATCTGGTTATTTCCTTCTAGATATTTGTCGGCATTTGGGTGGAATTTTTTTTCTTCATGGCATTTTGTGAAACCCAATAGCTTTTTATCCTTCTTCCTTTTCACATGAGGCGTTTCTTCTGGTTTACCCATAATCCATTTTGTCCTCATTCTATTTTGTCCTTATTCCATTTTTCACATGGCCCATGTAATTGTTGTTTATTTGCTTCAAATCTGAAGTTTAGTGATAACTCTGACAGCCATATTTTCTTGTTACACATGCGTAAGACTACTTGATGGTTTCTTGGTCTTCAATTTGAATTTCTTGGTTTTGGACTTGCCTAATATTATATCACATGTGGTTTCATTGCTTCTGGTCAAGCTTCTGGTTTAATTTTGACTTTTAACAATTTATACCCATTTAACTATTTATTGTTTGATTGGGTAATTATTTAAACTTTGAGCATTGACCAGAGTTTATGGTCTTGATTAATGATTGGTTGTTTTGATATAATCTTGTATTGCAAAATTCCTCCTTTATGTGATTATAAATTTTGTGATATTGCTCCATTTTTTTTAATGGATAAAAGAAATGAATAATTCCTTTTAAGATAAATAAATATTTTGTTCATGTGGGTCATGTCATTTTGTTGTAATACCGATGGTTTGGAATGGCTATGTACCCACCTCTGGTGGGACTAGTCATGATAAATTATCGGAGTTGTTATTATTGATCATGCTTTCGCTTAATTATATTATACTAAGATTAATACGGATAGTGAATTTGCCCCGTCAGAAAACCATTATTTTGTAGGATGCTTAGGACAATAAAGATAATAGTTAATTGCTTGGCACTTGGTGGCCTAGTCCTATCCTTTCGGTAGCGGGTCATTTTAAGTCGTTGTATTTAATTATTTTGCTTTATCATGCATAAGAGCCTTTTATGTATCTTGGGCTCTAACATAGTGAGTAAGAGTCTGAATAAGATTCTAGCATGGATATAAGATTGCCTAATGGAGACATTTATGGGTGCATGTTTCTTGCTCCACATGCATAATAAATTTTATTATATTCTCTTCAGCTTATGGCAATGCGGCTCTATCTTTCTCTTTGTCTGCCATCAAGAGTCTAACTGAAACCAATTATGAGGATTGGTATGAGTCTCTCACTATTAATTTGGCTATCATGAATTTGGACGCTTTGAGGGTCGATGTGCCTGTTGAGCTCACTAGTGAAAGTTCTGCAGCTGAAAAGACTCGTTATGAGCAATGGGTGCATTCTAATAGGACTTGTCTCATGATTATGAAGTATACTATTGACAAGTCTATCAGGCAAAGCATAGCTGATACTGATAATGCTAAAGAATATTTTGATGACGTTGGGAAGAAATTTACTAAGTTTGATAAGGTAGAAAAGGGAACTCTGATGAAACTTCTTACTACCACAACCTATGATGGGGTTAGTAGAGTCTGAGAGCACATCATGAAGCTTACTCATTTCTTTAACAAGCTCAAAGGAATGAAAGTTGAGTTAATAGATAGCTTTCTTGTATGGTAAGTGCTTGAATCTTTGCCACCTCAGTTTGATGCACTCAATACCACTTATAATGCTCAGAAAGATGAATGGAGCTTGAGTGAAATGACTGCTATTGTAACTCAAGAAGAGCAGATGATGAAAAATGCCAAGTCTCATGCTACTTTCATGATAGCTGCTGATAAAGGGAAGAAGAAGAAGTTCTTCAAGGGTAATAGTAACAACTCCCTCAAGATGAAGAAATCTAAGAGGTCTCTTTAACAAACTAGTGTGAGTGTTCCAAATGGGCCTAAGAATGAAGATTTTAAGGGAAGGGGCAACTTTTGTCATTTGTTTGGGCACAAGACGGCTGATTGTAGGAAATTTAAAGCTAAGTTAGCCAAGAAAGGTTCACGTTCGCTACTAGTGTGTTTTGAGTCTAATCTAGTCGATGTGCCTTTTGATACTTTGTGGCTAGATACTGGTGCAACTATTCATACCACAAATTCTTTACAGGAATTAAGGAACCGCAGAAGACCAGTTGATACAGAGTTAGTAGTAAATATGGGCAATGGGGTGAAGGTTAAAGTTGAACACATTGGTACAGTCAGACTTATTTTGGCTTCTAAACATGTTTTGAACTTGTCTAATACTGCTTTTATACCTTCTATCAAAAGAAATCTTATCTCTATTTCTATTTTTGACAAATGGGAATATGTTTTTCATTTCGGAAATGGAAAGTCTACAATCTTTTATGACTCCGTTGTGGTTGGTACTGCTACTTTATATGATGGTTTGTATAAAATTGAATTGCTTCCTGTTTTAGATCCTGCTTCTTCTAGTGTCTCTGTTGTGAATGCTGTAGTTGGTTCTAAATGTACTAGATCCAATAAAACTCTTCCATGTTGTGGCACAAAAGGTTTGGTCATATTTCTAGAGAAATAACGGAGAGGTTGATTACAGATGGCATTCTAGTTGACTTGAATTTTTCTGATTTTGAAACTTGTGTTGCTTGTATCGAAAGGAAACTTCCAGCGAAAACTAGAAAGCAAAAGATTAGTAGAAGTCAGGATATTCTAGATTTAATCTATATTGATATTTGTGGTCCCATTTCACCTACCACTTTGGGAAATTATAGGTACTTCATTGCCTTTATTGATGATTATTCTCGCTATGGTTGTATTGAGCTCATTCGAGAAAAATCAGAGTCATTGGAAGCTTTTGAATCAAGTACCAAGTAAGCTAATTCGTAAAACTCCTTATGAGTTATGGTCAGGAAAGATGCCTAGTTTGCATCATTTCCGTGTTTGGGGCTATAGAGTGGAAATAAGGCCTTATAATCCTCAACATAAGAAACTTGATTCTAAGACCATTAGTGGTTATTTTGTTGGTTATTGTGTGGGATCAAGAGGCTCTAGATTCTATTGCCCTTCTAATGTTACTAGAGTTATTGAATCTAATCGAGCCATCTTAGTGACAGTGGGAGTTCAGCGCCAGGTGAAATTGTATTTAGGGAGGAGTGTGTTCTTATACCTGTTCAGGTTACTCCCCCATCAGTGGTTGCACCACCATTGATAGAGGGAACCAGTATTGTTGTCCAAGACCAGGTTGTTGACACTATAGCTGATGTTGATGTGGGAACTGATGATATTGTTTTGAGGAGATCACAGAGAAGTCATAGACCAGCAATTTTCGATGATTATATTGTCTATTTGCAGGAGCATGAGTTTAATACTAGTATGTCTCTTGATCCAGCCTCTTTCAAGGAGGCCATTGATAGTCCTCAATCTTCATATTGGATTGATGATATGCATGATGAGATGGCATCGATGTGTCGAAACGATGTATAGGACTTAGTTGAACTACCATATGGCTATAGGCTAATTGGTTGCAAATGGGATTTTAAGACCAAGTATAATTCTGAAGGTCAAGTAGAAAGGTATAAAGCTAGGCTTGTTGCTAAGGGCTTTAACCAAAGAGAAGGCATTGATTATACGGACACTTTCTCACCTGTTTCTACCAAGGATTATTTTCAGGTTATTATGGCATTGGTGGCTCATTTTGATCTTGAACTGCATCAAATGGATGTCAAGACAGCTTTCCTTAATGGACATCTATTTGAGGATGTGTACATGATGCAACCAAATGGTTTTCAAGTGGAAGGAAAGGAACACATGGTGTGTAAGCTTAAAAAGTCCATTTATGGGCTTAAGCAAGCATCGAGACAATGGTACCTGAAGTTGATGAGATTGTTACCTCTTGCGGTTTCAAGGAGAATCTTGTTGATCAATTCATATATTTAAGGTTCAGCGGGAGTAAGTATATCTTTCTTGTTCTTTATGTTGATGATATATTACTCACCACTAATGACATTGAGCTTCTGTTTGAGACAAAATGCATGTTGTCATCTTATTTTGATATGAAGGATCTTGATGAGGCCTCTTATGTTTTGGGCATCCAAATTTTTCGTGAGAGAATTAGAGACGTTCTTGGATTGTCTCAAAAAACCTACATTGATCGAGTTCTAAGTAGGTTTAATATGCATTCTTGTTCTCCTGGGAAAACACCTATTGTAAAAGGTGATAGGTTTTCTAGGTCTCAATGCCCTTAGGATGATAGTGAGAGGACTCAAATGTAAACTGTTCCTTATTCGTCAGTTATGGGTAGTTTGATGTATGCTCAAGTATGTACACGACCTGATATTGCTTATGTTGTTGGTGTACTTGGAAGATACTTGAGTGATCCTAGTTTAGCTCACTAGAAGGCTGCAAAAAAAAGTACTTAGATATTTGCAAGGCACTAAAGATCTAGTGCTTACATATCGGCGATTTGACTTTTTTGATGTAGTTGGATATTCTGATGCCGATTTTGTAGGTTGTTCAGATGACAGGAGATCCACTTCTAGTTATGTTTTTATGATGGCAAGAGGAGCTATTTCTTGGAAGAGTGTCAAACAGACACTTACAGCTTCCTCTACAATGGAGGCAGAATATGTAGCTTATTATGAGGATACATGTCAGGCTATATGGTTGCGGAACTTTATCTTGGGGCTAAGTGTTGTGAACACCATTTCGAGGCCGCTAAAGATATTTTGTGACAATTCTGCAGCAGTTGCTTTCTCTTGAAACACTAGGAGCTCTTCTCGCTCTAAGCATATTGACATTAAGTATTTGTTAGTTAGAGAGAAAATAGCCGAGTCTTGTATTTGTGTTGAGCATATTTCCATAGAGCATATGTTAGCTAACCAACTAACTAAAGGTTTAGCTCCAAAACTGTTTCAGGAGCATGTGACTCATTTGGGATTGTTAGAGTCTTCTATTGTATTTAGTTAGTGGGAGTTCTGTGATCATTGACTGTTTGACTATATTGTTTATGCTCATATTCTGTTTTAAATATAACAATGTCAATGTATGCCTGAGTCACACACATTTTGGACAGTGCGTACTTTATGTATTGAGACATTTTGATTAGTCTCGTGCCTAGGTCACCCGCATTTTGGACAAGGCGATTGTTTATGTAATGATACATTATGTTCGGTCTCATGCCTAAGTCGCGTGCATTTTGGATAGGGCGTACTTTATGTATTGAGACATATTGATTAGTCTTGTGCCTGAGTCACGCGCATTATGGACAAGGCTTATTACCTACCAGAGACAATCTATTTTAGTCTATGCATGAGTCAGGTGGTTGTGAGTATAAGTTTGGTGTCATATATCCTGTCAATATAGTCACTAGACTAGGTGCTGCAACTGCATTTTGGACAAGGCCTATTGCTTTAAAGACATTCAGATTTGTCTCTAAGGCTTCTTGTGGAAACGAGTGTCCGTCACTCTTTTGATTATTTTCATACTGCACTTGCATCTCATCGGCCTGAGTTACGTGATTGCAATTATTGGTCATATGTCGCATGCCTTGTCGGTGTATCATTCACTAGCTTGTACTTGAAGGCACATTTCGAACAAGGCTTTTGGTTTTGGGATGCTTGTTTGTGCTTATGTTGAGATTAAATGTAATGTTGTCCAAGTGGGAGATTGTTCTATATATATTTTTGTAAATAATATAGTAGCATTATTATTTAGTCATTGGGCCCATAATGGGATGATCATGCTAATACACACATATGAAGGCCCC
This sequence comes from Bretschneidera sinensis, assembly GCA_023935145.1. Taxonomy (NCBI): domain Eukaryota; kingdom Viridiplantae; phylum Streptophyta; class Magnoliopsida; order Brassicales; family Akaniaceae; genus Bretschneidera; species Bretschneidera sinensis. Next base: position 52,041,392 of record CM043704.1, read on the forward strand.
TACTCTCACCCACTTAAAATGGAACTAGTCTTCCATTTGTTCTGCTGGATCTTTCTCTCTCTTAGGGAAAGAACAAAAAATCACAAATAAGGGGGAAAAGAGTAGTTCTCTCCATAAAAGGAAACTTTTCCTCTCTTTTGCAGGAACCCTAAAGCTACATGGAAAATCCATCACAAGTTATTGGAGGTATGAACTCTCAACATTGTGGAACACATGCTTTGATTATGAGAAGAGATTATCACATATTTTGAATCTAACATTCAATTGGTTTTTCAAAGTCTAACAAAACATCCCTTGATTACTTCAAGTCTTTGTGTCTCTTTTTCTCCCCTGTAAGTCTATACAGTCCACATGAGCAGCCATGGCCCTTCAGTCATTTCTATAGTTACTTCAAATACCCTTACTAACTGACATCTACAGTATTATGATTTACAAATATAGATGGCCAATGCTCCTCTTTCAAGTCTAACAAACAAAAAACTAAATAAATAAAAAGAAACCCATTAATGCACAAAGAAACCTATATGAAGTTTTATATAATAAATTTACACTGTCAGAAGGAAACTAAAAATTTGTTACTTCACATACAAGGAGAAATTAGGGAACCTCTTTTGCATAAATATGTACAAGGAGAAACAATATAAAGAACTTTGTTAATGATGGATGAACTTAATAGGATTGAGAGACATAATAGGAAATATAAACTAAGTAATTAGAAAATACTTCAACGTTTTCCTTCAAGTTGGAGCATAGATGTCATATGTATCCAATTTAGTATACCTATCCAATGGTTTAGCAAATAAATCTGCTAATTGATCTGCCGACTTCACATGTCTGGTACCAATTACATTTTGCAAAAGTTTTTCCCAGAAAACATGATAACCAATTTCAATATGCTTAGTTCTCTCATGAAACACTGGATTATTTGTAATATGAATAGCTACTTGATTGTTATACATCAAGTTCATAGGACTTAAATTATTTTTGTTATGAAAAATATAATATTTTTGTTACGAAATAAGATAACTCTTATCTAATATCTTAAAGTCTACTTATTGATAATTAATAGTAAGTAAAATCTTGTCAATATCATAGAATCCAAAAATTGATCTACATGCCAATTGGCAAACAATACGGTAAATGTGTGTGTGTGTGTGTGTCTATATATATATATTGTGCTCCTTAAAGTTCAAGCTTAACAACATCAAAATGGAGAGTTAAATAATGTTAATAACATAAAGGACCAAAAAAATCAAAGTTGAAGTTATGGCATCACAAGATCTTACGTTCGATACTTACCATAATCAGTAAAGCCATTTGTTTTTGCATTGTTTTTCATAGTAACTTTCGATACTTGCTCCGCTTAGGTCCTTTATTAGAATTTGTTTTTCTTCAATTCTTTTGATAGGTATACTAAACCATTGACATGTTTGCCTCCCACTAGATGATCATCATGGAAAAATTTTAGTATCAAATGAAAATATGATTACAAAAATTGATGATTAAGAAGAAGAAAAATTCGTAGAGATTTTGATTTAGAGAGAAAAATAATGATTATTATTTTTTAGGTAATTTGAGTTATAGAGATAAAAATCCCTTATAGATCTTTATGTAATTTTATAGATCTCACATAATTTATTCAATCATTATTTTACCAAAACTATATAGTTACAAAAAATGAAGATTTGGTTATGAAATGTAATTGTTTAGTTACAAAATTTTTCATATAATCTGACAAAACCATGCCAAAAAACTCTCTTTTTTTGTTGAAAAAATTATTCATAATATAGAAATCAAATAGCTACAATCATGGAGGAAGAAATTCCTCTTATGTCCATATTAAGAATACAAGATATCCAGAAGGGTTTCTAAAAAATATCAAAATCCAAAAAACTCACTCGTCTTTTTTTGCAAACATGGGTTTCCTTCTCTAAACACATGGAACAAAGTGTACTTTCAGAAATTCCCAAGCAACAACATACAATCATGAACAATAGGATCATGTGGATGATCATTTGTCGTATTATTTGTAATTAACCCAATGACAACCCGAGCATCAAGCTCAATATGAAGTAAAGGAATATCAAGATCAAAGCAAAGTGAGATATAAACCCCTTATGTAGCTTATAGTTGTAGTTCATGGTGGAAAGAGAAAAAAGATAAAAGATAAAAGATAAAAATAAAAATAAAAGCTTTAGGTTTTGAGCTAGCTTTCTATCTTTTGAGAAAAATATGCAATAAGGGCACATTTGATAGACATGATGAGAGGATGATAAGATAAAATATATAAATGTCTCATACTATTCTTCAAAGTCAAATGACTTTATTCTATCATCATTGAATAAGAATCTTCTCTTCATCTTATCCTCCTCATTATTCTGTTCACCAAAATCATCTTATCTACATCTTTATGATAAAAATCACAATATTCTCTTTTATTTTATCTATCAAACACATCAAAAGTAGGGTTCATAAATTCATGAAAAATAGTGGTTATTAATAATAAATGAATGATTATAAAATTTTAATTACTTATATTTTTCAAATAGTGATCAAAATAGAAAAAGAAACTTAACTAATGACTTGTATCATTCATAATCTTGTTCCCCATGCTTCATAAATTATACATGTATACTTCTTATTTGGGGTATTATTTTGGGCTACCTCTAATTTTTGGTTCAGTAATCAAATATTTTTCAAAAAAACTAAAAAGTAGTTGACTTTGGCTTAAGAAGAGAATAGAATAGCATTGCCAATTATGTACATCCATTGATTATCATTAAGCTATATGTGAGCCTTATAAACTTAAACAGTTAAATTAGCAAAAGTTTCAACATTCAACTTTTTTGGGTTTATTATTTGCACCTCTTTTGAGCTACACTATTATTACAAACACCTACCTTCCATTTTCCAAAACAATACTACTCCTTTTGTTTTAAATTGTCAACTGACCTAGTTAGCATAATAACTTGCTTTTACTATAATACCCTGATCTTCTATTAAAAATAATAAAAATTACCAGCAGTTAAATTGACTAAAAAAATAAAAATTAACACTCCGTTTGGTTTAAATGAATTCCATAATTTTAGTGGAATTCATTTGAATTCTGTAAGTTATTGTGTTTGGTTTGCTAAAAAAAAAGTAGAATTCATTTCCAAATCGGGACCCCCATATTCGTCCAGAGTTCTACAGATCTGGTCCCGTGAAGTATGTACCAACTCTAATAATCTCTCACTTGGTAAATACTTCACACACATGGAAAACTTCTCAGGACTTTGTTTCTTCAATCCCATCTCAGTAGCACACCACTCAAACTTTGCTAGACTAACTGCTTTAGTTAAGAAATCTGCTTTGTTCACTGCTGTATCGATTTTCTCCAAGATTATAACATTTTCTTCAATCTTTTCCTGGATGAAGTAATATTGGATATCAATGAGCTTCGTCCGTGAATGAAATGCAGGATTCTTTACTAAGAAGATAGCACATTGATTGTCACATTTCACTTTTACTACTTCTTGTTTAAACCCAAACTCAGCACACAACCTTTGAAGCCAAACCGCTTCATTTCCAACATGAATTATTGCCATATACTCTGCTTCTGCAGATGAAAGGGCAACAACACTTTTCCTTTTGCTCATCCAACTCACTGCCCCACTAAACAGATTGAACACATACCCGCTTGTAGACCTCCTGCTATCAATGTCTCCTTCCTAGTCAGCATCAACTGATCCTACAATATCAAGATTCTTCTTACCTCCTATACCTCCATAACATAATGCAAACTCTGACGTGCCACAAAGATATCTAAGAACTCCATTGATTACAGTCCATTGCTCTTTCCTAGGATTAGACATATATCTACTCAGTACTCCCACTGCTTGGGCAATATCTAGTCTCATACACACCATGGAGTAAATCAAGCTTCTAACCGCACTAGTATAAGGTACGTGCGCCATATCTTTAGCTTCTTCGTCCGTCTTTGGACATTGTTCTGCAGATAACTTGGTTCCCAAAGGCATGGGAGTCCCTACCGGCTTGCTGTCAGGCATGTTGAATTTCTTCACTACTTCTTCAATATACTTCTTCTGACTTAGCCATAGTTTTCGATTTTCACGATCCCTCTTTATCTGCATGCCCAAAATAAAGTTTGTTGGCCCTAAGTCTTTTATGTTAAACTGCCTTGCCAACAATGCCTTCACAGTGCTAATCATTTTCCTGTCATTTCCAATCAACAGTATGTCATCCACATACAAGGTTAAAATGACAAAATCAATCCCTAACCTTTTCATGTAAACACAGTGACCAGCATAGCTGTGAGTGAACCCAAGCTAAATGGCATATGTATCAAACTTCTGGTACCACATCCATGATGACTACTTTAGTCCGTACAGAAACTTCTTCAATTTACAAACCAGTTCTTCTTTACCTTTGCTCACAAAGCCTTTGGGTTATTTCATGTAAATTTTCTCATCTAAGTCCTCATGAAGGAAAGCTGTCTTCACATCTAGTTGCTCATCCTATAGATCATAAGCAGTTTCCATAGATAAGACACATCTGATAGATGTCAACTTTGCTACCGGGGAAAATATCTCACCATAGTCAATTCCCTCTATTTGCAAGTACCCCTTTGCAACCAGACATGCCTTGTAATTTTTTACCATTCCATCTGCATTTGTTTTTTTGTTGAAAATCCATTTACACTCAATTGTCTTCCTATCTTTAGGCAATTTCACAAGGTTCTATGTTTCATTCTTGTCCAATGCCTGCGTCTCCTCTTTCATAGCATCCTCCCAGATTTGCATCCTCATAGGGGTTCTTGCCTCTTTCACTGTGCTATGATCATCAACAGTAATATTTAAAGCATATAATACACTGCAAGCACTAGGGAAATACCTGATGGTTGGTCTCCTAACCCATGACTTTTGGAGGTTGAGAAGTCTTAGGACCTGGCCCTAGAAGAAAGCTTGGAGATGGAGTTATTTCGAGACTTTACCTTGATGCAAAAAGATGATTTGGTTGAGGAGTGGCTTGTTATGGATTTATTGCACTCAGGCTGTGTCTTCCACCGGGAGCTTCGTTTCTAGATAGGTAGAGGCGTGTGTTGCGCGAAAATATAACTAAATAAATAGGTGAATAATCGTACTTGTTTTACTTGCAAGTGCACAAGGTCAACAGTGTAGTATAGTGTGCGAATGCAAGATCATCTCCACAGGGATTGGTAAAGTTCAGTTTAGAATTATATTCGCAATATAAAAAGATAGAAATAATAAAAGTGTTGAGAAATAATAAAGATAAAATACTAAGGATAAAGGCGTAGGGACTTGATATCCACCACTAATTATGCTACCACAATATAATAGTATGCCAATGCTTTATTCATGCTATGTATACCTACTGGTCGCCAACCTAAGGGCATGGTATCTACTCCTTAAGCTATTGATTTCCCTAAACAACGAGTTAGGCATGGTATCTACTCTAACTCTTTTCTTCCTTAAGGGATTCAGCATGGTATCTGCTTGAGTTGTTCCTTAAGAAAACATAAGTACTATGGAAATCGACAACCACATGAGACCTAGGGCATGGTATCTACTCCCGGTTTCCCATGTTGATTAACCCGGGTATCCGGATAAGATATCCCTTGTTACTAATGTTAGACCCAGGACTCGGTCATCCAAATTGATCTAACTAACAAGTCCATACCACATGCACATATTGATCAGACATATACATATGAGGAATTTAAATAAAAGCAGGTATTAATCAAGTTTAAGCAACACAACATAAATATCGCAAAGGCGCCAATATTAAATTTATTGAGTAAACATAATTAGGGCTTCAACCAAGCCCTACTAAGAATTTAATTACACATAATAAAATAAAAAGGAAAGAAGAAACCCGAGAGAAGAGGCGTCAATTCTGCTCCACGGTCTCCTTCTCCAAGCTAAAGAAAAGAAGAAAAGTGTTTTCTATCTAAGGTTGTGTTTTTGTGTGTGAGTTACAAGTGTATTTATAGGTCTTTGAGAAGTCCTAAAAGACTCATGAGTTTCTAAACTTTCCTAAAATACAAAACACCTTTATTTCCAAAATAGAGTTATTTCCAAAATAGGGTTATTTCCAAAATAGAGTTCTGCAGTTTACTATTCATGTCTGTACATTTGCGCTCGATCGCATGTGTCCTTGCGCTCGATCGCAGTGTGCACTCGATCCTACAAGTGTGCGCACGACCATATGTGCGCTCGATCGCACTGCATGTGCGCTCGATCGCACTTTGTCCAGAAAGTGCTCCAGGGCTTCTAGATTTCTTCCTTAAAGAGCCAAAACTGCTTATTTTTCTCCAAGACCCTATAAAAACATGTAAAACACACAAATGGAGTAAAAGATACCAAATTAATGTAATAAAGGATCTAACAAGTGTAAATAAGGGGGCTTAAATATGTATATTTAAGCGTCTATCACACCCCCAAACTTACATATTGCTAGTCCCTTAGCAATACTAAATTAAAAACTAAAACGAAAATATAGATAAATCCAATGTTCATAGTGTCAATCAAAAATATAGATTTTACACAAAACTATGATGCGCTTCATGAGCAAGCTTAACAAGTGTAAGCATATATCTGCAATGAATAAGAGTTTTGAACGTAAATCATATTCACGAGGTATTTTAAGATATCACAAGTTTGACTTTAGTGTGTGGTGACTAGCACATAAAAGATTGAGTTTCCAAGACATTCAAATGGGTAGTGTTTCGATGACTCAAGATTCACCAAACTTCCTATTAGAGTCAACAAATATGGCATAGTCTTTTATTTGCGAGATTTTTGCCAGGTTAGTTCCCTTAAGCTTTCTTGTTGACTCGTGTAATGAGTGTTTAGCCAATGACTCCCAAACCAGATGGTTTTAGGGCATTAGGTGTAAAGACACCCCTAAGGACTTACTGGCTCGAGTCAACAAGGCTACGAAACTAACTGATTTTTATGCTACCATTTAGAATTTTCCACCTTTTGACGTGACACTCAATGCTTACTGAGGCAAGAGGGCCAGTTACTCAGCGAAAAATTCCTTTTTAATGATCACTTAAGATTTTCCACCTTTTGACGTGACACTCAATGCTTACTGAGGCAAGAGGGCCAGTTACTCAGCAGAAGATTTGTTTTTATTGATCATTAGGAGCATTTTTTTCTTTTTGAGCACGAATCAATCTTTTCTATTTTTATATGCCAAAATATCAATCTAATAGGTCATCTAGTTCACAGTCAAGCAAAAGAAACATACCAATCCAAATATCATGTCATACCCCACACAGCTATGTGCTAATGCGCTCGTGATAGTTCAAGTTAAACTTGTGAATTCTTAAATGCCAAAAGGGCAGTGATCTAGGTTCAAAACTTGTTTATTGGCCTATATGTTCAAAGTGTTAAGCTCACTGATGAAGTCAAATCATAATATTTTGTTTAGATCACAAAAAAAAAAAGTTTATTGGACAGAATGAACATGCATTTATCTATGAAAATAATAACAAAACAACAAAAAAATGTGGGACATAGTGAGTGTGTGAATGGGTCCCCATACCCCCAAACTTAAATTGCACATTGTCCCCAATGTGTGAATAGCATGGAAGGAGCTGACCTGGGAGATGGAGAACTGATGGCTGACATGGCTCGTAGCACACCCCCAAACTTGAACGGATGCACACATTGTCCCTAAAAAAAAAGAAAAACTAACGTAATACAGGAAAACAAGAAGTAATAAAAATAAATAAATAACAATAAATACGTAAAATAATAAAAATGAAAGGATAAGCGGTGGGGTGCCTCCCATGAGCGCTAAGTTTAACGTCTTCAGCCGGACCAAACTTTATTTTTCCCCAAAACTGAGAGTGGTAGCAGCTAGCATAGGAAGTGTCTTATTCTCTCCCATATAGGCATAAGATAAGTGCTCGGGTAACTGCTTGAATTCCAAGTTAGGTGCCTGTACAATAAAAGGGGGAAGAATAGTATTAGTAGGCCCAAGAATTTCAAATGGATCAGCGTACTTACTTGGAGGCTTTGGAAAAGCTTTTAGAAGGTGCATAGTTTCAATGATGTCATCAGTAACATCCTTGCATTTGGGCTCAATATCCGATCTTGGGACACTATAGTTAAGAGCAGGTTCTATTGGATCAACGTGATGGACCTGAAAAGCTTCCTCAACAACACTTTGCGTCATGCATACATTAAAACATTTTATATTATCTGGGGGTAATTTTAATGCATTTTATCTTTTGAGTTCAACCTTCTCACTATTTACCTTCTCCATCTCACTTACCTTGGATGTGGATGCTTGTGTAGGCTCATTAGTTTCAATGATCTTACCATTTGTTAGAGTTGTCACGGCATTTAGTTGCTGATGTCCTCTTGGATGTGGTAGTGTTTGTGCAGGAAGTTCTCCTTGCTGTCTTCCACTTAACTCCTTAGCCATTTGCCCCATTTGTACTTCCAGCCTTTGGATGGTTTGCTCATGCTTTGCAATTGTTTGTCTTTGCTGATCTTGTGAAGTTATCAATGTTGCCATTAGTTGTTGTTGCTGAGTGGCCAATTGTTTTACAAGACTTTCTAGATCATCCTTCTTGGGTTCTGGAACTGGTTGGGCTGCTTTATGATAGTTCCCTTGTTTCTCTTGAACGTTCAAGTTGCTTTGATTGTTGCTCCATGAGAGGTTAGGGTGGTGCTTCCATCTAGGATTGTAGGTATTTGTATATGCATTGTGTGGTCCCTCATAATTTGCTTGCTCTTGACCTGCATATGAATACAAAGGGCAAGTGTTAGTAATGTGATCAAAACGAGAACATATAGCACATACCTGGAGTGGTTTGCCTCGCGGACTAGGTGATATGTTTTGACTAGTCATGGCATATATGAGCATATCTAGCTTCCTCTCCATAGCATCTAGACAAGTATATTGAGCTTCTGTCATTGGTGCTTCTCCCTTTGAATGAATTAGTTAAAAAGCTTCAGTGCAGCAGTTTTAGTACTGCTGCTCGGGTACTCTCTGGACCTTTTGCGCTCGAGTGCAGCTCCTCTACGTTCGATCGCACATGAATTGCGATCGATTGCACCACAAAAACTTGTTGCGCGATAATATACCTAAATAAATGGGTAAATAATCGCACTTGTTTTACTTGCAAGTGCACAAGGTCAATAGTGTAGCATAGTGTGCGAATGCAAGATCATCTCCACAGGGATTGGTAAAGTTCGATTTAGAATTATAATTGCAATGTAAAAAGATAGAAATAATAAACTGAAGGGTGATTTGATAATAATAAAGACATAGGGCTTTGATATCCACCACTAGTCATACATTCCCGATTTTGTATAAAGTATCAGTGCTCTAGCCATATTATGTGTACCTACTGGTTGCCAACCTAAGGGCATGGTATCTACTCCTTAAGCTATTGATTTCCCTAAGCAACGAGTTAGGCATGGTATCTACTCTAACTCTTTTCTTCCTTAAGGGATTCAGCATGGTATCTGCTTGAGTTGTTCCTTAAGAAAGCATAGGTACTGTGGAAATCGACAACCACATGAGACCTAGGGCATGGTATCTACTCCTGGTTTCCCATGTTGATTAACCCGGGTATCCGGATAAGATGGTCCCTTGTTACTAATGTTAGACCCAGGACTCGGTCATCCAAATTGATCTAACTAACCTATCCATACCACATGCATACGTTGGCCTTACACATACATATGAGGAATGTAAATAAGCACAGGTGTTAATCAAGTTAAGTAACATAATAAGCTATGCAAAGATTTAATCAATGAATAAAAATATGGGAATGCATAACTAGGGCTTCAATCGAGCCCTATAAGAGAGTTAGTTACACATACTAACTGAAGTAAACATAATTAAACTAAACATAAAAGAGAAGAATAAACCCGAGAAAAGAGGCGTCAATTCTCTCCCAAGCTCTCCACTCCAAGTAAAAGAAAAGAGAAAAGTGTTTACTATCTAAGGTGTAAGGTGTCCTTTTGTGTGTGAGTTACAAGTGTATTTATAGGTCTTTGAGAAGTCCTAATAGACCCATGAGTCCTAAACTTTCCTAAAACGAAAATCTTGTATTTTTCAAAATAAGGTTTTGCAGTTTACTGTTCACGCCCGTATCTTTGCGCTCGATCGCATGTGGCCTTGCGCTCGATCGCAAGTTGCGCTCGATCCTAGCTGTGTGCGCACGATCGTATGTGCGCTCGATCGCACTTCATGTGCGCTCGATCGCACTTTGTCCAGAAAGTGCTCCAGGGCTTCTAGATTTCTTCCTTAAAGTGCCAAAACTGCTTCTTTTTCTCCAAGACCCTATAAAAACATGTAAAACACACAAATGGAGTAAAAGATACCAAATTAATGTAATAAATGATCTAACAAGTGTAAATAAGGGGGCTTAAATATGTATATTTAAGCGTCTATCACACCCCCAAACTTACATATTGCTAGTCCCTTAGCAATACTAAATTAAAAACTAAAACAGAAATATAGATAAATCCAATGTTCATAGTGTCAATAAAAAAATCTAGATTTTACACAAAACAATTATGCGCATTCATGAGCAAGCTTAACAAGTGTAAACATATATCTGCAATGAATAAGAGTTTTGAACATAAATCATATTCACTAGGTATTTTAAGATATCACAAGTTTGACTTTGGTGTGTGGTGATTAGCACATAAAAGGTTGGCTTTTCAAGAAATTCAAATAGGTAGTGTTTCGATGACTCAAGATTCACCAAACTTCCTATTAGAGTCAACAAATATGGCACAGACTTTTATTTGCGAGATTTTTTGCCAAGTTAGTTCCCTTAAGCTTTCTTGTTGACTCGTGTAACGAGCGTTTGGCCAATGACTCCCAAACCAGATGGTTTTAGGGCATTAGGTGTAAAGACACCCCTAAGGACTTACTAGCTCGAGTCAACAAGGCTACGAAACTAACTGATTTTTATGCTACCATTTAGAATTTTTCACCTTTTGACGTGACACTCAATGCTTACTGAGGCAAGAGGGCCAGTTACTCAGCGAAAAAAATTCCTTTTTTAATGATCACTTAAGATTTTCCACCTTTTGACGTGACACTCAATGCTTACTGAGGCAAGAGGGCCAGTTACTCAGCGGAAAATTTGTTTTTTTATTGATCATTAGGAGCATTTTTTTTTTCTTTTTGAGTACGAATCAATCTTTTCTATTTTTATATGCCAAAATGTCAATCTAATAGGTCATCTAGCCTACAGTCAAGCAAAAGAAACATACCAATCCAAATAACATGTCATACCCCACACAGCTATGTGCTAATGTGCTCGTGATAGCTCAAGTTAAACTTGTGAATTCTTAAATGCCAAAAGGGCAGTGATCTATGTTCAAAACTTGTTTATTGGCCTATATGTTCAAAGTGTTAAGCTTACTGATGAAGTCGAATCATAATATTTTGTTTAGATCCAAAAAAAAAAAAAAGTTTATTGGACAGAATGAACATGCATTTATCTATGAAAATAGCGACAAAACTAAAAATGTAGGACATAGTGTAGTGTGTGAATGTGTCCTCATACCCCCAAACTTAAAATGCACATTGTCCCCAATGTGTAAAGAGCATGGAAAGATCTGACCTGGGAGATGGAGAGCTATATGGCTGGCATGGCTTGTAGCACGCCCCCAAACTTCAACTGGATGCACTAACACTGTCCTTAAAAAAGAAAGAAAAGTAAACATAAAATGGAAAACAAGTACTAATAACAAAATAATAAACAAGTAAAATACTAATAACTATAAAAAGGATATGCAGTGGGGTGCCTCCCATGAGCGCTAAGTTTTACGTCTTCAGCCAGACGTGGTACTCTCTCACTGCTGATCATCAGGTGGTGCAGTCGGAGAGGTACCGGGTGCTGGAGGTAGGCGATCAAGTATGGCCTGCAGCATGGCCTCCTGGCATGTAAATCGTGCCTCCAAACTGTCGATGCGCTGATGTACAAGAGTGGTGGCAGCAGCGACCTCACCTCAGAAGGAGGATAGCTCAGCTAAGAAGTGCTGGGACTCGGTGGGTCCCATATCCGAATGGTCCTCCTCCCGTACCGGGCTCATAACAGGGGCCTCGGTCTCCATGTGATCCTCCTCTACTCGCTCAGCTGCTGGAGCAGGGACTGGGGGTCCTCGTGGCATGTGTGATATGCTCTGTGTCCACTGAGCCCGCCCAAAGATAGGATGCTCTCGTACTGGCCCGTCACTATGGGTCCCCTTAATCCCCTTCTTCTTGAGGATGGAGGTGAGTAGGAACGGGAAAGGGAGTCCCCAAGCATTGGCCGTGGAAGTCTGACGGCCATGTACGTGATCCCAGAACTTGTGCAGCTGGCTCCAAATGACAGACGGTATGGAGTACCAGTGGCCTCTATGGAAGGTGTATAATGTCTGAAGAAACTGGTCTCGCCGCTGTGTCTTGTGCCCCAACGGACACACATTACACTGGAGGATCATATCGATGAGCCATAGTCTGGGGGGCAGCTTAGATCGGTCGGCCGCATTGTTATGCCTGTCGGCATACTGGCCAGTGCACATATCCATGATGATCTCGGCCAGGGCAAAGGACTCCGGCTGCTCCTCCATATCAGTGCCCTCAAGAGGGGACTCATCCGTGCAATGAAGAGCAGTGGCAATATCGGTACTGGTCACCTCGATGGGCGTGCCCCGAACTGAAGAGGTGAGGACCCCCGGTCTGCTGCAGTCGAAAGATAAATGCTCATAAAACTGCACTACGAGCTGGGAGTAGGCAGTGGAGCATACCGGCTTAAACAGCCTCTTCAACCCTTGGAGTCGGAGTGCTTGGACTGCCCATTGAGTGGCATCCATGTGCCGGAATATGTCGTCGATGGCGAAAGCCGTTTCGAACAACAACTCCCGTTGCTCGATGCTGGGCCGAGATGAGGAGGCATGACTGCTGGAGGCGCCAGATGTGGAAACAGATGGTCGAGACATGCTGGTGCTTGGCTTCTGGCTGATTTGCGATCGATCTCAGTGGTGTGCGCTCGATCGCACACTGCCTATGTGCTTGATCGCAACAACCTTGCGCTCGATCGCACCCGGTCAGGATTTACGTCGAACAGCTTATGTGCACCAAACAGGGAAGCTATAGTCTGTTCGATGTGGAACTTGTTCCTACCCCTCCTGCAACCAAACAATCATTCAATCAAACACACAACAATGTATATGTAAAAGAAAATCATAGTTTCTATTTAAAATTCGTGTATGTGTACAATACCTTGTGCAATGTATGACGGAATGTGAATAGGGAGGGGGGTTGACGGTGGTGCTGGTGGAGGACGGTGGTGAGGGTAAGGTGATGATGAGGTGTTGTGGTGGTTGGGTGTGAGTTTGGGTGATGTGGGTGGTGGTGTTGTGTGCGAGTAAGAGTGAGAGCAAATGAGAGTGAGAGCAAATGTGCAGGGGGCGAGTGAAGTGAGTGAGGGAAGTGAGTGAGTGAGTGAGTGAGTTCAATTGTATAAATGTCTCTGCCTCGAGTGCGCTCGATCGCAAATGGGGTGCGTGCGATCGCACTTGTGCGCTCGCTCGTGTTTTTAGGTCACGTTCGATCGCACTATTGCGCTCGATCGCACTGAAGAGTGCGATCGATCGCAAGCGTGGCATATAAGTATAATTAAAAACTTACCTTAAAAAGAATGACTATTTGAAACAACACAACCTTACCAGTTGTTAGTGGCTTCAGTACCACTAACCTTACTAGAGGTGCTTGAGCTTAATAGATGATCAAATTTTTACTTTGCTCAAGCACTCTCTTGCGACCGTGCTAGTTGTTCGGAGGGAAGCACCTAGAGTCCACCTCTTGGAGCTCTAGTGCTTGTGTGTCGGCTGTATCCTGGACTGATTCAAGTTCTGTTGCTAGTGTCTTTATCTCCCATCTTGACATCTGGTCAACATAATAAGGAAAAGTAGTATGAGTAAGTGCAGGAGGTTGAATTTGTAGAGCACACTTACTTGAAGGTTTTAGTGTGTCCTTGAAAAGGTGCACATCTATAATCACATTATTCTCCTCCGGCCTAGTGTCTACTCTTGTGTTTTCATGGTAGGGGAGAGACTCCAACGTAGTGGTGTGAGGGACCTGAGAAGCTTTCTCACAAACACTTTGCATGAATTTCATATTAGAATTTTTATCATCATTACTGGTTGAATTTAATGTATTAAACATTTGAAATTGTATTTCCTCATCATTTACTCTCATTGTGATAATGCCCCGTTTTACACTAATATTAGTGTCAGCAGTTATCATAAAGGGGCGTCCTAGGATGATGGGGAGAGGTACTGGCAAAGTACATTCTTCCATATCTAATACTATAAAATCAGCAGGTATAATGAATTTTCCTACTCTTACCAACACGTCCTCAAGGATACCTCTTGGTCGTTTGATGCTTCGGTCAGCTAGTTGCAAAGTGACGGAGGTTGGTTGAAGCTCCCCCAAACCTAGTGTCTCGTATACACTGTATGGTAGCAGGTTGACACTCGCTCCAAGATCCAATAGTGCACGTTCGAACAGCTGGTCACCTAGCCTGCAAGGAATAGTAAAACTACCCGGATCTTTTAGTTTTGGTGGTAATTTTCTTAAAAGCACAGCACTTACCTCTTCAGTTAAGGCTACCATCTCATACTCCTGGAATTTCCTTTTGTTAGTGCAATATTCTTTTAGAAATTTAGCATATGCAGGGATTTGTTTAATGGCATCTAACAAAGGAATATTAATCTCTACTTTCCGCAAGGTTTCAAAAATATCAATTAGTTTATTGATTTTCTTTTGTTTTACTAACCTTTGCGGGAAGGGTGAAGCATTCACCTTCTCCGTCTCACTTACCCTTGATGCTGATGGTGTCTCTTTGGACGGTGCTGTAAGCTCATCGGACCCTATCACCTTGCCATTTCTCAGAGATATCACAGCGTTTAGTTGTTAATGCCCACTAGGGTTGGGTAGTGTTTGAGCTGGGAGCTCTCCTTGCTTTCTGCTACTGAGCTCTTTAGCTAATTGTCCCATTTGTACCTCTAGTCTTTGAATTGCTTGCTCATGTGCCGCATTGGTTTGTTTTTGCTGAGTCATGAACTGTTCTTGCGATGTCATCAGTTGTTTTACTAGACTTTCGAGGTCGTTTCTTTTTGGTTCAGAATTAGCATGGGCAGTGGGCTGCTGATTTCGTTGCTGTCCTTGGTTGTTTTGATTGTTGCTCCATGAGAAATTTGGGTGATTCCGCCATCCAGGGTTGTAGGTGTTTGCATATGGGTTATTCTTTGGCGGATAGTTGTTGGGTCCCACATAATTTGCTTGCTCCGGATCTGCAGATAAAGGACAAGCATTAGTATTGTGATCATATTGAGAGCATATTGCACATACCTGTAGTGGTGTAGCTGAGGTAGTTTGAGCAGCCATGGCTTTTACCAACAAATCTAGTTTTCTTTCCATTGCAGCCATTTGAGGGGAAGACCCTCCATTCGTATTTACCTCATACACACCTTTACCTTTGGTCATATGTCTACCTCGAGAGGAGAATTGCTGAGTGTGTTCGCTAAGGGTTTCAAACAGTTCCATTGCCTCTTCGCTGCTTTTCTCCATAAGGACTCCTCCACAACCTGAATCAACAATACATTTATTAGTATCATTTAAACCTTCGTAGAATGCTTGTACCAGTTCATCTTGAGGTAGGTTGTGATGTGGGCATTTGAGTAGCAATTCATTGAAGTGTCCCCATGCTTCGAAGAAAAGGTCCCCATCCTTTTGTTGGAAGGATTGGATCTCCTTCCTCATTTGTCTTGTCTTTTGGGCTGGGAAGAATTTCCTTAAGAATTTGCTTGCTAACTCCTCCCAAGTGTGGATGGAAACTGCAGGCAAGGAATTATACCAAAGTTTAGCATTATCTTTTAAGGAAAAAGGGAATAGAATTAACCTTATTCCTTATTGGTCTAGTCCTTGTATGTGCTGGAACTTGCAAAGATCAAAAAATTCTCGAAGATGTAAGTGTGGATCTTCATTAGGAGTCCCCCTAAAATGCGTCAAGGCATTCAAGATTTGCGGAGATATGTAATAATTTCCCGCTGCCTCAGGTTGATATGCGATGCATGATGGTTGATCGATGTTCCGAGGGATGAAGGAGTGCTTCATTGGAACTCGTGCAGGTGGTTGCTGGTTTTCGAGCTGTTCCGCCATTTGTGTTTCGTTCTCGATTTCTCCTTTGTTCTCCTCAAAGTTGTCCCTAAGCCTTTGTCGGATGGTCCGTTCTAGCTCGGGATCAAGGGAAAAGAATTCCGGATGTCGGGATCGAAGTCCGTGCATAAAGCAGAAAAAACAGTTTTAGTGCAGCAATGCAACTCTGTTGCTCGGGTACTCTCTGCCCTAAATGCGCTCGATCGCACAGGAGCTTGCGATCGATCGCAATTTCCACAGAAAGTGCAAGTAGGGTTTCGTGAAGTACCTGAAACAGAAACTAACTTGATTTAAGTTTTGATAAAAGATGGTAAAAATAAAATAATAATAATGATAAAATGAAAGTAATCCTAAAAGGAACTTTTAGCGCAATCCCCGGCAACGGCGCCAAAAACTTGTTCCGCGAAAATATACCTAAATAAATAGGTGAATAATCGTACTTGTTTTACTTGCAAGTGCACAAGGTCAACAGTGTAGTATAGTGTGCGAATGCAAGATCATCTCCACAGGGATTGGTAAAGTTCAGTTTAGAATTATATTCGCAATATAAAAAGATAGAAATAATAAAAGTGTTGAGAAATAATAAAGATAAAATACTAAGGATAAAGGCGTAGGGACTTGATATCCACCACTAATTATGCTACCACAATATAATAGTATGCCAATGCTTTATTCATGCCATGTATACCTACTGGTCGCCAACCTAAGGGCATGGTATCTACTCCTTAAGCTATTGATTTCCCTAAGCAACGAGTTAGGCATGGTATCTACTCTAACTCTTTTCTTCCTTAAGGGATTCAGCATGGTATCTGCTTGAGTTGTTCCTTAAGAAAACATAAGTACTATGGAAATCGACAACCACATGAGACCTAGGGCATGGTATCTACTCCCGGTTTCCCATGTTGATTAACCCGGGTATCCGGATAAGATATCCCTTGTCACTAATGTTAGACCCAGGACTCGGTCATCCAAATTGATCTAACTAACAAGTCCATACCACATGCACATATTGATCAGACATATACATATGAGGAATTTAAATAAAAGCAGGTATTAATCAAGTTTAAGCAACACAACATAAATATCGCAAAGGCGCCAATACTAAATTTATTGAGTAAACATAATTAGGGCTTCAACCAAGCCCTACTAAGAATTTAATTACACATAATAAAATAAAAAGGAAAGAAGAAACCCGAGAGAAGAGGCGTCAATTCTGCTCCACGGTCTTTTTCTCCAAGCTAAAGAAAAGAAGAAAAGTGTTTTCTATCTAAGGTTGTGTTTTTGTGTGTGAGTTACAAGTGTATTTATAGGTCTTTGAGAAGTCCTAATAGACTCATGAGTTTCTAAACTTTCCTAAAATACAAAACACCTTTATTTCCAAAATAGAGTTATTTCCAAAATAGGGTTATTTCCAAAATAGAGTTCTGCAGTTTACTATTCGCGTCTGTACATTTGCGCTCGATCGCATGTGTCCTTGCGCTCGATCGCAGTGTGCACTCGATCCTACAAGTGTGCGCACGACCATATGTGCGCTCGATCGCACTTCATGTGCGCTCGATCGCACTTTGTCCAGAAAGTGCTCCAGGGCTTCTAGATTTCTTCCTTAAAGAGCCAAAACTGCTTATTTTTCTCCAAGACCCTATAAAAACATGTAAAACACACAAATGGAGTAAAAGATACCAAATTAATGTAATAAAGGATCTAACAAGTGTAAATAAGGGGGCTTAAATATGTATATTTAAGCGTCTATCAGCGTGGAGCGACGAGCTTTTTCCTTTACCTCAATGGTGAGATCGGTGACAAGTCGGGTGAGCTCTTGGAATTGTTCCTGGATCTGAGGGATAGTGGGTGATGCAAGCTAGACAAAGCCTCTTGATTTTCTTGGGGCTTGGGTTCTATCGGATTAAGGTGATGATCGTGCCGGCGTGTTCCGAGATGGCAGAGAAGTGTGGATTGACCAGTTGATAATGGATGGATACTCATGTGGCAACTTAACTGTTTCCAGTAGTACTTTTAGGCGGCATGGTAACAGGTAAGTTCTTTAACCTTAAAAAAAAATGCCCTCCTTCTAGCACCAATCTGTTGATGCCAAAAACCTATTAGAATCTAGATAGTCGAGGAGTGGGACTTGTACACATGAAATGAAGAAAAAACCTAAAATTGCAGGAAGAGCAGAGCGGGGTGTGCCTCTGGAGGACTCTCCAATGCCTAAGTTAGATAAGACTTTTTGAGAAATAAGGAGAGTTATATGAAATCAGGAGCTGTGAGTAATGAATTGAATGTACCTTTTGATTCTTGAGAACCCCTTTTTATAGTGTGTCAGAGCAGAGTCCGATTAGGAGAACAACTATAGTATTGTGATAGGAGTAGTATTCTTTTAGAGTTATCTACAACTCGTGAGAGTTTATATAAAGGTTGGAGTGGCAGAGTAGTATCATGTCATTTGGTGTGAAGTTACCGTTATGCTCTTTTTCACGTGTTGGGAGGAGATTGGTTATAAAATTACTATTTTATCTTTGGAGATCAACATATATCATCATGTTATTGGAGAGTGAGTTTTCTTCTACATCAATTTGTAAATGAATTCTAGTTTCAATTTAATTGAAAATGAACTAAATTTTACTAGACAGAGTATAAACAAAATTTTCTCTCTTAGTTTCTCTCTCCCTCGTCCCCAATCTATTCTGCATCACTGCACCACAACGTCAGAGGAGTTACAGAACCATGAAAATATTTGGGGTCAAATAATTTCATATTTCTAAAATTATTTTAGAACCAGTAGCTAACGCCGTTGGCCCCCCACATGAGCTCGGTCTTGAACAAATTGAACGAGCATAACACCAGTTTGGTGAACCCCGCGTACACTCTGTCACCTTCATCGTTGTTCGTTGGTAAGCTAGGAACTCACACTCCGATAATGCGACAATCGAGCAAAAATCTAACACTATAAGGATGGGAAAGAGGATGATTAGGGAGATTGATGAGAATATAGGCATGAGGATGATTGATTGGTTGATAATTGGTTTTGCCTAAATCTGAAGGACTTCTTTAATCCTAACCCTAACTTTGGATCTGTGAAATTTTAGAGGTAGTGGAGAAAGTTTGGTGCTGGTTGATGGTAGGCGTGGCAATGGGTCAGGCTGGCATGGCCCGAAACAAATTAAACACAGCCCACACTTCCACGGGTCGTGCCGTGCTTGGCACGGTACTATTGCATAGGCCGTGTTGGGCTTAGCTTTTGAGGCCCACGGCATGGCATGAGGCATGGTCTGACACATGCCTTTGTGATTTTTTTTATGTCATCTGGGAATTTTTTATTTGAATATAGAAGCAATTTAACTTTATGAATTTTTAATTTGAATTTCCTGGGTAATTTTGTTGTATTATTTGTCACTTGTGTATTTATGTTAAGAAATAGTGTTGAGTTTTTTCTTTTATGATCTGTAACATATTTATGTCATTAATTAGAAATTATAAACACCTATTCTAAGTGACATGTTCCCCTTTTTCTTGGTGCATTAATAGTATAGATGATTCATTTTTTGGTTTCCCATGTTTTAAGGAACAAAAAAAATGGCATGTAAATTATGATTGATGGCTAACGAATTGTGCCTAGACACTACAGTTTTCTTTTTCTTGCTCTTAATTTACTAAATGATAATGTCTAGTCCTAGTCTTCTATACTACAATGTAAAGATAACTGTAAAGCAACCCATCGGCTAGTGCTCCCAAACCAGCAGACCCCAACGGCCAGTGGTAGTGTAATATTTATTTAATTTTTTAAAAACTATCAAATTTCATTCTTTTAAATCAACAAATAACACTCATTTTATTTTATACTTATGCTTAATATCTCATTTTCTCAAATATCATTTTACTATCTACAAGTATGGATGGTTCTTCTTCTCATTAGCGTGGTCGTAAGGGAAAACGACTACAATTAAATGATACATACACCAATACAACTCCTCCTATTCCACCACTTGGTTATTATGTGGGATGGGAAAGAGATTTGGAGGAAACTTTACCCCTCGATGATACTCTTGAAGAATCTGAGGGTGAGGAAGGTGGAGATGTGCCGAGACATGATGGAGATGGTGGAGAAAATCAACCCCAAAATACTTCCAAAAGGAATAAGTCATGGGTTTGGGAATATTCGGATAAGAGAACGGTCAATGGTGATTTAAGAGCTTTTTGCAAATTATATGGTACTGCAAATTATTCTTGTTCTGCTAATGGAGGCACTAGCCATCTAGCTAGACATTTAACCAAGTGTTTAGCAAAGCATGGTTAAAAGCGTGCAAGTCAATCTCAAATCCAAGGCACTTCTAACCCTTGTGAGTGGGGCACATTCAGGTATGATAATATTGTTCATAGAAATGAAGTAGCTACATTTATAATACAATCTGAAATGTCTTTTAGCTTATGATAAGACCTCAATTTGCATAATTATGTTCATAGAAGTTTAAATCCTTTTGCTAAATTTCCTTGTAGAAATAATTTGCAAGAGCTTTTGTTTTGCGATTTATGAACAAGAAAAACCGATTTTGATTAAACAATTCAAAAAGTCGAAAGTACAATTTGTATTATGTTTGATGCATGGTTGGCTAATTTTGATCATCCTAGCTATATTTGTATAACTGCACATTATATTGATTCTAATTGGATTATACAAAAAAGAATTATTGGTTTTGTACCTTTTGAGTTTCCACATAGTGGATCCCAAATTGCAAATGCTATTATTTCTAATCTCCGAGACTTTAGAATTGATTCAAAAAAAATTTACTTTGACTTTTGATAATGCCACCAATAATGACTAAGCCATAAAAAAGTTGAAAATGTGTCTCAATCCTATTTTAGACAGCAACATTTTTCATATTAGATGTGTATGTCATATTATTAATTTACTTATACAAGATGGTTTAAAAATTACTGATGGTTTAATTTCCAAAGTCAAAAATTCTATTCAATGTATTCGATCTTTTGGTCCCAGAAAACAAGAATTCAAAAGAATATGCAAGGACCAAAAGGTAAAATGCAAAAAATTTATAACTTATACATCGAATAGATGGAATACAACATACAATATGTGTAAACGTGCATATGAATTTAAAGAACCAATTCGTGCATTTTTCATATTTTTACGCCTTCATTTAAAATTAGTGATAATGAGCAAGATACATGCTATGTTGTTTATAATTTTTTTGGAAACATTTTGTGCATTTACTGAGCTTTTTTCCAGTGTATATTATCCAACTTCTCATTTAGTTGTAGCAAAACTAGTTGGTGAACTTTTTCAAGAGTTTAGAGATCAATCCAAGTGTGCTACAACTATTGCAATAATGGAAGAAAAATTCAATAAATATTGGGAAGACACACCTCTTCTATTTTGTTTAGGTGCAGTTATGGACTCTAGGACAAAATTAATAAATCTTAAAGAATGTTTAGATATAATTAACAAGGCTATGGAGAAACCAATGTGCAATGCAAAAATAGAAAATGTCAGTAGTTCACTATTTCAAATTTTTGATATATATAGCCAAAAATTTGATAATGTAGTTGCTTAAGAATCTGCTAGACAAGAACCGATTAGGTCTAAAAGTATTTGGTCTAGGTTTAATAAAAAGTCCACTACTACTATTGGTAGTGCTAGTCAAGGTTATAATGAAATTCAAAATTACATACAATTTGATGCCACTAGAATGATGAGTCCAAAAGAATTAGATGGTGACAAAGTTGATATTTTAGGATAATGGAATAAAAATGAACATTATTACCTTATTCTTAGCATAATGGCAAGTGATATACTAATTGTTTCGGTGTCTACCATAGCATCATAACAAGCTTTTAGTGCAGGTTATAGAATTTTTAATGAATTGCGATCAAGACTATCACCGGAAATGTTACAAATGCTAGTATGCACAAAAGACTAGCTAGATGCAAAAAATCTTACAAGCAACATATTAAAGAAAGATCAATATAATGGATTGAGTGACAATTGAAGAGATCAAGAATGAAGAAAAATTTGTAACTCCTAGACCGCAAGATTATAAACTGTGAACAGCTAAAAAATAATAATAACATTTTTTGTCTTTCTAATTTTTAAAATTTCTAAGTTGTTTTTTATATTTCACTCATTTGTAAGTCATTTCATCTTCTTTATTTAGTTTATAAGTTTTTGTTTTTGTAAGTTATTTATTTGGAAGATTTTTTGAAGTTATAATTTTTTAGTTATTTGTTTATGTTGTTGTTTTTGTTCAATTTCTAAGTTATTTGTAATATTTAACTTTATCAATAAAATGATTGTTTTCCTATATAATTAGAAGCATTCAATATAATATATATATATATATACATATATATATATTCAATAAAATGACAAAAAAATCAATATATACCTATGAGACCCATGGACCGACATAGCTCGGCATGACCCAATAACCATGCGGGCCTTGGGCCTTGTCGGGTCTAATATTTTAAAATTTTGGCACGATATAACATGACACGAAAGAGAGGAAGGCATGGCATGGATCGCCTTGTGTGGGCCGCCTTATATGAACCGTGGGCCGACACGACACGACCCACTGTCACCCCTAGTTGATGGTGGCCCTTACAAAAGAAAGAAAAAATAAAAGCAAATAAAAAGAAATGAGATGAAAAGGAATTTAGCCAAAGGTTATTTTAGGTATATCTGAAATATATTTTACATGACATCGACAATTTTGTCCAGGTGTCTTATAGAACTTAGCAATTGTTTAATGGTGACAAATTACAAGAGGTATTTGTTTTATACGAAAATGCATGAGAGACGTTTTTAATTATACGGTATCTTAAGGGAAGTAAATAATTTAATATTTTTTAATCAAAGGATCATAATTCAAAATAAATAAATATATTGATGTGGGCAAAAGTACATCATCCAATGAGAATTAGACATGTGGCTTACCTCAAGCCATGCTAGTAATTTTACATCACAAATTTGGTCTCTAAAACATAGAAGACACTTGGTTTGCAAAGACACCATCCCACTCAAAGGAGGTAAAATGGTATTTTCACAAGGAAGACCCACCACCTTTTTCTATTAAGGTAAGGTTTCTGACACTATAAAACAGCTCATTATTTCATTTAGCACATTTTTTTACATAGTTCTCCAACAAAAAATTCTCTCTACTCTCACTCCATCCCTTTACTTTTTTTTAAGTTATGAGCTGATTTAAGTATCAGTGGTCCTTCTAGAGAACAAAACTTTAGACAACTTTCTTTTTTAGGTGACCTTTTGCTCTTCAAATGTGGATACAACCTCAACTAACAACTGGACTTAACGTCAACATAAATAAATCCATCATTCTTATAAAAATCCTTGTATTCTCCTTAATTGGTTGAGAACAAGTTTTGTCATCGTGTTAAAGCAAAATGAAAGATTATGAGAAAGAACATAAATTGATAAGCGTTTAAGATATGTAACTTACAATCTTGGCTAAAGCCACTTCATGATCTTCGTTCCTTTTTAATTTTTTTTAGAGTTTCAGTAGCTTCTAATAAGGAGGGATGGGAATCCTCTTCTGTTGAGAATTCAATGATGCTGTACAAAATTAATGACCAAAATAGTCTTATGAACTCAAATTTTACTTAAACAATCATAAAGGTAATTAAGTAATTTAATAATTTTTTTTTAAAATTTTAAGAGACTTTTTGTGATATAGAACTAATCAGTGGTCGAAAAATAATACTCCAATACCGTTGAGATCAACTGGACAAGATTTACATTCTAACACCAGATCCATTGCCTTTCGTCGGTCGGACCATCCTCATGTGTCACTCATTCAAGTTGAAGGGACCCAACTTTAGATATCCTATTTTTCGATCACATTTGGTTGGAATCACCTATCCCACCAAGTCAAAATTAGAAATTCCAGTTGATATAAAGATTTTGAGGGGCCAAGCAGCATCGGAAGGTAAAAAATTTTCTTAACACAGTGTCATGAGAGATGCATGGCGTAAGGGTCCATTTCACCTTTGAATAAAAATAAAATACCTTTTTTTTTCTAATCTTTTCTCATACCATTTAACAGTGAGTTGGACCATTGTACCATGTATCTTTTATAGCACTGTGCCACACAAAAACTTTTTAATCAAAAGATAGTGTATGTGCCCCCATGAGTTGTCGGAGTGCGAGTAGGCATCGTTTTCACATTGCTTTTATTTCCTATTTTCATTTTTTTTAAATGTCTAAAAATATTTAAGGTGATACAATTATTTTTAGAGAGGGAATTGAGTTTCTGCAACAACAAAAAATGGGAAAAAACAATGGGGAGATTTGACGAATCTATATATTTCTTTCTACCATTAATTTTTATTTACTTTCCTAAATTTCTTCTATGTCCTTGTTGACACATTCTATCTTTATTTTTTTAGGTTCTATCAACCAAACAAGTTCAAAAGAATCAAAACCCAAAAACAAAGATGGCAATAGAACTTAGAATGTTTTTTTTGTCCTCGATTATTTAAATTATTTTCATTTTGTCTCTATTCCCAATGGATATCTTTTTTCATTTTCATTTCCGCAGGAATAAAATCTCCGTCAGGTCAGAAAGTCAGGGACTCTGTGGGGGATGAAAACTTTTGTCATCTCTACCAAGGGCAGCATTCAAGCACCTAAAATATGTAGGCCAACAGCATTTCAAATCAGGCCTTAAACTATATAGAACTTAATACTATCCTCTTAATTCCCATCTTACTTAGTAATTTATTTTAATTGAGACTAATGTAAAATATGTACATATGAGTAGCGAACATGTAAGCGTACATGACATTATTGAGGGACAATCATATCTGTCTTGTTGATATGGTAGCTAAGACAACCTCCCTCTCTCTTGATCTCTTCCTTTATATTTTGTTGAATTTGTATTGAATCCTCTGTTCTACTGGGATTTAAAGGAAGGAGCTACAAGTCCTGTAATGCTTTTCCACGGCTCTCTTGAACTTCTTCTTCTTAGCCTCTTGATTGATGGTGGCATAGAATAAGTTCAAGAATGCTGTGGGAGAACGTGGCAAGCAAGGACTTCTTTTTTGTTCGTTAATTGCTAATTATCACCTTCACAGCTTGGAATTATCTTAGCAGGTCAAGGTTTAATGAAGATTCTCGTGGGTAATTAATTTTAATCATAATGGTTTGATCTATTGAAAATTTTCTTAAGTTCTTGGCTTAGTTTAAGCTACTATTTCCCCTATAATTTGATTTCATTCTCATTAAAATGTCTTCCACTTTGAGCAGGGCCAGGGCCAAGAATTTCGGAATTCATCGGGCTTACTGACAATGTGGAATTCATAATTTTATTTATATTTTGATGGCAATTTCACAATGATTATTCACCAAAACTTAAATCACTTCTGAATTTTGCTTCGTTACTTCCTCAAGTTCAAGTTTAATCTCATAAGTAATTTGGATTACTAGATATATAATGATTTTGTTCAAGATGTAGAGTACTTCGCCATCTTAGAGCAAAATGAAAGATTGATTAAAAAGAAAGTAATTTAATCATCATTTAAGAGATGTAACTTACAATCTTGGTTAAAATCATATCATGAGAGTTTTCATTAATTTTTTATAATAAAAGGGATATGACTAATCCTTCTCGTTACATGTAACCGTCAAGTTAACATGACCAGTTAAAGTTTGCAATAAATTCTTTTCGGTGCAACTCAAAAGAGTTATTTGAACTTAGTGGAGAATCGAACACGAGATAGACAGTGGCATGACTTGGGTTATGTTTCTTATAACTTTCTTTCGGTGAACATTTCTTATAATTCTAAAATATAATATCATGATTAATGATAGAGAAAGAACGAGAAACAGAAAAGAGATTATGTATTTTGTTTCTTAAATCACTATGTATGTGCGTTATAAATATACAAGAAACAATACTCAAAGTTGAGTAAACCCCAGATTTAATCCTAAACTAAAGCACACATTCATGTTTATCAGGACTTAAATTAACTTTAGCATGTGTTAAAAATAATCATTGTCAACAATTTTTGAAGAAATTAAAAGAAAAGATGAAGAGTGGTCTCCTTATAATTTGTTTTTGTGAGTTGAAAACTATTAGGATTTTGACTCAAATCCTCACAAGAAAGAATTTAAATAAGTTTAGGAAAAACTTTATTTCTTATTTTGTAGTTGCTTGTTTTAATAGGACTAATTAGGGGTGAGCATGAGTAAGTTTGGGTCAGGTTATCTTAAAATTTCAACCCAACCCATTCATACTGGGTTGAAAAAATTCCAACCCAACCTATGAACCCATCCAACCTCAACTCAACCCAACCCATTCTAATCGGTTTGGGTCGGTTTGGGTCACCGGGTTGATATATTTTTTTACTAAATAATTAAACCATACATATTACATAACAAAAAAATATTATATTAAATCTCAAACTAAATCCATTCATATTATAAGTAAAGTATGTGTGCCTGACTGCATAAAAAATATTTGATAACATGAAAAAGAGAACAATTGTCTCATAGACTACAATGGTTGTAGGCTATGCTAAATTTGGTTTTTTGGATACTGTTAAAAAGTTTTTTGATGACTTGCAAGAGAATGATGTTGTGTCATGGAATACCATAATTAGAGGCTAAGTTGAAGCCAAACTTGGTAAGGATGCTTTGGCATTGTTTCATGAAATGCAAGCGAGTAATATAGAGCCCAATGAAGTGACCATGGTCAATTGCTTATCTGCATGCTCACAATCTAAAGCCCTTGATATTAGAATATTTATTCATTGTTATATTGAAAAACACAATCTTCATATGAATGTTGCGCTAGGAACTGTTTCAGTTGACATGAATTTAACTTACTTTAGAATACTGTTCAATTACGAAGGAAATTTGGATTTCTGGACAGCTGCTAATAATATATTTTAGTAACTCAGCATTTGTTGGTCGTGCTATTGCTTTCTCACTAATCAGTTTAATTTTTGGACTATGTTTTAATGCATTCAGAAGCGACATGGAGAACTTAAAAGGTTGAAAAGAGGCAAATTGAATGGTTCAATAATGTTTGCAGGAAAGGCTTCCAGTAAGTTGGTATTACTAAGCTCTATCATACATTCAGCATTTCTTCCATCAACATTATGGTACATATTTTTGGAATATAAGTTTATCTGCATACATTGATCCCGACTGGAATCTTGTAGGTTATAGTGTTAATTTCTATGTTTATTTTATAGTTACAACGGTACAAGAAATCAAAATTTTGTTAGCATAAGTTAATTGTGCATTAATTTATTCTGATTGAAATTATGCTTAAGAATAATAATAAAAACTATTTCATAACTCGAAATCAGTATTTGTTTCTAATGTAAATATTTGAAACTAAAATATGGGTAATTGAAAAATATGAGACTTGTTTAGACATTAGAGTATCTGCTACATATAATTTTACACACTAGTAGTAATTAGAATGGACATTTTATGATTATATATTTTACAATTATACTGTAATTATTTATACACTATTTTATATTCAATAAATATAAAATATATAATTATATATTTGATCGAGTTACCGGCTTGGGTCGGGTTGAAAATTTTGAACCCATGACTCAACCCAACCCACCGGGTTCAAAATATTTTCAACCCAACCCAATCCAGTCTCAAAAAAACAATCCAACCTAACCCATTATATCAGTTTGGGTGGGTTCGCGGGTCAACCGGGTTCCATGCTCACCCCTAGGACTAATAATAGTTTCTTTTTGGATTATTGCTTGTTCTAGTAGTAGTAGTTTAGTATATTGTTATTATTTTACTAGCAGTATTAGGAAAATCTCTTTTATATAAAGTGGGTCCTAAAGAAGTTAGAGAGTACACTTGAAAGCCCAAAATACTTTGTAAATCAAAGAGATTTACAACTAGGGCTAGATTGAGAGCTTTGGGCGTATTGGGGCTTTTGAGTTATGAGGTTGTGAGAGTTTAACAACTTTGCTTTTTCTAAAGTTGTGATCAAAGATTAATAAAGTTGTGAGTTTGTTGGTGGCGTATGCAAAAAGGTTAGTGAATCATGTTAAATTGTTGTATTCTTGATATTTGTTGTTTTACTTAAAATTTGAGTATGTGGATTTTAGATGTGAAATCCCAACAAGTGGTATCATAGTTTGGTTATTTTCCTTGTTGGAAGCGTGCCATAAAATATATTTGGAGAAATTGCCTGCGTCACTGCTATTTGTTGTGCTTGGGCCACTATGTTGACAACTATAACTAAATTTGAAATTCCTTTATTTAATGAAAAAAAAAACCATTTTAATTTATGGTAGAGTATAGTTCAAGATCTTTTGGTGTAACAAGATCTTGTTCAGGCTTTAGAGACAGAAAATTTAGAAGAGGTGATTGATAGAAAGTGACAGTCAATTCAGAGGAAGTGTGTGAGCACAATCAGGTTGCTCTTGCTCCCTTGCTCCCAAGATCAATTATAATATATTGAAGGATACTACACCCAAGAGTTTGTGGGATAAGCTTGACAGTATCTATGCATCGAAGTTGTTGACCAACAGATTATATATCAAGATGGACCTTTACTCTCTAAAGATGAAAGAAAGTACATGTCTTCATGATCATTTGAATGAATTTAATAAGCTAGTGTCTCAATTGTTGAATGTAGAAGAAATATTGAAGGATAAGGAGAAGGCATTGCCTTTGTTATCATCTTTGCCAAAATCTTACAAATAATTGGTGCAAACTATGTTGGTAGGCAAGCCGACATTGAGCTTAAATGATGTGATCGCGCTCTTATGTGAGAATGAGAGGTTGATGGGAAACGAGAGCTTATCTAGTGGTAGTCAAGCACTTGTTGTAAAGAGTTCTAATCGAGAGATGAGTCAATAGAGAGCGAACAGTAGCTCAAGGGGGAGATTTAAATCTATGCCTAGAGATAATTATGGCAAGGAGTGCTTCTACTGTGGAGATTATTGTAACACCATGAATGATGATTAAAAGAGTTGAAAAAGGATTAGTGAGAAGAAAAGTGTTGATGGAAAGAGTAATGAAATTGCTAATATCACAGAGGGGAGTGGTGAAGAAACGGTGCTAGCTATTGAGCACATTGAAGAAAAAATTAATGAGAGTGATATGGTTTTACTTAATTCGGTGTCCTCCATTCACATAGTCAACAAGAAGTATTGTGATTGTATGAAGGAATCTACCCATGTCATTGTTGTTGCTGCATGAGGGAAACACAAAGTAAGTGATGGTGAATGAAGCTTAAGGTTGAAGCTTCATGATAGAAGTGTGAATAAAATTGAGAAGGTAAAGTTTGCTTCCTCTCTCATTATAAATATCATATCTTTGAGAGAGCTTGATAAGATGGGATACACATGGGCTGCAGGTAATGGAGAGATGCAATTTCTTAATGGATCAAATATAGTGTTGAAAGCTACTTTGAACAAGAAAGGTTCTGATGTGACCAAAATAATACGATCCAATAAGACTCGAACACGTGACCAACCACCTCTTAGCAATTAGGTGACTCAACTTGACCATGGTAAAACAAACACTACCTCAAATGGCTTGACGTAATGATTCAAATAGAGGCCATTCCTTACGAACTAAAGGCAACTCCTTGTGAGGCTCGAGGTTTAGAGGTCACATCCCAACAGTGTCGCACTTTGAAAAACCGAGCAAAGAACACAATAATGCCTATACATAGAGGCTCCTGACTTCAGAAAATATAAAGGTTCACACAGATACATATATGTAGACATAAACAGAGAGATAAAGGTAAAACCAGAGAAAAACTCAAGGTATGAGGAGAAAACACATGAGAAACAAAGGAAACATCTTTAGTTCTCTCTTCCTCCTAAATATCCATTCACCTCAATATTATGCACTCCCCTCTATTTTTTTTTAAAAAGTGCTTTCTAACTTAAGCATCAGAGGGTCTTTCCCGGAGTACAACACTCTGGGAGACTTCTTTGCAGGTGCTCGTGCATTCCTGACACCGAAGAAGCCTTCCATTTTGGAGTTCTCCCATCTAGGCCTACTCCAAATAACACAATTGAAAGTCAACAAAGATAGGGTATCCTTCATCATCTTTTTTCGCATCAACAGATTGGAGATCTTGAAGAGGATTCCCAAATATGAAAAATCTCTTTGCTGAAAAACTTGTAGAGTTCGAAGTTCCTTTTTGGAGACCTCTTAGAGGAATACAACTAGAAGAACGGATAAGAACAAGTAATAGATCACTATGCCTAGTTAGATGGAGAAAGAATCATATGTTAATCGCTCATAGCTGGCAATTGCTTTACGAAAAAGAGAAGAAATCTGAAAGAGTTAACACTAGAGAATTGCCCCAGAACGTCTCAAGGCATGAAAAGTTGGGTGTTTCTTCTACTGGGCGCAAAAGTTAAAGGCTCGAACCCATGACCTAATGAGTGTCATAGGTCTTAACCACTAAACTAGTGTTCTTGTTATGATATTATTACACTTCCTAAATATATAATACATGTTATCTAGTTTAATAATAATTACAAGCTATTTAATTAATCACTTACAAATTACAATAATATAGAAATATAAGTTATACTTCATATAATTTATATATAAATATATATTAATATTTATAAAATTATAATTATCACATTATGGAGAGTTAGTAAAGTATTAAACTTTGATAAAAATTAAATAATTAATTTAAATTTAAATTATTTTATTTTATTTTATTTTTATTATTCTAATTAATTAATTAATATTATTTTATTAAAATTTTGAAATGCTCCAACGTATTCAAAAGACTTACACTCCAATGCCTCGAGGCTTATGCCCCAACACTTCGAGGCAAAATACCTCGCCCAACGCCTTCGCCTCTAAAAACACGGCTGAATATTGTTTTTCAATACAGTAACAGTTATCCTTTAATAGGAGATATGAGATACAAGTTTTCAAAAAAAAATTGTTGAAACAAGGACTAACACACCTTTTTAACTAAAGAAACTTTTCCTTGAAATAAGGGCCAACACAAAATACATCAACAAAAGTTAATGACAAAGGCGCAGATTTTCTGGAAAAAATCTCAATCTTTAACACTCCTTGAGATTTATGCATAAGACTCCTAGCATTGCTCTAAGGAATTCAAACCTTGCTTTAGGAAGAGCTTTTGTAAAAATATCTGTAAGATTATCCTCAGATCTGCAGTAAAGCAGATAAATTTCTTCATTCTTATCAGTTTCTCTAATGGAGTGAAACTTCAGCTTGATATGTTTAGTTTTCCCATGTTGCACTGGATTTTTAGTAATGGCTATGGCAGACTTGTTATCACATAAAATATCAGTAGCCTCTAGTTGCTTCTGCCCCAATTCTGTAAGAATTTTTCTCAGCCAAATGGCTTGGTTTGCAGCAAATGCAGCTGCAATATACTCTACTTCGGCAGTAGATTAAGCCACAACCTCTTGCTTCTTAGAAATCCATGAGAATACACCTGAGCCAAATGAGAAACAATAACTTGATGTGCTCTTCATATCATCAAGAGAGCCAGCCCAATCACTATCAACAAATCCTCATCTTCTGCAGAACTAAACCAAATACCATAGTTAATTGTAACCTTCAAATACCTTAACACCCTCTTGGCAGCTCCAAAATGAATTTGACTGGGACTTTGCGTAAACCTGGATAGTAAACTAGCTAAGAACATAAGATCAGGTCTGGTAGCTGTTAAGTACAATAAGCTACCAATCAAACTTATATAAACAGAAGCATCAACCTTCTTTGCACCATCTTCTTTAGATAATTTTTCATTTAGAACCAGAAGAGTCGCTACTGGCTTACAAGATTGCATTTCAAATTTCTTCAAGATCTCTTGAGCATACTTTTGCTAAGAAATAAAAATCGCAGCTTAAGTCTGATAAATTTTCATCCCAAGAAAATACTTCATTTCACTAAGATCTGTCATTTCAAATTCCTTCTACATATCAAGCCATAAAAAAGGGCTTTTTTCAACTTGTAAACCTTATCTTCACTTCCAGAAATCACAAAACCTTCATGTTTCTCTCCATATATCTCCTCCTCAAGATAACCATTTAGGAAGGCAGACTTAACATCAAGTTGATAAATTTCCAACTTCTATGAGCTGCTAAAGTAATGAGAATTATGATTGTATCCATTCTTGCTACTGGAGCAAAAGTGTCTCCATAATCAACACAAGGTTGCTGAGAATAGCCTTTGACAACTAACCTAGCCTTATGCATATTGATTGACCCATCAGATTTGAGCTTGAGCCTATACACCCACTTAACACCAATAACTTATTTATGCAATGGTCCATCTGTGAACTCCCAGGTATGATTTTTGTCAATCATTATTAGCTCTTCTTTCATTGCTGAATTCTAAGATTTAAATCTTGCAGCTTCAAAGTAGGTTGTTGGTTCAAGATAGCCATATTGCACCACTGATAGATATCTGCCAATGATCTTGTTTTGAGCACTGGAGATTTAGGATCTGAGGTGCTGCCTTCATGTGAATCACTTGCTGAATTATCAAAATCAACATCAGAATCAAGGTCTGTAGTTTGCTGGTCTAATGCATGTTCAAGTTGCTTAGCATAAACAGCTAGTTTTTTCTCAACTCTGGCTTCATCCCAATTCCAAAAAGCTTCCTGATGAACCTGGTCATCTCTGCTAATCACAATCTTTTTAGTTTTTAAGTTAAAAATTCTATAATCTTTGGATTGAGAACTTTAGCTAAGTAACAGAACTTTCTCTGCCTTTTTAATAGCTTATCCCTCTCACATCTGGAACATGAAAATAAAAAACATAACCAAATACTTGCAAATATTCTGCAGAGGGTTTGACTCCACTCTAAGCTTCGACGGGAGTTTTTCCAACAAGAGCTCTTGTAGGTAATCTGTTTTGCAAATAAACTGTAGTATACACAGCTCCATGATTAAATTCTTAGGCAAATTCTTCTCAAAGAGCATGCATCTAGCCATCTCCATGACTGTTCTAATCTTTCTTTCTGAAACTTCATTCTGCTCATGGGTATAACCAACAGTGAGTTGATGTTCTATTCCTATATTTTCACAAAACTGATCAGTCAATGTATACTCCTTGCCATTGTCAGATATCTTGCAATCACTTTAAGCTTCAACAATGTTTTTGAACTTCTTGAACACAGAGAATACTTGAGATTTACTAGTGAGAAAGTAAACCCAAGTCATTCTAGTAAAATCATCTATAAACAAGATGAAATACTTATTTTGACTCAATGAAGGAGTTCTCATTGGTCCACAAACATCAATGTGCACCAATTCTAGCTTCTCACTAGCTCTCTAAGCTTGATTAGATGGAAAGGGAAGTCTTTTTAGTTTCCCTAGCTGACAACATTCAGAAACTTCATGTTGAACGTGAACAGCATGCATGTTTCTCACCAAGCCTTTTGATTGCATAAATTTGAGTGATTTAAGGTTAAATGGCCACATCTTCTGTACTGAAGCCAAGATTCATCAGTACTACTCATATATGGATGATTTTTAGCATTTTTATGGTATAAAGGAAAACTGTTATTTTCAACAGCAATCCTAGCTATTTTAATGTTACTATGATCATAAATAGCACAACAACTTCCTTTGAAGAATAGGGAATAACCTTTGCTCATCATTTACCCCACTCTCAATAAATTTTGATCTAATCCAGGCACTATAAGAACATCATCAATGAACTTAGTACCTCTTTTAGTCTGAATTGCAATTGTTCCCTTTTCAACAGCTTTAACTACTTCTCCATTCCCTAGCTTGATTGTTTTCCTGATTGAAGTATCCAGCTTGTTGAAAAGATCTGGATTGAAAGTCATATAATTAGTGCAAGCACTATCAAGTAGCCAAGAATCTTTGCTACTACATCCTTTAAGTTGAGCAGCCGTGAATAAATGATCTTCTTGTGGATGATTTTCTACAACACGAGCTTGTTGAGATTGCTGGTTTTATTGCTGTTGCTGCCCTTCTTGTTTAATTCTGCAAAACGCCTCTACATGGCCAAATCTCTTGAAAAATCTGCATTGAGACTTGCCTTTGTACCAACAATCTTTTTCTATATGATTGGCTCTTTCGCAGACTCCACAAGGAGGGAACTTGCCAATTTTCTCAGTTTCATTGACATATACAGTTGTCTTGCCTTTGTTGCTTTTCTCTCCATCAAATTTCTTCATTTCCTTATAAGGAAATTAATTACCTTTATGATTTGCTTGAAATGCACCTTTAGTAGTGCCTTAAAATCTCTTGGAGATCCTCTCCTCATGAGCTTGCAGAGAACTAATGAGTTCATTTACTGTGAGCTTACTCAGATCTCTTGCCTCTTCTATGGCAGCTACTTTAGAGTCAAACTTATCTGGTAGGCTTATTAGGATTTTTTCAACAATTTTCTGGTCATTAATCTTTTCTCCATAAATTCTCATCTAATTAACAACTTCAATCAGCTTAGAAACATAATATTTCACAGCATCACTTTCATTTATCTTCAATAGCTCAAATTCAGCAACCTAATTGTTCTTACTCTCTCTGAGCCTTGAAATTCTTCATGGAGAGTGTTCAAAGCTTCCTTTGATGTTGTAGCACCAACAACCCTTGAAAAAATTGAATCTACTACTATTGAATGAAGAAAAGAGAGAGCTTTGAAATTCTTTGAACTCTTCTCCTTTTGTTGCTTGATTTGCGCAACTGTCAAGTGCTTTGCATCAGCTGGTTCAAAGCCTTTTTCAACTGTCTCCCACAGATCATAATCTCTCAAAAAAGGCTTCATTTTCACAGAAAAAATTCATAAACTTCTCCTCCAAAAACTGGAGGTGATGGAAAAGAAACGTTGCTTGTTGAAGCCATAAATTGATGTTTAACGTACTACAAACAAACTCTCTTTTTTTGTTTGAATTTTTTAGCCGCTTAAGATTATGGAAGCTCTAATACTATTTGAAAGAGTTAAAACCAGAAAATTTTGGTTTTTTACTGAATACTGCTTTTGCAATAAAGTAGCAATTCTCCTTTAGTAGGAGACATTAGATACAAGTTTTCAACAAACTTTTCCTTGAAACACTGACTAACACACCTTTTTAACTAAACAAACTCTTCCTTGAAATAAGGACTAACAAAAAATACATCAGCGAAAGTTAATGACAAAAGTGCAGATTTTCTGGTTAAATAGTTGTCCTGCAAATGGAACTTCGTATATGGAGTTTAGAAGAGGCCATTTCTTCTATGGTTAATAGACAAATTGAGCACCAAGCTTAACTTCTTGCTGTTCAGGATCTAAAAGAGTCTGACCCCCCAATCAACTCGTTTACTCCATGAAAAGCTTGAACAAGCTCTTGATCGTCCTGGAGACCCTGAGGTCATCAGGTTAATCAAACAACTTGAAAATGACATGAGCAAGTTAAGTCTGAAAGACAGTAAAATATCTGAAGATGTTAACAAAGTCAGAGAGGATCTGAAGAATATCCAAGAAGGAAAACCTTCTGGATCAACAATTGAATTCAAGACTATAGTACATTGGAAACCTCAACAAAATTGGGATTGCTTATTGATATGAACAAAAGTAGTAGTAGATAGATTGTAATGGAATAATGCCTCTAATCTCGGTTTACCTAAGATTGAAGAGAACATCTTATACGAACGAAAATTTAGACACAAGAATATATCTGAAAGAGATTTCAAAATCACAACCCGTGATTATTCTTGTGGTCAAAACATTTGTGTCCCTGCTTGGACAAATCAAGAGTTAAAGAAAACTTCAAGTTATTACCATATGCGTTCTATTCACGTACTTGTCCAATGGTTAAGTAACCCAGGAAAAAACATACCTTTAACCGTAGCAGTTAAGGATATACGTCTTGTTGAAGCTGATCAACAAATTGTAGCAGTTCGGTAAACAAACATCTAGACTGGAGCTACCTTTATAGAGATATACATGGATATGTTAATCCCGGCCCAGGATGGCAACAAGGAAGATGCGATACAAATTGATGTCAAAGCCGATGTGGATATGATTGACAAAGGATTGCAATTAACCTTAAGACCTATTATTCTTGGAATCGTGATCCGTTTACAGGAAGAAAACATGATGGTGAATTTAATTAGGGGTAATAATGGGTCGGCCGTGTAGTGTCGGTCAATAGTTCATATAAAATGGTTCACCCTACAGTGATATGTTTTTTTTTATTTCGTGTTATGTCATGTTATATTAATTTTTTAAGAATATAAGCCCGTATGGTTAGAGTGGGTTTTATAGGTCTTATAGATATATATTGATTTTTTTTACCATTTTTTGTTAAAAAAAAAACTTATAAATATTGAATTGAATGCTTATAATTGTATAGAAAAATAATTCTTTTATTGATGAAGTTAAATATTACAAATAATTTATAAATTGAACAAAAACAACAGTATAAAAAAATAACTTAAAAATTACAAGTTCTAAAAATCTTCCAAATAAAAAACTTACAAAAATAATAACATATAAAATAAACAAAGAAAATGAATCGATCTACAAATGAGTGAAATATAAAAGCAATTTTAGAAATTCTAAAAATTAAAAAGACAAAAAATATCATTATAATTTTAGTATTTCACAGTTTATACTCTTGTAGGTCGGGAATTACAAATTTTTCTTTATTATTGATCTCTTCAATCGTCACTTGATCCGTTATATTGATTTTTCTTTAATATGTTGTTTGTACAGCCTTTTGCAACTAGCTAGCCAATCTTTTGTACATGTTAGTATTTGCAACGTTTTTTAGTAATACTCTTGATCGCAATTCATCCAAAATTCTATAACCTACACTAAAATTTCGTTTCGATACTATAGTGGACACTTGAACAGTTAGTAGGTCATATACCATTATGCTATGAATAGGATAATAATTTTCATTTTTTTTTCCACCATCCTAAAACATCAAATTTATCATCATCTAATTCTTTTTGATTCATCAGTCTAGTGACATCAAATTGTATGTAATTTTAAATTTCATTAGATGTTATAGACCGTGCCGTGCCATACTATTTTTTCGTGTTGTGGGCCTCAAAAGCTACACAACCCTATCTGCTTGGATTATGCTAGACATGGCACATCACTTGGCAGTGTGGGCCGTGCCAGCACAACCCAATTTGTATTGGATCGAGCCCGCCTACGGGCCGGTATGGCCCATTGCCACCCCTAAATTTAGTATAGAGAAAAGGGCTCAGGGAAGATCTGCCTATCTAAAGCCTAGTGATATGGATGCTCATACACTTCCTCAACCATTGGAACCTCATGAGATAAAGGTCAAAATAGATTTTAGTTTAGGCTCCAGCCCAAACCCAAAACTAGACAAGAGTCCATAGAACCAGAATATTGGTATAAGGACAAAACAACTGGAACAGTATATCTTAGGTTAAAAGAACCGATAGATCTTGGACAAAGCAGTCGAATGTTTGAAACTAAACGTTTCATGAAAAACCTTGATGAAGAGAATTCTTATACTCGTGATGATGAGTAACCCCGTGGATTACAGAGCATTATTAGTATCAATTGGTATTAGTCTAGATGTCGATCTGAGACAAGCCCAAAATCGCCTCGAAAAGGCTTGGTTAGCTGGTGATAACAGTTCACTTAATACTGCTGATAGTATTTTGCAATTCCCGGGGGAATATTCTTATTTCCTTACGCAGCCTAGTGTAGTGGATGAAGTTAACACCTTGGAAAGTAATGTTACAGAAACATTACAAAAACTGGATTCCGTTAATCTAAAAGAGGAAAAACCAGAAGAAGTTGAAGCAATAACCTACTATGGTAAAACTCCTCTTGCTTATCGAAGCAATCAAAAAGACAGGTGCGGGCAAACACATAGAAAAGGTTATGAAAGCAAACTCTGGGAAAAGAGACTTAGAGAACCTATTAACGAAGAAGTCAAAGAAGAACAAAGATTAGGAGTCATCCTTATTGAACATAAACCCATCAATGACAAAGGGATTATGCTTTTGCAAACAATCCTCATATTGCCCTATAAGAAATTAACAATTGGGAGTATGCAATGGACAAAGCTATGGGAGTTAAACTAAGCTTGGCCAATTGATCAAAACTTGAACTATTAGACAAATAGACTGACTGGCTTTGCAAAAAACGTTTGGGAAGGATTCGAGAAAACTGAACTTTTTGCAGTTTTCAAATCCGAATTCACTACAGCAAATGGTGTTGGACCATTTGTTGGAAATGTTTTACAACGCGAAACATGTGGTTATACAGATCGATCCCACGGCAGAAGCCTGAAAGAAGCAAAGGCAAGCTTGGAAAATGCTCGAAGATTTGAAATTATGAAGTATGGCTGAAGTCGAAAACAACATAATTGCTTTTCAAAGGTTTGTTTTATAGCTATATTGATATTAGCAACAAAAAAGCTGCTTAGAGACTTTCTTTACCTAACTTCCCACACCATGGAATGGGCCCGTGCCGAGTCAGAATGGGCTTACGGTTGATACAGGTGGGATGCATTTTCACAGTAAGGAGATCCAGTCTGTTGTGGTTGTGGATACTAACACTATAGCCTCTTCTTCGTGCTGTGCTGATAAGTTAGTTGGGCCGAGCCAAGTTCTGCACTCAAAGGCTGTTGATCAGTACGCATAAAAATTTATGAACAGGTTACACACTCAGGTGCTGGGCCTTCATGGTCACGGCCCATTAGATGCCACACAGATCTAGCACCTCTTTGGCCCATGCCCACTCGTCTCTGATATTGGTTCGGCCTTGGTCCAACGCTTCCCTGGTCTGTGCACACAGCCCACTTCGGATCTGGCTATGGGTTTGGATGGCAACCATCTTGGGTTGTCTTTTACTGGTCAGCCTTAGGGGTGGAACTCGAATCGAGCTTTAGTGGAACTATTTGAGCTTGAGTTGGGTCAAAGCTTGATTCCATCAAACTCGAACTTGAGCTTAAAACTTAAAGTCGAATAACTTATCAACTTAAGTTCGAACACTTTAATATTCGGCTCGATTAGTTTATCGAACTGTTCACACTATTTAAAATAAAAAAAAATATCTCTTTTTAGCTTTTCCTTTCGTCGCATCTTCATATCACTCACTATCCAAAAATCCTATTGTTGCTAGTGTCCATCACTACTGTCCCCTATTTATGTTCAGACTAATCATGGTTTTTGAGCTCTTGACCCGCCGATGGAGGCGCTAGCCTCCCTCTTTCCTTCTCCCTCTCCCTTTGTCGCCCCTCTCTTCTGCTAAGTTTCTTTTCCTCGATCTCTCTCTGCCGTTTTGGTTTTACAAAAGCCCACCTTGCTTAGATAAGCGTCAGATGACAAGCTTCGGTCTTGGCTCTCCAGCCGATGACATGAATGACACTGCTTCTTCCTCTCTGCTTTTCTGCCGTCAATCTCTCCATCGCACCGATCTTTAATGTCTCTTCTCCCAAGATCAGTGTTAGGAATGACAACAAATAAGGCCTTAGATCGGGTCCTAGTTTCTCTCCACTTTCATTGGTTGCAGTGGAGTTTAAGTGATCTATTCTCATTTTGTCACGTTTACATTTCTACATCTGATATATTAACATCGCATTTTTTTTTATTGGTTTTTCAAATTTTCTCCTTGCACACTCACAAACTTTTTTTTTTTTTTTTTAAAAAATCCTAATTTCTAAGATAGACATTATATAATGTTTGAAGGTGGAGAAAGATCCAAAAATCCAAAAAAAACTACTTTAGTCTTTGGTATTTTAATTTAAATACATTTTAAAAAAATTAAATTGAATTTAGATTGCTAAAATGATGAAATGATTCATTTGTGATTTTAATTTAGCTTTGTCTTTTTTCAAGTAGAATGAAGATTTCAGGTTTGTAGGCTCGAACTCGAGTTTGAGCTCGAATAGGCTCATTTATCATCAAGCTTGAGCCGAGATCGAGCCTATAGAAAATTAATCGAATTCCAACTCGAGCCCAATTTTTTAGCTCAAACTCAAACTCGAGCCTAATTATTTTCAGTCAAACTAAGCTCGAATACCTCAATATTTGACATCGATTCGGCTCAATTCCACCTCTAATCAGCCCGAGCCTCCATTGCACACTAACTCAGGAAGTTAGGTGGGTATTAATTTAGCTAAAAAATCTAAATCTAAGAGGGCTAAAAATATAGAGAAGGAGTTCAAGGAATTTGTAAATGATTGATTGCAACACTGTCCGTATAAATTCGATTTGAAATTCATGAAGTGTAAGGATGATGATATGTCCCATCCTCTGGCTCAGCCATGTACTGTGATGTATCGTTCTTCTTCAGAAAATTTCTTACAAGATGCTACTTTCCAAAAGAAATATGAAGGAGATAAGCTCTTGAATCTTTACACCCAGCTGAAGAAATTAAAACCAAAAGAGAAAAAAAAGGAGTTAAAAGTTAGAAAGAAATAACATTGACTTTTGTCTTTTTTTTGTTTTGTTTTTGTTGCTTCGTTAAGTAGTATTCATATCTTTAAGTAGTATTCATATCTTTAGTTATGTTTTTATATTAGGTCGGGTTAGGCTTGGGTTCCTCTCTTTGTCCCCTCATATTTTTCTTTAATAATATGTTTATCTTTCTGATTAAAAAAATATTTAATCGAGTATAAGCAAAAATGTCTTGGAGATACCCTTAATATTAGGATCAAATTTCTTCGAAAAAAATTGAAGAGTTTTACATGGAAGAAAAAATGTAAAATCAATTAAAATCTCTGAGAAAGGTTCTGTAGATATACAGGTACCCTTATCTTAGAATTTGGTTGAAATAAAACTGGTTGTCCCAGTACTTCCAGGAAAACGTACCACCATAAGTCTTCAGGGAGAAGACGAAAACATCGGCGACATTTCCCAAGAGGAAATAGTTCCAAATTCAAAAGATATTTTCCCCAAGAGAAGGTATCGTCCTAGTCTTAGGAAATCCCGTTTCCAAACAAAAAAAAAAACAGACCAAACCATGCCAAAAAGGACAAAAAGAATTGTACCTGCTACTCTTGTAATCAAGTTGGTCATTATGCAAATGAATGTCCCAACAAATAGATTTCATAGAAGAAATAGATTTCGTTTGTTATTGGGAATACGAAAACATTATCTATGAAATCATTACAGATTCTGACTGTAATCATAAAAAAAAAAAACAAAAAAAAGACAAAAATGGTTAAAATAATAAGGGAGTAATCATTAGAACAAAAGACAAGAGTGATTGAAATAATGAGGGAGTAATCATAGAAAAAATACAAGGAGCTGGCTGTTTTTTATGATTATTGAACGCCAACATATGTTGGCTGCTAAAAACATGGGCGGCGTTTTATACAAATTTTTGTAAAGTGCACAGTAAAATGAATAGTAACTGCAATAATTCTCAAAATTTTCTATAAATGCCTTCACATTGTTCCATTTCAAAACAGATCAAAAAAAAAAAAAATAAGTGAGATCAACAGAGTTTAAAAATACAAAATATTTCATATATTTAAGGGAGAAAATAGAATGAGCAAATGTTGTCCAATTGACAATCCATTGTGAGTCAAATAATGCCACATCTCCAAAGCACCAAACAAGAAGTAATTGTTGCCAAAGTTGGAAGTTCTGATCTGAGGACCCAACCTCCTGAAGTTCCACCTCAAATAGTGGATCTGGAGACAAGATATCATGATCCCAGAGCAAAAGACTTTGCAAAAAAAGAGCGAGAATTAAAGAAGACGCTTGAAGAAGCAGCAATGAAAGAAATGTCAAACCACAACTTGCTTGAAGTTAATTGAGCTTCTGTCCTTGCAACTAGATATGAAGGAAGGCCTAGTCCTTCCCATACTCCATTACCAGCTTCCATGACTCAAGAAGACTTGGAATCCATCATAAAAAATGTTACAAAACAATTCGCCTCTACGACGGATGACTCCAATTTCATATCACCCTATCCCAGGTTGGCGATGAAGAAAACAAATCCTTAAGATTATGTGATGCCAACCTTTGAGAAATACAATGGCAAGGCGGGAGACACGAAAGAGCACATCATGAGGTTCTTGGATGCTATGAGAGCCTGGGGAAAAGATTGAGATCTGTTGATGCAAGAATTTTCCAAAAGCCTTACTGATAAGGCATACACTTGGTATGTAAGACTTGAACCTGAAAGCATAGCAAACTGGCCTGCACTTGTAAAACAATTTTTGCAAAAAATTTACACCATCCCAAGTCAATTTACCATGATGGATTTGGCACAAGAATGCCAAGGTCTTTCCAAAAATCTGGAAGGTTATATTGAAAGATTCAAGATAAAAATGATTGAATGTCAAGATAAAACCAACAAGGATGTTCTGGTGAAAAACAGTATTTCATAAATGCAAGATGAATACAGGGGTTTTCTAGAGAAACTAGAAA
Organism: Bretschneidera sinensis; assembly: GCA_023935145.1. NCBI lineage: Eukaryota > Viridiplantae > Streptophyta > Magnoliopsida > Brassicales > Akaniaceae > Bretschneidera > Bretschneidera sinensis. The sequence goes on from CM043704.1 coordinate 52,083,967, forward strand.
TAGATTCCTTTAGTTCCTTTCTAGAGAAGGCTAGAGGGACTAATATTTCTATTGACAAGATTCTAGGCATGAAGAGGAATCAAAATACACACATGGTAGCAGTAACCGAAGAACATGGGTATGGTAAAAGAAATCATGAAGAAGCTCCACATTTCCTTTGCTCCAAGGATAAAGTGGTAGATATCATAAACGATTGGATCAACAACGATCAAATCAGGCTACCACCATAACAAACGCAATCTACTCCAGTTGAAATCAATTGCCCCAAGTTTTGCCTATATCATCGATCAGCTTCAGACCATACATATGAGTGCTTCAACCTCAAGTGGATCTTTGACAATAAAGTGAAGAGGGCAGATTTGATCCTTCCAGAGCCAAAAGGGGAGCACAAGTCAGAATGATTGCGCACCTAGAAGACAAAGAGGAATATTGATATAATCCACAAGCTGATGAAGTTGTGAGCATTACCAATCAGTCCCATGGTACATACAAGCACTAAGATGGCCCTATTATAGAAGAAATAACATAGGAAAGTGAAGACAGAAGGATAGCCGAATCCTTGGCTAATACGCAATGCTTCGCCAATTTCTTTGATAATATTGGCTTAAGAGAAAGCTGTATAAGAAGAAAAGTTGCGTTTGCACTATTATACATTGCTAAAAAATACCAAGGAGAATGCAGTATGAGCATAAGTAGAACTAGAAGAGTGGCAAAATATGGAGGAAGAAGTCTTATCTTTGCATCGAAAGATAAATCAGTGCTAAGCAAGAGTCACAACAAGTTGTTGTATTTGGAAGTGGCATTAAATGGATTAAAGGTTGAGCGCAGATTAGTTGATATGGATTATCTATCAACATAATCCCATAGAGCACACTAAAGGCAATTAATATACTAAAAGATCGGGTTATCAAACATCCTATTCTAGTTAAGGACTTTTCTGGTGAGGAGATGCAAACTCTTGGCTTTGTAATGATGCATATTGTTGTAGTTCCATTACGCAGCATAATGAAATTTCATATGGTGGATGCGATAATGTCTTATCACATCGTCTTAGGGAGGCCTTGGTATCATGCCCATCAAGTTATTCCTTTTACATACCACCAGTGCTTAAAAACATAACGTGGAGGCAAATAAGTGACTATCCATGCCTCTCAAGCTCCCTTTGAAATCCAAGAAGAACAATTTTCAAAAGAAATGTTCTAAGATGATTTCCTGGAGGAAGGTGTTGCATCACTTGAATATCCAAGAAGTTTAGCGCTACTTATGTGGGAAAGCTTAAGAAAAGGAAAGAAAACAACAAATAAGAAGAAAAAGCTGGAAAAACCGTCAGAGGGACTTCTAAGGTTGTCTTGCCTGATAGTTGAACTCATTACTATTTATGAAGCGATGGGGGATCAGGAGAACTCAAATGTCTTGATCTTGAGTATCAAGTGATCACAACAGAGAAAGAAGTCAGTTGTGAAGATGATGTACCTGAAGTCAAAGATGAATAAGAAGATTAACTAGGAACAAACAAGAAAGTAATGGATGAATTAGAACGTGTTGATTTGGCTAAAGATAGATAAGAAGAAAGGTCAATGTTCATCTAAAAAACATTCAATCCATCACAAAAAGATGGTCTGATTTCTATTTTGAGGGAATATGTCGACGTCTTCACCTAGAAACATAAAGAAATGCCTAGCCTTGATCTTACTCTGGTTGCACATCACTTGAATCTGGATCCCAAAAGGAAACCATTTAAGCAATCACAAAGGCTAGTGTCTCATACACAAGAAGTAATTATCAAAACGGAGATAGAAAAATTGCTGAAGAATAAAAAAAATAAAGGAGGTGCAATATCATATATAGCTAGTAAATCCGGTCCTTGTACCAGTGAAGAATGAAGAAACTCCAATATGTCAAGATTTTTGTCCACTCAATGATGTTATGCCAAAAATTACTTCCCATTGCCCAACATTGAGACCCTGATTGATGCAACCGCAACGCATGAATGTTTTCTTTCATAGAAGCATTTAGTGGCTATCATCAAATAGCAATGTCTCTAGGAGACGCAGAAAAAATAGCTTCCAAACTCTATTTGGTAATTATTGCTACGTAGTTATGCCATTTGGACTCAAAAATGCTGGAGCCATATTTCAAAGGGCAATGACAGTGATATTCGATGATCTGATCCATAACAAGATGAAAGTTTAAGTTGATAATCTTGTCACTAAGTCTAAAAGAAGTGAGGATCATCTGAAGCATCTTCGAAAGATTTTTTGTAAGTGTAGAATCTTCATAATAATGCTCAACCCATTGAAATGTGCATTTGTAGTAGGAGTGGGAAAATTTCTCGAATATATTTTACATAGAAAAGGCATTGGTCTTGATCTAGACAAGGTCAAAGACATTAAAGAAATGAATCCTTTTGCTAGCATCAAACAACTCAAATTATTCTTGGGTCATGTTTCTTACATCAAAATGTTTATCCCTGCGGTATTAGAAATATTGTCTCCTATGATGTGTCTATTAAAGAAAGGTGTCCCTTTCATATGGAAGCTACAGTAGCAACAAGCCTTTGAACAGATCAAGGAAGTATTATCATCAACCAATACAATGATAGCACCTATTCCCGAAAAGCCTTTGTTGTTGTATCTAACTTCAACAAATAGATCAACAAGCGCTTTGCCAGTTCAAGAAGTTGATGGTATTGAGAAAACCATTTACTATTTAAAAAGGATTATTAGGGGACCAGAAATAAGCTACGTAGTTCATGAAAAGCATTGTCTAGCTCTGGTATATACAACACAGAAGTTCAAGCACTATATGATGAGCTTCAAGGTGCATCTGTATACAAGATCCAATCCACTATGATTTTTGTTATCTAGACCTATCCTGAGTAGAAGAGTAACCAATTGGATGATTCTCCTTAATGAGTTTCATATTGAAGTTAAAAATAAGATTGCCATAAAAATTCGAGCTTTGGCAGATTTGATAGCTCAAATTCTATCAAAACAGTATGAGCCTATCAATGAAGAATTGCCAATGGATGAAGCTTGTGTCACAAACTTTCAACCTTGCGATGGAGAATATACATTGTTCTTTGATGGGGCAAGTTTAAAGAAAAGTGGAGGAGCTTGCATTATTCTCATCTCGCCCGAGGGAGATACAATCACAAAAGCCTGCACTTTGAATTTTCCCTGCACCAGCAATGAGACAGAATACGAAGCTCTGACTATTGGGTTTTTATGGCCCAAGAGTACATAATCAAAAATATATGCATCAAGAGAGATTTGAATATTATTATAAAGCAAATACAAAGGGGTTGTACAGTGAAGGAAACAATTTTAGTAAGTTTCATGGAATTAGCTCAAAAAGCTCTCATTAATTTTGCACATGTTCGTTTTGGTCATATACCCAGAAGTCATAACAGATATGTAGATACATTGGTGACACTCTCATCTCTTACCCAGCATGGTGACACTACAACAAAGGTATTGATCAATAACAACATTTCTTCTTATTTAAAAACGTCATGCATTCAATATGTCACATCTGAAACTGTGAAAGAAGGAGATTGGAGGATAGATATACAAGTTAACCTTGAAAACATTCCTGGTTAAATACAAAAGCTACTCACTTTAAAAGATTTCATCATCCTTGATGGAATAATATATCATAAAGCGTCTGAAAGAGTGTTGGCTAAATGTGTGAGTCTTAAAGAATGCAGAGTAAAAATGAATGAAATTCATGAAGCCGAATGTGCACTATACGGCCAAAAGTTGTACTGAAAAATGCAACTATATGGTGTGTACTGGCAAACCATGAAAACAGAAGTTGAGGAAATAGAACTCAATTACCCTGGATGTGTACAAGTACTAGACACAGCAGAATCTAATTTCTTGGAAGTAGCAGAAGACTGGCACCGACCTTATGAAGATTTACTGAGAGATGACATTTATCCTACTTGTCCTAAAGATAAAATCATGCTGAAGAAAAGATTGAAAAATACACAATGAATGATGATTTACTTTACAAAAAGGTTTCTCTAGAAAAATGCTAAAACGTGTTGAAAAGAATGATCAAGGAGCACTGTTCCATGAGTTACACGCTAGAATTTATAGTGGCCATAAAAGAGGAGCAAAGTTTTACGAACAAATGCTAGAAGTTGGCTATTACTAGCTAAAAATGTTTAAAGATATTAAGGAATTTGTACGCAAATGTAATGTGTGCATAGAAATGTGTTGCACAAACCTCTTATAGATTTGCATACTTTAAGCACTCCATAGCCTTTTTGTACATGGGTTATGGATCTGATTGGGCCAATTTCACCACTAGCCCAAGGATGTGTTTGGATTCTAGATGCTACGGAACATTTCTCTAAATGGCTTGAAGTTGTATCACTCAAAAAAGCTACTAGTGAAGCAGTCCTAAACTTCGTGTTGATATTTGTCTAAGGTTTAAACATGGTTTAAACAAGGTTAATGTCTAAACCAAGGTTGAAAGAATAAATTTCAGCATGTTAAAGAAGTGCACACAAGTGTGCGCGACACCTTGGAGCAAGGCAAAGGTAGGCACACTAGTGTGTGCGCCTAAGCACACAAGCTGGAAAGTATGTGCATTAGGTCAGGCCGCGGCCCAGCTTTGTCTAGGTCGTAGTGCACAACATGGAGGAATGCTAGAGGAAGGACAGGCCATGGCACACCCTACCCCAGGCCGTGTGTGTGCCTAAGCACACAAGCTGGAAAGTATGTGGATTAGGTCAGGCCGCGGCCCAGCTTTGTCTAGGTCGTAGTGCACAATATGGAGGAATGCTAGAGGAATGACAGGCCATGGCACACCCTACTCCAGGCCGTGGCGCACAGAGTGGTAGTAAGTATGCCCTGTTTCAGGCCGCACCTTGATGGCACACTTAGTCCATTTGATTCAGCCTTTGTTAATACGCAGAGACATGTCCAAAACACACAGCATCAATTAGGATTGATCAAGGGCCATGGTTGAGTGGTCATCAAGATCTAAGGGTGGAGATTGACTCTCAAGATTGGACAAGAAGTTTGTGCACTATATAAAGGGTCACCTAGCTTTATTCTCATCAACATTGTGACATAATTTGAGATCAATTGTAAAGAGTGACAGACATACAAGAGAGAATTGCGTGAGAGTGAAAAGACGTAAAACATAAGAGGGACTCATTGTAAGGAGGCTGGTTGTAAGGAGAGAGTAGTATAGATTTGATAGAGAGCATTGTAATAGTTCTTATCATCTTCTTTCTTCTCTTCTTGGTTTCTTCAAGAACTTAAGGTTTCTTGAAGAGGGTTACTGGATTGTAAAGAACCACTGATTTAGTGCAGAGAGTTCAGAGGAACTCACGAGGACGTTGGCTATTGCTGAACCTCAATAACAAATCATTTGTCTTCTTTCTTTCTTTGATTTTTGTTCCTGTTTTCAATTCCAAATCTTTACAAGACATTCTAGACTTGGGTGTTTGGAAAGATCACCACCTGGGCATCTTGTTAAGGTGATTTCCAAAAGTGATATCAAAGCTTGCACAGCTGGGTATCGGAGCAAAAACAAGAAGGTGACAGAGTCAAGACTCTAAGAATCAAAGATCAACTTCTTGGGTGATTCAAGAACAGAGTAAATATCAAGATCAGATCGTGTTCTTGAGGGTGATTCAAGAACGGTGTTAAGATCCATCTTCGATTGTGTTCTTGAGGTTTAGAAGAAAGCATTGTGGGTATTGTATAAATCTGGGATCTTGTCCGCAAAGATGGCTTCAAATTTCGTTGTTGAGAAGTTTGATGGAAAGGGAGATTTTTCCCTATGGAAGCAGAAGATCAAGACGGTTCTAATGCAACAAAAAGTGGACTTCGCTATTAGAGAAGACGATGCTTTTCCAGCAAGTGTCACAGAGGACCAGCGGACTGAGATGAAAAAGATAGTATACAAAATTAAAGCAGAACTGTTTTTCAATTACCATGGAACACCAGAAAACCAGAGACTTTTGATTTCCTCTATTCACATGGATGGGCCTTCTAGTTCTTGGTACCAATAAGCAATTTCAAATAGTTACATATTCAACTGGAAGACATTCCTTGATATTATCAAAGCAAGGTTTGGTCCTTCCACTTATGAAGATTACGAAGGGGCACTAGGTAAACTACAACATGTTGGAAATCACCCTCAAAATGCCCAGGTGGTGATCTTCCAAACACCAAAGTCTTGAATGACTTGTAATAACACCAAAACAAAACAGGAATCAAACTAATCAAAGAAAGAACACAAGTAATTGTTATCGAGGTTCGGCAATGTGCCTACGTCCCTGTGAGCTCCTCCGAGCCCTCTGCACTAAATCAATGAGTTCTTAGAAGTTACAGCAACACCTCTTCAAGAAACCTCTAGTTCTTAAAGAATAAAAGAAGAGAAAAGAAAGTGATAAAGACTTGAGTTACCCTGGAATTTTCCCCAAGAAAATTTCACTTACAAGGCCCTTCAATCCCCAATCTATACTACTCTCTCTCTAAACAACCAGCTTCTCTTGAATGAGCCTCTTATGTGTTTAGTGTCTTTGCACTCTCACACACTATGTGTTCTATTTCACACATATTCACATGTCATTCCTATCAAACCTCTCTTGTTGAGATGATTGTCACACTCTTGAATGGCTCCTAGATGACCCTTTATATAGGGCAATGACTTCCTCATCCAATCTTAGAGATTAATCTCCACCCTTAGATCTCAAGAACCAAAGACCCATGGCTCTCTAAGAGTCTAAGTGATCCTGTGCATTTTAAAAATGCTCCACGCATCATCTGAAGTTGCTGGAAAAAATTGTCTCAATGTGCCTGGCACCACGGCCCATAACAGGGCTGGCCGTGGCACACAACAAGGCCACACTTCTCTAGGTTCTGGGTGCCATGGCGTAGCCTCTCTGAGGTGTGGTGCACACCTGTGCTTGAACCACTCTTCTTGTGTGGGGTGTGGCGCGGACTGCCTGAGGTACGGTGTACACCTCCAAACCTGATGCTGAGCGTCAACCCGTTTAATCCTTGGACAAATACCAACAATCTCTACCTTTGTCTTGGACAAATACCAAAAAATCTCTAACTTCAACCTGAACCCATTGCGCAGAGAACTCAGGATCCAAACTTAACTTGAGTCATCATATCGATTGACTCCAATCCTAAGAAGTCCAAGACAATGATTGAACTTTCTTAGAGGTAGAACTTTAGTACTAAAATCTGCAGGACTTTCTTCCGTTGCGACCTTGTCCACATGAATGCATCATTCTGTAACATTTTCCCGAATGAAATGATACTGAACATCCATATGCTTAGTCCTCTCATGGAACACCAGGTTCTTACACAAGTGTCACGCACTTTGGCTATCCGAAGACACCACCACCTGCTATTTTAGGACCTTCCACTCGTCCAATAACCCTTTGCTCCACATAGCCTCCTTTATGGCTTCCGCAGCCGCTATGTATCCTGCCCTGGTTGTTGAGAGTGCTACCACCGGTTGCCACTGAGCCTTCAAATACCTCAACAACCACTTTATTCCAAGCCACAGCTCCTTTCCGGGATTACGTACAAATCTGCTGAGAACTCTAATTGCCTGAGATATGTCGGGTCTAGTGCTTATCATCATGGACATAACTGATCCAACTGCACTAGAGTAAGGGACCTTTTCCATTTCCTTCTTCTCTTCATCCGTTCTAGGACATTGTTCGCTGGAGAACTTGAAATGACTAGTAAGGGGAATCTTCACTGGTTTACTATCTTCCATAGAAAACTTGTACAACACCTTTTCTAGGTCGGAAGACTGAGAAACCTTCAACCCGTTTCTCTCTCATTCCTGAATTCTGCTCATCCCAAGGATCTTTTGTGTAAGACCAAGATCCTTCCTCTCGAACTCTTTACTGAGTTGAGATGTCAACCTTTCTATCCTCTCCCTACTGTTCCCAACCAACAACATGTCATTAGCATAGATGATGATACTCACCCTTTCCTCCACCTTGTGTCCAGGTGAGAAAGTTTATGTGAAATTTATGCCGTCTCTTTGCGTGAACCCCTTTGCCACCAGCTTAGCTATGTTCCGAACTTTATCCCCTGGAGGGTTCCCTTATTTGATCTTGTAAGTCCACTTACAATCCACAACTCTCTGTTTTCCTGGAATGTGCACCAATTCCCAATAGTTGTTCTTCCTCAAAGAATCCATTTCTTCCTCCATAGCTAGCTTTCATCCTGACGAATCCTTACATCCCATGGCATCAATGTAAGTCTCTAGTTCACTTATTCCTTATTCTGTCCAATGAGCTGCTGCATTCGCAGCCGCAAAACCATATCTCAAAGGTGGTCTGACCAGCCTTCTTTCCTAGTCCCTTGTGAGTTGATAGTCATTCTGACTTGCTACATCATCCTCTTCTAGTTCAGCCTCCTCTTGAGTGTCCTGAGCTTGACATTCATCAATGGGCTCTACCTAGTCTGAACCATCTTACCTTCCTTGCTCTACCTGAACTGAATTTTCCTTGATGCTATGCTCCACAAATACCGAAATGGTTTGCCCACTATCCCCTGTAAGGTTAGTTCTCTCCAAATAGGGAAATAAATGCTCATTAAAAATGATATCCCTACTTATTATGATGTTAAATCCTTTTTGCTCTAAGAACCACAACCTATACCCCTTAGCCTTTTCCCCGTATCCTATAAACACACACTTTCTAGATCTTGGGCTAAGTTTATCATCCCTTTGATGTGCAAAAGTCCTAAGGTTGTCCAACTCAGGGGGTTTACCACTCCACATCTCCTCGGGAGTCTTAAGCTCTAAAGCTCTAGAGGGTGATCTATTAACCAAATACGCAGCAGTAGACACCACTTCCCCCTAAAAACATTTGGGTAATCCGGATCTTATAATCATGCACTCAACCTTTTCCATAAGGGTCATATTCATCCTCTCAGCAACTCCATTTTGCTGAGGCATTTTTACAACCATTCTATGTCTTAGAATCTGATGGAGTGATTATCTACTTAAATAATTAGGCAAATAATCGTTCTAGTTTTACTTGCAAGTGCACAAGGTCTGTGGTAGCATAGTGTGCAAGTGCGAGATCATTTCCACAGGGATTAGTGAATTTCTATTTAGAATTAGTTTCTTCAAGTTAAAAGAGAAATAGTAGTTTGTTTGTAAGTGAATAACAATAATAAGAACATAGGGCTACGATATCCATCACTAATTACACTTTCCCACTAACTACGGTTTCAATGCTCTAGCCTTATTAAGAATATCTAATGATTGCCAACCTAAGGGCTTGGTCCACACTTTAGGCTATTGATCTCCCTATGCAATGAGTTAGGCATGGTGTATACTCTAACTCTTTTCTCTCTTAAGGGATTCAACGTGGGTGTATACTGAGTTGTTCCTTAAGAAAGCATAAGGACTGTGGAGATCGACAACCACACGAGACCTAGGGCTTGGTCCGCTCCCGGTTTCCCATGTTGATTAACCCGGTAATTTAGTGTGGATATTCCTTGTAACTAATGTCGAACCTAGGACTCGGTCATCCAAATTGATTCGACTAACCTATCCATACCACATGCATACGTTGATCAAGCACACACATATGAGGAATGTAAATATAAACAGGTATTAATTAAGTTAAATACTCTAACAAGGCTATAGCAAAAATAATCAATGAATAAATATGTGGTAAAGCATAACTAGGGCTTCAATCGAGCCCTATAGGTGTTTAGTTACACATACTAAGTAAAGTAAACATGCTAAACATAGTTAAGTAAAAACAAAAAACTAAAACCGAAGAAGACTCGGGAGACGAGTTGTCAATTCTTCTCCTAAGCTCTCTACTTCGATTCTAAAAACAAAAGGTATATGTTATGTGTTTTAGAGGGCTATTTATAGGGTCTTCATGATGTCCCGAAACCCTAATTCCGTTTTGGAGTCGGAAGACATCTTTCCAATTCTGGCTCTGCCGCCTCTGGAGTAATTGCTCTCGAGCGTATGCGGGATGCATTCAATCGCATGTGTGCGCTCGAGCCTTCTTCAAGTACGCTCGTGTTTTTGTGTGCTCAATCATAAGGGAGGTGCGCTCGAGCGCACCTTGCTGGAGGGCAGAACTTCACTTTTTGCTTATGACAGCTCCATTTTGTTATCTTTTGTCCAAATCCTGTGAAAAACACATAAAACACAAAAATGAAGTATAATCTACTAAAATAGATAAGTAAAGAGTCTAAAAAGTGTAAATTAAGGGGCTTAAATATGACTATTTAAGCACTTATCACACCCCCAAACTTACATATTGCTAGTCCCTTAGCAATACAAAACCAAAGACTATGTTGAAACAAAATTTTAAAGATAAATTCATTTTCATGATACTCAAAAATTTAGGTTGTGCATAAAACCATGATAACTGTTCATGAGTAAGCTTATAATAAAAACACATTTTGGATTGCAAAAGGACTTTCAAAAGTTTAATGTTACCCACCTAAGGTTGGCTTAAGGTATCGCAAGTTTGATTTGTGTGTGATGAATTAGCACATATGAGATGGGGCTTTCACATAATTTTGGTGTATAGTGTTTCGGTGCCCAAACTGTTCGAATTTCTTATCAAAGAGAACAAAATGGCATAATACTTGCTTCTTTTTTCTATTTCTTTTTCTTTTATCATGCAATCTTTGCCATATTGAGTTCCATCGAGCTTTCTATTTGACCTTTGTAACGAGTTTTTGGCCAATGACTCCCAAACCAGATGGTTTTAGGGCATTAAGTGTAAAGACACCCCTAAGGACTTATTAGCTCGAGTAAAAAAGGCTACGAAACTAATTGGTTTTTAATGCTTCTTAATGAAACTTCCACCTTTTGATGTGAATAATCAATGCTTACTGAGGCAAGAGGCCGAGTTACAAGTGGAAAGTTGATTTTTGGAAGCTTTTTTATTTTTCTTTTTGCATGATGAACATTTTTCTTATGCCAAAGGGTTCTTTTTAACAAGTTATCCGATTACAGTTTAGGTTATGGAAACATATACAAAATAATTATATGTCATACCCCACACAAATGCGTGTTAAATGTGCTCGTGCAACTTTAAATCAAACTCGTGAATTCTTAGGTGCCTTGGGGTGGTTAACTCAACTTTGTAAAATTCCTAATACAATACTATGTGTTCTAGCTTATAAGCTTACTAATGAGGTGTTATCAAATTTTTAAATCAATCAAAATTTTTGTTTACCCATTGATCATGAATTTATCTTTCTACAAAAAAACCGGGACTTAGTGTGTGCACGTGTTTCAAGTGTTTTTCAAGTACGTGTGTGATAATATCTAGCATCTCCCACTACCCCCAAACTTAAAATGCACATTGTCCCCAATGTGTGTGGCATGGAAAGATTTGACCTGGGAAATGGAGAACTAGGTTGCTTGCTTGCTTGTACACACCCCTAAACTTGAACTGGATGCACTCACTAAGCACCTGACAAAGGAAAACAAACATTGTTCCGGAAAATAAAATATAAATAATAGATATGTAAATATGACTATAATTAAAAGAAAAGTACTAAATTGAAAGGATATGTCTGGAGCGCCTCCCATGAGCGCTAAATTTAATGTCTTCAGCCAGACAGGGTATCCTCTCACTACTGATCATCAGTGGGTGCAGTCGAGAAGGTACCGGGTGCAAAAAGTAGTCGGTCAAGGATGGACTGTAGCATGGCCTCTTGTCATGTAAATTGTGCCTCTAACCCATTGATCCACTGATGGATCAAATGGGCTGCCTCATGATCCTCTCGATGGATGTCGGACAGCTCACAGCGGAAGGAGGATAGCTCATCTAGGAGGTGCTGATACTCCATGGATCCTATGGATGTATGGTCCTCCTCCCGTAAAGGGTTCACCGATGGATGCTCGGTCTCCATTGGATCATCCGCAATAGGCTCGGCGGCTGGTATCTGTGCCCGGGGTCCTCGGGGCATTTGCAACTGGCTGAGGCTCCACTGTGCTCTCCCAAAGAAGGGATGGTCACTAATCGGGCCATCTATAGAGGATCCTCTAATCCCCTTCTTCTTGAAGATATGACTGTGCAAGAAGGGGAAAGGAAGACCCCAAGCATTAGCTGTGGTCGTCTTCCGGTTATGCACCCTATCCCAGAACTTGTGTATCTGACTCCATATGACTGCTGGGATGGAGTACCAATGACCTCGGTGGAAAGCGTAGAGAGCTTGCAGAAACTGGTCCCGCCTCTGTGTCTTGTGCCCCAAGGGGCACACATTACGCTGTAGAACTGAATCAACAAACCATAGACGGGGAGGCAGCCTCGACCAGCTTCTTGCATTGTTGTGGTTGTCAGCATACTGCCCCGCACACATGTCCTCAACGATGTGTGAGAGAGGAAACGAGTCAAGCTGCTCCTCTATGTGGCTGTCCTCCGGTGGAGTCTCATCGTAGCAGTGTAACGAGCTGGCTATATCAGTGGTGGTCAACTCTATGAATCTGCCCTGGACTGAGGAAGATAAGATTTCTACCTTGGTGCAGTCATAGGTCAGGTTCTCGTAGAAACTCATTACAAACCTAGTGTATGTCGTCGAGCAGACCGGCTTGAATAGCTGCTTGAGACCCCGATTCTTGAATTCTTGGACCGTCCATCTTGTGGCATCCAAAGTCTTAAAGTCCTCTGCTATATTGAATGTTGTCTCGAATAGTATTTCCTGCTGTTCGAAACTGGGCCGAGATGCCTGTTGGCGACTGCTTGAAGCACGGGAGGTGGAAGCCATGAGTTGTGGGCAAATAGTAGTGCTTCTGGAGTAATTGCACTCGTGCGCAGCTGTTTGTGCGCTCGATCGCACAGATTGAATTTTGCTCCATCACAACTACCAAGCACTCGATCGCACTCGGTCAGGTAATATGTTGAACACCTTGTGTGTACCAAAAACTTGAAGCTATAAAATGCATACACCCTTGACCCGAAACCTCCTGCAAATGGAAAAACTATCCAATCAATACACACGAAGATCATATATAGATTATGTATATGTGAACTAAAGATCAAAATAGTGTGTGTAAGTAATAAAAAAGGACAAAACAAAAACATGTGTGTACCTTGTGTGTGTGGAAAGGTCGCGTATGTGCAAGGGTGAAATAGAGTGGCTAGGTCTGGTGGTGGGCTTGGTGATGTAGTGAGGTGATGGTGGTGTGGTGCGCCGGATGAAAGTGGAAGGTTGAGTTTTGCTGTGTGGGATGGTTCATGTGAGAGAGAGAGAGCAGATGTGCGATTGAGCGTAAGTGAGTGAAGGGATGGGAAACTGTTTATAACGTGCACGTGACCCCTCTGCCCCGATTGCGCTCCAGTGCATTTGTGAAATGCGATCGAGCGCACTTGTGCGCAACTGTTTAATTGTGATGCGCTCGTACGCAGTGCAGGGCAAGGCGGTGTTCGAGCGCATATGGTGTGCGCTCGATCGTAATATAGAAATAGTAAAAAGAGGTTATATAAAGAATTAAGGTAAAAAGTGGGAACGATACAGTCATCAAATGCGCTTGAGTGCACTTGTGTGCAACTATTTAATTGTAATGCGCTCGCGCGTAGTGCAGGACAAGGCAGCATTTGAGCACATATAGTGTGAGCTCAATCGCAATACAGAAATAGTAAAAAGAGGTTATATAAAGAATTAAGGTAAAAAGTGGGAACGATACAGTTATACCAATTTGTAGTGGCTTTAGTACCACTAACCTTGATAGAGGCGCTTGAGCTATATGTTAAGCAAGTGAAATTGCTCAAGTACTCTCTATGGTAGCTTTAAGGCTATATTCCTTGAAAGAGGCACTTAGGGCCCCCATCAAGGGGTTCTAGGTCCATTGATAGCTGCTTTGTCTCCAATTTTGGTACTTGGTAAATAAAACAAGGAAGAATAGTATTAGTAGGTACATGATTTTTAACTTGAGGATTACACTTACTTGAAGGTTAAGTGTGCTCTCAATGGTGTGCACAGCTCCATGGACATCTTTAATCACATTATCCTCTGGCCCAACTTCCAATCCCATGTCATCATGGATGGTCTTCAACAGATCAGTGAACTGGGACTTGGACACTATCTTATCAATTCTTTGCATGAAACTCACATTGTGACACTCATCATTAGTATTAGTGGAGTCTAGTGTATTAAAAATTTTAAATTCTACCTCTTCATCATTTACTCTCATTGTGACAATACCTCTTTTTACATTAATGTTTGTGTCAGCAGTGATCATAAATGGTCTCCCTAGAATTCAAGGGAGTGGTACAGGCATATGGCACTCCTCCATGTCTAATACGATAAAATCAACAGGTAAAATAAATTTATCTACTCTTACCAAAACATCCTCGAGGATACCTCTTGGTCGTTTGATGCTTCTGTCAGCCAATTGTAATGTAACGGAGGTTGGTTGGAGTTCCCCCAAACCAAGTGTCTCAAATACACTGTAAGGTAGCAAATTGACACTTTCTCCTAGATCCAATAATGCGTGCTCAAAAAGCTGGTCACCTAGCCTGCAGGGAATAGTAAAACTACTCGGATCTTTTAGTTTAGGTGGTAACTTTCTCAATAATACAGCACTCACCTCTTCGGTCAAGGCTACCGTCTCATGCTCTTGAAACTTCCGTTTGTTAGTGCAATAATATTTTAAAAACTTAGCATAAACAGGTAGTTGTTTTATTGCCTCTAATAAAGGAATATTTATTTCTACCTTTTTCAAGGTTTCAAATATGTCAATCATTTTAGTTTCCTTTTTAGGTTTCACCAATCTTTGAGGGAAGGGTGGATGTGTATTTACCTTTTCTATCTCCTTTACCTTAGATGCAAAAAGGTTTGATCTGGAGACGTTTGTGTAGGCTCGTTGGTACCGATGATCTTTCCACTTCTTAAGGTAGTTATAACATTCAGCTGCTGGTGTCCTCTTGGATTAGGTAATAGCTGGGCCGGGAGCTCTCCTTGCTTTCTGCTACTTAATTCCTTGGCCAACTGTCCCATTTGTACCTCTAGTCCTTGAATGGCTTGATCGTGCTTGGTAGTGATTTGCCTCATTTCAGTCCGAAATTGCCTTGACTCTTCCATGTATTGTTCATGCTTATTCAAGATTTGTTGTTGCTGAGTCGCTAGTTGCCTCACAAGAATTTCGAGGTCATTCTTTTTGGGTTCAGGAGCATATTGGGTTGCTGGTTGGAAATTTCTTTGCTGCTCTTGATTGTTTTAGTTGTTGCTCCATGAGAAGTTTGGGTGATTCCACCATCCAGGGTTGTATGTGTTGGTATAGGGGTTGCTCTTTGGCAAATAATTGTTTGGACCCACAAAGTTGGCTTGTTCATGATCTGCAGATGAATATAAGGGACAAGTATTAGTATCATGATCAAACTGTGAGAAAATGGCACATACCTGTAGTGGTGCAGTTGATGGATTAGTTGAGGTGTTCTGAGTGGCCATGGGTTTAACCAATAGGTCAAGTTTTCTTTCTACCACGGCCATTTGAGGAGATGATCCTCCATTTAAGCTTACCTCGTAAATACCCTTACTTTTGGTTAGATGTCTACCTCGAGAGGAGAACTACTATGTGTGCTCACTTAGGGTTTTGAAAGGTTTCATTGCCTCTTCGCTGCTCTTCTCCATCAGCACCCCTCCACAACCCGAATCAACAATATTTTTGTTAAAATCACTCAAACCTTCATAAAAGACTTGTACCAGTTCGTCTTGGGGTAGGCTCTGGTGTGGGCACTTAAGTAGTAGCTCGTTGAAGTGTCCCCAGGCCTCGAAGAACAGATCTCCATCCTTTTGTTGGAAGGATTGTATTTCTTTCTTCATTTGCCTTGTCTTCTGGGCTGGGAAGAACTTCTTTAGAAATTTGCTTGTCAACTCCTCCCAAGTGTGGATGGAAACTGCAGGCAAAGAATTATACCATAAATTAGCATTATCTTTTAAGGAAAAAGGGAAAAGAATTAACCTTATTCCTTTTTGGTCTAAGCCTCGTATGTGCTAGAATTTGCAGAGGTCGAAGAACACTCGAAGGTGCAAATGTGGATCCTTACTAGATTTACCCCTAAAATGAGTTGGTGCACTGAGTATCTGCGGGGATATGTAATAATTTTCTTCCACCTCAGGCTAATATGCAATGCATGAAGGCTGTTCGAGGTTCTACAAGATGAAGGATTGCTTCATCGGCCTCCACTCAGGTGGTTGTTGTTCAGCTATCTGTTCTGCCATTAGTATCTCTTCCTCACTCCTTTCTCCTACCTCTTCCGAGTTATCCCTAAACCTTTGTCGGATAGACCTCTCAAGCTCGGGATCAAAGGGAATGAATGTTGGATTCTTGGACCGTCTTCCGTGCATGAATCGGTGGCTGATATGTGAGTGCAGCAGTCAAACACTGCTGCTCGGAGCACTCTCTGCCTCAATTGCACTCGATCGCACAAGGGAGTGCGCTCGATCACAAGTGGCACAGAAAGCTTCCTGGAGCACCTGAAACAAAAAAAAAATTTGATCAGGGTTTTTAATGAAATAAATAAGATAAGATAAAAATATAATAAGAAATAATGGTAACTAAATGAGAAATTAATTCTAAAGGAAATTTTAGCGCAATCCCCGGCAACGGCACCAAAAACTTGATGGAGCGATTATCTACTTAAATAATTAGGCAAATAATCGTTCTAGTTTTACTTGCAAGTGCACAAGGTCTGTGGTAGCATAGTGTGCAAGTGCGAGATCATTTCCACAAGGATTGGTGAATTTCTAAATAGAATTAGTTTCTTTAAGTTAAAAGAGAAATAGTAGTTTGTTTATAAGTGAATAACAATAATAAGAACATAGGGCTATGATATCCACCACTAATTATACTTTCCCACTAGCTAAGGTTTCAATGCTCTAGCTTTATCAAGAATATCTAATGGTTGCCAACCTAAGGGCTTGGTCCACACCTTAGGCTATTGATCTCCCTATGCAATGAGTTAGGCATGGTGTATACTCTAACTCTTTTCTCTCTTAAGGAATTCAGCATGGGTGTATACTGAGTTGTTCCTTAAGAGAGCATAAGGGCTGTGGAGATCGACAACCACATGGGACCTAGGGCTTGGTACGCTCCCGGTTTTCCATGTTGATTAACCCGGGAATCCGGTGTGGATATCCCTTGTTACTAATGTCGAACCTAGGACTCGGTCATCCAAATTGATTCGACTAACCTATCCATACCACATGCATACGTTGATCAGACACATACATATGAGGAATGTAAATTAACAGGTATTAATCAAGTTAAATACTCTAACAAGGCTATAGCAAAGATAATCAATAAATAAATATGTGGTAAAGCATAACTAGGGCTTCAATCGAGCCCTATAGGTGTTTAGTTACACATACTAAGTAAAGTAAACATTCTAAACATAGTTAAGTAAAAATAGAAAACTAAAACTGAAGAAGACTCGGGAGACGAGTCATCAATTCTTCTCCTAAGCTCTCTACTTCGAGTCTCAAAACAAAAGGTATATGTTATGTGTTTTACAGGGCTATTTATAGGGTCTTCATGGTGTCCTGAAACCCTAATTCCGTTTTGGAGTCGGAAGACATCTTTTCAATTCTGGCTCTGCTGCCTCTGGAGTAATTGCGCTCGAGCGTATGCGGGATGCGCTCGATCGCTCGAGCCTTCTTCAAGTGCGCTCGTATGTTTGTGCGCTCGATTATAAGGGAGGTGCGCTCGAGCGCACCTTGCTGGAGGGCAGAACTTCACTTTTTGCTTCTAACAGCTCCATTTTATTATCTTTTTGTCCAAGTCCTATGAAAAACATATAAAACACAAAAATGAAGTATAATCTACTAAAATAGATAAGTAAAGAGTCTAACAAGTGTAAATTAAGGGGCTTAAATATGGCTATTTAAGCACTTATCAGAATCCCATTTAACCTACAGAATTGATCAAGTTCCTTGTTAAAACTTCTAAGCCATTATCGGTTCTTACCCCCTTAACTACCTTGCCCATTTGAGTTTCCTCTAGCTTTTTCCACACCACTAACTTATTCAAAGCATCTAATTTATTCTTAAGCAAATAAACCCAAACCTTTCTTGAATAATCATCAATTAAAGACGGAAAGTAAAAATTACCTCCCTGTGTTGGTGTTCTTGCTGGGCCCCAAAGATCCGCATGAATGTAGTCAAGAATGCCCTTAGACTTGTGCACTCCAGTGTTGAAGCTGACCTGATGTTGCTTACTAAGAACATAACATTCGTAGAAATCAAGTTCCTCTACTTTGTCACCATTAAGTAGATCGTTTTTGTTGAGAACTTGCAGGCTCTTTTCATTCATGTGTCCCGAATGATTGTGCCAAAGAGCTGCTTTATCAATCTCAGCCATCAAGCTTGCTGCTTGATCCTTGATTTTCGTGTCCTCGATCATCTCATAGAGACCATCCTTCATTGCTGCTTTGATCACTATCAAAGATCCCTTGGTTACCTTGATCTTTCCTCCTTCTGCCTTGTATGTGTACCCCATAGAATCTAGCTGCCTCAATGAGATCAAATTTCTTCTCAACTCCGAAAGATATCTTACGTTCCTCAATAGCCTTGTCATTCCATCAAACATCCTCAACTAGATGTCTCCCGTGCCCCTCACTTGGTAAGAAGTATCATTCCCTCGGAAAACCTTTCCATCATCGGTTTCCTTGAAATTCTTGAACCAATCCATGTGAGGACACATATGATGAGTGCACCCGGTATCCAAGATCCATTTCCCGCTGCCTTCTTGCCTCTTGCTCACACTTGAGCACACAACAAGAACATCATCATCTTGTTGTTCTGCCTTGGCAACTAAAGCATCTTCATTCTTAATATGGCTTCATTCCTCATCATCTTCTTGCAATCTTTCTTGAAATGACCCTCCTTATGGCAGTAGAAGCATCTCTTTCTTCCAAATCTCAGTTTATAGTGCGCTCTCCCATGGCTTTCTCCTCTATCTCTGTCCCAGTAGTAGCCATGTATGTTACTGTGTACTCTCCTATGGCTTTCTCCTCTACCTCTATCCCGGTAGTAGCCATGTATGTTACTGTGTGCTCTCCCATAGCTTTCTCCTCTACCTCTGTCCTATTAGTAGCCATGTATGTTATTGTGCGCTCTTCCATGGCTTTCTCCTCTACCTCTGTCCCGGTAGTAGCCATGTATGTTATTGTGTGCTTTCCCATGGCTTTCTCCTCTACCTTTGTCCCGGTAGTAGCCATGTATGTTACTGCCATACCGAGTTACTGGCCTTCCTTTAACGAACAGCTCTTCTCCACTTGATGCACGCCTCATCTTGGCATCAAGATTATCTTGCAACTCTTTATTAGGATCCATTTTAAAAGCAAGGATTCGTTTACAAAGATACCTTTTATTAGGGAGAGTCTTGGTAAGAAACAACTCATCTAGTTTCTTCCAAATGACAGCTGGATCTTTCGAGTATCCGTACTCCCTTATGACATTATCCGGCATGTGCAGAAAGATGGTGCTGTATGCCATCTTCTTCATCTTGATTGTTTTAGTTGTTGCTCCATGAGAAGTTTGGGTGATTCCACCATCCAGGGTTGTATGTGTTGGTATAGGGGTTGCTCTTTGGCAAATAATTGTTTGGACCCACAAAGTTGGCTTGTTCATGATCTGCAGATGAATATAAGGGACAAGTATTAGTATCATGATCAAACTGTGAGAAAATGGCACATACCTGTAGTGGTGCAGTTGATGGATTAGTTGAGGTGTTCTGAGTGGCCATGGGTTTAACCAATAGGTCAAGTTTTCTTTCTACCACGGCCATTTGAGGAGATGATCCTCCATTTAAGCTTACCTCGTAAATACCCTTACTTTTGGTTAGATGTCTACCTCGAGAGGAGAACTACTATGTGTGCTCACTTAGGGTTTTGAAAGGTTTCATTGCCTCTTCGCTGCTCTTCTCCATCAGCACCCCTCCACAACCCGAATCAACAATATTTTTGTTAAAATCACTCAAACCTTCATAAAAGACTTGTACCAGTTCGTCTTGGGGTAGGCTCTGGTGTGGGCACTTAAGTAGTAGCTCGTTGAAGTGTCCCCAGGCCTCGAAGAACAGATCTCCATCCTTTTGTTGGAAGGATTGTATTTCTTTCTTCATTTGCCTTGTCTTCTGGGCTGGGAAGAACTTCTTTAGAAATTTGCTTGTCAACTCCTCCCAAGTGTGGATGGAAACTGCAGGCAAAGAATTATACCATAAATTAGCATTATCTTTTAAGGAAAAAGGGAAAAGAATTAACCTTATTCCTTTTTGGTCTAAGCCTCGTATGTGCTAGAATTTGCAGAGGTCGAAGAACACTCGAAGGTGCAAATGTGGATCCTTACTAGATTTACCCCTAAAATGAGTTGGTGCACTGAGTATCTGCGGGGATATGTAATAATTTTCTTCCACCTCAGGCTAATATGCAATGCATGAAGGCTGTTCGAGGTTCTACAAGATGAAGGATTGCTTCATCGGCCTCCACTCAGGTGGTTGTTGTTCAGCTATCTGTTCTGCCATTAGTATCTCTTCCTCACTCCTTTCTCCTACCTCTTCCGAGTTATCCCTAAACCTTTGTCGGATAGACCTCTCAAGCTCGGGATCAAAGGGAATGAATGTTGGATTCTTGGACCGTCTTCCGTGCATGAATCGGTGGCTGATATGTGAGTGCAGCAGTCAAACACTGCTGCTCGGAGCACTCTCTGCCTCAATTGCACTCGATCGCACAAGGGAGTGCGCTCGATCACAAGTGGCACAGAAAGCTTCCTGGAGCACCTGAAACAAAAAAAAAATTTGATCAGGGTTTTTAATGAAATAAATAAGATAAGATAAAAATATAATAAGAAATAATGGTAACTAAATGAGAAATTAATTCTAAAGGAAATTTTAGCGCAATCCCCGGCAACGGCACCAAAAACTTGATGGAGCGATTATCTACTTAAATAATTAGGCAAATAATCGTTCTAGTTTTACTTGCAAGTGCACAAGGTCTGTGGTAGCATAGTGTGCAAGTGCGAGATCATTTCCACAAGGATTGGTGAATTTCTAAATAGAATTAGTTTCTTTAAGTTAAAAGAGAAATAGTAGTTTGTTTATAAGTGAATAACAATAATAAGAACATAGGGCTATGATATCCACCACTAATTATACTTTCCCACTAGCTAAGGTTTCAATGCTCTAGCTTTATCAAGAATATCTAATGGTTGCCAACCTAAGGGCTTGGTCCACACCTTAGGCTATTGATCTCCCTATGCAATGAGTTAGGCATGGTGTATACTCTAACTCTTTTCTCTCTTAAGGAATTCAGCATGGGTGTATACTGAGTTGTTCCTTAAGAGAGCATAAGGGCTGTGGAGATCGACAACCACATGGGACCTAGGGCTTGGTACGCTCCCGGTTTTCCATGTTGATTAACCCGGGAATCCGGTGTGGATATCCCTTGTTACTAATGTCGAACCTAGGACTCGGTCATCCAAATTGATTCGACTAACCTATCCATACCACATGCATACGTTGATCAGACACATACATATGAGGAATGTAAATTAACAGGTATTAATCAAGTTAAATACTCTAACAAGGCTATAGCAAAGATAATCAATAAATAAATATGTGGTAAAGCATAACTAGGGCTTCAATCGAGCCCTATAGGTGTTTAGTTACACATACTAAGTAAAGTAAACATTCTAAACATAGTTAAGTAAAAATAGAAAACTAAAACTGAAGAAGACTCGGGAGACGAGTCATCAATTCTTCTCCTAAGCTCTCTACTTCGAGTCTCAAAACAAAAGGTATATGTTATGTGTTTTACAGGGCTATTTATAGGGTCTTCATGGTGTCCTGAAACCCTAATTCCGTTTTGGAGTCGGAAGACATCTTTTCAATTCTGGCTCTGCTGCCTCTGGAGTAATTGCGCTCGAGCGTATGCGGGATGCGCTCGATCGCTCGAGCCTTCTTCAAGTGCGCTCGTATGTTTGTGCGCTCGATTATAAGGGAGGTGCGCTCGAGCGCACCTTGCTGGAGGGCAGAACTTCACTTTTTGCTTCTAACAGCTCCATTTTATTATCTTTTTGTCCAAGTCCTATGAAAAACATATAAAACACAAAAATGAAGTATAATCTACTAAAATAGATAAGTAAAGAGTCTAACAAGTGTAAATTAAGGGGCTTAAATATGGCTATTTAAGCACTTATCAGAATCCCATTTAACCTACAGAATTGATCAAGTTCCTTGTTAAAACTTCTAAGCCATTATCGGTTCTTACCCCCTTAACTACCTTGCCCATTTGAGTTTCCTCTAGCTTTTTCCACACCACTAACTTATTCAAAGCATCTAATTTATTCTTAAGCAAATAAACCCAAACCTTTCTTGAATAATCATCAATTAAAGACGGAAAGTAAAAATTACCTCCCTGTGTTGGTGTTCTTGCTGGGCCCCAAAGATCCGCATGAATGTAGTCAAGAATGCCCTTAGACTTGTGCACTCCAGTGTTGAAGCTGACCTGATGTTGCTTACTAAGAACATAACATTCGTAGAAATCAAGTTCCTCTACTTTGTCACCATTAAGTAGATCGTTTTTGTTGAGAACTTGCAGGCTCTTTTCATTCATGTGTCCCGAATGATTGTGCCAAAGAGCTGCTTTATCAATCTCAGCCATCAAGCTTGCTGCTTGATCCTTGATTTTCGTGTCCTCGATCATCTCATAGAGACCATCCTTCATTGCTGCTTTGATCACTATCAAAGATCCCTTGGTTACCTTGATCTTTCCTCCTTCTGCCTTGTATGTGTACCCCATAGAATCTAGCTGCCTCAATGAGATCAAATTTCTTCTCAACTCCGAAAGATATCTTACGTTCCTCAATAGCCTTGTCATTCCATCAAACATCCTCAACTAGATGTCTCCCGTGCCCCTCACTTGGTAAGAAGTATCATTCCCTCGGAAAACCTTTCCATCATCGGTTTCCTTGAAATTCTTGAACCAATCCATGTGAGGACACATATGATGAGTGCACCCGGTATCCAAGATCCATTTCCCGCTGCCTTCTTGCCTCTTGCTCACACTTGAGCACACAACAAGAACATCATCATCTTGTTGTTCTGCCTTGGCAACTAAAGCATCTTCATTCTTAATATGGCTTCATTCCTCATCATCTTCTTGCAATCTTTCTTGAAATGACCCTCCTTATGGCAGTAGAAGCATCTCTTTCTTCCAAATCTCAGTTTATAGTGCGCTCTCCCATGGCTTTCTCCTCTATCTCTGTCCCAGTAGTAGCCATGTATGTTACTGTGTACTCTCCTATGTCTTTCTCCTCTACCTCTATCCCGGTAGTAGCCATGTATGTTACTGTGTGCTCTCCCATAGCTTTCTCCTCTACCTCTGTCCTATTAGTAGCCATGTATGTTATTGTGCGCTCTTCCATGGCTTTCTCCTCTACCTCTGTCCCGGTAGTAGCCATGTATGTTATTGTGTGCTTTCCCATGGCTTTCTCCTCTACCTTTGTCCCGGTAGTAGCCATGTATGTTACTGCCATACCGAGTTACTGGCCTTCCTTTAACGAACAGCTCTTCTCCACTTGATGCACGCCTCATCTTGGCATCAAGATTATCTTGCAACTCTTTATTAGGATCCATTTTAAAAGCAAGGATTCGTTTACAAAGATACCTTTTATTAGGGAGAGTCTTGGTAAGAAACAACTCATCTAGTTTCTTCCAAATGACAGCTGGATCTTTCGAGTATCCGTACTCCCTTATGACATTATCCGGCATGTGCAGAAAGATGGTGCTGTATGCCATCTTCTTCATCTTATTCCGCTGGACCTCCATGATACTTATTGGAAAAGCGTCATCTTCTCCAATCGCCAAGTCCACCTTATAAGAACAACTTTTATTTTCCACTTCCAAAGGGCAAAGTCTCCCTTTCCATCAAACTTATCAACAATGAAGTTCAAACCCATCTTGCGGAGAAAATCTCATATTTATGCAGCACCCACAATTGCTTTCCAACTTCTTCTAAATCTCAAGAACACGATCAAAGATTGATCTCAATATCGTTCTTGAATCACCCTCAAAAACACGATCAGATCTTGATCTTTACTCCGTTCTTGAATCACCTCAAGAACACGATCAGATATAGATCTCTACTCCGTTCTTGAATCACCCAAGAAGTTGACCTTTGATTCTTGGAGTCTTGTTCCGATACCCGCCAACCTTGGCTCTGATACCACTGTTGGTGGTATCTCTTCTAGGTCTGATACCATTGTTGGGAATCACCCTCAAGATGCTCAGGTGGTGATCTTCCAAATACCCAAGTCTTGAATGACTTGTAATAACACCGAAACAAAACAGGAATCAAACCAATCAAAGAAAGAACACAAGCAATTGTTATCGAGGTTCGACAATGTGCCTACGTCCCCGTGAGCTCCTCTGAGCCCTCTGCACTAAATCAATGAGTTCTTACAAGTTACAGCAACACCTCTTCAAGAAACCTTTAGTTCTTGAAGAACAAAAAAAGAAAAAAGAAAGTGATAAGGACTTGAGTTACCTTAGAATTTTCCCCAAGAAAATTCCACTTACAAGGCCCATGAATCCCCAATCTATACTACTCTCTCTCTAAACAACTAGTCTCTCTTGAATGAGTCTCTCCTGTGTTTAGTGTCTTTGCACTCTCACACACCATGTGTTCTATTTCACACACATTCACATGTCATTCCCATCACACCTTTCTTGTTGAGATGATTGTCACACTCTTGAATGGCTCCTAGATGACCCTTTATATAGGACAATAACTTCCTCATCCAATCTTGGAGATCAATCTCCACCCTTAGATCTCAATAACCAAAGACTCATAGCTCTCTAAGAGTCTAAGTGATCCTGTGCATTTTAACCATGCTCCACGCACCATCTGAAGTTGCTGGGAAAACTTGTCTCAGTGTACCTGGCTCCATGGCCCAGAACAGGGCTGGCTGCGGCGCACAATAGGGCCACACTTCTCTAGGTTCTGAGTGCCACGGCGCAGCCTCTCTGAGGTGCGGTGCACACTTGTGCTTGAACCACTCTCCTTGCTGTGGGGTGAGGCGCTGATTGCCTGAGGTGTGGTGCATACCTCCAAACCTGATGCTGAACTTTAGCCCATTTAATCCTTGGACAAATACCAACACAACATACCAGAACAATTGCAGATTATCAAGAAAGATTTGAGTTCTTGTCTAATAAGGTAACTGATTTACCTGAACCCTTCTTGGTTAGTTTTTTTTTTTTTTCATTTTTGGCATTAAATCAAGGTTAAGGAAAGAGTTATTAGTAGCTCAAACAAATAATGTTCTTCAAGCCATGTCTTTGGCTAAATTACATGAAGAAAAGTAAGTAGATTTGAGGAAATCTTGGAGACCTCAATGGAGAAATTCAACCCTAGGTACTGGTTTATTCTTAACACCATCTATTCCACCTCTGAAACAATTACCTGCTTCCTCTTCTACTCTATTACCCATCAAGAAACTGACAGATGTAGAATTAAAAAATGGAAGGGACAAAAGTTTATGCTATAATTGTGATTAAAGATTTGTTCCTGGCCATAAATGTAAGGGGAAATTTTTTCTTCTAATGGTTTATGAAGACCAGGAAGACATGTTGCAGGAAGAAACGAATGATGAAATCCATGACATTGAAGCTGATCCTGTGATGCTTGAGATTAGTCTCCAGGATTTAGCTAGTCAAGGTAACCTCAAGATAATTAGAATCGCTAAAACATGGGGCAAACAGAGTGAATGTACTCATTGATAGTGGTAACACTCATAATTTTGTTTAGCTCCTTTTGCAAAGAAATTAGGATTTGTAAACCATTTCAGGTGAGAATAGGAAATGGTGAGCAGTTTAAATGTGACAAAACGTGTGAGGATGTTTCTTTATCATTGCAGAAGCACATATTCACTTTGAATCTGTTTATACTACCATTTGAGGGCTCTGATATAGTCCTAGGTATTCAATGGTTAGAATTGTTGGGTCCAGTGCTTATTGATTACAAGCAACTAACTATGGACTTTGATTGGCAAGGGACTAGAGTTCATTTTTAAGGGGAATCACAAGAAAAAACTCAACCTATAACACTATAATGTTTAAAGAAACTTACCGTATAAGAAAATATAAGCTTTTGTTTTTAGCTACAAGCTATTGATAGTAGTGAGCACCAACATGGTAGGCCTCTCGAGATTGAGGACTTACTGGAGTAGTATAAGGAAGTGTTTGCAGAACCAACTTAGTTGCATCCTTTAGGAGAGTTTGATCATCACAACAACCTACTTTCAGGTACACATCCAGTTAATGTTAGGCCATATAGATATCTCTATTTCTATATGAAAGAAATTAAGTATTTAGTTGAAGATATATTTAATAGTGGTATTATTAGAACCAATCATAGCCCCTTCTCTTCTCCTGCTCTTTTAGTGAAAAAGAAAGATGGTTTGGAGATTTTGCATTATTTATAGGGCTTTGAACTCTATTACTATAAAGGATAGGTTTCCAATACCTATAGTTGATGAATGTTAGATGAACTTCAAGGTGCGAAACTCTTTTCAAAATTGGACCTCAAGACTGGTTACCATCAGATCAGAATGCACCCTAGAGATACTCCAAAAATTGCTTTCAGGACACATGATGGTCACTATGAGTTTTTGGTGATACCTTTTGGTTTAACCAATGCACCTTCAACATTTCAAGCTGCCTTGAACTCGATTTTCAGACCATATCTCAGATACTTTGTGAGAGGTTTTTTTTTATGATATTTTGGTTTACACCAAGACTTTATATGACCATCTTGCTCATTTGAAAATAGGTTTAGAATGCCTGAAGTCTCATCAACTGGTTGCCAAAAAAATTTAGTTTTTGTCAAACATCCATTGACTATCTAGGTCATATTGTCACTTCTGAACAGCTTGACCTTCCAAAGATCAGTGCCATACAAGACTGGCCAGTATCCCAAACTATCAAACAATTAAGGGGATTCCTTGGTCTTATAGGGTAATATAGAAAAAACTTTAAGTGCTGTGCTCAATTAGCTAACCCTTTAACAAACTTGCTAAAAAAAAAGACATTTTTGACTGGCATATGAAGACCGAACAGGAATTTGAGGCACTCAAAACAGTCATGACAAATGTTTCTGTCCTCGCTCTACCTGATTTTGGTCTAGACTTTGTACTGGAGACTGATGCTTCTAATCTGGGTATAGGAGTTGTGCTCATGCAACAGTCACATCCTTTAGCTTTTTACAGTAAAAAGATTGGTCCTAATATGGCAGTTGCATCTGCTTATGTCAACGAACTTTATGCCATTAACACAGGCAGTCAAAAAGTGAAGACAATATCTGTTGGGTAGAAGATTTACTACTCACACTGATCACAGAACTTTGAAAAATTTGATGAGTTAGGTTATTGAAACCCCTGAACAGCAGCACCGTTTGAGTAAACTGTTAGGGTTTTCCTACACTATTCTTTACAAACCTGGAGTTGAGAATAAGGCAGCCAATGCACTTTCAAAGATTGAAGACACAGATGTTGAAAGGGTTTCAGATAACATCTTACAGGGACAGGTCATGCTCTTCGCTTCCTATCCTTCATTTGATATCTTGAGGGATCTACAGGAGGAGAATGTTAGTAATAGTGAGCTCCTCCAGCTACATGAGCAAGTTACAAATGGTTCTGTACAACAAGTTACACAGTGAGAGATGGGATTTTTTTTATAAAGGGAGACTTGTCTTGAGTTCCCAGTCCAAATTAAGAATCATAGTAATGACAGAATTCCATTTCTCTTTAGTTGGTGGACATGGTGGAGTCTATAAGACATTTATTAGGCCTTCACAATTTCTTTTAACCTATCATGAGGAATGATATCAAGAAGTTTGGGCAAACATGCCTTATATGCCAACAGACTAAGTACTCTCCTACAGCACCAGCTGGATTACTGCAACCCTTACCTGTACGGCTGTACCTATACAAGTTTGGGAAGATATTTCTCTTGATTTCATTACAGCTCTACCTCTCTCTCAAGGTTTATCTGTTATTCTTGTTGTGGTAGATAGATTAATAAAATATGCCCATTTTGGAGCCTTACCTTCCAACTTTACATCTCATACAGTGGCCAAGTTATTTGTGGATTTCGTGATCAAACATCATGGTATTCCTAAGACCATGGTGTTAGATAGGGATAAAGTCTTTGGGAGAAAATTTTGTAAGCACCTCTTTCACTTTAATGGAACTTCCTTGCATTTTTCATCATCTTATCAGCCTCAAACTGATAGTCAAACTGAGGTGCTAAATAGATGTCTAGAACAAAATCTTAAGGCCTTTACTCAAGAGAAACCTACTCTCTGGGTAACTCTTTTACCTTGGGCAGCTTATCATGGAAGGCCACCACCTGTGCTACAGAGATATCTACCAGGAGATTCTCTAGTGGAAGCTGTTGATAGTGAATTGCAGTCCAAAGAAGAGTTATTACAGCAATTGAAAGCCAATTTTTTGAAAGCACATAATGTTAGAGTTTGTGCATACTTCATAGGACTAGATCTGTAGAACCCCAGACGAACCTAGGTAAACTTGTCTTTTTTTTCTTTCTGTTTATAGTTCGTATGATTGACAGGTCTCGAATCGATCACATAACAGGATGAAGTATTTAGCAAATTTAAAAAGGGTTGATAGTTCTTTTGAAATTGGAATTTGGGCTCTGATAAAGTTACAACCTTATAGAAATTCCTTGGCACTCAGGGTGAATCAGAAATTAAGCAAAAGGCTTTATGGTCCATACACGGTTCTTGAGAAGATTAGACCTGTAGCTTATAGGATGGAGCTACCTGCTGCCAGCAAAATCCAACTTGTCTTTCACATTTCTCTTTTAAAGCGATTTTATGGAATTCCTCCTTCCCAAGTACTACCATTACAAGTTTGTATCAACAGTCAGCAAGTAATCTTACCTTTAGTGATCTTAAACAGCAGGGCAGCATTGGTTAATGGTAAAATGGTGAAGGAATTATTAGTCCAAAGGGATGGTTTAAATCCGGATGACACATCCTGGGAAGAACTCACTGCCTTTCAAAAAGCTTTTCCCCAGTCTGACCTTGAGGACAAGGTCAATTTAGGAGGACAAGGCAATGATACATATACTGACAGGAGAGTTAATAACAGAAGGGACCAGGATGCCATTATTCAAACTATAGGCAGTGCTACAGGTAGTGAAGCTACAAATGCAAAAAATAGAAGAGGAAGTAATACAACAACTGCAAGAGAACTTAGACAAAGGAAGCAACTCAGGAGGTTAGAAGATTGAAGAAGAAGAGTAAAACTGGTAGGAAAGGAAGTTGGAGAATTAATTAATTCTGTTCCAGCTCATTACAGTTGTAACTAATTCCATTAGGCTACAAGTAGAAGCAATTGTGAATTTGTTACTAAGCAATTTGTGTTGTAACTCCATTATAAATACCATTGTACTACTCATTTGGAGAAATAATGAAAATACATAACTCTTTCTCTCTCAGTTTCTCTTCTTCCTCTTTAAACTCGGGGTTTTGATCTTGAACCTATCAAGATTTTGATACATTCTTGTATCATAGTCAATGAATTGTTCGAAGGAGGATTTTTGGGAGGAATCAAAGTATTCGCCAAAGGCCCAATCAATCACCTTCCTCATTCAGTCTAGCAATTTTATGAGTTCCTTTGGAAAACTAGAGAATTAGAATTGGACAAAATTATCAATCCTATGTTTTGGGATTCCATCTAATCTTATGTGTAAAAAACATGTAAGGTAAAGGGTAAACATAAATATGGGGGGACCATCAACCATGTGTGCAGAAGAGCATAAGAAATCCACTCATCTCTCTGCCTGGAAATCAAAATGGATATTCAGCACATGTTAGCATGTGATGAGATGGGTTATTTTCATACATTTTCTGAAAAAAAAATTCTAATTTATTTCTGTACAACCTTTTTTGTTTGAGGGGTAATTGTTATGATAAGAAAAAAATACATTAGATAATTAAATTATCTCCCCCTTCCATACTGGGGCCACTCACAAGGTAAGTGTGTGCTGTTGTTGTACTAATATTTTCTGCTGATATTTATTTGTACAAATATCTGTCTTACTCTTCTTATCATCATCATATCTGTCCTGTTGATATGGTAGCTAAGACCAATTCCTTCTCTTTCTCTCTCTCTCTCTCTCTCTCTTCCCTTTATATTTTGTTGAATTCTCTCTTCTTCTCTCCAAAGTTCAAAGTGAGATTTGACGAAAATTAAGGAGCTACAAGTCCTGTCATGCTTTTCCACAGCTTTCTTGAACTACTACTTCTTCTTGTTAACCTCTTGATTGATAGTAGTTCAAGAATGCTGTGGGACAAAATGGCAAGCTAAGGACTTTTTTTTTGTTTGTTCAGGAATTGCTAATTATTTTCCCCCTCATACTTTGGTTTCATTCTAATTAAAATGCCTTCCATTTCGATTTCGGGTAAGAATTTTTTACAGTAGAGGAATTTTGGAATTTCAGGCTTAGTGACAATCTGAAATTCATTGTTGTGTTTATATTTTGATGGAAATTTCTTATTATTTATTCACCAAAGTGTAACTCACTTTTGAATTTTGCTTCATTTCTTCTCAAGTTCAAGCTTGATCTCATAAATAATTTGGCTTTTACTAGATATAATGATTTTGTTTAGGTTGAGGAGTACGTCTCATGTTAATTCTCACCATAAATTGTACAATTAACACTTATTTTCACATTTTATATGACAAAGGTTTACTTTTACATCTTTTTCTATATCTGGATTTAAACTACATTTTACAATTCAAGAATTGTGTTTTAATTTTGAAATACCAATCTGCAGATCCATGCATAGGCTCTCTAATCACGAGCATGCAGCTAATGATAATTCCCATATTTGAAAGAATTAATAAATACTGGAATTCCTCTCCTAGTTTCTACATTTTTGTATGAAAAGAACGGACTTAAGCTTTTTAATCTCAAGTATCTGTTACACTTTTCCATTCTGCTCCATCATTTTCTTTTCCAGAGAAACAAACAAAGGTTTGCAGAAAATCTGCAATCAAATGAAGTATTATTACTTTTCCACGATGCATTTGAAGAAAAGAAAAAGAAAGAAGGAAGAAACTTCCTCATGAAAGCTTACTGCAGCTTTGTGTTTAATTATATAGAGATTATAGAGAGCTTAATGTTAGGTTTTTTTTTTTTTTTCTGTTTCCCATATGTTGCAGGAAATTTCATTTTATTTTTCTTTATTTTGAAATTTTCTTGTTGCTGTGCATACAAGTTGAGCAGACATTTTCTGTACATTCTGACAAAGAAAACATATTGGTAAATAGTTTTATTGGTTGCAGAGAAGATTCCTTTACTTTTCCCTCCCTTTCACCAATAATAACTGTTCTTTCTGCTGGTTTTCTTTTCAAGTTTTCTTCTACTTCTTTTTCATTTTTTTTAAAAAGAGAAAATCTCTTTTGAAAACTACAATCATGTCATTGATTAAAAGGATAATATTTGTCTGTACATATCTGATGAATTTGGGCCTCTTGTGTGGTCCCGGTCTGGACCCTGCAAGAATAATATCTTTCAATTTAAAAATATCGGGTGTAAAACTAATATTTTAGATTTGTTCAAAACTTTATTGACAATGTTATTATTAACATAGGACCAAAAAATGATGTTATCAATAAAGTTTTTTAAAATTATCAATGAAATTTTGAACTGATATAGAAAATTAGTTTTAGACCTGATCTAATCAAGTATTCATCTTTCTAATCGCTTGTCTGTTTGGTGTATTAATTAAAAGAAATAAACATATTTCAAAGTTCATACCAAAATAGGTCATTTATATCTTTTATTTGGAAAATAATTTTTAAAAGATTAATGGCATCGGGATAGTTTTACTTATTAAAATATATATATTTATACAATCACTAACAAGACAAAATCTTCCTATATATATATATATATATATATATATATATATATAAAAGTGGATGTTGTTTAACTC
Organism: Bretschneidera sinensis; assembly: GCA_023935145.1. Taxonomy (NCBI): domain Eukaryota; kingdom Viridiplantae; phylum Streptophyta; class Magnoliopsida; order Brassicales; family Akaniaceae; genus Bretschneidera; species Bretschneidera sinensis. The sequence continues at coordinate 52,115,981 of CM043704.1, forward strand.
AACGGTTACATTTCTTTGAATAGAAATGATATCTTGATTTTAATATGAATTATTGCTTCATTAAAATAATTATAAAATCCTTTTATAACTCTTTCTTTTAGAAGTATTGTTTTGATGTTGGTTCGAGTTATAGTTTTACTTAGAAAAAAATTATAAAAATTTTGTAAACCAATGTGCAAACCTAAGAGGTGATAAATTAAGTTTAAAATTTTTGCAATTAACAAATAATTTTTAATAGTTTAATCGATTTATATAAGAACAACTATAAATATATTGTTGGAACTAAAAGAGTAAAAAAATTAAAATATTATTACAATTTTGTGTTTAATTCATACCAGGATATAGAGATTATAGAGAGCTTAATGTTAGGTTTTTTTTTTATATTTCCCATATGTTGCAGGCAATTTCGTTTTATTTTTATTTATTTTGAAATTTTCTTGTTGCTGGCCATACAAGTTGAGCAGACATTTTCTGTACATTCTGACAAAGAAAACATATTGGTAAATACTTTTATTGGTTGCAGAGAAGTTTCCTTTACTTTTCCCTCCCCTTCACCAATAATAACTGTTCTTTCTGCTGGTTATCTTTCTTAGTTTTCTGCTTTTTCTTTAAAAAAAAGAAGAGAAAATCTATTTTGAAAACCACAATCATGTCTTTGATTAAAAGGATAATATTTGTCTGCACATCTCTGATGAATTTGGGCTTATTATGTGATCTCGGTCTAGACCTTGAAAGAATAGCTTCTTCCAATCCAAAAATACTTATTTAGATAAAGAATAGCTTCTTCCAATCCAAAAATACTTATTTAGTTCGGATTTAAAATTAATATTTTAAATTTATTTTAAATTTTATTAGTAATTTTATGAAACTTCACTGATAATGCTACCATTAACGTAGAACTCAAAAAATGATGTCATTAATAAAGTTATCTAAAGTTATTAGTGAAGTTTCAGACGGATCTAAAACATTAGTTTTAAACCTGATCTAACCAAGTATTCATCGTTCCAATCGCTTATCTATTTGGTGTATTAACTAAAACAAATGAATATATTTCAAAGTTCAAACCAAAATAGGTCATTTATATCTTTTATTTGGAAAATAATTTTTAAAAGATTAATATATATATATATATATATATATATATATGTAATGACCCATTCTGGGTTGGCCACCCCCGAGATGGTGTTGTCACATTTTGAAAATCTTAGCATGACACATATATGCAACAACAAAAATAATACTAACAGAAATTTTTACATCAATTCTCAACCCTCAACAGGGGAGATATATCATTCTGATCTTGACTTAAACATTATATACAACGTAAAATGCATGAATATTTACAAATAAATTTTTGTTTTATTTTCTCATTAGTCTGAGGATGTGTACACGTACGTGGCTTACAGATAATAATTTCGTCTGAACCTTAACTCACCAAACTATTTGTCTTGACTGCTACCTGAAATCATTGTACAATGAGATATGAGCTTTACAAGCTCAGTGATTTAAATTTACTAAAAGTATTCAATTTGTATAAATAGTCTTTCAATATTTAATCATTTATATCTCATACAACTTGATAATAGCATTCTACTATCACTACACATATCATCAGTTTCATTCTCTATCAATCTCTTTTTCTTATTTATTGGTTCACCTTAAGACCATTAATTATCTCATAATTACCTCATTATGAGGTGCACAACATAAAGTCTACCATTTAGATGGTTCTTATCATATCATACTTTTATGTTTCTTTTCCACCATAACTGTCTCTCTGTGAGACTCATTCATCTATAAATAAATTTATGATAACAAACAACACTTCATCATTTTTAGTAATGCAATCAATATTTAAAACAGATGCAATGCATGAATTATTATTAGGGAACATCTTCCCAAATGTCGACATATTTTTATCTTAGACCGGCCCCCTCCCGGTTCTTTTATTTTATGCATATGCATATGAATAATAATATGAAATATACATATGAACAATAACATAAAAACAAACATGAATTCAAATATTTGAATTGGCTATCCTGATTATTCTCAAATTATTATTGAAAGAAATTCCACTAAATTCCTCTCCTCATAAATCACATCAAATCATACATCATAGCTTGTCAAGATTCACTAAATTTCATCTCCTTAAAATTTCCTATTAAAAAATCAACTATAACTCATCAAGAATTTCACTTATTGCTTTTATTATTAAATCAACTTATTATTTATTAAAATATTATTTCTCACATAATAATTTTCTACATGTCCAAAATTCCTATCATACTTATCAATCAATTTTTCATCTACCACCAAAGCCTAAGCTAATAATTTATTTTAATATTATCACTAGATATTTCATTTTTATCTAGATTACTTAAAGTAAATCTAACTCACCACGTAGCACTTAAAGCTACCCGTGGAACACTTCCTTGCATTTCCTGCTCCTCTCAACAATTTCTCCCGGTTGCTGATCGTCAACACTTGACATGATATTTATATTGAAAATTTTAATTTATTCTTCAATTCTTCAATATTCACACCCTTTGAAAATTTCCACTTTGAATTCCGAGAAATTTCATGTATGCTAAAAATTCAAAAATAAACATTACATTATTACCTTTTGTTTTTCTTAGAGCTTCTCGATGTTCTCTATAAAATTCTCCTGTAAAACCCTTCAAAATTTTGCTTATATATATATGCATGCAAACAGTCTCAGCCCAGCCCACCCCTTTGTTTGCCACGAGCTTGCAATGTGTAACACATGCCAACTTCTCTTTTTAATTTGGCAGCAGATGGCAACACATGCTGTCACATTTTTGTTGTTTTTTTTAGAAGAAGAAAAAAATAATAATTTTTTTTTATTTTTCCTTTTTTCAGGTTGGATATGTCTAGATTTTTTTTTGTTTCCCTTTTTCTTGGTAACTATGCCCCCACACATCCATTTTTTTTTCAAAAGAATTATTTTATTCAATATTAAATCTTTTGCGTATATATATTATTTTAATTTCATGTCATATTTATTAAATCACTTCTTTACCCTTACTTTACGATTACGAGTATTACAAATCTACCTACTTTATAAAAATTTCGTCCCCCAAATTTTCTTACTTTACTCCAGAAACAAATGTGAATAATATTTCTTCATAACTGTTTCACGCTTTCACGTAATCTCTTCAACATCCTTATTCCACCACAGAACTTAAAGTAATGAATTTTTTTTATTTTTTTTATACAAGACTTGTTCTTTTCTGTCTAAAATCATCACTGGTATTTGTATATAAGCCAAATCTTTCTGAATTTCTATAGCTTAGCTCGAAATATTATGAGATTTATCAAGTAAGCGCTTTCGCAAAAGTGAAACATAGAATACGTTATGTCACTGCTTCAACTCTGGAGGCAAATCCAGGCTATTCACAACTAGCCCAACTTTCTCAATAACCTCATAGGGTCCCATTTACTTCAGACTCAACTTTTCTTTCTTTTTGATCCTCAACATACCTTTTCATGGAGATACTTTTAATTACACCCAATCACCTACTTGAAATTCAAGAGGTCTTCTTTTATTATCAGCATAGATATTTGGTAAACTCTGTGCTACTTTATGGTTCTCTCTAATCAATTTGATCCTCTCAGTTGTTAACTCAATAATTGATGGACCAAATATATATCTCTCTCCCACTTCTTCCCAACATATAGGAGTTCTACACTTCCTACCATACAATGTCTCAATCGGTGCCATCCCAATACTAGTTTGATACTAATTATTATAAGCAATTTCAATCGATGGCATGTAAGCATTCCAACTTACTGAGAAACTCATCACATTTTCCCTTAACATATCCTCTAGTACTCTAATAATCCTTTCTGTCTGAGCATGAAAAATTATATTAAATTGTAACTGTGTACCCATGGTTTTCTGAAAGCCTCTCCAAAACCAAGATGTAAATCTAGCATATCTATTTAACATTATGCTTAATGGTGCTCAATACAACTTCACACTCTTAGCTACATCATTCTTTAATCCTGACCACCAGAAATTCTGTCTCCATCCTCTATACATCTTATTGTACTTGGTTGCATCGAATCTACATTATCATGTGCCTCTCATTATCTCCTTTCTCAACTTCCCAGTATTGGGAACATAATTTCCATGTTCCAATACCAAAATACCCTTATTTCAAATTTTTTGTACTCAAAATGCTTTCTAGTAAGCACTCAATGCTTAATCTTTTCTATCTCTTCATCTCTACCTTGTATCTCTAAAGCATTTTACTATGGATAACTGTACAACCATATTCGTTAACCATGATCCTCTATCACTGATATTCAACTTCGTTCTTATCTCTTTTAAATCTGTCATCAATTTCACATCAGCACTTCCAATAGTAGTTAACCTTCTTGTAGACTTTCTATTCAATGCTTCAGCTATCACCTTCACATTTTCTAGATGATAATGAATTGTACAATCATAGTTACTAATCGACTCCATCCACCATCTTTGCCTTAAATTCAACTCACTATGGGTAGGTAAGTATGTTAAGCTCTTATGATCAATGAATATCTCACAAGTGACTCCATACAGATGATGTCTCCAATCTTTAAAGTAAACACTATAGCAGCCAACTCTAAGTCATGAGTAAGGTAATTTCTATCATTAATATTCAATTGCCTAGAAGTATGGGCCACAGCTTTCTTATGATACACATATCCCAATCATGATGTGATGCATCACTATACACCACAAATCCTTCATCACCAGGAAAAAACACTAATACTGGAACCGTGGTCAATTTCTCCTTTAGTAATTATAAATTTTTCTCACATTTCTCTCACCATACAAATCTCACCTCTTTCCTAGTTAGTCTATTTAACAGTATTTCAATAATAGAAAAATTCTGAAAGAATCTTCTATAATAACCAACTAACCTCAAGAAGATTCTAATCTCAGTCACATTAGTTGGTCTCTCCCCAACTTAACATTGCCTCTACCTTTTGTGGATCAACTGTTATACCATTTCTTGATATTATATGTTCCAAGAAGGTCATTTCTTTCAGCCAAAATTCACATTTAGGAAATTATAGCATACAATCTATCTCTCCTCAAAATCTCCAACACAATTTCTAAATGTTTTGCATGCTTTTCCTTAGTCATAGAATACACCAAGATGTTATCGATGAACACGACCACAAGATTATCAAGAAATGGTTCAGACATTTTTATTCATCAAGTCCATGAATGTTTCTGGAACACTAGTCAATCCAAATGACATCACAAAAAACTTATGACCATAACGTGTCCTAAAAGCAGTCTTAGACACGTCTCTCTTCTTTATCCTCAATTGGTGATAACCTGATCTCCGGTTTATCTTAAAAAACACTCTCACTCTTCGAACTGCTCAAATAATTCGTTTATCCTAGGTAAAAGTATATTTGTTCTTATTCAACTATTTGTAGTCTATACACAATCTCATCATTCCATTTTCCTCCTTCACGAACAACACAAGGGCTCCCCAAATACATTAGGTCCAATAAATTGTTTATCTAAAAATTCTTAAACTTTCAACTCTCTTAACTCAATGGGTGTCACTCTGTAGGGTGCTATTAAATATATGGGATGAACCTAGTATCACATCAATAGAGATATTTAATCTCCCTACTGGGAGGCGACCTAGACAATTCATCAAGAAATACATCAGAAAAATATGTCACTAGTAAGATTTCTTCTAACTTCCTATTTTCCTTTTTAGAATCCATTGTGTATGCCAAATACTCCTCAGAACCCTTCTCTAACCATCTCACAGTGGCCAGAGCAGAATAAGACAATTTACAAGTATCTTGAGTTTTTTCCCTGAAAGTTAAACTCCTAATGTTCAGGTATCCTGAACAGTACCTTTTTTTTTAAAATAGTCAACCATATTCAAAGAAAACAAATTAACTCCAAACTCTCTATCACTGATACAAATCACACCACACTTGTAAACATTTATGATTACCACTCTATCTCTAGTGGGAACTTCAAATTAGGACAATTCTGGGATAAATATCTTATCTGATTACATTTATAACAAACTTTTGTTTCTCGGTCATATATCAGATCACCACTTCCCCTTGGTAGCATATTTACTTCCTCTGCCATGACTCCTAGTTCCTATAACCTGTCTCCTAAATCTAGGGATCCTACCGATAGTACTCTGAGCTACAGAAGTAACAGATCCTGCTTGCTTATGACTCTGTACGTCAGTTTCCTGTGACAAGGAACGCCTCCTTTGGGTGATCTCTCACCCTGCACATTCATACTAGTATCACCTCTAGGTTCCTCAAATCTAGACTTCTTCCGCCAATTGCTCATTCTTTTAAATTTCATCATATCATTCTCAATCTAAAATGCTATATCCACCAATCTAACATAATTCATATGCCTCATGTAAGATAGTTTTGATCAAATCTTAAAACATAGTTCATCTTTGAACCTCTTACACTTCTTTTCCTCTAGGTCTACCATTTGCGGTACAACCATTGACAAGACCACAAATTTGCTATCATATTAAGCCATAGTCAACCCATTTGCCTCAAATAAATAAAATCTCTATCTTGTTGAGCTCTAAAGGTCTAAAGAAAATATTTATCAAGGAAAACCTCCTTAAACCTATTCGAGGTTAAGGGTCCATCAATATCTGCACTTACCCTGGGAAGAGTATCCTCTTATCATTCTAAAGCTTCTCATTCTAACTCAAACGAATCAAAGGCAACTATTTGCCTGTCAGTTACTGGTAAAATACTAAATAATCTCTCTACATGTTTCTCCCAAAACTCAGGCTTAAAAGGATTCATAGATCCTTTAAACAACAAGGCATTCGACTTAATATATCTAACAAAACAATCTCTCTACATCTAGTGCATAAAATCACTTTTTCCTTTTTTAACATTTACCATTACTATATTTACAGCAACCTCAGACACTACCCTAGCCTGTTCATCAAGTCTATGCTATAGGCTATTAACTCTATCATCTGTTATATTTATTTTCTCAAGAAAATGTGTAAGGGCTTATCTTAGGTCGTCTATTTCAACTTCAGATTCTCTCACACCTTTACTAATATTTATTATACTGTCAACACGTTCCCTTTCTAGGAACCATAGATTTACACTCAACCTCAACTTGTCAAAATATTAGGGGCCTATCATGCCCTCTCAAATCACCAACTCTAACTCTAGTTCTAGCACATCCACGTGTCATCCTTAGACTATTGAAATATAATTTATTTTAATCTTCCACTTTCTTACTTTTTATGCAGTTTACAAAATCATAAAACCTAATGCTTTGATACCAAAATTATAACAACCCATCTCAGGTTGGTCACCCCCAAGACAGTGTTGTCACATTTTGAAAATCTCAGCACGACACATATATGTAACAATAAAAATAATACTAACAGAAATTTTTACATCAATCCTCAAACCTCAACAGGGGAGATACATCATTCTGATCTTGACATAAACATTATATACAACATAAAATGCATGAATATTTACAAATAAATTTTTGTTTTATTTTCTCATTAGTCTGAGGATATGGACACGTACGTGGCTTACAGATAATGATTTCGTCTGAACCATAACTCACCAAACTATTTGTTCTGCCTGCTACCTGAAATCATTGTACAATGAGGGATGAGCTTCACAAGCTCAGTGAATTAAATTTACTAGAAGTATTCAATTTGTATAAATGGTCTTTCAATATTTAATCATTTATATCTCATACAACTTGATAATAGCATTCTACTATCATTACACATATCAAAAGTCTCATTCTCTATCAACCTTTTCTTTTTATTTATTGGTTCACCTTAAGACCATAAATTATCTCATAATTACCTCGTTATGAGGTGCACAACATAAAGTCTACCATTAAGATGGTTCTTATCATATCATACTTCTATGTTTTTTTCTCACCATAACTGTCTCTCTGTGAGACTCATTCATCTATAAATAAATTTACACTAACAAACAACACTTCACATTTTCATTAATGTAATAAATATGTAAAACAGATACAATGTATGAATTATTATTAGGGAACGTCTTCCCACATGTCGACATGTTTTTATCTTAGACCGACCCCCTCCCGGTTCTTTTATTTCCAGCATATACTAGCTATCACGGTATTTATTTCCAACATATACCGGCTGTCGCGGTTTTCATTTATTTCTAGCATATACTAGCTGTCACGGTTTTCCTTTATTTCCAGCATATACCGGTTGTCACGGTTTTTCAATTAGACCGGCCCTCTCCCGATTCTTTTATTTCATGCATAGGCATATGAACAATGATATGAAATATTGATATGAACAATAACATAAAAACAAACATGAATTCAAATATTTAAATTGGCTATCCTGATTATTCTCAAATTATTACTGAAAGAAATTCCACTAAATTCCTCTCCTCATAAATCACATCAAATCATCCATCATGGCTTGTCAAGATTCACCAAATTTCATCTCCTCACAATTTCGTATCAAAACATCAACCAAAGCTCATCAAGAATTTCACTTATCGATTTTATTATTAAATCAACTTATTATTCCAAAAATATTATTTCTCACATAATAATTTTCTACATGTCCAAAATTCCTATCATAGCTATCAATCAATTTTTCATCTACCACCAAAGCCTAAGCTAATAATATATTTTAATATTATCATTAGATATTTCATTTTTATCTAGATTACTTAAAGTAAATCTAACTCACCACGTAGCACTTAGAGCTACCCGTGGATCACTTCCTTACCTTTCTTGCTCCTCTCAGTAATTTTCTCCGGTTGCTGATTGTCAACACCTGACATAATATTTGTATTGAAATTTATAATTTATTCTTCAATTCTTCATAATTCATCTTTTGAAAATTCCCACTTTGAATTCTAAAAAATTTCATGTATGCTAAAAATTCAAAAATAAACATCACATTATCACCTTCTGTTTTTCTTAGAGCTCCCCGAGGTTCTCTATAAAATTCTCCCGTAAACTCCTTCAAAAAAATTTCAACATTTCTTTCGGTCCCCAAGTGTTTAGAGAAATATAGTAGTTTGAATTAAAAAAAATGAGAAAACCAAAAATTTGCTAAGAAAAATTAAAGCAAAGTAAAAATTATATATATATATATATATATATATATATATATATATATATATGTTGGTATTTGTCTAAGGTTTAAACAAAGTTTAAACAAGGAAAGATTTGCATCAAGTGCACACTAGTGTGCACCGCGGCCCAGCTCATTCCAAGGTGTGGCGCCCAACAAAGGAGGAGTCCTGGAGGAGGTGTCCGCCACGACTCAGCCTCCCCCACACCGTAGCGCCCAGAAAGGATGAAGAAGGTGGCCTAGTCCATGCTGCGGCCTAGCCTGATCCAAGCCTCAGCACGCCCTGATCCAAGCCTCAGCACAAGGCACACCTTATGCTTACGTTTCAACATTTCAAATGGTGTGTAAGGCATGAAAAAAATGCACAGGATCACTTAGAATTGATTGAGGGGTAAGGTTGATTGGTCATCAAGATCTAAGGGTGGATATTGATCCTCAAGATAGGTCAAGAAGTTGGTGCACTATATAAAGGGTCACCTAACTTCAATCTCTATAAGTGTGTGAGAAATAACTTGTGATGAGAATGACATGTGAATGTGTGTGAAATAGAACACATGGTTATGTGAGAGTGCAAAGACACTAAACACAGCGGAAATCTCATTAGAGAGGCTGGTTGTTTAGAGAAAGAGTAGTATAGATTGAGGATTCAAGGGACTTTTAAGGGGAATTTTCTTAGGGAAAATTCCAGGGTAACTCAAGACCTTATCACTTTCTTTTCTCTCTTCTTTCATTCTTCATGAACGGTGTTAAGATCAAGATTAGATCGTGTTCTTGAGAGGTGTTGCTGTATTTACAAGAACTCATTGATTTTGTGCAGAGATCTCGAAGGAGCTCACGGGGACGTAGGCATATTGCCGAACCTCAATAACAAATTGCTTGTGTTCTTTCTTGCTTCGTTTGCTGTTTCTTTTCTTTACAGTCATTCTAGACTTAGATGTTTGGAAGATCACCTCCTGGGCATCTTGAGGGTGGTTTCCCAATAGTGGTATCAGAGCTTGCATAGTTGGGTATCAGAGCAAGACTCCAAGAATCAAAGATCAACTTCTTAAGTGATTCAAGAATGGAGTAAAGATCAAGATCTGATTGTGTTCTTGAAGGTGATTCAAAATGGTATTAAGATCAATCTTCGATCGTGTTCTTATGATTTAGAAGAAGTTGGAAAGCAATTGTGCGTGCTGCATAAATCTAGGATTTTCTCAGCAAGATGGGTTCGAACTTCATTGTTGAGAAGTTTGATAGAAAGAGAGACTTTGCCCTTTGGAAGCGGAAGATCAAGGCTGTTCTTATGCAAGAGAAGGCAGACTTGGCTATTGTAGAGGATGATACTTTTTCAGCAAGTATCACGGAAGACTAGTGGATTGAGATGAAGAAGATGGCATACATCACCATTTTCTTGCACATATCGGATAGTGTCACAAGGGAGTACGGAGACTCGAAAGATCCAGCTGTCATATGGAAGAAACTAGATGAGTTGTTTCTTACCAAAACTCTCCCTAATAAAATTTATCTTCTTAAAAGAATCATTGCTTTTAAAATGGATCCTAATAAAGAGTTGCAAAATAATCTTGACGTGTTTAACAAACTAGTTCAAGATTTGGCTAGTTTTAGTATAAAGTTCCCGGATGAACAATTGGCTGTTATTTTGTTAAATTCTCTTCCTGATTGTTTTGAAAGTTTAATTAATGCAATTGAATATGGAAGAGATACACTAACTAAGGAAATCGTGATTAATGCTATAAGGGCTCATGATTTCAAAGCCAAGATGAGGGAAACATCAAGTGGAGAAGGGCTGTTCGTTAGAGGAAGGCCAACAACTCGGAATGGCAATAGCATTCATGGCAACTACCGAGAGAAATCAAGAGGTAGAGGGCAAAGCTATGGGAGATCGCATTCCAAATCAAAGTTTGGAGGGAAGCGATGCTTCTACTACAACAACGAGAGTCACTTCAAGAAAAATTGCAAGAAGAAGATGTGGGATGAGAGAGGAGGAAGTCATACCAAGAATGGAGAGGCTTTGGTTGCCAAGGGAGAACAGCAAGATGATGTCCTTGTTGTGTGCTCAAATGTGAGCAAGAGGCAAGGCAACGAGAAATGGATCTTGGATACTGGGTACACTTATCACATGTTCTCTCACAAGGATTGGTTCAAGAATTTCAAAGAAATCAATGATGGAAGGGTTTTCTTGGGGAATGACACTTCTTGCCAAGTGAGGGGGATATAAGACATCTAGTTAAGGATGTTTGATAGAGTCACAAGGCTGCTGCGGAATGTGAGGTATCTTCTGGATTTGAAGAGGAATTTGATCTCATTGGGGCAGCTGGATTCCATGGGGTATTCATACAAAGCAGAGAGAGGAAAGATCAAGGTGACCAAGGGATCTTTGATAGTGATCAAAGTAATAATAAAAGATGGACTCTATGAGATGGTCGAAGAGACATAAATCAAGGATCAAGCAGCAAGCTTGATGGCTGATATGGTTAAGGCAGCCCTTTGGCACACTCGCTTGGGATATATGAGTGAAAAGGTCCTGCAAGTTCTCAGCAAGAATGGTCTACTTAATGGTGACAAAGTGCTTCAACACCGGAGTGCATAAGTCTAAGGGCATTCTTGACTACATTCATTCAGATATTTGGGGACCAGCAAGAACACCAACACAGGGAGGTAACTTTTACTTTCTGTCTTTAATTGATGATTATTCAAGAAAGGTTTGGGTTTATTTGCTTAACAATAAATCAGATGCTTTGAATAAATTTGTGATGTGGAAAAAGTTGCTGGAGACTCAAACGGGTAGGGTAGTTAAGGCTTTACGAACTGATAATGGCTTAGAATTTTGCAATAAGGATTTTGATAAATTCTGTGAGTTAAATAGCATTCTAAGACATAGAATGGTTATAAAAACACCTCAGCAAAATGGAGTTGCTGAGAGGATGAATAGAACCTTTATGGAAAAGGTTAGGTGCATGTTAATTGGGTCCAGTTTACCAAAATATTTTTGGGGGGAAGCTGTGCCTACTGCTGCATACTTGGTAAATAGATCACCCTCTAGAGCTTTATAGCTTAAGACTCCTATGGAGATGTGGAGTGGGAAACCCCCTGAGTTGAGCAACCTTAGGACTTTTAGGTATGCTGCATTTGCATATCAAAATGATGATAAACTTAACCCAAGGTCTAGAAAATGTATGTGTCAAGGGTATGGTGATGGGGATAAGGGGTATAGGTTATGGTCCTTAGAACCAAAAGGAATGAAACTCATAATAAGTAGGGATGTTATTTTTACTGAATTGTTATTTCCCTATTTGGAGAAAACTAACCTTGTAAGGGCTAGTGAGCAAACCAGTCTGAAATTTATGGAGCATCGCATCAAAGAAAATTCAGTTCAGGTAGAGCAAGGAAGGCAATAGGGTTCAGACCAGGTAGAGCTCATTAATAAAGGCCATGCTTAGGATACTCAAGAGGAGGCTAAACTAGAAGAGGTTAATTCAACAAGTCAGAATGACTACCAGCTCACAAAGGACCGGGAGAGGAGGGTGGTTAGACCACCTTTGAGATATGGTTTTACGGATGCTAATGTAGCAGCTCCTTGGACAGAAGGAGGGATGGTTGAACTAGAAACTTACATGGAAGCCATGGAATGTAAGGAGTCGTCAAAGTGACAGCTAGCTATGGAGGAAGAAATGGATTCTTTGAGGAAGAACAAGTCTTGGGAATTGGTGCCTAAACTAGAAAAACAGAGAGTTGTGGATTATAGGTGGATCTACAATATCAAAGAAGGAAACACTCCAAGGGATGAAGTCTGGTATAAAGATAGGCTGGTGGCGAAGGGGTTCACACAAAGAGAAGGCATAGATTTCACCGAAATATTCTCACTGGTTGTGAAATGCAAGACGATATGGATAGTATTGGCTATGGTGGTCCAATTTAATTGGGAGATCGAGCCAATTGATGTGAAGAAAACGTTCTTGCATGGAGAGCTTGATGAGACCATCTACATGAGGCAACCCGAAGGCTATGAGAAAGGAAGGCAGGGAGAGTTGGTGTGCAAATTGAAGAAATCTCTCTATGGCCTGAAGCAATCACCTCGATAATGGAATAAGAGGTTTGATTCCTTTGTAACCAGCCTGGGTTTCATGAGGAGCTACTATGATTCGTGCTTGTATTACAAAGGGCACAAGGTGGAGGAAGTGGTGATCATTCTCATCTATGTCAATGATATGTTGTTGGTTGGGAACAACAGGAAGAGGATAGAAGAATTGAAGTCTCAACTTGGTTCAGAGTTTGAGATGAAGGATCTTGGCCTTACGCAAAATATCCTTGGGATGAGAATAATCCAGGAAAGAGAGAGAAACAGGTTGAAGGTTTCTCGAGCAATTAGTGCTCTCAGCAGATTTGTGAGTAATCCCGAAAAAGAGCTTTGGCTTAGGATGAAGTGGTTGCTAAGGTACTTGAAGGCTCAGTGGCAACTGGTGTAGCCCTCTTAACAACCAGGCCAGAGTACATAGCGGCTACGGAAGCCATCAAGGAGACTATGTGGTGCAAATGGTTGTTAGACGAGTGGAAGGTCCTAAAAGAGCAGGTGGTGGTGTCTTCGGATAGCCAAAGTGCGTGGCACTTGTGTTGGAACCTGGTGTTCCATGAGAGGACTAAGCATGTGGATGTTGGGTATCATTGCATTCGGGAAAATGTTACGGAATGATGCATCCATGTGGACAAAGTCGCAATGGAAAGAAGTTCTACAGATTTAGGTACCAAAGTTCTACCTCTAAGCAAGTTCAATTATTGCCTTGGACTTCTTAGGATTGGAGTCAGATGAATGGTGACTCAAGATGAGTTTAGATACTGAGTTCTCTGTACAATGGGTTCAGGTTTAAACACTTAGACTATTGGTATTTGCCTAAGGTTCAAACATGTCCAAGTATGGTTCAAAGATGGTTAAAGTCTAAACCGAAGGTGGAGGATCAAAGTTCAGTAAGTTAGAAGGCTGCACACATGTGTGTGCTTCATTTTGGAGCAAGAGAAGGCCATGCGCACTAGTGTGTGCACTTCTGCACACAAGCAGAAGGGTGTTGTGTGAAGGGGACAACAACTCAAAGCTGCAGCGCAGTGCTGCAGTGCTGGAACTTGGCAGGAATAACACAAGGGACAGAAACTCGAAGCTGCAGAACTGGTTTCTCAGCGCTACAGCGCTAGAATCTGGCAGAAATAGCACATATGGACAGCTTGATTTAGTCTTTTAGGTGCATGTGTGCAAGGTCAAAATTCACAGCACCACTTAGGAAAGTGCTGAAGGGCCTTGATTAAGTGGGAATCATGATCAAAGGGTGAGGATTGGATCTCAAGAATGTCCAAGAAGTGGATGGCTATAAAAGGGGTTCCCAAGCGTCATTTTTCACATAAAGAATACAACACATACAAGACACACTTTGAGATCAATTGTAATACAAGAGAGAATTGTGTGAGAGACATAAACACAAGAGGGACTCTTTGTAGTGAGGCTGGTTGTAAAGAAGAGAGAGTAGTATAGAGAGAGAGCATTGTAATCTTCATTCTTCTCTTCTTGGTTTCTTTAAGAACTTGAGCTTCTTGAAGGGGGTTACTGTAACTTGTAAGAACCATTTAAGATAGTACAGAGAGTTCGGAGGAACTCACGGGGATGTAGGCACATTGCCGAACCTCGATAACAAATTGTTTGTCTTCTTTTTTTCTTTGATTTTCTGTTCTTGTGTTCGATTGCTGAAATTCTTTCTACAAGTCGTTCTAGACTTGGGTGTTTGGAAGATCACCACCTGGGCATCTTGTCAAGGTGATTTTCAGCATAGACAAAGGTAGAGATTGTTGGTATTTTTCTAAGGTTTAAAAAAGGTTTAAACAAGGAAAGATTCGCATCAAGTGCACACCAGTGTGCGCCGCGTCCCAACTCATTCCAAGGTGTGACGCCCAGCAAAGGAGGAGTCCTGGAGGAGGTGTGCGCCACAGCTCAGTCTCCCCCACACTGCAGCACCTAGAAAGGATGAAGAGGGTGCCTTAGTCCACGCCACGGCCTAGCCTGATCCAAGCCTCAACATGAGGCACACCTGATGCTTACATTTCAACATTTCAAATGGTGCGTAAGGCATGAACAAAACGTATAGGATCACTTAGAATTGATTGAGGGCTAAGGTTGATTGGTCCTTAAGATTTAAGGGTGGATATTGATCCTCAAGATGGGTCAAGAAGTTGGTGCACTATATAAAGGGTCACCTAGCTTCAATCTCCAAAAGTGTGTGAGAAATAACTTGTGATGAGAATGACATGTGAATGTGTGTGAAATAGAACACATGGTTGTGTGAGCGTAAAAAGACACTAAACATAGGAGAGATCTCATTGGAGAGGCTAGTTGTTTAGAGAGAGAGAGTAGTATAGATTGGGGATTCAAGGGACTTGTAAGGGGAATTTTCTTGGGAAAAAATCCATAGTAACTCAAGACCTTATCACTTTCTTTTCTCTCTTCTTTCATTCTTCAAGGACGGTATTAAGATTAAGATTAGATCATGTTCTTGAAGTGGTGTTGCTGTATTTATAAGAACTCATTGATTTAGTGTAGAGAGCTCGGAGGAGCTCACGGGGACGTAGGCACATTGTCGAACCTCGATAACAAATTGCTTGTGTTCTTTCTTGCTTCGTTTGTTGTTTTTTTTCTTTACAAGTCATTCTATATATATATGCAAACAGTCTCAGCCTACCCCACCCCTTTTTTTGCCATGAGTTTGCAATGTGTAACACATTTAAACTTCTCTTTTTAATTTGGTAGCAAGTGGCAACACCTGCTGCCACGTTTTTTTCCTTTTTCTTTGTAACTACGCCCTCACGCATCCATTTTTTTTCAAAAGAATTTTTTTATTCAATACTAAATCCTTCACGCATATATATTATTTTAATTTAATGTCATATACCCTTACTTTACGATTACGGGTATTACAATTTATACAATCACTAACAAGACAAAATCTTCTTAAGAGGCTTCAAGATATATATATATATATATATATATATATATATATATATATATATATATATATATATATATATATATAAGTGACCGTTGTTCAACTCAACCGTTACATCTCTCTAAGTAGAAATGATATCCTAATTTTAATATAAACTATTGCTTTACTAAAATAATTATAAAAACCTTTTATAAGTCTTTCTCTTAAAAGTATTGTTTCGATGTTGATTCCAGTTATAGTTTTACTCATTAAAAATGTACATATTTATACAATCACTAACAAGACAGAATCTTCTTAAGAGGCCTAAAGATATAATTAATATATATATATATATATATATATATATATATATATATATATATATATATGTGCGTGTGTGTGTGTGTGTGTGTGTGTGTGTGTGGTTTAACTCAACCGTTACATCTCTTTGAATAAAAATAATGTCCTGATTTTAATACGAATTATTGCTTTATTAAAATAATTATAAAACCCTTTTATAAGTCATTCTCTTAAAAGTATTTTTTCGATGTTGATTCGAGTTATAGATTTACTTAGAAAAAAATTATAAAAATTTTGTAAACCAAGGTGCAAATCCAAGAGAGGATGAATTGGGTTTTAAAATTTTTGCAATTAACAAACAATTTTTAATGATTTAATCAATTTATATAAGAACAACTATAAATATATTGTTGGAATTAAAAGAGTAAGAAAGAGAAAATGCAAACTCCGTTTATAGCGGTTCGGCAATATTGAAATTTCTCCGACCCTATGTCCACTCTCTTTAAGGAACCTCCTTGAAGTATTCTACTAGAAATAGTCAAGCAACTTCACGGATGTTGCCCAAACCTTACAATGATCACTTCCAATTAAAGAATTGTACAAGAAAGTGTTTAACACCTAAACACATCTAAGAGTTACGTCAACTCTTTCTCTTCACAATGATTGGAATTGAATGAAGGGTATAAGAGATATTACGATAAATACTTTACAAGATAAATATTATCTCTCTTTCAATAATAAAGCTTTAAGATAGGCTCAAAAAGATTTTTGAAAGCTTTGTTAAACAATAAATGAGATCAAGAATGAATTCAATATTCTTGGTAGTTAGGTTAGCTAATTTATAATAGGTTTATATAGTTTTAAACCCATATAGTCGTTATTTACAAAATAAACCCATTTTGGAGTAGTTTGGAACATTAAATGCTCTGTACGACACTTTTAAATTCAAATTATAGTCGTTATAATCAAGCATTCAATCAATTGGATGCTTGTTCAGTCGACTGAGTCATGTATAAATCTTTCAGGTAAAAGCCATTCAATAAACTAAACAATTCTATTCAGTCGACGGGATCAAGTTACCTTGTTTCAGGTTTTAACCATTCAGTCAAGTAAGTCCAAAGGATGGAACTCTTTGTCCCTCATTCAGTCGACTGGGTCTAGGATAGAAAAACTTGACCTTCATTCATTCGACTTCAAAGTCTAAAGCTGCAAATTGGTGGATCGTTGCATGTTGTTCATGGACAGTTCAAAGCTTGAAAAGGCTTAGAGAACTACATCCTGTGAACCACAACCAACTGAACTCCCTAGACTAGCTGCCCTCTACTGAGTACCCATAGGAACACCCTATTCTTTTTCCTCCTCATCCGAGTCCTCATCACCAATTCTGATATTCATCTCAGGCTTGAAGACTAGAAAACCTTCCCATATGGAACAACCCATCCTCTTAAGTGAGGAGGCACTGATCAAGTCACTGTTCTTAATGTCATTTGCTTCGTGGTTAGGGAGGGAAACCTTAAAATGATGAAGAATGAGAATGATGATCATCCTATAAGGTAAACTACCTACTTCACTCTCATTAGCAATAACTATATTTTCTATGATAAAGGAGAAAATGTCATAGGTTGTCCTGATTTAAGGCAGAAAAATATAAAAAAAAATGTCTAACTTGGAGGGGTTAATTCACCTACCTAGCTTAGGGTTGATACACCAGTTAAGAATCAAATTCAAAACCCTAGAGTCTAGTGGTAGATCAGGGTAGGTATTGTAATTTTGTATCATGTAAATGTAATTGTGATTCCCCTTAACTACCCTACAAGCATTTTGGTAGTCAAAATCCTTCGGCCACCCATCTACAATCCATCTCATACTACCCTCAGGTAAGTGCAAGACAATATGTAAAATTTTAGTAGTTACTGTGAATTCTTTCTCCATGACTATGGTTTTAAATAGGGGAGCAAAGGGTGAGGACTACTTGAGATTAACATAAAATTGGTGGATTAACCTACGGTAGAATTTTTCATGTCTTGTGACTAAGTGTTTGCAACCCATACCAACAAATAATGGCTCTATATCAAAATTCCCAAATCGTATGGATGAGAAATCTACTAATTTACCAGACATTACCTCATTGTGCTGAATGATGGTGTCGTATTTCTTCTTTGCTTCAACATTTCGAAAACTAGAAGCGTCAAGGTCATTCCAAGTCTTCTTGCTCACTTCTCTTTCTTTTTCTTTTCTTTTTTCTTGTTGAGAAGCCTTCCTTCTTTGCATGGTAGGATTGTCTCCTCCGGAGTAAGGCTTCTTTAAGTGTTTTTCTATAATTTGTGAGAATGAGAGGATTTGTGATGTGGGTAAGGGAAAAAGTTGAAGAATTGCAGTTTTAATGGAGGTTATTGGATGGCTTTGATAAGAAACTAAAAATTTTATAGATTGAGAAGTATTAACAGCTAAAGTCTTTTTCAAATATGGGTGAAAATGGCGTTTTAACTGAAAGGACACATTTATACAATCGCGAATTCAGTTGATTGAGTCCTTCTTCAATCGACTGAATCAGTCACAGAATTGATCAAGTTTCAAAAACATGCACCTTCAGTCGACTGGGTCCTTCTTTAGTCGACTAAGACAGTTTTAAAACTGAAGTTAAAGTATCTGGTATGGGTATGCAGTTGTAATACTTGTGTTCTTAAAATAAGGGTAAAGAAGTAATTTGATAGATATGACATGAAATTAAAATAATATATATGAAAGATTTATTATTAAATAAAATAATTCTTTTGAAGAAAAAAAACTCGACGCGAGGTGGGGTGTAGTTACAAAGAAAAAGAAAAAGAAAGGGAAAGCAAACACCTGGACATCCAGGTGTAGACTACATAAAAAGAAAGAAAGTGGAAGATTAAAATAATTTATATTTCAATGCATAGTCTAAGGATGTCACATGGGCATGGGAAACCTAAAGTTAGAATTGCTAACCAGAGAGGGCGTCGTAGGCCCCCAATTTTTAGACGAGCTAAGGTTGAGATAGAGGCTGAGTTAGAGTGAGTTTCTTATAAGGGAATGTGTTAACAATATAATTGATACTAGTAAGGGTTTGAGAGAACCTGGAGTTGAAAGATATGAGCTAAGAGAAACTCTTGCTCATACTCTTGAGAAAATGAATGTAACAGATGATAGAGCTGATAGTCTATAGCATAGACTTGATGAACAGGCTAGAGTACTGCCTGAGGTTGTTGTAAATCCAATAATGGTAGACGTTCAAAGGGGAAAGATGAGTTTATGCACGAGATGCAGGGAGATTATTTTGTTAGATATATTAAATTGAATGCTTTATTGTTTAAAGGATCTATGAATCCTTTTGAGCCTAAGCCATAGATGAAACATGTAAAGAGATTATTTGTTATTTTACCAGTGACTGACAGGCAAAGGGTCTCCTTTGCTTCATTTGAATTAGAAGGAGAAACTTTGGAATGGTGAGAGGATACTCTTCTTAGGGTAAGTGCATATATTGATGGTCCCTTAACTTGGAATAGATTTAAGGAGGCTTTTCTTTTATAAATATTGCTCATATAATTTCAGAGCCCAACAAAAGAGAGATTTCATATATTTGAGGTAAAATATGTTGATTGTGGCTTAGTATGATAACAGGTTTGTGGCCTTGTTAAGGTTTGTATCGAAAATGGTAGACATAAAGGAGAAGAAGTGTAAAAGGGTCCTAGATGGATTATATTTTGACATTTGATTGAAACTATCTTACATGAGGCATATAAATTATGTTAGGTTGGTGGATATAGCATTATAGATTGAGAAGAGGTCTAGATTTGAGGGATCTAGAGGAGGTAGTAGTATGAGTGTTTAGAGTGGGAGAACACCCCAGATGAGGCGTTCCTTGTCATAGGGAACTATAATACAAAGCCAATGGCAAGCAGGATTTGTTGCTTTTGTAGCTTAGAATAATATTAGTGGGACCCTTAGATTTGGGAGACAGTCTGTGGGAGCTGAAAGTTATGGTGGATATGGGAATATACTACCTAAGGGATGTGGTAATGTGATAGAAAGACTATAATGTTTTATTGTTTTGCGTTTATCTACTTAAATAAATAAGCAAATAATTGTATAGTTTTTACTTGCAAGTGCATAAGGTCAATGGTAGCATAGTGTGCAAGTGCGAGATCATTTCCACAGGGATTGGTGAATTTTGTTTTAGAATCAGTATCTTAATAAAAGAAGGTAAAAATAACTGTTGAATGTGAATTAATAATAATGAGATCATAGGGCTTTGATATCCACCACTAATCATACATTCCTAATGAGTAGTATGCCAATGCTTTAGCCCTACTATGAATACCTAATGGTTGTCAACCTAGGGGCATGGTATCTACTCCTTAAGCTATTGATTTCCCTAAGCAACGAGTTAGGTATGGTATCTACTCTAACTCTTTTCTTTCTTAAGGGATTCAACATGGTATCTACTGAGTTGTTCCTTAAGAGAGCATAGGACCTATGGAAATCGACAACCACACAGGACCTAGGGTATGGTATCTACTCCCAGTTTCCCATATTGATTAATCCAAGAATCCGGTGTGGATTTCTTTTGTTACTAATTTCAGACCCAGGACTCGGTCATCCAAATTGATCTAACTAACAAGTCTATACCACATGCATATGTTGATCAAACACACACATATGAGGAACTTAAATATAAACATACATTAATCAATAAAGTGTCATAATATGGCTATTAGCAAAAGCAATCAATAAATATAGATATATAGGAAAGCATAATTAGGGCTTCAATTGAGCCTTATAAAGAGTTAGTTACACATATTGTCTATGATAAACATCATAACATAAACTAAACTTAAAATGTAAAACCCGAAGAATACTATAGAGACGAGTCATCAATTCCTCTCCAAAGCTTACAACTTCAAGCCAAAGCAAAAGATAAAAGAAGGGATGTCCTTTTGTGTGTGTTTACAAGTGTATTTATAGGGGTTGAAACCCTAGAAGACTCTGGAAACCCTAAACTTCCTAAAATGCAAAACCTCCTCTATTTCCACAACTAGTTCTGTCGTTTTACTGTTCACGCTCGTACATGTGCGCTCGATCACATTCGTTATGCGCTCGATCGCAAGGTTGCGCTCGATCCTTCTTTGTGTGTGCACAAGCGCTGGTGCGCTCGATCGTACCAAATAGTGCGCTCGATCGCACTTTAGCCAGCAACTGCTCCAAGATTTCCAGATTTCTTCCTTTAAGTGCCAAATATGCTTCTTTTTCTCCAAGACCCTATAAAAGCATGTGAAACATAGAAATGAAGTAAAATGGACTAAATTAACATAACTAAGGAATTAACAAATGTAAATAAAGGGGCTTAAATATGAATATTTAAACACTTATCACACCCCCAAACTTACGTTTTGCTAGTCCCTTAACAATACAAAACTAAAAACTAAAATGAAAAATAATTACACATTGATAAATTCAATATTCATGGTGTCCACAAAAGTTTAGGTCTCACACAAAACTATGATGCGCATTCATGGGCAAGCTTAACAAATATAAACACATCTTTGCAATGAATAAGAGTTTTGAATGCAAATCACTTTCATGAGATAGGTTAAGATATCACAAGTTTGACTTTAGTGTGTGGTGAACTAGCACATAAAAGATTAGGTTTCCAAATAATTCTAATGTGTAGTGTTTCAATGTCTCAAGATTCACCAAATTTCCTATTAGAACCAACAAATATGGCATAGTTTTTCTTCTTTTCTTAAATTTGTGAGATTTTTGCCAAGTGTAGTTCCCTTAAGCTTTCTATTTAACTCATGTAGCAAGCATTTAGCCAATGACTCCCAAACCAGATGGTTTTAGGGCATTAGGTGTAAAGACACTCTTAAGAACTTACTAACTCGAGTAAAAAAGGCTATGAAACTAACTGGTCTTAATACTACCAATCAGAATTTCCACCTTTTGACGCGACACTCGCTGCTTACTAAGGCAAGATGGCCAGTTACTCAGTGGAAAGTTCCTTTTAATGATCATTGTGAGCAAAAATTCTCACCTTTTGACGTGACACTCACTGCTTACTGAGGCAAGATGGCCAGTTACTCAGTGGAAAGTTTGTTTAATGAGCATTAGGAGCATTTTTCCTTTTGAGCAATAACAATTTTTTTTATTTTTCTATGCCAAAGTGTTAATCTAAAAGGTCATCCGGTTCACAGTCAAGCCAAAGAAACACACACATTAAAATTACACGTCATACCGCACACAATTATGTGCTAATGTGCTCATGTTAGTTTAGGTCAAATTTGTGAATCTTTAAATGCCTAAAAGTAAGTGATCTAGGTTCAAAACTTAATTATTGGCCCATATGTTCAAGGTGTTAAGCTCACTTATGAAGTCAAATCATATTGTTTGTTTAGATCACCCAAAATTTTATTAGAACAGAATGAACATGCATTTATCTATAAAAACAAAAATTGGGATACAGTGTGTGTGTGAGTGTGTCCATATATCCCCAAACTTAAATTGCACATTGTACCCAATGTGTGAGAAACATAGAAAAATCTGACTTAGGAGATGTAGAACTCAATGGCTGGCAAGGCTCGTAGCACGCCCCCAAACTTAAACTAGATGCACTGACTATGTCATTGAAAAAGAAAAACAAACATAAACTGGAAAACAAGTGATAATAATAGATATATAAAAGTAAAGACTAACAATAAAAGGAAATACTAAAAAGGATATGCTTTGGGGTGCCTCCCATGAGCGTTAATTTTAACGTCTTCACCCAGACGGGGTATCCTCTCACTGTTAGTCATCAGGTGGTGCAGTCGAAGAGGTACTGGGTGCAAAAGGTAGGCGATCGAGGATGGTCTATAGCATCGTCTCCTATCGGGCAAACCGCGCCTCCAAACCATCTATGCGCTGGTGCACTAGTAATGTAGCTGCAGAGACCTCACCTCGGAAGGAGGACAACTAGTGAGAAAATGCTGGGACTCAATAGGTCCCATGTCTGGATGGTCATTCTCTCGCAATGGGCTAACTGTAGGAGTTTCTGTCTCCATATGATCCTCCTCAACCCTCTTAGGTGCAGGTGCAGGTGCTGGGAGTCCTTGAGGTATGTGCGACAAGCTATGTATCCACTGAGCCTTCCCAAAGAAGGGATGCTCTCGCACTGGTCCATCGCTGGTGGTCCCCTTAATCCCTTTCTTCTTGAGGATATATGATAGTAGGAATGAGAATAGGAGCCCCCATGCATTGGCCGTGGTTGTCTGATGACCATGGACATGATCCCGAAATTTATGCAGCTGGCTCCAAATAACAGTTAGGATAGAATACCAGTGGCCTCTGTGGAAGGCATGCAATGTCTGTAGAAACTGGTCTCTCCTCTGTGTCTTGTGCCCCAATGGGCACACATTTCGCTGGAGGATGGTGTCCATGAGCCAAAGCCGTGGAGGCAACTTTGACCGGCTTACCGCATTGTTGTGCCTATCAGCGTACTGGCTAGCGCATATGTCCTCGATGATCGTGGTCAGGTCAAAACACTCTGGCTGTTCCTCGATATCGATGTCCTCCGGAGGGGACTCATCACAGCAATGAAAAGCAGCGACTATGTCAGCACTAATCACCTCGATGGATGTGCCCTGGACTGAAGAAGTCAATACTTCTGGTCTGCTGCAGTCAAAAGACATGCTCTCATAGAACTGGACTACAAGCTGGGTGTAAACAATCGAGCAAACTAGCTTAAAAAGCCTCTTTAACCCCCAGTGTTTAAATGCTTGGACCGCCCATTGAGTGGCGTCTGTGTGCTTCAAGATCTCATCGATGTTGAAAGTGGTCTCAAACAATAGCTTTCTCTGCTCAAAGCTTGGGCGGGATTAGTGGGCATGGTTGCTCGAAGCACGGGAGGTGGAAGTATATTATTTGGATATGTTGATTCTAGTGTCTATCAAAATTACGCTCGATCGCAAATATGTGCGCTCGATCGCACTGGGGAACTTGCACTCAATCACAGGACTCTGCGCTCGAGCGCACACAGTCAGGCTTTTTGTCGAGTAACTGGTGTGCAATAGAAAACCAAGCTATGGTGTTGTGGTTTCGAGTTGTGTTCCTAACCTCTTGTAAACAAAATAAGAACCAATCACACACAAGAGAACACATATATGAAAATGTAAATTAAAGATCAAGAACTGTGTGTTAGAACAAAATGGGTAACCTTGGGAATGTAGAAATGGAATGAATGTGCAATGGGGAGGGGACGTGGTGGTGGCAGTAGGGTGGTGATGGTGGTAAGGTGGTGATGGTGGAATGGTGGTGATGGTGGCTAGTGTGGTGGAGTGCTGGTGTTGAGAGTTTAAGATTAGTAGGGGAGTGAGAGTGCGAGTGAGTAAGGGAAAGAGATTGAGTGGGCTGGAGTGTATGGTGAAAGAGATGGGGTGAGTGAGGGAAGTGTGATTTTAAAACCATCACATGACTGTCTGCTCGAGTGCGCTCGATCACACTGATGCGCTCGAACACACTGAATGGTGCGCTCGATCACACAGCAGTATGTATGGACAAAATAAAAACTTACCAAGGCTAGAATAATAAAGCAAGAACAATACAACATTATCGTGTGTTAGTGGCCTCAATACCACTAACCTTAATAGAGGTGCTTGAGCTATATGGGTAGTAGAATATGAATTGCTCAAGCACTCTCGTGCTGCAGTGCTACTTTTTTTTAAGGAGGCACTTAGAGCCCACCTTTTGTGGCTCAAGTGCTTGTAGTTCAGCTGTATACTGTACAGATTGAAGTGTCAAGTCTTCATCTCTCGGAGGTAAATTAATATCAAGGTATGGCTTGGCTCTGTGTCCATTTATCGTGAAGGGCTGATTTCCGTTGGGACCACGGACCTCTAAAGCACCATGAGGGAAGACCTTGGTGACCATATAAGGACCATACCGTCAGGACTTAAGCTTTCCCGGGAACAATCTTAACCTTGAGTCACAGAGCAACACCTTTTGTGCCACATGAAAATCTTTCCTTACTAGTTGTTTGTCATGATAAACTTTTGTCCATTCTTTGTAAAACTTGGCATTCTCATAGGCATCATATCTTAATTCTTCTAGCTCATTTAGGTGCAGCTTCCTCTTCTCACCTACTTGTTTTATGTCAAAATTGAACTGCTTTATGGTCCAATATGCTCGATGCTTTAATTCTACTGGGAGATGGCATGCTTTCCCAAAGACTTGGCGGTATGGAGACATGCCAATTGGAGTCTTATAAACTGTCAGATATGCCCATAGAGCATCGTTTAGTCGCAAAGACCACATGCCAATTGGAGTCTTATAAACTGTCAGATATGCCCATAGAGCATCGTTTAGTCGCAAAGACCAATCCTTCCGAGTAGGCTTCACAGTCCTCTCTAGGAATCCTTTGATCTCTCGGTTACTTATTTCCACTTGGCCACTGGTTTGAGGATGATAGGGGGTGCCAACTTTATGAGCGATGATGAAAGTGGTTACCCCCATCACTGATGATTGCTCTTGGAGTCCCAAACCACGTAAAGATGTTAGCCTGTAGAAACTTTACAGCTACTTTGTGATTGTTAGTTTTTGAGGGGACAACCTTGACCCATTTGGACACATAATCCACACCCACAAGAATATATAAATAGCCAAATGAGTTAGGAAATGGACCCATGAAATCAATGCCCCATACATCAAAAAGTTCTATTATATGAATATTTTGTAGGGGCATCTGATTTCGGGAAGAGATTTTACCTGTCCGCTGGCATCTATCACATGAGCTGCAAAAGGAGAAAGTATCTTTAAACAGTTTAGGCCAATAAAAACCAGATTGTAATACCTTAAGAGCTGTTCGCTTAGCTCTAAAATGTCCTCCACAAGCAAACTGATGGCAGTGTTGTAATAAGCTCAAGTTTTCCTTTTCTGAGACACATCGTCTGATGATTTGATCATGTTAGAATTTGAAAAGGTAAGGGTCATCACAATGGTAGTGTCTAGACAGAGATATCAGTTGCTTTTTTCCTTGTGTGGTCATGCCTAGGGGAAAAACCTTAGCAGTTAGATAATTTACAATATCAGTATACCATGGAAGTTTTACCTCTAGTGTGAACAGTTGTTCATCATGGAAGTTATCATTCAAAGGCAGCTCATTTTCGTCATTCTCATAGGGAAGCCTTGATAAATGATCTGCGACCACATTCTCACTGCCTTTCTTGTCTTTGATCTCCAATTCGAATTCTTGCAATAGGAGTACCCATCTGATTAACCTAGGCTTTGCATCTTTCTTAGAAAACAAATATCTTAAAGTAGCATGATCAGTGAATACAATAACCTTAGAGCCTATAAGATATGATCTAAACTTCTCTAAAGCAAAAATAACAGCTAACAATTCCTTTTCAGTAATAGAATAGTTAAGCTGAGCATCATTTAAAGTTCTAGAAGCATAATAAATAGCATGAGGTACCTTATTGACCCTTTGACCTAAGACAGCTCCCAAGGCGAAGTCACTGGCATTGCACATCAATTCGAATGGAAGATTCCAATTGGGTGCCATCATTATTAGGACAAAGGTGAGAACATCCTTCAATATATTGAAAGCTTCCATACAGTTATCAGTCCATTCAAATTTGGTATCTTTAGCTAACAATGCACAAAGAGGTCTTGAGATATTGGAGAAATTATTAATGAATCGTCTATAGAAACCGGCATGTCCAAGGAAACTTCTTACACCCTTGACTGTGAGAGGAGGAGGCAGCTTTGAAATGATGTCTATTTTAGCCTTGTCTACCTCAATACCTTTGTTGGAGATGGAGTGACCCAACACAATGCCTTGTTGAAACATGAAGTGACATTTCTCCCAATTCAGCACTAAGTTACTTTCTTCACATCTCTTTAGGAAACTTTCCAAATGATTGAGGCATTCATCAAAATTGGAACCAAATACATTGAAATCATCCATAAATACCTCAATGTATTTCTCCACCATATCGAAAAATATGCTCATCATACATCTTTGAAAAGTGGCTGGTGCGTTGCATAATCCGAATGGCATCCTTCGATAAGCAAATGTACCGAAGGACATGTGAAGGTAGTCGTTTCTTGATCCTTAAGTTCTATGAAAATTTGGTTGTATCCACTGTACCCATCCAAGAAGCAATAATAGCTGTGACCGGCTAATCTTTCTAACATCTGATCAATGAATGGCAAGGGGAAATGATATTTTCTGGTTACTTTGTTCAACCTTCGGTAATCGATACATACCCTCCAACTAGTTGTTTTTCTTGTAGGTATGAGCTCCTTATTTTCATTCTTCACTACTGTGATCCCACTCTTTTTAGGAACAACTTAGATCGGACTTACCCACTTACTGTCGGAGATGGGGTAGATAATGCCAACATCTAAGAGTTTTAATACTTCGGCCTTTACTACCTCTTTCATATATGGATTAAGTCTTCTTTGAGCATCTCGAGTGGGCGTTGCTTCATCCTTAAGGTAGATATTATGCATGCACTTGGACGGACTTATTCCCTTAATGTCGGCAATGGTCCATCCAATGGTATATCTATGCTCCCTAAGAACTCTTAATAACTTCTCTTCTTCTCCACTACTCAAATTAGCAGCTACGATCACAGGTAAAGTCTTCTTCTCTCCTAAATAGACATATGTTAAATGCTCGAGCAGCTACTTTAATTCCAATGTTGGTGCCTGGATAATGGATGGAAGAAGAGTAATATTAGTAGGTATGAGAGATTCAATTAGAGGCGTATACTTACTTGAGTGTTTTGGAAAGGCCTCAAGGAGGTGCACAGTTGTGATGATATCATCAGTAACATCTTCATGTTCTTGCTCAATATCCACTTCCGTGAAGCTATGGGTGAGAGTGGTCTCCAATGGATCAATGTGCTGGACCTGAAAAGCTTGCTCAATAAAACTTTGCATCATGCATACATTAAAACATTCCATATCATCTTGAGGCAGTTTTAATGCATCAAATATTTTAAATTCTATTTTCTCACCATTAACTTTCATACTTACTATGCCCTTTTTCACACAAATCTTAGTATCGACAGTTCTCATGAAGGGTCTTCCTAATATGATGGGCAGAGGTAATGACATAGGGCATTCCTCCATATCTAGCACAATGAAATCAGCAGATAAAATGAACTCTCCCACCTTTACTAGGACATCCTTGAGAATACCCCTAGGTCTTTTGATACTTCTATCTGCCAATTGCAAGGTAATGGAAGTCGGTTATAGCTCCCCTAAACCTAGGGTTTTGAATACTGTGTAGGGTAGCAAATTTACATCCACTCCCAAATCTAGTAATGCTCGCTCAAACGACTGATCACGTATCCTACAGGGAATAGTAAAACTACCCGGATCTTTCAGTTTTGGTGGGAGTTTTCTTAATAGCACAGCACTTACTTCTTCAGTTAAGGCTACAGTCTCATGTTCTTGAAACTTTCTCTTATGAGTGCAACAATCTTTAAGAAATTTAGCATAAGCAGGTATCTGCTGAATTGCATCTAACAAAGGAATATTTATTTCAACTTTCTGCAAGGTTTCAAAAATATCAAGCAATTTATTCTCTTTCTTTTCTTTTACTAAACTTTGCGGGAAGGGTGGTGCATTCACCTTCTCCATCTCTCTCACCTTTGATGCCGATGGTTTTTCTTTGGATGCTGTTGCAGACTCATCGAACCCTATCACCTTGCCATTTCTCAAAGTTGTGACAGCTTTCAGTTGTTGATGCCCCCCAGGGTTGGGTAGTGTTTGAGCTAGAAGCTCACCTTGTTTTCTGCCACTTAGCTCTTTAGCCAATTGTCCCATTTTTACCTCTAACCGTTGGATGGCTTATTCATGTTTTGCTGTGGTTTGTCTTAGTTTAGTCCGAAACTACCTTTCATCTGCCATGAACTGATCTTGTGAGGTCATTAATTGTTGCTGCTGAGTGGCCAGTTGCCTCGCAAGACTTTTGAGGTCGTTTTTCTTTGTTTCGGGAGCTGAGTGAGTAGTGGGCTGGGAATTCCTTTGCTACCTTTGCTGGTTAAGAGTACTTTGATTATATTCCAAGAGAAATTTGGGTGGTTTCGCCATCCCGGGTTGTAAGTGTTTGCATATGGTTTGTTCTTTGGTGGATAATTGTTAGGTCCCATGTAATTTGCTTGTTCCGGATCTGCAGATGAATACAAAGGACAAGTGTTAGTGTTATGATCAAATTGAGAACATATCGCACATACCTGGAGTGGTGTAGCTAGTGGGTTAGATGAGGCATTCTGAGCAGCCATGGCTTTAACCAACAGGTCTAGTTTTCTCTCTACAGCAGCTATCTGAGTGGTTGATCCTCCATTTAAATTTACCTCATACATACCCTTAATCTTGGTTACATGTCTACCTTAAGAGGAGAACTATTGAGTGTGTTCACTAAAGGTTTCAAAGAGTTCCATAGCTTCTTCACTGCTTTTCTCCATCAGCACTCCTCCACAACCTAAATCAACAATACTTTTGTTAGTATCACTCAAACCTTCATAAAAAGCTTGTACCAGTTCATCTTGAGGTAGGTTATGATGTGGGCATTTGAGTAGCAGCTCGTTGAAATATCCCTATGCTTCGAAGAACAGGCCTCCAGCCTTTTGTTGGAAGGACTGAATCTCCTTCCTCATTTGCCTTGTCTTTTGGGCTGGAAAAAACTTCCGTAGGAATTTGCTATCAAACTCCTCCCAAGTGTGGATAGAAACTACAAGCAAAGAATTGTACCACAGCTTAGCATTATCTTTTAAGGAAAAAGGGAACAGAATTAACCTTATTCCTTCTTGGTCTAAGCCTTGGATGTGCTGGAACTTGCAAAGATCGAAGAACTCTCGAAGGTGCAAGTGTGGATCCTCATTAGGTGTACCCCTAAAGTGAGTCAATGCACTCAATATTTGTGGAGATATGTAATAGTTACCTTCTACCTTAGGTTGATAAGCAATACACGATGGTTGATCAAGGTTGCGTGGGATGAAGGATTGCTTCATCTGCCTTCGCTCAGGTGGTTGCTGATTTTCTAGTTGTTCCACTCTTTGTGCTTCTTCTCCAATTTCTTCTACCTCTTCGGAGTTATCTCTAAGCCTTTGTTGGATAGTCCACTCAAGCTCGAAATCAAGGGGGAAGAACGTTGGATGCTTGAATCGACACCCGTGCATGAATTGGTGATAATTTCTTTAAGTGCAGCAGTAAGACACTGCTACCCGGGTAACTCTCTGCCTAATTTGCGCTCGATCGCATAGGAGGGTGCCCTCGATCGCAAGTGGCACAGAAGGTTCTGCTAGTGTGCTTAAAACAAAAAATAAAAAGAAATCAATTAAGGATGTAATGAAATAAAAACAAGATGAAAACAGAAACTTAAATTTTTTGAGATTTTTGGTGAAAAATAGAAATAAAATGAAAAAGAAATAACAATGACTAAACTGAACAAAAAAAATTCTAAAAGGAAATTTAGCACAATCCCCAGCAACGGCGCCAAAAACTTGTTGTGCATTTATCTACTTAAATAAATAAGTAAATAATTGTACAGTTTTTACTTGCAAGTGCACAAGGTCAATGGTAGCATAGTGTGCAAGTGCGAGATCATTCCACAGGGATTGGTGAATTTTGTTTTAGAATTAGTTTCTTAATAAAAGAAGGTAAAAATAACTGTTGAATGTGAATTAATAATAATGAGATCATAAGGCTTTGATATTCACCACTAATCATACTTTCCCAATGAGTAATATGCCAATGCTCTAGCCCTACTATGAATACCTAATGGTTGTCAACCTAAGGGCATGGTATCTACTCCTTAAGCTATTGATTTCCCTAAGCAACGAGTTAGGCATGGTATCTACTCTAACTCTTTTCTTTCTTAAGGGATTCAACATGGTATCTACTGAGTTGTTCCGAGAGCATAGGACCTATGGAAATCGATAACCACACAGGACCTAGGGTATGGTATTTACTCCCGGTTTTCCATGTTGATTAACCCAAGAATCCGGTGTGGATTTCTTTTGTTACTAATTTCAGACCCAAGACTCGGTCATCCAAATTGATCTAACTAACAAGTCCATACCACATGCACACGTTGATCAGACACACACATATGAGGAATTTAAATATAAACAGGCGTTAATCAATAAAGCATCATAATATGGCTATTAGCAAAGGCAATCAATAAATATATATATATATATATATATATATATATATATATATATATATATATATTATGGCTTTAATCGAGCCCTATAAAGAGTTAGTTCACATGTTGTTTATGATAAACATCATAACATAAACTAAACATAAAATGTAAAACTTGAAGAATACTATGGAGACGAGTCGTCAATTCCTCTCCAAAGCTTACAACTTCAAGCCAAAGTAAAAGATAAAAGAAGGGATGTCGTTTTGTGTGTGTTTACAAGTGTATTTATAGAGGTTGAATAACCCTAGGAGACTCTGGAAACCCTAAACTTCCTAAAACGAAAAACCTCCGGTTCTACCGTTTTACTGTTCATGCCTGTACATGTGCGCTCGATCGCAAGGCTGCGCTCAATCCTTTTTTGTGTACACACGAGCGTTGATGCGCTCGATCGTACCAAATAGTGCGCTCGATCACGCTTTAGCCAACAGCTGCTCCAGGATTTCATGATTTCTTCCTTTAAGTGCCAAAAATACTTCTTTTTCTCCAAGACCCTATAAAAGCATGTGAAACACAGAAATGAAGTAAAATGGACTAAATTAACATAACCAAAGACTTAACAAATGTAAATAAAGGGGCTTAAATATGAATATTTAAGCACCTATCAGTTATAGATGTAATCAGATAAGATATTTATCCCAGAATTGTCCTAATTTGAGGTGCTTTGTATGTAGAAAAAGTGAACATATCAATGTTGGTTGATCCTGGTGCAACTCATTCTTTTGCATCCAGTGTGTTTATGAAGTCTATTGATGTTAGTATATGTCGTTTGATGCATAATCTTATTGTTGAAATTTCTATTGAAGATAGGATTATGATTAAAACTATTTATCAAGGTTGTGTGATTAGAATAGCTGATAGAGAATTTGAAGTTGATTTGTTACCTTTAGATATGATAGATTTTGATTTAATTATGGAGATGAATTGGTTATCTGCATATCATGCTTGGGTAGATTGTTTTAGGAAGAATGTGATATTCAGGATACTGCGACAAAAGGAGCTCAATTTTCAGGGAGAACGTAAGATACTTGCGAACTATCTTATTTTGCTCTGACTACTAGTAAATGGTCGAGGAAAGGATGTGAGGAGTATTTGGCATATGTGGTGGATTTTATAAATAATAGTAGATGAAGAAACCTTAGTAGTGAAAGCTTTTTTTGATATAGTTCTTGATGAGTTGTCTAGTTTGCCTCCCAGTAGGGAGATTAAATTCTCTATTGATGTGATACCAGGTTCGTTACATATATCTATAGCACCCTACAGAATGGCACCCATTGAATTGAGAGAGTTAAAAGTTCAGCTTCAAGAGTTGTTAGATAAACAATTTATTCGACCAAGTGTGTCACTATGAGGAGCCCCTGTATTGTTTATAAAGAAGAAAGATAGAACGATAATGTTGTGTACAGATTATAAACAGCTGAATAAGATCACCATCAAGAACAAATATGTTTTGCCCAGGATAGATGATTTATTTGAGCAGTTACAGAGAGCAAGGATGTTTTCTAAGATAGACCTGAGGTCAGGTTATCATCAATTGAAGGTAAAGAATAGAAATGTGCATAAGGTCACCATGAGTTTCTTTTAATGCCATTTGGGTTTACTTATGCTTCAGCTGCATTCATGGACTTAATGAATAGAATGTTTAAACTATATCTTAACAAGTTTATGGTTGTATTTATTGATGATATTCTAGTATATTCTAAGAATGAAGAACAACATGAGAAGAATTTAGAAATGGTATTGAAGATTATAAGGAGTGAGAGATTGTATGATAAATTTTCTAAATGCGAATTTTGGCTGAATGAAATAACTTTCTTAGGATATGTAGTATCTGGAGATGGTATAGCAACTATTCCACAGAAGGTAGAGGTAGTGTTGAGTTTGGAGAGATAAACTAATGTGACTGAGATTATAAGCTTCTTGGTATTATCCAACTATTACAGAAGATTCATTCAAAGCTTTTCTATGATTGTCACACCTTTGACTAGATTGACAAGGAAAGAGGTGAAGTTTGTATGGTCTAACAAGTGTGAGAATAGTTTTAGATGTTGAAGGAGAAATTAACTACTGCTCTAGTGTTAGTACTTTCTTCTAGTGATAAAGGATTTGTAGTGTATAGTGATGCATCCCATCAAGAGTTGGGATGTGTGTTGATGCAACATGGGAAGGTAATGGCATATGCTTCTAGGAAATTAAGGAATCATAAGAGAAATTACCCTACCCATGACTTAGAGTTAGCTGATGAGTGCCAAATATTGCATTTTTTGGCCCCTTAATTTATATTTGTTAGCTTAGGAATTTGTTACTTTGAGTTGTTTTTCGTTGTTTTACAGGTTTACAAGCTTGGAAAGGAGTTTCACTAAATTGTTAGAATTGCTCGTACAGATCAGCCATTTTTAAGGATTAAACTGTATTGATTCAAGAAGAACCAAGGGATGAGCCATATATTCTTGGAAAGATCCGGATATCTATTTTTTGGGGAATTTTATGACTCATAAAAATGATTTTTCTAGAGAAAGTTATGGCAGTTTTAGTAGACAAAGGTCAGGCTGTGCATCATTTTAGCGTGACAGATCAGTCATTTTTTAGGATTAAACTGTATTGACTCATGAAGAACCAGGAGATGAGCCATATATGCTTGGAAAGATCCGGATGTCTATTTTCTGAGAAATTTTACGGATCATAAAAATGATTTTTCTAGAGAAAGTATGGCAGTTTTAGTAGACAAAGGTCAAAGAGCTAAAGCTGGAATCTGCAGTATCCCACATCGGATTGGAAACACATTGCACTTGTGGTGTTTCCCTATATAAGCCTCTCTTCACTTCATCTTAAAACAGCAATCCTGGTGCCATTTTGGTACAATCTGGAGGACTTCTACTAGCATTCTAGTGGATCTCGTAGGCTTTGCTACCACGAGGGGAAGCACTGCCCAACAGCGAGTGGAATTTCTCCCAATGTATAGTCAGTTTTAATTTATTTCTTTTTTAGTTTTAAAGTTTAATGTTTAGTACTTTTATTGTGAACTTTAGTTTCATAATTATGAGAGGCAAAAATCTTCATATAAGGTTGAAGACGAAGCCTCGCCATTGTTTGGTATAATATTTTCAGATTTGTTCATACAATTATGATATTTTTAGTATAAATGTTCTGTTCAATTATTTGAGCAAAATCTTATGATTGATTGCTTTTAACTTGTTAAATTGGATATTTCTTGTGTTTCATCTATCGGATACGGCAGATCATTCAAATTAGATTGGATATCCATTGTGATTTGTGAATTAAACGGATATATTGGATGGTTTTGGTTTAGTTTGGGTATTCGCTGTGATTTGTATAAAGGTGGATTCATGGAATGATTTGATAGATTATTTTTATAGAACATGAAAATATATGTTTTACTTTGGTAGGGTGGATTCAGAAACCTTAGTATTTTTATTATTTGTTTTAAATCAGTTTAGTTTAGTTTATACTAGTTGCATAATACAACTCAAAATTTGGAACTAGGTTAAAATAGGTTTAGATTAGATAAAAATATATTTTCATAACGCAATTCTCTGTGGATTCGAACTCACACTTGTACAACACTATATTGTAAACGACTTATGAACTTGCGAGTAATTTAAAACTCACAACAAGTTTTTGGCACCGTTGCCAGGGAGTTGTTTTGTTTGTGAAATTTTTGTCTGAATTTATTTTATTTTTCTATTAGTTTAGTTAGCATTTTTGTTTTATTATTCTTTTGCAATTTTATTTTAGTTTTTTTGTTTCTATTGGCAATTGCCCATAAAAAAATAAAAATTAAAAAAAATATGGATGAATCCAGCACCGGTTCCACAGTCTTTAGAAGACACCCTCAAGGATTTCATGAAGATGACCGGCCAGTCCATCAATACAACCAATACATTCAATGTTGATAGCTGTTCCATCTGTGCTAGCCCTATGCATTTAGCACAGAATTGTCCATCTATGCCGGCTTTTGCTGAGTATCCCATGGAACAAATGAACACTTTCAATGACTATCAGCGGTAATCAAATGGATCTTACTTCGACACGTACAATCCAGGGTGGCGAAACCACCCTAATTTTTCATAGAAGTAGAACCAATTGATGAATCAGGGAGGAGCCCTTCTTCATGCTCACAATCAATACCCTCCCAGATTTCCTCCACCAGTTCCAAGTTTTGGTTGCTCAGCCCATCTAGCACCATCACCCGCTTACCAAGCTCCCACTCAAGCGCCAGCGTCGGTCTCACAATCATTGGAGGGCACCTTTAAGGATTTCATGAAGATGACTGGCCACTCCATCAGCGAAGTAAGGAGTGCGCAAATAGTAAACACCCAAGTGATTACCAAGCTAAAGAGTCAAATGGATCAAATCGCAAGTCACGTGGGTGAAGGAGAGAAGGAAAAGTTCCCCAGTCAACCTATGCCCAACCCGAAAGAGCAGTTTGTGGTGGGAAATTCATTGACTCCTACGCACGAACAGGATCAAGTGCAGTCGATTGCCAAATTGAGGTCTAGGAGACAAGTGGACAATCAAGTGGAAGAGAACCTTGCTATGCAGCAAGGGCAAGAAAGTGGCAATAAGGAGAAGAGAGATGCT
The DNA here is from genome assembly GCA_023935145.1 of Bretschneidera sinensis. Taxonomy (NCBI): domain Eukaryota; kingdom Viridiplantae; phylum Streptophyta; class Magnoliopsida; order Brassicales; family Akaniaceae; genus Bretschneidera; species Bretschneidera sinensis. The sequence goes on from CM043704.1 coordinate 52,152,211, forward strand.
GAGCCATCTACAGTCACACCTACTATTAAGGATCTTCCTGGGTCGTTTGTACCTAAAGCGCCTTACCATGAGAGATTACAAGCGCCCAAGAAAGGAGGGCAGTCTGAGGACATTGTGGAGGCATGCTATGCTCAATTTGGAGAGGATTTGGATTTGAATAAGCTACTTGAGCAAGCAAATGCTATCTTGGAGTCTACTCCTCGGGAGAGCAGTAAGACGGAGGAGACTGTGGGTGAATCAAGCATTAAGGACCCCCTGGAGGCATGCTTTGCTCAGTTTGGAGAGGATTTGAATTTGGATAAGTTGCTTGAGCAAGCAAATGCTACTTTGGAGTCTGCTCCTCAGAAGAGCAGTGAAACGGAGGAGACCACAGCACCTGAACCCCTCAAGAATGAACTTAAGCCTTTACCAAACAATCTTAAGTATAAGTTCTTAGGTCTAGCAGATTCTTTGCCTATGATTATAGCTTTAGATTTGATTGAGGCTCAAGAAGAGAAATTAATGGACATTTTAAGAGAGTACAAAAAAGCTATCGGATGGACTATTGAGGATATCAGGGCAATCAGCCCCTCGGTGGTGATTTACAAGATATATTTGGAGGAAAATGCTAAGCCATCGAGGGAGCCACAAAGAATGTTCAACCCAGCTATGCAAGAGGTTGTGAGGACTGAAGTGATTAAGTTGTTTGATGTAGGGATCATTTATCCAATCTGTGATAGCGAGTAGGTGAGCCCGATTCATGTCGTACCAAAGCGGGTTGGATTGGCGGTAGTGATGAATAAAGACGACGAGTTGGTTCCAACTCGTGTGCAGTCAGGATGGAGAGTGAGTATAGACTACCGTAAGTTGAATTCTGCCACAAGGAATGATCATTTTTCACTCCCATTTATTGATCAGATGGTGGAGCGCCTAGCTAGGCACGATTACTAATACTGGGTCTGGCTGAAGATGTTAAACTTAGCGCTCATGGGAGGTACCCCACAGCATATCCTTTCTGTTTGTTTATTATTTTACATATTTCTTATTACTATTTTTCTCCAATGTTTTTTGTTTTCTAGTCTTTATTTTTCAGGGACAAAGCATACTTCAGATCAAGTTTGAGGGTATGCTATGAGCCATACCAGTCCAGATAGTTCTCCATATCCCAGGTCAGCTCTTTCCATATTATTCACACATTGGGGTCAATGTGTAATTTAAGTTTGGGGGTATGGGAGACACATTACACACACTTTGTCCTAATTTATTATTATTTTTCTTCATTTAAAAAAAAGAAAAAGAAAAAGAAAGAAGGTAAATGCATGCTCATGTTATTTTAAAATTTTAGTTGATCTAATCAAATACTGTGATGTGATGTCATTGGTGAGCTTAATAGAAGAAGACCTCTTAAGTTTCAAGTAGGTGATTGGGCGTATTTGAAAATATCTCCATGAAAAGTTGTGTTGAGGGTTAAAAAGAAAGGAAAGTTGAGTCCAAGGTATATGGGACCTTAGGAGGTTATTGAGAAAGTTGGGCTAGTTGTGTATAGCTTGGAATTGCCTTCAAATTTGAAGCAGTTACACAATATGTTTCATGTTTCACTTTTGAAAAAGTGCTTACATGATGAATCTCATAGTATTCCGAACCAAGTTGTAAAACTTCAGGAAGATTTGACCTTTATGCATGTACCAGTCAGAATTCTAGACAGAAAGGAACAAGTCTTGCATAATAAAGTTATTCCTTTGATTCAAATATTATGGCAAAACAAAGACATTGAAGAAATTACTTGAAAGCATGAGACAAGAATGAGGAAATAGTACCCCCAGCTTTTTCATGAGTTAGGTAAGAAAATTTCGGGGACGAAATTTTTATAAGGTGGATAAAATTGTAATACTCATGTTCTTAAAGTAAGGGTAAAGAAATAATTTGATAGATATAACATGAAATTAAAATATTATATATATGAAAGATTTATTATTAAATAAAATAATTCTTTTGAAAAAAAAACTAAACGCGTGGTGGGGTGTAGTTACAAAGAAAAAAAAAAGGAAAACAAACACCTAAACATCCAAGTGTAGCCACCCAAGGCATGCATTTTTGCATGTAAGCCACCAAGAAGGAAATAAGCAGATGTTCATAGTTTAATATAAATGTTTAGATTTTTTTAATTTTGTTTGGTATTTCTTACCAAATCCCGTTTGGTTTTCTTTCTTCTTCAATTCAAATTACTCTCTTTCTTTAAACACCTAGGGACTCAAAGAAAGGTTGAAAGATTGAAATTTTGAAGAAGTTTACAGGAGAATTTTTAAGAGATTCAAGGGAAACTTTAAGAAAAACAAAAGGTAATAATGTGAATTTTATTTTTGAAATTATACTTACATGAAATTACCCAAAATTTGATGTAGAAATTTAAAGGGTATGAATTATGGAAGAATTGAAGAATAAATTAGAAATTTTAATATAAATATTATGTCATGTGGCGATAATCAAAAATCGGGTGAAATTACTGAAAGGAGCAGGAAAGGCAATGAGGTGATCCACGAGTAGCTTTAAGTGCTACGTGGTGAGTTAGATTTACTTTTAGTAATCGAAACCAATAAAAAAAATAGAATTATGACATTTAAATAAACGAGTGAATTACAATAACTTGATGATATATTTTCTGTTATATATGGTAATTGATTTGGTTTATTGATTATGGATTTAATAATATGATGAATATTAATTATACGAATAAATTAAAAATGTGTTGAAAAGTTATATTCAGAAAAATGTGACTGAAAAGTGGATATGATATATGAGGAGATAATTTAATGAATATGATAAAAAAAAATTGAGAAAGAGCTGGATAGGTACATTAAATGCTTGAATTTATGCTTGTTTTCATATTATTGCTCATATGCATGAAATAAAAGACCAGGAAGACAACTGGCCTGCTTGTTTCCATATTGTTTCTCATATGCATAAATAAAAGATCGAGAAGGCAACAGTCTAGCTGAAAATAAAAGAAATGGGAAGGCAACCGGTCTAACTAAAAATAAAAGACCTGGTAAGGCGGCCAGTCTAAATGAAAATAAAAGAACCGGGAAAGCAGCCAATCTAGCTGAAAATAAAATAACCGGGAAGGCAACTGGTCTAGCTGAAACATGTCAACATGTGGGAAGATGTTCCCATATGATAATACGAAATGATCTGATGAGAAAGAAAGAAAGAAAATTTAAATTCATGCATTGCATTTGTTTTAATTATTGATTATTACTGATTGAGATGCTAAAGCATCAGTCTTGATTATGATATGAATGATAGATAAATGAGTCTCACTAAGAGATAGATGTGATGAGAAAGAAATATGACAGTATGATATGATAAAAATTCATTTACTTAATTGATTATATGCCGTGAACCTCATAACGAGGAAAATAACGATGTTAAATTGAAAATCTCAATATTATTAAATATATGAGAAGAAAAATTGATATGTTTGATGATTAATTTAAGACAAGATTGATAAATGGTTAAAATTATAATAGGATGTAATTATTGATTTATACGAGATAATAAATGAATGAATATGGGAAGATGATTTGAAAAAAAATGAATTATTATATGTGAAGAAATAGATGATTAATATTGGTGAATTAGAAATGATTTAATTATAAGATGTGACTGGAAGTATATAATCGAGTACTTCTAATAAATTTAATTCAATGAGCTTGTGAAGCTCACTCTTCATTGTTAAATAATTTCATGTAGCGGGTAGGACAGATAGAATTGTGAGCTGAGATTCAGACTGAATCATTTTCTATAAGCCACGTGGTCCATATCCTCATACTAATGGGAAACAAATTGTAAATATCCATGCATCATATGTTGTATATATTATTTCAGTTAAAATTTAATAATGTAACTTCCCTATTGAGGGTTGAGGATTGATGTGTGTGTGTGTGTACACACACACACACACATTTAGTTGATATACGTTTTTTTGTTACATATATGTGTCATGTTGGGATTTCAAAATGTGATGACACCATCTCGGGAGTGGCCAACCCGGGATAGGTCATTACAAAAATCGATTGGGTCTATGATTCAGTCGACTTAATGAGAGGCAGAAAGTCAGGGTTGTTTTTTGCAAAGAGTTCAGTCGAATTAATACGCTTATTTAGTCGACTGAATAAATGACAACTTTCATTCAGTCGACTTAATTCTATATTCAGTTGACTGGATCAGAATTTTTAAGGAAAATTTTGAACTCCAAGTTAAAAAATTGCAAGCTTAAGTTTTTTTATGCCTTTTTGAGTGAGGGAAACATCAAATTAGAGTCAATGTTCATTCACTCAATGGTATTTATGTAAATGGTGAGCGAAAATGCAATAAAAAACATAAACATTCAAAGTTTTTCATGCCCATTAGTATTTTAATTCTACAAAACTATCTTCATTCAAAGGTTTAGTAAGGATATCAGTAATTTATTTTTCTGTAGGAATGAATTCAAGTTTGATATCACTCTTTTTTAGCATGATCTCTTATAAAGTGATGTCTAATCTCAATGTGTTTAGTTCTAGAATGTTGAGTTGGATTTTTAGTTTGGTTGATAGTACTAGTGTTATCACACATAATTGGGATATTTTCAAAACGCATGCTAAAATCTTCTAGTTGTTGTTCTATCCATAAAACTTATGCACAACAACTACCGACGATCACATATTCCATTTCAGTAGTTAATAGTACAACTGAATTTTGTTTTTTTGGAAACCAAGAAGTTAACATAGCACCTAGAAATTAGCATGTATCACTAGTGCTTTTTCTATCTAACCTACAACCAACAAAATAAGCATCCGAGTACCCAACTAAGTAAAAAAGAGATTTTTTTTAATATCAAAATCCTAGATTTTGAGTACCATGCAAATACCTTAAAATTATTTTTATAGCAACAATGTGAGATTCTTTAGGATTTGATTGAAATTTAGTACACATGTATACACTAAACATAATAGCAGGTCTATTAGCAGTTAAATAAAGTAAAGTCTCTATTATATGTCTATAGTTCTTAATATCAGCACTTTTACCTCTTCGTCCAAGTCAAGTTTTGTTAAAGTGCTCATAGGAGTCCCAATAGACTTTGAATTCTCTATACCAAACCTCTTAGTGAATCCTTTGTGTACTTAAATTGGTTGATGAATATACTTCCCTTTATTTGCTTGATTTGAAGACCAATGAAGTAATTGAGCTCTCCCAGCTCATGTCAAATTCACTTTACATACACTGGATTCATTAGAGATATCAAAATAATATCATCAACATATATTTGGACTAAGAGAGTGTCATGCTTATGAGTTTTTATTAAAAAAAAAAAAGATCAGTGTCTATTTTACCTCTTGAAAAACCATTATCAAGTAAAAACTTACTTAACCTTTCATATCATGCTCTTGGAGGTTGCTTCAACCCATAAAGAGCTTTAGAAAGCTTATAGACATGGTTTGAAATGTTAGGATATTCAAAACCAAGAGGTTGTTCAACATATTCCGCTTCTTCAATAAAGCCATTTAAAAATGCACTTTTTATATCCATTTGAAATAGTTTGAAGTTCTTAAAACAAACAAATACAAGCAACATGCGAATAGCTTCTAATCTAGCTACAGAAGCATAGGTTTCATCAAAATCAATTCATTCTTCTTGATTATAACTTTTAGCTACAAGTCTAGCCTTCTTTCTAGTTGGTATTCCATTTTCATCCATTTTATTTCTAAATACCCATTTAGTTCCAATAATCGTATGGTCCTTAGGTCTATGAACCAAAGTCCAAACTTTATTTCTTTCAAATTAATTTAATTCTTCTTATAGCATTTATCCAATTATCATCATTTTCAGCTTCACGAAAAGTCTAAGTTCTACTTGAGATAAAAAAAAGCAATATAATTGCATACATTTCGCATAGAGGATTGAGTTCTTACCCTTTTTGAAGGATCACCAATCATTTTATCGATTGTGTGATAATTTACATACCCCCAATCCTGAGGAAGACCATCTCCTTATTGACTTTATTGAGGGTTGATCAAGATTTGGCACATCTTTCCTTTGAGATATTTGAGGTTGATTCTCATTGGGGTTAACAATTGGAGTGGTAGTATCCACTCTTGGTATTAAATCTACATCATCATCAAAAGAGACTTTTCTACTAGAAAGATGATTGGTTTTATCAAAGGAAATATGAACGGATTCTTCAATCACTAGAGTTCTTTTGTTAAAGACTTTATAAGTTTTACTAGAGGTTTAGTAATCAAATAAGATTCCTTCATCGATCTTAGAATCAAATTTACCTAAGTTAACTTTATTGTTATTTAAGATGAAACATCTGCAATCAAAAGCACGAAAAATAAGGGATATTAGGCTTTCTACCTTTCCATAGTTCATATAGAGTTTTTTCAAGTATAGGCCTAATTAAAACTCTATTTAAAATATAACATGAAGTGTTTACGGCTTCTGACCAAAAGTATTTTGGCAAACTATTTTCACAAAGTATAGTTCCACAAAATTCTTCTTAAACTCTATTTTTCCTTTCAACAACACTATTTTGTTGGAGAGTTTTAGGAGTTGAAAAATTGTGATCAGTACCATTTTCATCACAATATTTTAAAAAGCGTGGTTTTCAAAACCTTTATAAGCTTCATATTTATCAAAAAATAAAAATCACAAAGGTATATCTAGAATAATCATCTATAATAACAAAAACATATTAATGGAAACCTAGACTAATTATACTTATTGGACCAAACAAATCCATATATAAAAGCTTTAAAGGTCTAAAAGTGGAAACTACATTTTTGAATTTAAAGGAAATTCTTATTTGTTTCCCATTTGATAAGCATCACAAATTTTATCTTTTTCAAATTTGATTTTGGAAAGACCAACAATTAAATCTTTTCTATAAATATTTTTTTTTATCAAATCCATATTCACATAGTCAAGTCTTCTATACCATAGCCATGAGTTTTCACTAAAAGCTTAAAAACATTTTTCATTTTTCAAAGAAAAAGTTTTTAGATCAACTAGATAGACATTTTCATGTCTTTGGACAACAAACTTGATCTTGTTACTCATGATGTCTATTATAAGATAATGAGATAATTCAAATATTATTTTATTGTCTTTATCACATAATTGACTAATACTAAGCAAATTAAGCTTAAAGCATTGCACAAATAAAATATGATCAATAATTGAAGAATTTTTACCTACTTTACCATGTCCAATGATCTTCATTTTGGTGTCATCTCCAATGGTGACGTGTCCGCCATCCCTTAGTGTCAACTCCTTAAAGATACTTTGATCACCGGTCATGTGCTTTGAACATCCACTATCAAGGTACCAATGGTCACCTTCTACCTTTGTGTGGAAACATACCTACATCACACAAGGATATATGATGGAGCTTTTAGGTACCTGAAATGTCTTGGGTCCTTTGGGGTTAGTTCTTGAAAATATAGATCCTTTTGGAACCTATATTTTCTTAGTCTTATAAGAGGCTCCATAATCATAGAAGTATGGATGATGCATGATTCTAGAATGATAATTATAATAATTTTTAGGATGTCTAGAATATGCATATCTATCATTTATTGGATAGTTATATCTAGCATTCCTAGAATACATGTGCCTTGCATAATAAAAGTTATGAGCATACATATTGTTTCTAAAATATGATTGATAGTTGCTTTTAGGATATGCATTCCTAGCATGTGAGTTCCTTGAATAATCATACTTAGCATTTGTATTTCTATGATAAACATACATATAAGCATAATTATTTCATGGTTGTTTATTCCTAGTATTAGCATATAAATTTCTACCATAGGAATTTACATTTGAATTCTTAGGCTTCCTAGCATTCTTCAAAGACACATTATTAACTTTACTAGGAACATTAGAAGTGGATGGTTCATCCACACATGTTGCTTTCACAAAGATAGTCTCATTTAATTTTTGCTTGCTCAAAATAGAATAACTCAAGCCAGATTTTTCTCCACTCATTCTTTGACAAGCTAACACTTATTCTAGCTTTATTTTTTCACTCATAAGTCTAGATATAGTGTTATTCAACTTAATCACTTTCTTTTTGAAATCGGTATTTTCATTTTTAAAGAGTTTTGTGATAAGTTATTAAGCTCTAAAGAAACATTTCTTTTTGTTCTCTTAGAGCTTTCATCTCTTGAGTGAGAGATGAAACTACCTTCTTGAGAGCAATATTTCTAGCATCAATTTTTTTTATCCATCATGCAATTCATTAATAACATCAATCATATCATCATTGCTATTATCAATATTATTGCTAGGAGAAAAAGTAGTTATCTCATTTTTATCATTGATTGCTTTCAAGCAAAGGTTGACAATTTTCTCGTAGTTAATTTCACTATCTGAGATGTCTTCATCTTCATCACTCCAAGTGGTAGCCACCAAGGCTTTCTTCTTGAAGTTCTTGTATGGTTTATTGGTTGAAGGATAATCCACCTTGATGTGCTCGGGTTTCACAATCAAATTTACTTTGTTCCACTTTAGAAGTTGCATCAACTACAACTTTTTTTTTTAAAAATTAAAAACTTTGAAATAACTGAGAATAAAATTGTAGAGCACATTGCTTTTGTTCAAGCACACTATCAATATAAAAACTAGTCATAGCCCTATAGCCTTATAGCCAATCTACCTATATACAGTAGTACTAACTACTAAGTAAGAAGAGCATACGGTTAGATTTGAATCGATTTTATTTTAAAAATAAAAATTAATAGTTATTATCGGTTTAAATAAAACCCAAATCAAAATCAAACTGAAATAAAAAAATAAATTCCAAATCCCTTCTTATTTGTGTTGATTTCGGTAAATTCTTGTCGGGAATAGGACATGTATCAACTGTCCCACACCTAAAGAAGGATCCAAGATCATTACTTTGAGATAGTGTTTGGTTTAAATTTTTAATCATGAGATCAAAAATTAATCAAATTATATTTAAAAAATAAACATTACCAAAATAACTTTAATAAAAATGACCTTAACTCGAATTAGTTATGATTAATAATTGTTGATGTTAAAAATAGGTCGGATTCACTCAGATCGGATCCGAGAGTTAAGTCTGACTTTGTCTTGTTTGAACTAATCTGGTATGATTTAGTCTAGTTTGGTTTGATCTAAATTAATCCGAAGTACTTGAAAAAAAAAATCAACTCGAAGTGTTTTCCTCTGAGGAGGATCCTCCGATACTGAAGTTGGAGTATAACCAAAAAGAGCGAGGTAAATAATAAATATAGATAGTGTGTGTAAAAAATAAGTTACCATAAATGGTGCTTCTATTTAAAAAACTTGTACTATGTGAGATTACAAATTTGCCTTTGATGCAATGACTTTTATCCTCTCGAGGGTTGAGCGATGTCATATTTTGATATAGTGGTATATTTAACCTACATTAATAATAATAAAAAAAAATTTACCCATCCCTGTGGACCCATTATATCAGGGAAGACCACATCTAGGGGTGGCGGGTGGGGGGAAGGGATCACACCGTGATGGCCCTTTTAGACCCATCTCTGTGGACTCATTATATCAAATGGTTAATATTTGTCCTATTTCATAGTTCCTTGTCCTTACAAGTATTTTTCGTTGATTGCTCTAGTCAATTTATTTATTGTATCTTAAATCGGTAAGCTTAAACAATTTTTACCTTAAAACTTAAATATTTAAATATTATTTACATGTTTTCAAACATCACCATTATTACTTCCAATATCTATATAAAATGTATTTTTCGTTTTTTATTTGAATTTTTTCTCCTCGTGATACCAACTTACCATTAATAGGCTTGTTTTTTAACATGGCGTTTTTTACTGGCTAGCTTTTTTTTCTCCGCCTGATTTCACGTCAGTTTATCATTCAAAACAAAAGATGAATTATTAAAAATAACAAATCAATTGATAAATTAACGGTCCAGATTAAAATTAAAGTTTGGTGGGCTCAGCGTACGACCACAGAGATAAGGCTCATGGACCATCAGGAAAATGATCAAAAGCATATACTATTACGATGGACCCAAAGTCCATATCCAGCTCTATCCTTTCTACCCTTTCTATTTTCTTTTTCGTGCTTGCTATATATAAACAAATTCTCTCACCCAAAAATAGGCCTAAAATTAAAAGCTCAAAACCCTAGTAGCCCTAGGTCCAACTTCAATTAGGGTTTGTTTGTTGTTTCGATCAAGGAAAAGTTAAAGACTTCAAGCTCAAGCCCATTAACCTGTTCTTCGTCCACCTTACCATCTCCTGTAACAAAAATTCAAATTTTGAAAAAAATTTAAATTTCAGAAAAATTCAAAATCCTCGGTTTGGATCCGCAGCAAAAGTTCTGATCTCGAAACCAGTGTAAGGACATTATTTTATCTCGTCTTTGGTATGTCCATATAGATCTTGAATTTTGTTGTTTGGTTTCTCTGTGATTTGACAGTGTTTTGGTTGTTATAGATCTAAATTGCGTGTTTGTGTTGTTATTTTGACTGTTTTACTTTGTGATTTTTCAGTTATGTCTGTTTCTTGTGATAATTGATGGTTTTATCTTACGGTTTTGATTGTTTCGCTTCTTTGGTTTGGTTCAAAATAAATTTTTTATTTTATTTTTTTAGCAATGATTTACTTGTTACTTTTTACGTAGCTCAGTCATCTAGATTTCCAAATTCAGTATGCAGACTGTAGAGGAGGCGTTTCACTTCTTTATGGTTTCAGATATGTAGATTTTGTAGAAGCTGGTCACGTCTTATGGAGAATAACAAAAAGTTTCTTAAAAGATACACTTTTTTCCTAATTAACGAATTTGACCAAAGGAACAGAGTTTTTACTTAGCACTTAAGGTACAACCGTGCTTTGAAGTTTGAAGAGCCTGGGTTTTTCTAACGAGGAAACTTTCAATAGGGTTTTTGGTAGAAAACAATGCACCAGTAGATTACGTTATGTCCAATGGGCCTTTTTTAATGGCCCAGGTTCTGTCTGGCACATTTTCTGTCTTTTAAAGTGAAGCTGATAGACCAAGCGGTGAGAGTTGTGAAGAACACACTGTAAATTGAAAAGGTGGATTCGCCATGGAAAATATCATGGTTTGTAGGGTGCACCTGGAAGAGGGCCTACTTAATTCCTTCTTCCTTAAATACCCTAGTCAACAAATCTTTCATTTTGTCTCGTACCTGATAATCCACAACATCAAGACATCACTTCTGGCTTATTAGAGGAGGTAAATAATTCCACAAAGTAATTCACTGCCAGTTCGCCCATTTTCTTTAAATCATGCTGCATTACCCTTTTCTTCATCCCTTAGCTGACTAATCCAATTCTTTTTTTCCCGCACCTTAACTCTCGAGCATGGAAGGAGGAAATATTTCTGTCACCTTTTTTCAACCAACAATTACATGATCACTGCATCCATAGGATCTCCTCCCGTTTGAAATGTTTGTTATAATGATGCTTAAATCTTTTTGTTTCATTAATCACCTCTGAAGTACCTTGATTTTTCTTTAATTTCGAACCATTCTTTAAGCTCCTTGTGATGCATATTCCCCACTCCCAAGTGAGAAGTCCAAGCATTATCTGTAGCAGCCTCACACTCGTCTGAACGCACCCACATCTATTCAAACCGGATTCTTCTCTTCTTTTTAGCATTGCCACTCATTGTAATGTGACTCAAACTTATGAACATCTTTATCTTTTTTTTTATCAGTACAAACATCTTTATCGTAGCTAAAGCTAAGCTTTTGGACTTACTGGTTATCTGCTTTGTTTATTGCTTACAACAATGTTTTTGGTAAATGCAGAGTGAAAATGAACGGTTGGGATGTTTATCATTCATATTACTGGTGTGGGTGCTACTATTGATTTTTTCCTATCTTCTTTCAGTATCTTAGTTGCTAGTCTAGAATAACCCCTTATCTGCTTCTTTTCATCTTCAATTGTTTGATTTTCTCGAATTTGTGCATTGATACTCAATATGATGTTTGTCAACTCTAATAGTATATGGAAGTGTAATTGGAGCACTTTCAAAACATATATATCTCTTCATTTAGATGCAAGAGCTATCATGTGTACATTAAAAACATGAACAATACTGAATTTGTGCGTTATTCTAGAAATATAAATGATTATAATAAACTAAATAATAATCGTGGTTTGGGATTGGTAACCAACCTCTCTACGAAGAGGAGGTCTTGAGTTCGAATTTCCCACCCCCGATTATAAAAAATAATAAAAAAACGAAATCATAATCTTCTGGTGTATCGACCACTTAATTATACTGAAGTATGACATAAGAAATGATTTTTTCAACAGTAAATTTATCTTCTCTGTACTTGAAGTTTATTATGATCTAATTGTGCAATATGGATTTTGGGTAGCAAGCATGGATTTCTTTGAGCTTTTATGAGTGAATATCAAACATGTGTCGGAGTAATGCCTAGGTCATAGGCAGACCTTGCAAACAGCTTAGCTACTTACTATTTATTATATTTGTATTTCATGCTTACATATACTGATGTGAACACTGAGGGTTTGAATTCTTTTTGTCCTATTTTCCTCCCTTTGGGATTCAAATTGTTCACTATAGTTGTATCAAACGATGTTTCTCTGCTATTGAATTTTTGTTTATTCATGTCCTCTCAACGTGCATTTTCTCCTTTTGCAGGACTTCACACCTGCTTCAATGGAGATGGATAACCCTGCTTCCATGGAGATGGATAACCCTGCTTCCATGGAGATGGATGCCTATGCTACCGCTATTACTCCATTTACGCCTGCTACCCTTATTGACCCCACCGATAACAATGAGCTGCCCAATTCTGAGACACAGCCAAATAAGCGTAGAAGGAAGAAGTCTATTGTCTGGGAACACTTCACAATAGAAACTGTTGGAGCTGGATGTACCAGGGCCTGCTGTAAGCAGTGCAAGAAATCATTTGCTTACATTACTGGTTCAAAGCTAGCAGGAACTAGCCACCTCAAACGACATATTGCTTTGGGAATCTGTCCAGTAAGCCGTCAGAGGAACCAACAAACACCTGGGCTCAAAACTGGGAACTCTACTGATCCACCTAAAAGACGTTACAGAGCATCTCCTGGATATGCAAGCATCCCTTTTGATCACAACCGCTGCTACCATGAGATTGCTAAGATGATTATACTGCATGAATATCCCCTCCACATTGTGGAACATCCTGGTTTCATTGATTTTGTGCGGACTCTTCAACCCCAGTTCAATATGGCGAGCTTCAATACCATTCAAGGTGATTGTGTGGCTATATACTTGAGGGAGAAGCAAAGCCTTCTGGATTTTATCAGAGGAATTCCTGGACGAGTGAGCCTTACATTGGACTTGTGGACTTCAAATCAAACCGTAGGCTATGTTTTCTTGACAGGGCATTTCATTGATAATGAATGGAATTTACATCGTCGAATCCTTAATGTTGTTATGGTAGCTTCACCTGATTCAGATAATGCCTTCAATCAAGCTCTTGCAGCTTGCTTATCTGATTGGCATTTGGAGAGCAAGCTCTTGACCCTCACTATAGACCAATCCATCTCAAATGAAACAACAGTAGGAAATCTCAGAGGCTTCCTTTCTGTCAGGAACCCACTTATGTTCAATAATCAGCTATTAATAGGGAATTGTTATGCTCGTGTTATAAGTTGTCTTGCGCAAGATGCTCTTGGGGCTATTGGTGAAACCATCAAGAAAATCAGTGATATTGTTAAGTATGTGAAGACTTCTGATTCTCATGAAGACAAGTTTTTTGAGCTGAAGCAACAACTACAAGTACCTAGCACAAAAGATATTTTCATTGATGACCAAACCAAGTGGAACACAACTTACCATATGTTGGTGGCTGCTTGTGAACTAAAGGAAGTATTTTCTTGTTTAGAATCATCTGATCCTGATTACAAGATTGCCCCATCTATGGATGACTGGAAGCAGGTAGAAATTCTCTGCATATACTTGAAGCTCTTTTTTGATGCAGCTAGCATTCTAACCGCCCCAACATACCCAACTGCAAATGCATTCTACCATGAAGTGTCAAAAGTTCAGCTGGAGTTGACCCATGCAGCCATGAGCCAGGATCCATTTGTGAGCAATCTGACCAAACCTTTGAAAGAAAAGTTTGATAAATATTGGAATGATTGCTTCCTGGTTTTGGGGACTGCTGTAGTTATGGATCCAAGGTTTAAAATGAAGCTTATTGAGTTCAGCTTCTCTAAGATATATGGCGAGGATGCTGAGATATGGATCAAAATTATTGATGATAGTGTTCATGAACTCTATCTTGAATATACTACACAAACGCTTCCACCACCAGAAACTTTTGTGGTACAAGGGAATGAGATCATCCCTAAAACAGAGACGTCTCAAGAAGGATTCCCTCAAGAAGATTACACCCTAGAAGTATCCTCACAAGAAATACCTATCATCTCTATTGGGGACGGGCTTTCAGATTTTGAGGTCTATATCTCCGAGATAACTAGTAGCCAGCAAATGAAGTGTGAATTAGATCAGTATCTTGAAGAGTCTCTTTTGCCTCGGGCACAAGAGTTTGATGTTCTGGGTTGGTGGAAACTAAACAGGTTGAAGTACCCAACTCTCTCAAAGATGGCTTCTGATATTCTGTCAATACCATTTTCTACTGTTGCTCCTGATTCCGTGTTTGACACTAAGAAGAAGAAGATGGATAGCTACAGGTGTTCATTGCGTCCTGTGACACTTGAGGCTCTCATTTGTGCCAAGGATTGGTTCCAGTATGGGTCATCAATATCATCACCAGAAATTCAAAATGGAACTGTGAAAATGGAATTTTAAGCATATGTTCATTTTCATCTTATAGGATTAATGTCTAGCTTCTATAGTTTTAGATGTTTTCTTAGGAATTTTTTCCCTACATTTAGAAGTGGTTAAATTGGTATTCAATCTTCTTATAAAAAAAAAAGAATTGGTGTTTACTCTTGGAATCAATTAATATATTGCGACTGTGGGATCATTTTGTTATTTACATTAATGTGGCCAAGTTTAATGCCCAACGGAAATCTAACGATATGTTGTTTATCGAACTTTATTCCCTACCGCTCCCTTGCGAGTCTTTTTGGTTTACTTATTCAAGGCATTATCTAGAATAATAATACAGAAAGCTGTAATATAACATTAATGCAGGAGATATATTAAAAAAAATAATAATACTTGGCTCTACACTTTATCATGTGATAATTTTGTATTGAGTCATATATTAAAAAATCATCGACAAATCACTTGATATAAGATTTAATTTATTTATTAAATATTTCAATAAAAAGATCTTGTGATTTGCACATGATTTTTTAACACATAGCTCAATGTGAATTTGTCACGTCAATGAATAGGAGGTTTCTCCACACTGATATAAAACCAAAGTATTATTCTAAAAAAAATTATATGAAGTTTATGAAATTTGTGAAATTCTATATAAAATTTTCATTTTTTGCAATAATTACATAAATTCATGAGAATTGTGTTAAAAAAATTACTTTGATAAATTTTAATTTAAAATCTAAGCCTTAATTTTTTGTACGAAATTTGGTAACTTTCAAACTGTTTATGAAATATATGTCAAATTATACAATAAAATGATAAATTTTAACTAAAATTTTAGTATATTAAAAATTTTTCAATAAAATGTTTTTTAAATAAAGGAGAATTTGATTTATAATTGAAAAAAAAAAGAGCATTACAACCGGGGCAAAACCACACCCAAACAATCCAAGGATAAGCACGGCTGCAACAAACCAAAGATTTTTTTATGATTGTCTGAAATTAAAGTTTGAAATTAAAATTGAGGTGGAATCATGATTTTTTCAACAATTTTAATATTAAAAAAAATTATGATTTCATCTTAATTCGAATTCCAAACAACCATAATGTTATGTAGAGCACTTGGTATTGCCTCAACTAAAATTTTGGAGTCACACTCAACCATGGTGATAAATAAATCAATTTTGTATATTTATTTTATTTTATTAAATAGTAAAATTCGGTTTTAAAGTAAGGGTTGATTTTATTTCAATTTCAATTTTATACTTATAAAGCACATCATAATAGATTTAATTCAAGAAACAAAAGGGCTCGATACCCTTGAAGTGTGTCACTTTCCCGTTTGTCTTATAAATGTAGATTCCCTTGATGGACCTCATAAGTTAATAATGAATAGAGTAACAGTTTAAATTTGTAACAGAGGTTCTAATTTTTTTTTTTAATTTCTCGGTAAATTGGTAACATATAAAACTATAAGGAATATAATTTTTTTTTCCTACTCCATCAAAAACTGAAAGTATGTACTTGGATATATTTTAATTTTCCCATTTTTCTGGTATTTTTATTTGTCTTTTATCTCTGTCCAAAAAACAATAAAATAAAACATTTATTATTTGTTTTTTAAGGTTAAACATTGTCGGTAGGTGGACTCTACATAGGAAGGATTGATTTTTTTTTTACTTTTAAGTTAAATTTTGAGATATCCATTGTAATGTATGAATATACTAAAAATACATGACTTTAAATTTATTTGTATTTTACTATTTCTCAAGGAAACGGCTTGATAACATATAAGACTATAAGGAATATAATTTTTTTTTCCTACTTTATCAAAACTATTCGGTGTTCAATTGACAAAATTATATTCATGTACAAATTAATTTTACCCATTTGTAATTATCAAAGAATTAAGATCTCTAAAGAAAAGATATTAGATTCTAATTATCTTTTTATTTGCTTTTTTTCTCTGTCCAAAAAATAATAAAATAAAACATTTATTATTTATTTTTTAAAAGCTTGACTTCCCCATAAGTAAGGATTAATTTTTTGATTTTAAAGTAAGTTTTGGTTGCACATTATAAGTTATGGATAGACTAAAAATATGTCGCTTTAAATCTGAAACGAAATATTAAATTTGTTTGTTTATTTTTTAATTTTTTGGGAAGATGTTTTGTTAACACATAAATCTATAAAAATATACTTTTTTTTTTCTTATTCCATCAAAAGCGAAGTACTTAATTGGATATTCAATTAAAAAAAATTACATCCACTTACAAAATTATCTTCACCAATTTATAATTATCACATAATTAAGATATCTAAAGAAAAGATGTCGATTTTAGTTCTATGATCTTCTTATTTGCTTTTAACCTCTGTGAAAAAATAATAAAATAAAACATTTATTAGATTTTTATTTTTAAAGTTTGGCATTGTGGTGGGTGGACTGTCCATAAGGAAGCATTAATTTTATTGCTTTTAAGGTAAGTTTTGTTGTGCTCAACACAAGGCTTGTACTAAGAACACGTGGCTTTAAAATTGAAATAGAGGTATTAAATTTGTATGTTTGTTTTTACTTCATTTCTCGGGGAAATGGTTTGGTAACATATAAACTATAAAGAATATAATTTTTTTCCTACTCTATCAAAAACTGGAAGTTCTTGGATATTCTATGTTCAAGTAAAAAATTACATCCACATATAAATTATCTTCACCCTTTTGTAATTATCATAAAATTAAGATCTTTAAAGAAAAAATGTCGATTTTAGCTGTATGGTCTTTTTATTTGCCTTTTATCTTTGTACAAAACATAATATAATAAAATATAATATATATTATTTATTTTTTCAAGTTTAGCGTTGTTGGTAGGTGGACTCCACAGGATTAATTTTTTTTGCTTTTAAAGCAAGTTTTGTAGTGCTCATTGTAATATATGGATAAACTAAGGACACTTAGATTTAAATTTGAAACAGAGGGATTAAATTTGTTTCTTTGTTTTTTTTTAAAAAAAATTTATTGGGAAAACGGTTGGTATTATATAAAACTATAAGGAATATTTTTTTTTACTACTATAAAAAAAAACTAGAAGTACTTTGATATTAAGTGTTCATTAAAAAAAATTGCGTCCACCTACAAGTTAGTTTCACCCATTTGTAATTATAACAAAATTAAGATCTCTTCGGAAAATATTTCGATTTTAGTTTTTGATATTTTTCTATAACTTTTATTTCCGTTCAAAAAATAATAAAATAAAACATCTATTATTTCTTTGTAAGGTGTGACATTATCGGTGCATGGACTCCATATAAGGAAGTTATTAATTTTCTTGATTTAAGGCAAGTTTTGGGTGGTCCATTGTAACGGCCGGATAGACCACGTACATGTGGCTTTAAAAGAATCTTTCCTCTCTTACGAATTGTCGTATTAATATCTCATTTTCATTGCAAGCGTTTGCCAAAGCAGAGATAAAGTATAAGAGATTTATCTGAATTAGTGCTATTGAAGTAAAGCATCGTTCTACGATATGGCAGATTAGAGTCCACTGAAACCTCCCGGTCACTGAAATTTTGTCATCGAAATTCAAAATGACGGGGCTAGATTCTTGGAAATTGAATACCTAACCTTTATATTAATTATCTGGCTATAATCTCATAGGGTTCTAGCACTTATGAAAATTTATCAGTTCACAATTTAATCAAACTACTTGCCTATATTAAGTTGAGAACTGTGTAATAAATTATTTTTTTGGTAGCAAGTTTAGCTTATTGTTTTTGTTGACACTTAATTAATTTTAATTATGACAAAACACTGTTTTAATTGTGCTAACAATTTCATCTAAGTGTTAAGTTGTAAAGAAGAACAACAAAAAGACAATATTTGTCCAGTGAAGGAACAAACACACTTTATAAGACATTCAACGATCAAGACTAGAAGCTACTAAGGTAGAAAATTTTATTGTAAATCCTATTTCAATGTCTTAGCTTATTTATGGCTCTAAAACATTTCTTAAAATGTTTTTCTTCATTTAAAAACTTGATTTCTATAAAAAAAAAAAAAACTAGTTTAAAAATATAAAGTTTTTAAATGGACAGTCAACTATGCAATATTATTGCACAGTCGATTGTCCAAGGCACAACTACAGGTCCATTTAAGATTTAAACGGATAGTCGACTATGGAAAGGGCAGAGACTTTCACAGTTGACTGTCCATTTTGATAGTCGGCTGTCCTCCCCAGTCTCCTTTGAAAATTCAAATTTTAAAAGAGATAGTCGACTTACCATTTTACACAGTCGACTGTCATGTCCTACAAATGACTAGTTTTTCAAATCTAGAGTGTGGGACAGACCACTAATAGCCATAAAACGTCTAGTTCTTGTGTCTAACGGCTATATGGACCTTTGCTTATAAAAATCGAGTTGAAATGAGTTTTAAAACAATCAAGCAAGCAAGAATTCGTTCTATCTCTTCAAAATCTCATTTGTGATTGCAAAAGCTTTCAAAAATCTCCTTAAGCCATATTTAGAAAGTTTTGTTCTTGAAAGAGAGATCCTATTTAGTTGTAAAAAGCTCCATTGTAATCTCTTTACTGTAAACAAACTCCTCTTTCTACAATATTTGTAAAAGAGTTTATTTAACTCTTAAGTGTAAGAGTTGGTAAGAACTCTTGAAAGTGTTTGTGCATAAAACACTTAAAGAAATTCTGTAAAGCTGCAAACAAGACCTGAAAGTTGCTTGGTTAGTGGATAGCTTCAAGGGGATTCTTGAAGAGAGTGGATGTATGGTCGGAAGAATTTTCAATATTACCGAACCATTATAAATCGTGTTTGCAATTTCTTTTCCCTTAACTCCTTTAAATTTTCAGCAATTTACTGCTTTCATTATTACTTATTTTAATTACTATAAAACTTATTTTTTGTGTGCAAAAAAAAATTTAAAAACCCAATTCACCCCCTCTTGGGTTGTTTTTCTGCTTACAGTTTTCATTTATGTAAATTGTTTTGCCTAATTTGTTCGCCATATACTTCTATTGAACCATGAATTTTGCATTAATTTTCTTGTTGAATGTTAAGAACGTAGAAATTTTTTAGTTGTATTTTCAATAAGGATGGAAAAAATTCTTGTCTCGATGGGGTCTTAATGATCTACCCCCTTTAGGGGTGGGCTTTGAGGGATGTTGTCCTCATGGAGTGGGTTTCAGTTCCCTGGATTTTGGGGACTGATACCGAGGGTTGTATTCCCCATCGTAATTACTCCTCGAACTAGATATGTTCTCACACATACACACACATATATGAGTTTATATATAGAGTTTGATAATAAAACTCATAAAATCATATATTTATTTAGTGTTGGTAATAGTCACGGGGAATCCCTAAATTTGAAACGGAGATTAAGCCTCATCCTCGGCCGATAAACTTTGTGATGATGTATATTTATATCCTTTTATGGTATAACAATGAGAGGTAACAAAAAATTCCTCTTCAGGTATGAAGACAAGGACAATAAAATTTTTAGATAATGGGGACTGAGAATGCATTCTCTACTCTAAATTCACCTTGTTGTCATTCTTTATTTTTGATGAATTATTTGAATCTTAAATTTTTGTTTTGATTAAACTACTCCTCTACCAGATTATTTAAAGTATCATGCATATTTTTTTCTCACTTTTCTTTGCTTTTTTGAAACACTAGTCTCAAGTGACTCCCATACGTATAAATGTATGGATAGAGAGATAGTGGGAAAGTAACTTGACTGAAGTAAAACTCAATCAATGCTGTAGAAATTGGAAAGAAATTGAACAATTGTTCAAACGAATCTTAAAGAGTGCTTTGAGCCTCAGTTGCACAAAGGAGACTTGCTTGATTTTCCATTTCTATATATAATTAAAGGATGAGTACTTGATTTGTGCACCTGAAAGGTCTAGTCTAATATTGAATGTTTCAATTTTCTAAACTTCAAATTTCTATTTCAGAAAGCTTTAAACTCTTTAGTTTGGAAAATGATGGCCTAATATAGAGACTTTTCAGGATGGCATCTACGAGGGGATTCTCGTCGCTGATATTAAACATGTATCTGCAAGAGTAATCCTGTTTCTAATGTCATCGTTGATACAAACAAAATTATTTGTTTAAATATTTTTAGCGTGGGCATCTATGAGGGGATAACTGTTGCAAATAATAAACAAGTATCTACGAGGGGGTTCTCGTCAGTGATAAAAAAGTTATTTATGAACTTTTTTAGCCTAAAACGTACAAGTTTGGTAAACGATGATCCAAAATAGATTCCATTTGTTTTCACTAGTCACATTCGACTCCACAAACATGATGGTAACTCCGACACTTCCAATAGATAAATATTTTACAATTTTACCCTTAAAACCGTTAAGTTATGAACTTTTTTTAGCCTAAAACACAATGGTTTGGTGACTACTGATCCAAAATATTTTCTGTTTGTTCTCATTAGCTACATCTAACCCCACAACCCTGATGGTAACCCTGGGTCATCCATTAGATGATATTTTACAATTTTTCTCTTAAAATCGCTAAGTTATGAAATATTTTAGCCTAAAACGCACACATTTGGTAACTGGTGATCCAAAATGGATTTCGTTTGTTCCTACTAGTCACATTCGACTCAACGGACGTGAAAGTAACACCCAACTCATCTAAGATTATTCTCTCTCTCTAAAAAAGCCTATAAACAGTTGATAAACACTTCTAAACTTAAGAGTTGATAAATTGTGATTTAAATCGTGAAGTTTACTGAATGAGTTCTAATAAATCTAGAGAAAAACTTGAAAAAGGTAATGCTTATAAATTTTATTTTGAAAGATTGGATTTTGATATGTTGTTCCTATACATTTCTTTAAGAGAAGTTTTCAATTTGCATTTGAACATAATGAAAAGAAATTTCAGTTTAAAAGTTGAATTAAGAAAATTTAAACATGCATATATAGAAATTTAACTCGGTACTGGGTATATAGACTGAAAGAATAAGATAAAAATTAAAATGAATATATTATGGTTAGGTGGTGGTGATCAGCAATCAGGTAAATTGCTTAAAATAACAGAAAAGGAAAGGAAGTTGTTGAATAGTAGCTTTAAGTGCTACTAGGTGAGTTGGATTTACTTTTTAGTAAACCTGACCAACATGAAAAATATATGAAAATTAATATGAAGTGATTATTGGAAATATATGATGAATACGATTGTATTAAAAATATGATGTGTATATTATTTAGATGAATAAATTGAAATATGAAGGATGATGAAATTGAAAGAAGTATGAACAATAAGTTGATGAAATGAGATAATTGAAATAATATTATTGGATAAGAAGTTGATATGAAAGAGAAATATATCTCTTAAAATGGAAATTATTGAATTAATGTTGTATGTATGAAATATTAATTGATAGAAATATATATTGAGGAGAGAAATGAATCTCTTGAGTTTATGATTAAAAAAACTTGATATATGAAGAAATAATTTGATATATATAATGATAAGAAAGTTTAAATGAAAGAAAATGATATGTGGTTGATATGATATAATAGTATACTTGATTGCGTGTTGTTGATCATATGCAAAGAGGGAAGGCTAGTACCATGGCTGGTCTGGATGAAACATGTTGATATGTGGGAAGATGTTCCCAGATGATATAGCAGAGATTGGTATTCCTATACGTTGATAGTATAAAGTGATGATGAAATGACGAGAAAGAAAGAAAGAAAGAAATGATGATGATACCAATACATATATTTTTTATTTGAATATTTTATTACTGATGATTAAGATGCTAAGGCATCAAACTTAATTATGAAATGATTGATAGAGAGATGAGTTTCATAGTGAGACAACTATGATGAGAAAGTAATTGAAAAAAAATATATGATTATATATATATATAATTGATTGTATGTTGTGAACCTCATGATAAGGTAAATCATGATAGTAAGATGATGATAATGACATTGAAATGATAAACTTGAGCTGATTAAATATATGTGATAGAATTTTGAAAGAATATAGCATAATAATTGATTTTATATGATTTAGGAAGAGATTGATAAATGATTGGGTTTATTATATGAGAAGAGATAGATGAATATTTTTGTTGAATTATTACTAATAGTATACAAATCGAGAACTTCTAGTAAATTGAATTCACTAAGCTTGTGAAACTTAGTCCTCAGTATTAAATGATTTCAGGTTGCAGACAAAACTAAGTAGAGTTTACCTTGAGACAGATTTTATCCTAGGTGAGTATACGTCGTTAGTGTCCTCAGACATTGTAAGAAAGAAGAAAGAAATTTTTTTGAGAAAGACTGATCATGCATTTTATTATATTTGTATATGTTTGATTCTAATAGGAGAAAGATGTTTGTATCTCCTCTTAAAAGAGTTAAGGCTGATGATGTAAATATTATTTTATACTGATGTATGTTTTTAAGTTGTTGTATATATGTGTCATGATGAGATATCAAAACGTGACGATTTCGTCTCGGGGTGGCCAACCAAAGATAGGTCATTACAATATTGGTATCAGAGTATTAGGTTTCATGATTCTATAGACTGCATAAAACGTAAGAAAGTGTAAGATTTAAAATAAATAATATCTTAATGTTGAGTCTGAGGATGCCACGTGGATGTACCAGACCTAGAGATAAAGTTATGAATCAGAAAGAGTGTGGTAAGCCCCAAGTGTTTAGAATGGTAGAGGTTGAGGTGGATGTTGAGTCTGTGATTTCTGAAAGGGAACATGTTGATAGTACACCTAGTACTAATAAGGTATGAGGGAATTTGGTGTTGGGAAATATGATTTAAGAGAAACTCTTGCTCATGCTTTTGGAAGAATGAATGCAAAATAGGATAGAGCTGATAGTTTACATCGTAGACTGGATGAGACAGTTAGAGCATCACCTAATGTAGCTGTAAATTAGATGAGACACGGTGTTCAAGAGGGAGATGAGGAGTTTGTATAGGAGATGCAAGGAGATTACTTTGTTAGGTTCATTAAGTTGAATCCTCCATCGTTTAGAGGATATGAAAATCCTTTGTTGGTATTTGTCTAAGGTTTAAACATGTCTAAACATGTTTCAAAGATGGTTAAAGTCTAAACCAAGGTCGGAGTATTAAAATAAAGCAAATTAAAAGACTGCACACATGTGTGTGCATCACTTTGGAGCAAGGTAAGAGTAGGCACACTAGTGTTGGCATTTCAGCACACAAGCAGGAAAAAGTGTGCGCACTGCTGTGTGAAGGGGCAGCATCAGTGTGCACCACGTCGCCCCTTCACCAGCTCCTAGGCATCTAGAATGAAGACCCCTTGACTCACGCCAGTGCCATGCTGCTCCCCACCAGCGCTGCGCCTTCCAGAATGGGCTCCAAGTGTGCCCTGCTCAACGCCATGCCGCCCCCTGTTGAGTGCCTAGGCGCTAGGCACACCAAAGCACACATGGACAGCATGCTTTAACCTCATCTTGCGTGCATGGGTGCAAGGTTAAAATGTACAGCACCACTTAAGATTGATGGAGGGCCATGGTTAAGTGACAATCAAGATCTAAGGGTGGAGATTGACTCACAAGAATGGACAAGAAGTGGGTGCACTATATAAGGGGTTACCTAGCTTCATTCTCATGTAACAAGTACAAGAATTACATTGTGACATTGTGTGAGATCAATTGTAATACAAGAGAAAATTGTGTGAGAGTGAAAAAGATCAAACACAAGAGGGACTCATTGTAGTGAGGCTTGTTGTAAAGAGAGAGAAGTCTAGATTAGATAGAGAGCATTGTTAGTTCTTATCTTCTTCCTTTCTTCTCTTCTTGGTTTCCTCAAGAACTTGAGCTTCTTGAAGAGGGTTGCTATAATTGTAAAGAACCATTGATTTAGTGCAGAGCGTTCGGAGGAACTCACGGGGACGAAGGCACATTGCCGAA
This sequence comes from Bretschneidera sinensis, assembly GCA_023935145.1. Lineage (NCBI taxonomy): Eukaryota > Viridiplantae > Streptophyta > Magnoliopsida > Brassicales > Akaniaceae > Bretschneidera > Bretschneidera sinensis. The sequence continues at coordinate 52,176,974 of CM043704.1, forward strand.
CCTTGATAACAAATTGCTTGTCTTCTTTTCTTTCTTGCTTTCGATTGTTGTATTTCTCTTTACAAGTCATTCTAGACTTGGGTGTTTGGAAGATCACCACCTGGGCATCTTGTTAAGGTGATTTCCAACAGTGGTATCAGAGCTTACATAGCTGGGTATCGGAGCAAGAACAAGAAGGTAACGGAGCCAAGACTCCAAGAATCAAAGATCAACTTCCTGGGTGATTCAAGAATGGTGTAAAGATAAAGATCAAGATTTGATCATGTTCTTGAGGGTGATTCAAGAATGGTGTTAAGATCCATCTTCGATCTATGTTCTTGAGGTTGAAGAAAGAATTTACGGATAGTGCATAAATCAGGGATCTTGTCTGCAAAAGATGACTTCAAATTTCTGTGTTGAGAAGTTTGATGGAAACAGAGACTTTTCCCTTTGGAAGCGGAAGATCAAGATTGTTCTAATGCAATAGAAAGTGGACTTGGCTATTGGAGAAGATGATGCTTTTCCAGCAAGTGTCACAGAGGACCAGCGGACCGAGATGAAGAAGATGGCTTACAGCACCATTTTCTTGCACATGTCGAATAGCGTCACAAGGGAGTGCGGAGACTCGGAAGATCCGGTTGTCACATAGAAGAAACTAGATGATTTGTTTCTTACCAAAACTCTCCCTAACAAGATTTATCTTCTTAAAAGAATCTTTGCTTTTAAAATGGATCATAGCAAAGAGTTGCAAGATAATCTTGATGTCTTTAATAAGCTAGTTTAAGATTTGAATAGCTGTAGCATTATTTTTTCAGATGAACAATTGGCTGTTATCCTATTAAATTCTCTTCCTGATTGCTTTGACAATTTGATTAATGCTATTGAGTATGGAAGGGACACTTTAACAAAGGAGATTGTGATCAATGCCATAAGGGCACATGATTTCAAAGCTAAGATGAAGGAGACATCAAGTGGAGATGGGTTGTTCGTAAGAGGAAGGCCAGCAACTCGAAATAGCAGTAGCAACTATGGCAACTACCGGGAGAAATCAAGAGGTAGAGGGCAGAGCCATGGGAGATCTCATTCCAAGACATGACTTGGAGGAGGAATGAGATGCTTTTACTGCAACAAGGATGGCCATTTCAAGAAAGATTGCAAAAAGAGAATTTGGGATGAGAGGAGAAGCCATACCAATAATGGAGAGGCTTCGGTTTCCAAAGGAGAATAGCAAGATGATGTGCTTGTTGTGTGCTTAAATGTGAGCAGGAGGCAAGACAGCTGAAAGTGGATTCTTGATTCCAGGTGCACTTATCATATGTGCCCTCACAAGGAATGGTTCAAGAATTTCAAGGAGATCAATGATGGAAGGGTCTTCTTGGGGAATGACAATTCTTGCCAAGTGAAAGGGATTGGAGACATCCAATTGAGGATGTTTGATGGAGTCACAAGGCTGCTGCGAAATGTGAGGTATCTTCTAGATTTGAAAAGAAATTTGATCTCATTGGGGCAGCTGGATTCCATGGGGTATACATGCAAAGTAGAGGGAGGAAAGATCAAGGTGGCCAAGGGATCTTTGGTAGTGATCAAGGCAGCAAGAAACGATGGACTCTATGAGATGATCAGAGAGACAGAAATCAATGTTCAAACAGCAAGCTTGATGGCTGAGATGGATAAGGCAGCCCTTTAGCACACTCGCTTGGGACACATGAGCAAAAAAGGCCTGCAAATTCTTAGCAAGGATGGTCTACTTGGAGGAGACAAAGTAGAGAAACTGGATTTTTGTGAGAGTCACATTCTTGGGAAACAACACCAGTTCAGCTTCAACACCAAAGCGCATAAGTCTAAGGGGATTCTTGACTACATTCATTCGGACCTTGGGGACCAGCAAGAACACTAACACAGGGAGGTAACTTTTACTTTCTGTCTTTAATTGATGATTATTCAAGAAGAGTGTGGGTTTATTTGCTTAGAAATAAATCTGATGCCTTGAATAAATTTAATGTGTGGAAGAAGTTGCTGGAAACTCAAGCGGGTAGGGTAGTTAAGGCTTTACGAACCGATAATGGCTTAGAATTTTGAAATAAGGATTTTGATAAATTATGTGAATTAAATGGAATTCTAAGGCATAGAACGGTTGTAAAAACACTTCAGCAAAATAGAGTTGCTGAAAGAATGAATAGAACCCTTATGGAAAAGGTTAGGTGCATGCTAATAGGATCCGGTTTACCAAAATATTTTTAGGGAGAAGCTATGGCTATAGCTGCATACTTAGTGAATAGATCACCCTCTAGAGCTTTAGAGCTCAAGACTTCCATGGAGATATAGAGTGGAAAACCCCCTGAATTAAACAACCTTAGGACTTTTGGATGTGCTGCATATGCATATCAAAAGGAGGCAAACTTAGCCCTAGATCTAGAAAATGTGTATTTCTAGGATATGGTGATGGGGTTAAGGGATATAGGTTGTGATCCTTAGAAAAGAAGGGCACGAAACTGATTATAAGTAGGGATGTTATTTTTAATGAATTATTATTTCCCTACTTGAAGAAAACTAACCTTGCAGGGGCTAGTGAGCAAACCATTCCGAAAGTTGTGGAGCATCGCATCAAGGAGAACTCGATTCGGGTAGAGTAAAGAAGGTAAGAGGGATCGGACTAGGTAGAGCCCTTGGATGAAGGCCAAACTCAAGAAACTTAAGAAGAGGCTGAACAAGAAGAGATTGATGTAGCAAGTCGGAATGACTACCAGCTCACAAGATACCGGGGAAGGAGGGTGGTTAGACCACCTTTGAGATATGGGTTTGGGGATGCTAATGTAGCAACTCCTTGGATAGAAGGAGAGCTCAAACCAGAAACTTACATGGATGCCATGGAGTGTAAGGATTCGTCAAAGTGGTAGCTGGCTATGGAGGAAGAAATGGATTCTTTGATGAAGAACAACTTAGGAGTTTGTGCCTAAACCTGAAAAACAAAGAGTCATGGATTGTAGATTGCTCTACAAGATCAAAAAAGAGAATACTCCAGGGGATGAAGTCCGGTATAAAGCTAGGCTGGTGGCGAAGGGGTTCACACAAAAAGAAGGCATAGATTTCACCGAAATCTTCTCACCGGTTGTGAAGTACAAGACGATACGGATAGTATTGGCAATGGTGGTCCAATTTGATTGGGAAATTGAGTAAATAGATGTGAAGACAGCGTTCTTACATGGAGAGCTCAATGAGACCATTTTCATGAGGCAACCGAAGGCTATGAAGAAGGAAGGCAGGGAGAGTTGGTGTACAAATTGAAAAAATCTCTCTATAGCCTGAAGCAATCACCTCGGCAATGGAATAAGAGGTTTGATTCCTTTGTAATCAGCTTGGGTTTCATGAGGAGCTACTATGATTCGTGCTTGTACTATAAGGGGCAGAAGGTTGAGGAAGTGGTGATCATCCTCATCTATGTTGATGACATGTTGCTGGTTGGGAGTAGTATGGAGAGGATAAAGAAATTAAAGGCTCAACTCTGTGAAGAGTTTGAGATGAAGGATCTTGGCCATGCACAAAAGGTCCTTGGGATGTGTATCATCCGGGAAAGGGAGAGAAACAGATTGAAGATCTCTCAAACATCCTACATAGAGAAGATGATATCTAAATTCTCTATAAAAGATAGCAAACTAGTGAAGGTTCCCTTTGCTGGTCATTTCAAGTTCTCCAGCGATCAAAGTCCGAGATCGAAAGTGGAGAAGAAGAAAATGGAAAAAGTCCCCTACTCTAGTGCGGTTGGTTATGTTATGTTCACCATGGTTAGCACTAGACCTGACATTGCTCATGCAATGAGTGTTCTTAGCAGGTTTATGAGTAATCCCGAAAAGAAGCATTGGCTTGGGATGAAGTGGTTGCTGAGGTACTTGAAGGGAAGCCCAGAAGTAGGGCTGGTTTATGAGAAGAGGGGTAAGTCCATCTGCCTTGAGGGTTTTACGGATTCGGACTATGGAGCAGACCGGGATAAAAAGAGATCAATTACCTCATACTTCTTTAACTTAAATGGATGTTGTGTAAGTTAGAAAGCTCAGTTGTAGCCGGTGGTAGCACTCTCAACAACCAATGCTGAGTACATAGCGGCTACGGAGGCCATTAAGGAAGCTATATGGTGCAAAGAGTTGCTGGAAGAGTTGAAAGTACTGGAGGAGCAGGTTGTGGTGTTTTCAGATAGTCAAAGTGCATTGCATTACGTAAGAATCCGTTTTTCCCTGAGAGGATAAAGCACATGGATGTTTGGTATCATTTCATTCGGAAAATGTTACGAAATGATGCATCCATGTGGACAAGGTAGCCACGGAAGAAAATCCTGCGGATTTGGGTACTAAAGTTCTACCTCTAAGTAAGTTCAATCATTGCTTTGGACTACTTAGGATTAGAGTTAGTTAATTGATGACTCAAGATGAGTCTGGATCCCGAAGCTCTCTACAAAAATGGTTCGGGTTTAATGATAAGGATTCATAATATCTATATGTTTGTTATATTTCCTCATGTTTTAATGGTTATAAATTCTTAAATCTTGCATTTTGATTATGTTTCGTATTTTATGGAGTAGATTGAAGAGTTAAATCAAATTGAATTCAAAATCAAGAGATTTGTGAAGAAAAGTCAAAGCTCAAAGCTGCAGCGCTGGTTCAAGGGCGCTGCAGCGCTGGAATGGCAAGACTTGTGAAGATTAGATAGAAACTTGGAGCTGCAGCGCTGGGAAGTCGGCGCTGCAGCGCTGGAATTTGCAAAATATGTGAAGATTGGACAGAAATTTGGAGCTGCAGCGCTGGTTAGGGTTTGATTTGTTCCTGGCGCTGCAGCTCCGGGAAGTTGGCACTGCAGTGCTGGCCGGTGGATTCAGAATATTATAAATAATAACTCTAGCTGAAAGAAAGGAGGGAGCTCTGATAGAGAGGCGGCTGTTGAATAGAAAAATTCTTCTTTTCTTTTCTTTAAGTGTTCTTTTAATTATGAGTAGCTAAATACTCTTCCAAGCTGAAGGATAATTAAAGTTTTGGTTCTTCAAGAATTGTGAGATCTAAATAATTTTCATTGCTCTTTTATTTCTTCTCTATTTATATATCTTCTGTGTTTATTAAAAATTATTGTCTTGGTTGATTGATGCAAAAGGGCTCGTTGTTCAATTATCAGGTCAATAAATTGCCATTTAGAACTTTAAATCCGTAATTGTTTAAATGTTCTAATATTAGTGGTAAAATAACAAAGTTGATTATAGAGAGATTTTCGATTTATGTTATGGAGATATATAACCTAGTCTAAATGAATCGAGCTTGTGTATTTGTTGGCTAGAATTGGTAGTCTCTCTAATTATTAATGCTGTCGATAGATTAAATCCTAAGAGCTTGTTTAGGGTTGTTTATTAACAAGGGAAGTAATCAAAGAGCTTGTTTTGGTTATCGAGAAAGTAAGGAGAGATAGGTTGTTAGAGCTTGTTAACAACCATAACCAATTTAGTGAAGAATAGAAGATTTTACCCTTGTATTTGTGATCAATTCTCTGAACCAATTATGAAATTATACCTTTGGTTGGATATTTGCCTGATATTGATTTCTCCTTAGTTTTTAGTTGATCATAATTGCTTTCTCGTTTATTTCACTTCGAAATTTCAAAACCCCTTTTTTTCTCCGCTTTAACTTTCATTAAAATAAATCTACCCAATCTCTGTGGATATGACCTTGCTCATCACTATTACAATTTGTATTTTTCGAGAGTGAGAATTTTATTATTTGTTGGATTCGACTCCCACCAAATTTTTGGTGCCGTTGCCAGGGATTGGTGTTAATTAGATTTATTTTAATGCTTCGATCTTCTCATACAGGTGAACTCCAATACAATCCTGAGATTGAGAAGACGGTTCGGGAGTTGAGGAAGGAAGCTAAATTACGTGACAAACAAGCATCTTCGTCCTCATCCTCCGGATTTAATTTAGTACCTGACTTGGTTGATTCATCTAGTGATTCTGAAATAGAAGAAGCAATGGCCAATCAAGAAAGAACTTTAAGGGAATTGGCTGCACAAAATGCAAATCAATAGCCACTCTGCATTACATATCCAGCTTTGGAAGTGGGTTTTGAGTTAAAATCTGGATTGATCCATTTGCTTCCAACTTTTCGTGGTCTTGAGAATGAAGAACCTCGCAAGCATCTGAAGGAATTCCACGTGGTGTGTTCAAGCATGAAACCGCAAGGAATGACCGAAGAACAAATCAAATTATGTGCTTTTCCATTCTCGCTGACTGAAAAAGCAAAGGATTGGTTATTTTATTTGCCCCCTAGCTCTATAACCACATGATGGAGATGGTGAGATTGTTTCTTGATAATTTTTCCCTGCATCACGAGCTGCTGGCATTAGAAGGGAGATATGTGGAATAAAACAGAAAGATACAGAGACCCTTCATGAGTATTAGGAAAGATTTAAGTAACTCTGTGCAAGCTGCCCACAACATGGAATTTCTGAACAGCTCCTCATTCAATATTTCTACGAAGGGCTCCTACCCATGGAAAGGAAGATGATGGATGCAGCGAGTGGAGGTGCCATAGTGAACAAAACTCCTCGTGATGCTAGAGATTTGATCTCCATCATGGCCGCTAACACACAACAATTTGGATTCAAGCAGGACACATCTCCAATAAGGGTGAATGAGGTAAGTATATCTTCCCTTGAAAACCAAATATCCAACCTAGCTTCTATTGTTCAACAGTTAGCTGTAGGAAATATGCAACAAGTGAAAGCTTGTGGGATTTGTGCTACCATTGGTCATCCAACTGACATGTGCCCTACACTTCGAGATGATTCCTATGAGCATGCCAATGCAGTTGGAGGATTTCCAGGCCCACCACAACGGAGATACGATCCCTACTCAAATACCTACAACCCAAGATGGAGGGATCATCCTAATTTCAGCTATGGAGCAAGACCACCACTCCAACACTTTCAGCATAAACCACCTGCTCCACCACCACAACAAACCTCCACAAGTTCAGGTATGTCTCTAGAAGAAATTGTTAAATCACTTGCAACTAACACGCAGCAATTTCAATAGGAGACAAGAACAAGCATTTAGCAACTGGAAAATCAAATGAGTCAACTGGCATCTTCTATGAACAGATTGGAATCCCAAGGTAAATTGCCCTCCCAAACTGTTGTTAACCCAAAACAAAATGCAAGTGCAGTTACATTAAGAAGCGGGAAGAAGTTGAAGGAACGCAGTAAGGCAGCACGTTGAGAAGAAATTGAAAAAGAAGTAGTTGCTCCTCAACCTCAAACTGACCAGCCTAGAGGACTCAATAGTGAACAACCAAAGGAATTGGTGACAAATCCTCCCTTTTCTACTAGATTGACCAGCCTAGAGGACTTGAAACTTTTCGCAAGGTTGAGGTAAATATTCCCTTACTTGATGCAATTAAACAAGTGCCTCGATATGCTAAATTTCTCAAGGAGTTGTGCACCAACAAGAGGAAGTTGAAAGGTAATGAAAATATAAGTATGGGGGAAAATGTTTTAGCCGTCCTCCAGAAAAAATTACCTCCAAAATGCAAGGACCCAGGTATGTTTACTCTCCCTTGCAAACTAGGTGATGTTAGGATTGAGAAAGCAATGCTAGATCTAGGAGCTTCAATAAATGTCACGCCTCTCTCTATTTATTCATATTTGAATCTTGGTCCATTAAAAGAAACAGGTTTGATTATTCAACTTGCTGATAGATCTAATGTATATCCTGTAGGAGTCTTAGAGGATGTCTTAGTACAAGTCAATGGGTTAGTCTTTCCCGCTGATTTTTATGTTCTTGGCATGGAAGAAGATGACTCTTCTAATTCAACACTAATGTTATTAGGAAGGCCATTTCTAAAAACATCTAGGACAAAAATTGATGTGCATGATGGTACACTCACAATGGAATTTGATGAAATTATTAAATTCAATATTTATGATGCCATGAGGTACCCTAATGATGTGTCTTCTGTTTTTGTTATGGATGTTATTGGCCCGTTGGCGCAGGAAATCTTTGATCTAATTGATGATGATAAGCTAAAAGTTATACTTAGCAGGCATTTCACTCTTGAAGGGACTACTACAACTGAAGAAATCGTCATCCAAGAAGAAGCAAGGAACGTTGAGTCTGAATGGGAAAAGAAGTGCCAGAAGAACAAATAATAATAACTGAATTGAAAACTTTACTTGCTCATTTGAAATATGCTTATTTAGAGAAAAATATTTTCCCCGTTATAATATCTTATTCGTTGACAGGTAAAATGGAAGAACGGTTACTGGAAGTCCTAAGAAGGCATATATTTCCAGGAAAGCTGAAATCTCGGTGGACTGGACCATACACCGTGATAAGTGTATCACCTTTTAGTACGGTTGAAATACAACACAAGAAAAACAAGGCAACGTTCAAGGTCAACGGGCATAGATTGAAGCACTACATCATGGGGATGTTTGACCCTCAATCGTCCACAACCATTCTCCAAGAGCCATAAATCGCAACGTCTAGCCAAAGACGTTAAAGAACGACGCTTTTGGGAGGCAACCCAACTTTTTGTCTTACTTTCCTTGTTTTCTTTATTTTATTCCTTTTTCTTTTATTTAGATTATTTTTATTTTATTTTATTTTTATCAATTTTCGGAGTGCATTTGATTTTCTTTCCAATTGTTTTGGCAGAAGATGATTTTCGTACCCCGTGGGCACGCCTTATGGAAAATCTTGAATCCTGGAATTAGGCAACAAACCAGAAGAAATTGTTAAATCAACTTACGAGACTCGAAGACCAAGTTGCCAGATTGGACAGAAACATGACAGCTTTCCTTGCTTACATGGGATTCACATCACCTTCACCCCCAAGCACGTTACTGATATCTTGGTTGATGCTCAACATTTTCAGGGGAGTTTTCTACTTACTCTTGTTCTTTTATAGTTTTTGAGCATCTATTTTTGATACATTGAGGACAATGTATGAATTAAGTGTGGGGGAGGGTCGTTGATATATGAATTTGATTTTACTTTGAACTTCACTTTCAGCTCCATTTTGATAAATTTTTGCGTCATTTTTCAAGAAAATTTTCAAAATCCAAGTGATACTTTAGTTCTTATTTGTGATCATTCTCTTCTTAATTCTAGATTTTGTCGATGCTTGTCTTAAATGATCTGGATTATTGTGAATTATTGAGATAAATTGAGGCATAATAAGGGATTAGCATGAATGGTTGAATTCTTATTTACTACACAGCGATTAATTGCTCTTGATGATTGATTGGATGAAAAGTGTGTGGGATCTAATGCACATGACCCTTTTTGTGCGCTTTTGAGCCAATGAGCATTCATATTATATCATGCTCCATTTTCTTAATTGAGTGATTGTCATACATAGTTGATTTTTCTAGAACTTGCTTTGTTATGCATGTCAGGAAACTACATTGTTGAATTGGATGCATTTGATTAATAAGGGCATTTAGGTGGAACCATTTAGCTTTCTTAAAAAGCCTACCTTGATTTTTACCTTAGAAAGCCAATTTTGAACCTTGACCCTTTTGTTGGAAGTTAACCATGATATAAGCAATGTCAACCCATTCTTTTGTCGATTTCCCTCTTTTGAACCTTGAATTGAAGGATCGTACTAGCTTGTTCACATGAAGCTTCAAATTATCTTTGAAAGGTTTGAAAGATGCTGGGAATAAAGTGATTCAAGTTACAAGTGCCTTGTATTGTCAATATATATATAGGCAGCCAAAAAGAGAGAAAAGTTGTGCAATTTCAATTGTTTGGAAGTGAATTGATTGAAGAAAACATTTGATGTTATTGAGTTGTGCTTTGTGTGGAGAAGTTGGTATAATTCCTTTGATAAAAGTACCTAAAAATCCCTTCTCACCACACCTTAACTAAGCCCTGTTACAACCCATTTAAGACCCTTAGATTCTTTGCATTCAATTCAATCCATTGATGATAAAGATGTGATATATTAGCAAGCTTATGGTAAAGATCTTCTATGTTTTGACTTGAGAGTTCATTGATACCCTAAACACTTTGAGTGTATTGAGTGAATCCAATGAGAGGGTGTTAGATCCTATTGCATTTTGATTTCGACAAGATCATTAAGGTGATTGTTCATGGCTGTGGTTTATAAGAATTTACACTATGAAATTGTTCGTTTCTTATTTGTCTTTAGATTTAAATCTCTAAGGCATGATAATTTGGATTATAGAGGATGAGTAAAGGTAGAAGAAGGAACGATGATGAGTAAAGGTAGAAGAAAGAACGATGATGAGAAAAGGTGACGAACTTGAGTTATTGTATGCTTGAGGACAAGCATTGTTTAAGTGTGGGGGAATTTGATAAGGATTCATAATATCTATATGTTTGTTATATTTCCTCATGTTTTAATGGTTATAAATGCTTAAATCTTGCATTTTGATTATGTTTCGTATTTTATGGAGTAGATTGAAGAGTTAAATCAAATTGAATTCAAAATGAAGAGATTTGTGAAGAAAATTCGAAGCTTAAAGCTGCAGCGCTGGTTCAAGGGCGCTTCAGCGCTGGAATAGTGCTGGAATGGCAAGATTTTTGAAGATTGGACAAAAACTTGGAGCTGCAGCGCTGGGAAGTCGGCGCTGCAGCGCTGGAATTTGCGAAATATGTGAAGATTGGACAGAAACTTGGAGCTGCAGCGTCGAGAAGTTGGCGTTGCAGCGCTGGTTAGGGTTTGATTTGTTCCTGGCGCTGCAGCTCCGGGAAGTTGGTGCTGCAGCGCTGGCCGACGTATTCAGAATATTATAAATAGTAACCCAACTGAAAGAAAGGAGGGAGCTCTGATAGAGAGGCGACTGTTGAACAGAAAAATTCCTCTTCTCTTTTATTTAAGTGTTCTTTTAATTATGAGTAGCTAAATAATCTTCCAGCTGAAAGATAATTGAAGTTTTGGTTCTTCAAGAATTGTGAGATCTAAATAATTTTCATTGCTATTTTATTTCTTCTCTATTTATATATCTTATGCGTTTATTAAAAATTATTGTCTTGGTTGATTGATGCAAAGGGCCCGTTGTTCAATTATCAGGTCAATAAATTGCCATTTAGAACTTTAAATCCGTTATTGTTTAAATGTTCTAATATTAGTGGTAAAATAACAAAGTTGATTATAGAGAGATTTTCGATTTATGTTATGGAGATATATAACCTAGTCTAAATGAATCGAGCTTGTGTATTTGTTGGCTAGAATTGGTAGTCTCTCTAATTATTAATGTTGTCGATAGATTAAATCCTAAGAGCTTGTTTAGAGTTGTTTATTAACAAGGGAAGTAATCAAAGAGCTTGTTTTGGTTATCGAGAAAGTAAAGAGAGATAGGTTGTTAGAGCTTGTTAACAACCATAACCAATTTAGTGAAGAATAGAAGATTTTACCCTTGCATCTGTGATCAATTCTCTGAACCAATTCCGAAATTATACCTTTGGTTGGATATTTGCCTGATATTGATTTCTCCTTAGTTTTTAGTTGATCATAATTGCTTTCTCGTTTATTTCACTTCGAAATTTCAAAACCCCCTTTTTTCTCCGCTTTAATTTTCATTAAAATAAATCTACCAATTCTCTGTGGATACGACCGTGCTCATCACTGTTACAATTTGTATTTTTCGAGAGCGAGAATTTTATTATTTGTTGGATTCGATTCCCACCATTTAAACACTTAGACAAAGGTAGAGATTGTTGGTATTCGTCTAAGGTTAAACATGTCTAAACATGGTTCAAAGATGGTTAAAGTCTAAACCAAGGTTGGACTATTAAAATACAACAAGTTAAAAGACTGCACACATGTGTGTGCATCACTTTGGAGCAAGGTAAGGGTAAGCGCACTAGTGTGCGCACTTTAGCACACAAGCAGGAAAAAGTGTGCGCACTGCTGTGTGAAGGAGAAGCATCAGTGTGCGCCACACCACCCCTTCACCAGAGCCTAGGCATCTAGAATGAAGACCCTTTGACCCACACCAGTGCCATGCCGCTCCCTACCAGCGCCGCACCTTCCAGAATGGGCTGCAAGTGTGCTTTGCTCAGCGCCATGCCGGCCCCTGTTGAGCGCCTAGGCGCTAGGTACACCAAAGCACACATGGACAGCATGCTTTAACCTCATTTTGGGTGCGTGGGTGCAATGTTAAAATGCACAGTACCACTTAGGATTGATGGAAGGCCATGGTTAAGTGGCAATCAAGATCTAAGGGTGATGATTGACTCACAAGAATGGACAAGAAGTGAGTGCACTATATAAGGGGTTACCTAGCTTCATTCTCATGTAACAAGTATAAGAATTACATAGTGGAATTGTGTGAGATCAATTGTAATACAAGAGAGAATTGTGTGAAAGTGAGAAATATCAAACACAAGAGGGACTCATTATAGTGAGGCTGGTTGTAAAGAGAGAGAAGTCTAGATTAGATAAAGAGCATTGTTAGTTCTTATCTTTTTCCTTTCTTCTATTCTTAGTTTCTTCAAGAACTTGAGCTTCTTGAAGGGGGTTGCTATAATTGTAAAGAACCATTGATTTAGTGCAAAGTGTTCGGAGGAACTCACCGGGACGTAGGCACATTGCCGAACCTCGATAACAAATTGCTTGTCTTCTTTTTTTTCTTGCTTTCGATTGCTGTATTTCTCTTTACAAGTCATTCTAGACTTGGGTGTTTGGAATATTACCACCTGGGCATCTTGTCAAGGTGATTTCCAACATCTTTCTAAGGCTGAGTTATGGGTGAAACATGTTGATTGATAATTTTGTATGTTACCAATGACCGATAGGAAAAGGGTTATCTTTGCTTCATTTAAGTTGGAGGGTAAGGCTTATGAATGGTGGGAATATACTATTCTTAGACTGAATGCAGATGTTGATAGACCTTTAACCTATAGTAGGTTTAAAGAAACATTCTTTGTGAAGTATTTCCCAGATACTTAGATCACAGCAGGAGAGAGACTTTATCCATTTAAGGCAGAACATGTTGACTATGACTTAGTATAATAGAAGATTTATAGCTTTATCGAGATTTATGCCTGAGCTAGTGAACACATAGGAGAGAAAGTGTAAGAAATTCCTATATGGGTTACACTTTGAGGTCAGATCAACTTTTTTATATTAGACATGTGAATTATGTTGTGTTGGTGATTAGAGCACTTCAGATTGAGAAAGATGCGGTAGATTCTAAAGGAATGAGAGAGTGGTTGAAGAGGACTAGACTTGAGGTTTTAAAGATAGTGATGGTATGAATGTGCAGGGTGAGAGACCACCCCAAAAAGGGTGTTATTTATCATAGGGGTATGATACAGTGTTAGAGACAAACTGGATCTATAGCTTCTGTAGCTCATAGTTCTTTTGGTGGGACCCTTAGGTTTGGGAAATAACCTATGAAAACTGAAGGATATGGTAGAGGTGGGAGTGTGCCACCCAAGGGATGTGGTAATATGATGTTTGATAGAGAGACTATAGTTTTTTATAGATGTAATTAGATAGGACATCCATCCTGAAATTGTCCTACTTTGATGTGTTTTGTATGTGGATACGATGGACACAACAGTGTAGATTGTCCACTAAGGAGATCTGTTGAGATGAGAGTTGGAAGTGTTGAGAGGAGACAGTTATAGAGAGGGGGAGGATCTGGTGGTGTTTAAGGTAGAGCTTTTGGCAAGTGAACAGTTGCTGAGAGGGGATGAGGTAGTCAGATGCAGCCTAGAGATAGTAGAGTTTATGCTTTGACCCAGCAAGATGCTCAGGCTACTCTTGATGTTGTTATGGGTATTATATATATATTCTTGATAGACCTTCTAGATTATTGATTAATCCTAATGCAACTCATTCTTTTGCATCTAGTATATTTATGAAATCTATTGATGCATGTGTTAGTCCATTGATGCATAATATTATTAGTCATTTGATTTATTTGAGCAATTGCAAGGAGTAAGGGTATTTTTTAAGATAAACCTGAGGTCAGGTTATCACCAGTTGAGGATAAAGGAGGGTCTGCTTAAGACTACTTTTAGGACACGTTATGGTCATCGTGAATTTTTAGTGATCACATTTAGGTTGACTAATGCTCTAGCAGCATTCATGGATTTGATGAATAGGGTGTTTAAATCATTTCTTGATAAATTTGTTGTTGTTTTTATTGATGATATCTTGGTGTATTCCAAGAATGAGGAAGAACATATGAAGTATTTAGAGATTGTTTTGGAGATTCTGATAAGAGAGAGATTGTATGCAAAGTTTTCTAAATGTGAATTTAAATGAAGTATTTTTCTTGGGGCATGTAGTGACTGGAGATGGTATAGCTGTTGATCCATAGAAAATAGATGTAGTGTTGAGTTGGGAGAGACCAACTAATGTGACTAAAATTAGAAACTTCTTGGGGTTGGCAGGTTATTACAGAAAAATTTATTTGGAATTTTTTTATTATTGTTGTATCATTGACTAAATTGACTAGGAAAGAGGTGAAGTTTGTGTGGTCAAAAGAGTGTGAAAAAAAATTTCAGTTGTTGAAAGAGAAGTTGACTACTGCTCTGGTGTTGGTGCTTCTTTCTGATAATGAAGGATTTATGGTGTATAGTGATGTGTCGCATTAAAGGGTTGGGATGTGTGTTGATACAACATGGGAAGGTTGTGGCCTATACTTCTAGACAATTGAAGAATCATAAGAGAAATTACCCGACCCATGATTTTGAGTTGGCTGCCATAGTATTTGCTTTGAAGATTTGGAGACATCATTTGTATGGAGCCACTTGTGAGATATTTACTAATAACAAGAGTTTAACGCATTTACCTACCCAAAGGAAGTTGAATTTAAGGCAAAGGAGAAGGATGGAGTTGATTAAGGAGTATAACTGTACAATTCACTATCACCCAAGGAAGACGAATGTAGTAGCTGATGCGTTGAGTAGAAAGTCTACATGAAGGTTAGTTGCTTTAGAGAGTCATGATATGAATTTGATGGTGGAGCTAAGAGAGATGAGAATGAAGTTGAGTATCAGTGATAAAGGAGTATTGATGGCAAATATGGTGGTATAGTCATCCATTGTAGAACATCTGTTATAGATGCAATGTAGAGATAAGGAGATAGAGAAGATCAAGCAGGAAGTATTGAGTGGAAAGCAGACTAAGTTCAGAATAATGGATTATGGTATGTTAATATTGGGACACAGAATTTGTGTTCCTAATAATGTTGAGATGAGAAAAGAGATATTGAGAGAGATTCATGATTTAGTGTACTCAATACACCCGAGTAACAATAAGATGTATAGGAGATTAAGAAAGAATTATTGGTGGTCAGGGATAAAGATTGATGTAGCTGAATACATTTATAGATGTTTGATTTTTCAGCATGTTAAATATGAGAATAGGCATCCGACAGGTTTACTATAGCCTTTTCCAGTGCTTGAGTGGCCATAGGAGAATGTTAGTATGAATTTTGTTTCAGAATTTTTCCGTACCGAGAGAGGTCATGACACTGTGTGGGTGATAGTAGACAAAATTTCCAACTTATCTCATTTTCTTCCAATTAAAACTACACGGAGCCCTGAAAATTCGGCTAAGTTGTATGTAGCTGAAATAGTGAGATTGCATGGGGTACCACTGAGCATAGCGTCAGATAGAGATTCTAGATTTATATCTAGATTTTGGAGAGGCTTTCAAAAGTCATAGGTATATAATTTTAGTTTAGTATAGGTTTTCATTCTCAAACAGATAGACAGGCAGAGAGGATCATTCAAGTACTGTAAGATATGTTGAGAGCTAGTGTATTGAGTTTCTAAGTGAGCTGGGTTGCTTATTTACCTTTGATTGATTTTTTCATATAATAATCAGTATCAAGCTAGTATTGGGATAACACCGTTTGAGGCATTGTATATTTAGACGATGTAGAACTTCTGTATGTTGGGAAGAGGTGGGAGAGAGAAAGATATTTGGTCTAGAGATGATAGATTTGATAATTGAGAGGATCAAACTGGTAAAGAGATAACCTTAGAACAGCACAAAACAGACAGAAAGGTTATGCTGATAATAAAAGAAGACGTCTTGAATTTCAAGTAGGTGATTTGGTGTATTTGAAGATATCTCCGTGATTGAGAGAGTTGGATAAGTGGTATATAGATTGGATTTGCTTCTAGAGTTAAAAGAGTTGCATAATTTATTTCATGTTTCACTTTTGTGAAAGTGTTTGCATGATGAACTTATAGTATTCCAAGTCAGGTTGTTGAACTTCAGAATATTTTACCTTTATGCAAGTACCAGTGAGAATCTTAAATAGAAAACAACAAGTCTTGCATAATAAAGTAATTCCATTAGTTCAAATTTTGTGGCGGAATACAGATGTTGAGGAGATTACGTGGGAACGTGAGGCAAGAATGAGGACAAAACTTTTATAAGGTGGGTAGAATTGTAATACTCGTACTCTCAAAGCAAGGGTAAAAGAGTAATTATGATAGTTATGCATGCATGAAAACTTGAAAAATGAAATAGAAAGATTTTTTTTGAAGAAATATGTTGAACTTTTGATTTGAAAAAAGTTAGAAATTTTCAAAGAAAGAAATCTAGAAATTTTCAAAGATTGAAGAAAAGAGTTAAAAAAAATTGTGGGAGAAGACATAATTTTTTAGAAGGAAGAAAGGATGAAAAATTGGAATTTTTTAAGAAATGACAAAATTGTAATTTATGGATTAATGGTTGGTCAACCGGTTGGACCGGACCAGTTGACCGACTGATTGGTGAGGCGTCGATCGATTGATCGATCAACTGGTCAGTCTAGTCAGTTGACTATTGGTTGACCAATAGGGAATCAATGGAATTTTGGTAAAATTTGATTGAAAGGAAGTCGGTTTGTTTAGGACCGGTCGACTTGAAAGGAGCCCGTCGACTAACCGATCAATCGGTTGGTTAACTAACTAAAGGACTGATCGGCTGGCAGTTGACTGACAGGTCGACTGATTGGTCAGCTGGCTAGAGAACCATTTGGTTGGCAATCAACCAGCTGAATAATGGTAACTTTGAAATTTTTTTAAGGGTCAGACTAGTCAGATCGGGTAGTCGATCGATCAAACCAAATTTTTTATATATAAAGTGTTTTGAAGTTGAAATTTAGTTTACGAAATCGTTTTCTCTCTCTAAGATTATTCTATCTCTCTAGAAAGCCTATAAACAGTGATAAACACTTTGAAACTAAAGAGTTGATAAATTTTGATTTGAATCGTGGAGTTTACAGAAGGATTTCTAAGATATCTAGAGAAAAGCTTGAAAAAGGTAACGTTTATAAATTTTATTTTGAAAGATTGGATTTGATACGTTGTTTCTCTACATTTCTTTAAGAGAAATTTTGAATTTGAATTTGAATTTGAACATAACGAAAGGGAATTTCTGTTTAACATTTGAATTGAGAAAAGTTAAACATGCATATATAGAAATTTAACCTGGTACAGGGTATATAGACTGAAAGGATGAGATAAAAGTTGTAATGAATATATTATGGTTCTGTGGTAGTGATCAGCTTTCAGATAAAATTGCTTAAAAGAGTAGAAAGAGAAAGGAAGTAGTGCAATAGTAGCTTTAAGTGCTACTAGGTGAGTTGGATTTACTTTTAGTAAACGAGACCAACGTGAAAAATATATGAAAATTAATATGATTGGTGCAATAGTAGCTTTAAGTGCTACTAGGTGAGTTGGATTTACTTTTAGTAAACGAGACCAACATGAAAAATATATGAAAATTAATATGATTGATAATATGAAGTGATTATCGGAAATATTTGATAAATATGATTGTATTAAAAATATGATGATATAAATTATATTTGATATTTGATTGATATGATATGATAGTATGCTTGCTTGTGTGTTGTTAATCATATGCATAGAAAGAAGGCCAGTACCATGGCTGATCTGAATGAAACATGTTGACATGTGGGAGATGTTCCTAGATGATATACCAGAGATTGGTATTCCCATACGTTGATAGTATGGAGTGGTGATGAAATGATGAGAAAGAAAGAAAGAAATAAATAAATTATAATGATATGAAAGAAATGATGATGATACCAATGCATACATTTTTTATTTGAATATTTTATTACTAATAATTGAGATGTTAAAGCATTAAAGTTTATTATAAAATGATTGATGGAGAGAGGAGTTTCATAGTAAGACATTTATGATGAGAAAATGATTGAAAAACATATAATATATATATGATTGATTATATGTTGTGAAGCTCGTTATGAGATAGAATTTTGAAAGAATATAGCATGGTTTGAAAGAATATAGCATGATGATTGATTTTATATGATAAAATAATAGATTGATAAATGATTGGAATTATGATATGGGAATAGATAGATGAATATTTATGTTGAATTATAAATGATTGAATTATGACTAGAAGTATACAAAAGTACTTCTAGTAATTGAATTCACTGAGTTTGTGAAGCTCACTCCTCAATATTAAATGATTTCAGGTTGAACGGAGTTTGAACGACAAATTTATTGCCTTCCAAAGTCAGATGACGCGAGGCAAGGACAAGAGGACATGAAGCCCGAAGCTGAAGGATGCCACCACTGGGACAGTTGACCTAGTCAATTCTAGTATTTCTTTCCAAGTAGATCGACCAATCTGGACATCCTCCTCTAGGGTTATGCCCTCCTCCAGTGTGCTGGGTTTTTCCTCTGTGATGTTTTTCGACTCACATCTGGTGTTTTATCCATATATGAAGTTATGCTCCGAGTTTTGGAGAGCGGTTAAGTCTATTGGAAATTAGAATTTCATATCTTTCCAATGGTACCAAGACCTCCTTCAACGGAGTTCAGATGACAAAGATATGGCCTTCCAAAGTCATAGGACACTATGCACTAAGGCAAGACGCCACCACCCCTAGGACGGTCGGCCTAGTCGGCCCCCATATTGCCATCAAATTAGGTTGGTCGGCCAAGCTGTTATCCTCTAGGGTGTCAGCCTCTTCCAAGGTCATGACACCCTCATCCTTGTTTTTAGACATAGAATTTTATCGGACTCGTTTTTTTTTTTTAAAATCCAATTTTCGTCATTTTTGGACCAAAATCCACCATAAAAGTTCAAAGGACATGAAAACAAGCATTGAAAATTCAAGACTCGGATCCCTAAGCCCGAGGGGCTTTCAGTTTTCCTAAAAAATTGGATTTTTGGTTGATAAACCAAAACACCCATTAGAGCATGCAAAAGAAGGAAAAGGCAATAAAACCACGTTGTTGACCAAAATAGAAGATTATGGAGTAAAAAAGGCTCGATCTCGCATACTCTAGCCCGCAAAGAACCGAACCGCTAAATCCGGATGATTACGCAATGATAAGGAACGTATGAAGATGAAACTACTTCTTTAAGTCATACGATAACTCCAAGAAGTGAGGAGCTTCTGTTGTGGGTAAGAATCTACTCTCCAATCATGAGACAACATTTGGCACCTCCGAGGTTAAAAGATCATTTGTGCCATATAGGGCCCTAACCTAGTGTCATCCAGCTTTCTTAGAATGCACTTCAAGACTTAGCTTCCGAAAGAGCATGGTCAAGAGCGTTGGATTTTGTAGTCACACCTCGCCTCCTCCCAACACCTAGTCTCCGTAAGAAAGAAAAAGAACGTACCGTCCTCCTGGTGGTCACATTTTGTACAGCAACAAAGGCTTAAATCATAATTTTGATCCGCAAACCGTCACAATAATTCGATTTTAGTCTTCAAACTCAACTATATAAATTTAGTCCCCAAAGTTTCTTCATTAGTCCAATCAAGTCCTACTTTCCATTAAATTGTTAGAAAGCAAACTGAAGTAGACCTGGTCAGTCAACTGTCTAAAAACACAAAATTTATTCCAAGCAGCACACACCTGTGATAGAATTGTCCACGTGGTTAATAATGTTAATTTGGGGAATAAATTGATACAACAAAAAGTTACTAGAATCAAATTACTCTGATAGTTTAGGGACCCAAATCGTGTTTTAGAAAGGGCAAAAAAAAAAGATAAGCGACGCAAAATCCAAAGAATATCCCTTCATGTTAAGCTGTATTTTCATGCCACAAAACACCTGATTTGGGTAGTAACTTGTGGAAGAGCGTACAAATGCCAAGTCTAGTGCTTCTTTCTTATGTCTCTCTCGGTTCTACCCAAAGTCCATATTCGCTCCACATCCGTACAACTTTTCTACAAATCCCACACTTCGCTCCTCAAGAATGTGATAATCTCCATGGCATATACATCTACAACAACCTCCAGAATAACCCCACTTTTCTCTCTCTTTGAAAACTGCAAAACCATGGACCAACTAAAGCAAATCCACTGCCAAATTATCAAAACAGGGCTAGCATCAAACCTCATTGTTCAAAACAAAATTATTTCCTTTTGTTTCACCCATCAAACAGGAGACATAGGTTATGCATGTCAATTGTTTGACACAATCCCTGAACCAAGTGTTTTCATTTGGAACACAATGATCAAGGGCTGTTCTAGGATGGGTTGCGCTAAGAAAGGAGTTTTGATGTATATGGATATGTTAAAGAGGGATGTTAAGCCTGATTCTTACACTTTTCCGTTCTTGTTGAAGGGTTTTTCGCGTCATGTTGCGTTAGATTTTGGTAGAGAGTTGCATTGCCATGTAGTGAAATTTGGGTTAGATTCTAATATGTTTGTGCAAAATGCTTTGTTATGTATGTACTCATTGTGTGGGCAAATGGATATGGCTCGTGGGATTTTTTATATGAGTAGCAAGGAGGATGTGTTTACTTGGAATGGGATGTTTTCTGGGTACAATAAGATAAAGCAATATGACGAAACTAAAAAACTTTTTGGTGAGATGGAAAAGAATGCAGTGTTGCCCACTTCGGTTACCTTGGTTTTGGTGCTATCAACTTGCTCCAAATTGAAGGATTTGGATTTAGGCCAGCGGGTTCATATGTATGTCAAAGAATGTGAGGTCAAATCCAATTTGATTTTGGAAAATGCTTTGATTGATATGTATGCAGCCTGTGGAGAAATGGGAATCGCACTTGGGATTTTCAAGAGTGTGAAGATTAGGGATGTAATTTCTTGGACAACAATTGTCACGGGCTTTGTTAATAAAGGAAAAGTAGATTTAGCCAGATATTATTTTGATCAGATGCCTGAGAGAGACTATGTCTCATGGACTGCCATGATTGATGGGTACCTTAGAGTGCATTGCTTCAAAGAGTCTCTGGCACTTTTCCGTGAGATGCAAACTTCTAATATAAAACCGGATGAATTCACCATGGTTAGCATTCTTACAGCTTGTGCACATCTGGGAGCACTAGAATTAGGAGAATGGATAAAGGCTTACATTGAAAAGAACAAGGTCAAGAATGATGTCTTTGTTGGGAATGCTTTGGTTGACATGTACTTTAAATGTGGAAGTGTTGAAAAAGCGCGAAGGGTGTTTAATGAAATGCCTCGGAGGGACAAATTTACATGGACAGCCATGGTTGTTGGTCTTGCCATCAATGGGCATGGTGAAGAAGCCCTTGAAATGTTCTCTCAAATGCTACGAGCTTCAATAGAGCCAGATGAGATAACTTACATTGGCGTTCTTTGTGCCTGTACTCACACTGGCATGGTAGATAAAGGAAGGAAGTTTTTCACCAGCATGATCACCCAACATGGGTTTGAGCCCAATGTAGCACATTATGGGTGCATGGTTGATCTCCTTGGCCGAGCTGGGCAGCTAAAAGAAGCTCATGAAGTTATAAACAACATGCCGATGAAACCAAATTCAATTGTCTGGGGAGCTCTTCTTGGCGCTTGCAGAGTTCATAAAGATGCAGAAATGGCTGAAATGGCAGCTAAAAAGATTCTTGAGTTAGACCCTACTAATGGGGCTGTTTATGTTATGCTATGTAACATATATGCAGCTTGCAATAGATGGGATAATATGCATGAAGTAAGGAAAATGATAATGGATAGAGGAATCAAAAAGATGCCAGGTTGCAGTTTGATAGAGATGAATGGTGGTGTTCATGAATTTGTAGCTGGGGACGAATCACATCCTCAATCTATGGAAATCTATTCTAAGTTGGAAGAAATGACCAGAGACTTAAAATTGGCAGGGTATATGCCTGATACTTCTGAGGTGTTGATAGATTTAGGGGAAGAGGATAAAGAGAGTACAGTTTACCGGCATAGTGAGAAGTTAGCTATGGCTTTTGGGCTGATCAATTCAGGACCTGGGGTCACAATTAGAATTGTGAAGAACCTTAGGATGTGCATGGATTGTCACTATGTGGCGAAATTGATGTCAAAGCTGTATGATAGAGAAGTGATTGTTAGGGATCGAACTCGTTTCCATCATTTCAGGCATGGCTCATGTTCATGTAAAGATTATTGGTGAGAGAGATTATGGGTAGGTAATTTATTTTTAGTCGGAGAAACATAAATAAGGCTTCTTGTAACTGCGTGAAGGCAAGATTTGAGGAATTCTTATTACTCCATTAAGGTTCAATTCTTATATTTTATCTTTTTGTGTAACTTAAGTAGTGGAATTATGGTTCTCATACACTGAATATATGCATAGAAGTGCGCAAGTTTACGGGGACGTTTCTGAGCTTCCAGAGATGTGCCGAACAGCACTTAATTTTTATAGTAGGCGTAGCCACTTATAGGAGATTGTAATTTTGCTTTCTCTTAGGATAAGGCGGAGAGTAGCCACTTATAGGAGATTGTAAGTTTGCTTTCTCTTAGGATAAGGCCGAGAGTAGCTGGGGTAAAGTTTATGTCCCCTCTAGTTTATGGTACTCTGTTGTCTCTCCATTTGTTTGTAATATTGTTTTTTTATTTAATAAACTGGTAGGGATCCGGCTAAACCCCCTTCCACCTCAATGAGGTTTTTCTTAAATTTTTTCTTTTTTTTTATATATATATATGCCTAATTTCGAGTCGTTAAATCTAGACTGCAGCAAAGCAACGGATAGATGTAAGTATAAAATATCACAAGTGTTCCTATAAGATGTGATGCAATGGCATTGGTCTAAGTATGTTATGAGTAAAGGAGATGGGAACATCCTTGGTTGCTACTGCTGGAGCAGTCATTAGTGACCATCCGGGGTTCAATGGGTTAAAGATTTCTCCAAGCGGTTTGGTTCCTTTAGTTGCATTAACAGAACGAAGAAAGGAATTCAGCTTGCTGACCATCATCAATCTAGAAATTGAGAGAGACTCCAAGATTGATGTTTCTTACAAGGAGATGGGAACATGGTTTCTTCTAGTTAAGAGAGTATACAATATTTTCATCCTTAAATCTACAGTAATCACCACCAGGACCAAAGATGAGAGAAGTCAAATATGGTTCGTTAGCATTACTCGTATTTAATGTTCACAAATGAGAGAGCTTACATTATTCATCTGATTTTGTGTTTCCATCTGCTACAGAGCAGCTCCAGGTCACTTGTGATTAGTTTGGCCTTCGCTGGTAGGTGATAATCTGTTCTTCCTTTCTTGGCTATACTACAAAGGATAAGAGCAAAAATAGTTCAGATGAAGAATATCAGTTCTTCGTTTATCTCAAACTTGAAATCCGAGATTTTCTCTTCCTAATTTCAGTCATCATCTTCCTCACTTTCTCCGCATTATCACATTTAATCACTGATGCATAAGTATTTGCCAAAAGCACATAATTTCCAACATCATCTGGCTAAATTTGAAAAGATGCCTGGATGCAATCTCACCCAATTCAGCATTACCATGAATCTTACAAGCTCCTGGCAAAGCACCCCAAATTCCTGCATCATAGGTACCTGCATATTCAATGATAAGATTGTATGCCTTTTCAAGCTGTCTGGCTTTTCCAAGGAGAACAACATGCAAGTAAGGTGCTCAATTAAGGGATTAAGGCCCAAGATCTGAGTCATCAGTTCAAAGTGCTTGCATCCTTCTTCGATCAGTTCACCATGACCACATGCATTGAGCACACCAATAAACGTAAAGATTCAAATCTTCTTGGGACTTCCCATGATCAGAAAGGGAAGTCATCATTGTGTTGTAAGATATTGCGTCTCTCTCGTTCATTACATTGAATTCTCTCCATGCCTACTCCATTGATCCACATTGTGCATGCATGTGGATCAGTGCACTGGATACAAACAGTGTCCGATCTGAAAATGTTACGCAAATGAGAAACAAATATCAGCATAATTAATGAACATTTAGAACGCAATTTAGCAATAATAGGTATCATCAAAGGAGCAAACCACAGCATCCTTCCTCCAAATTTTCAGCTAAGGTGTTAGCCATTTCGACACCATTGTCACCTCAGTGATTCTCACATTTTCTTCTCTCACTGCCTTATACATTTCAATAGTTTCTCTCGCAAACCCATTCTGTGCATAACAAACCACCATTGCTGCCCAACAGAAAGTGTCTCATTCCACTACCTCATCAAACACTCTTCTTGCCTCACTCACTTCACCACACTTCCCATAACCAGCTATCATAAGAACCCAAGTAACTAAATTCTTCACCACACTCCCTTGTTGCTTTCATATCACCACAATTTGAATATCCAGCAACCATGGCAGTCCCATAAACCACGTTATATTCCCCCATGCTACCAAACAAGCGTCGTGTATCATCAATCATACTCATTTTAGTGTATCCACAAATCATTGTTGTCCAAGATGGTGCATACTTTAACGAGTCTAGATCTGTAGAACCCCCAACGATCATGTGGTCTCGCTCTCTGGTGAGTGGGCAGGGTCTTACTCCCAGAAAAGCGAGCGGCCAAAACTTTTAGGTCTCGTACATGAGTTGGGTTTTGTAATACCCGTATTCGTAAAGCAAGGGTAAATAAGTAATTTAATAAATATGACAATGAATCAAAATAAAATAAATGTGAAAGGTTTATTATTATTTGAATAAAACAAATCTTTAAAAAAAATCATGTACAGTATAAAAGGAAAAGGAAAAGGAAGAGGAAAAAGAAAAAGAAAATTGTTTTTTCTTTTTTTCAGAAAAAAAAGGAAGGAGAAAAGGTGGCAGTAGGTGGCAACAAATTGGAGGCTTGCATATAAGACAAATAGCCTGTTTTTGCTTTTTTCTCATAAATACTTTTTTTTTCTTTTATATATTCATTTCTAAATCTTATTTAGTTTTCCTTCAATTACTCTATTTCTCTAAACACTTGGGAACCGAAAGAAAGGTAGAAAGAGAAAAATTTTGAAGGAGCTTACAGAAGAATTTCATAAAGAATTACAGAAAGTGCTAAGAAAAATATAAGGTAATAACGTGAAGTTTATTTTTTTGAATTTTAGCTTACAAGAAATTTCCTAGATTTCAAAGTGAGAATTTTCAAATGGTGTAAATTAAGAAGAATTGAAGAATAAATTATAAATTTAATATAAATATTATGTCAAGTATTGACGATCAGCAACTGGAGGAAATTACTGAGAGGAACGTGAAACGCAAGGAGGTGATCCATGGGTAGCTCTAAGTGCTACATAGTGGGTTAGATTTACTTTAAGTAATCTAGATAAAAATGAAATATCTAGAGATAATATTAAAATAAATTATTAGCTTATGCTTTGGTGGTAGATAAAAAATTGATTGATAGGTATGATAGGAATTTTGGACATATAGAAAATTATTATGTGAGAAATAATATTTTTGGAATAATAAGTTTATTTAATAATAAAAGCGATAAGTAAAATTCTTGATCAGCTATGGTTGATGTTTTGATACGATTTATAAGGAGATGAAATTTAGTGGATCTTGACAAGCTATGATTGATGATTTAATGTGATTTATGAGGAGAGAAATTTAGTGGATTTTTTAAAAATAATAAATTGAGAATAATCAGGATAGCTAATTTAAATATTTGAATTCATGTTTGTTTTTATGTTATTGTTCATATGCATATTTCATATCATTGTTCATATGCATATGCATTAAATAAAAGAACCGGGAGAGGGCTGGTCTAATTAAAAAATTGTGACAGTTGGTATATGCTGGAAATAAAGAAAAACCGTGATAGCCGATATATGCTGAAAATAAATGAAAATCGTGACAGCTAGTATATGTTGGAAATAAATACCGTGACAGCCGGTATATGCTGGAAATGAAAAAACTCGGAGGGGGCTGGTCTAAGATAAAAAACATGTCGATATGTGGGAAGACGTTCCCTAATAATAATTCATGCATTGCATCTGTTTTACATATTGATTTTATTACTGAAGTGTTGTTGATATTATGCTTTTATTTATAAATGAATGAGTCTCGCAGAGAGATAGTTATGGTGAGAAAGAAACATAGAAGTATGATATGATAAGAACCATCTAAATAGTAGACTTTTTGCTGTGAACCTCATTACAATGTAATTATGAGAAAATTGATGGGCTTGAGGTAGACCAATATATAAGAAGAATAGATTGATAGAGAATGAGACTTATGATATGTGTAGTGATAGTAGAATGCTATTATCAAGATATGTTAGATATAATTGATTAAATATTGAAAGACCATTTATACAAATTGAGTACTTCTAGAAAATTTAATTCATTGAGCTTGTGAAGCTCACCCTTCATTGTACAATGATTTTAGGTAGCACGCATGACAAATAGTTTGGTAAGTTAAGGTTCAGACAAAATCATTATCTATAAGCCATGTACGTGTCCACATCCTCAGACTAATGAGAAAATAAAATAAAAATTTATTTGTAAATATTCATGCATTTTACGTTGTATATAATGTTTAAGTCAAGATCAGAATGATGCATCTCCCATGTTGAGGATTGATGTAAATATTTCTATTGGTGTTATTTTTATTGTTGCATATATGCGTCATGCTGGGATTTTCAAAATGTGATGACACCGTCTCGGGGGTGGCCAATCCGGGATGGGTCGTTACAATTTTGATATCAGAGCATTAGGTTTTATAATTTTGTATACTACCTAAAAAGTAAGAAAGTGGAAGATTAAAATAAATTATATTTTAATAGTTTGAGGATGACATATAGACATGCTAGAACTAGAGTTAGAGTTGTTGATTTGAGAGGGCGTGATAAGCCCCCAATATTTTGACAAGTCGAGGTTGAGTCTGAATATGTGGTTCCTAGAAAGGAACGTGTTGCTAATATAATTGATATTAGTAAAGGTATGAGAGAATCTTAAGTTGAAAGAGATAAGCTAAGATAAGCTCTTACACATGCTCTTAAGAAAATAAATGTAACAGATGATAAAGTCGATAGCCTATAGTATATACTTGATGAACAGGCTAGAGCAGTGCCTAAGGTTGTTGTTAATCTAGTAATGATAGATGTTTGAAAAAAGAGAAAAAGTGAGTTTATGCATGATATGCAGGGAGATTGTTAAATTGAATGCTTTGTTGTTTAAATGATTTATAAACCATTTTAAGCCTGAGTTATGGGTAAAACATATAGAGAGATTATTTGATATTTTACCAATGACTGACAGGCAGAGGGTCGTCTTTGCTACGTTCAAGTTAGAGAGAGAGACCCTAGAATTGTGGGAGGATAATCTTCACAAGGTAAGTACCGATATTGATAGACCTTTAACCTGAAATGGATTTAAGGAGGTTTTCCTTGATAAATACTGTTGACCCTGAATGATTTTGATATTAACAAAAATCTTAATTAAGCACTAATGAATATTACTTAAGTAATACAGATTGTTAATAGTGCTTATACATCAAAGGAGACCAAGATTGTAGAAATTGGTGAATCAATGTTGATGTCATTTCAATTGTTAGGAACTAATTATATTTGCATTGCATTTTATTATATAGTCTTAATTAATTGAAGATATAAAATCTCTAAATGATTTTATTAAATGCAAATAAATTCTTTGGGCTCAATACTTAACATCATTTAATTGAATTTAAGAAGAATTTATATTGGCATAGAAAATTACTTGAGCATTTGTAATATATCATTCTTCATATATCTAGCACACACATTATGCTTAAATTTGTAATATGTTTTGTCATCATCAAAAATGTCTCAATCAAGAAATTGATTAGATTAATTTTGATGATAACAAAACACTTTTGAAGTGTTTAACTCGTGTGTTTAATGTGCAAGAAATTTTGATTGAATTAGGAGATTTTTTGGAACTCAAAAATCCAAAAAGAATAATGAGATATGAAGAAAATTATGCTGAAAACACTGTTCATCCAGAAATCACTGTAGCAGCGCTCCAACAGTGACCCAGTCGACTGGGTGAATAGTGCAGTCGACTGGTACAAGTGGCAGAAGGTTCCCAATCGACTGGTAACACTGTAGCAGCAAAAATGTGAATTTTTAAGAGGATCCAGTCGACTGGTATCACGACCCAGTCCACTGGTAGTTCAAAAATATGACCGTTGGGACTCTAAATCTGAGATTTTAAAGGCACAATCAATTCAAATTGAAGTCTAACGGCCATATTAATTGATGGCTATATAAACCCACTCAGTTCAGCATTCAACAAGGAGGAGAAGACATTCAAAAAGAGAAGAACACACACAATCAAGTCATTCATTCTTTGAAACTCAAAAAAGCTTTGAAATACTCATGTTGAGCTATTCTTCAAGCTTTTCTTTGAAAGAGAGACATTATTCAGTTGTATAAGCTTTCATTTGTTGTCTCTCTAGCATTTACTTTGCAGCTTTTATTGTAAAGGGATTACTTCCGAGAGGAAGGGGATACTTCCGAGAGGAAGGGGATTACTTCCGAGAGGAAGGGGATTGTACGGTTTGAGCAACACCCGTAAGTTGCTTGTGTTTCGGTTTGAGCAACACCCGTAGTTTTCTTGGTTTAGTGAAAGACTTCAAGGAGGATCCTTGAAGAGAGTGGACGTAGGGTCGAAAGGATTCCGATATTGCCGAACTACTACAAATCGAGTTTGCATCTCTCTAACTCTATCTCCTTAATTACTTTCATAATTATTTGCTTATAATTATTTATTATTCAAGTAAATGAGATTGATTGCTTAATTATTTTATAATTCAATTATCATTTCTATATTAAGCAATAAACTCTCTCATCTTTGTGCTAGTAATTTAGAAAGATTTAATTCCGCATATATTTTGTTATTTGAGATTGCAAAAAGTATTTAATTTTTTTAATACCCAATTCACCCCCCTCTTGGGTATCGCCATAGTATATTTTGGACCTACAATTGGTATCAGAGCCTCGTTCTCAATTTTAGGCTTAATATCCTTGAGTTGATCCTATGGCAACTATATTTTTAGAAGGAAGAGATCCTTCTAGTCCACCTCTTCTCCATGGAACAAATTTCACCCATTGGAAAGCTCAAATGAAGATTTTTATTCAAGCTCGTGATTATTATGCTTGGTATTTCATTCTTGAAAATGAAAATGATTTTGATGTAAATGATTGTAAATTCATTCAACTAAATGCTAAAGTTATGAACATGTTTTATAGTTCTCTTGATCAAAATGAAGTTGATTAAATTTCCGCATGTAAGACTGCAAAGAAATTTGAGATTTGTTGGAGGTCATACATGGAGGAAGTGAGCAAGAAAAGAATTTCAAATTGAAAAACTTTGTTCATGACATAGAGCATTTTAAAATGAATGAAAATGAATCAATTTTTGATTCGCAAACTCGTTTTAGCATACTTGTTAAAACTTTATCTTTCATGGGTAAAATTTATTCTAACCTTGAACTTTTGAGAATATTTCTTAGGTCTTTGTCAAATCAATGGAAAATTATTTTGACAAAGCATTCTACAAGTGAAAGTTTAGAAGAGCTTGTGGAATCCCTCAAGAAGCATGAAAGCTACTTGGATTACAAAATTGATGGTTCCACCACATCCTTACCTTTTATAGAAATTGAAGATCTTAATCGTGATGGTGATGAAGAAGAAGAAGACTCCTCGAATAAAGAGATCGAATGCGAGGACATTGCCAACTTATGTCTTATGGCAATCGACGACGAAAATGAGGTATCATCTTCTTCCTCTTCAAAAAATAACATTGTTAGCAGTAGTGAAGAATTGATAGAAGTCATAAATGAAATGTATAAAGAATTGAAGAAATTCGATTATAGGAACACCATTCTTAAAAAAGATGTGTCATCTCTTTCTAAAGAGATGGTAGGTTTAAGAGAAGAAAAAGATAAACTATTTTCATTACTTTATGATTCTTCTCAAGATCTTCTTAAAGATGAAAACGAAAACTTAAAGAAGAAGATAATAGAATTAAATGATACTATATCTAGACTTATGCTTGGAAAAGAAAAGCTATATGAAGTGTTATCTTCCCAAAGATCAAGTGGAGGAAAATCTGGTTTAGGATATTCTCCATTGGGAAAACAAAAATCAAAAGAGAGCTTATTCATGAAAGCCTCTTGTGTAGATGGAGCCTCTACTTCAAAATCTCCTAGCATGGTTAAGAGCACTCCCTCGATGAATGCTAGGAAGTCTAGAAATTTAAATGTTCATACTAAATTGAAGCATCCTAGAAATACTCATGCTTATATGTATGCTCATTCTAGAAATGCTTATACACATCCTAGAAATAATTATCATGCTCATTCTAGGAACAATGTGTATAATCAAAGAATGAATTCTGCTCATGCTCATCCTAGGAATTATCATCATGGTTATCCTAGAAACAATATGCATACACAAAATAATGCTAGCATGTATCCTAGAATGTATCATCATTCATTTTCTGGAAATGACATGCATTTTCATACTCCTTACCATAGAAACATGTATCCTAGGAACTATTCTCCTAAGGATTATAGAAATGCACATGTAAGATATCCTAGAGCACCACATGTTAAGAAAGTATGGGTCCCAAAAGGAACCGTATTTTCAAGGACTAACCCCAAAGGACCCAAGAAATTTTGGGTATCCAAAAGTGCAATCGTGTATCCTTGTGTGATGTAGGTATGTCTCCACACCAAAGAAAAAGGTAACTGTTGGTACCTTGATAGTGGATGCTCGAAGCACATGACCGGGTGATAAAAGTGTTTTCAAGGAGCTAACTCTAAGAGATGATGGATATGTCACCATTGGAGACAACACCAAAATAAAGATCATCGGGCATGGAAAAGTTGGTAATGATTTCTCTACCTTGGATAATGTATTGCTAGTACAAGGCCTTAAGCCAAATTTACTTAGCATTAGTCAACTATATGACAAAGGCAACAAAGTCACATTTGAGACCTCTCATTGTCTAGTTATAGACATCAAGAGCAACAAGATTAAATTTATTGGCCATAGACATAAAAATGTCTATATAGTTGATTTGAAATCCTTGCATTCTGAAAATGAAAATTGTTTTCCTGCTTTTAGTGAAAATCCTTGGCTATGGCATATAGAGCTTGGTCATGTAAACATGAACTTGCTGAAAATTGTTTCAAGAAGAGATTTAGTCATTGGACTTCCTAAAATCAATTTTGAAAAAGACAAAGTATGATGCTTGTCAAATGGGAAAACAAGCTAAGATTTTTTTAAAGCAAAGAATGTAGTTTCAACTACTAAACCTTTGGAACTTCTGCATATGGACTTGTTTGGTCCAATAAGTACCATTAGTCTAGGTGGCCATCAATATGCTCTTATTATTGTTGATGACTATTCAAGATATACCTTTGTTATTTTTATTGCTTACAAGGATGAAGCTTTCAAAGGATTTGAAAACTTTTACAAAAAGGTTCAAAATGAAAAAAAAAAAAAGAATTTGTATTTCAAGTATAAGAAGTGATAATGGAAAAGAATTTGAAAACCAAAGCTTTTCAAAATTTTGTTATGAAAATGAAATTGATCACAACTTTTTAGCTCCTAGAACTCCTCAACAAAATGGAGTTGTTGAGAGGAAAAACAGAGTTCTAGAAGAATTTTTAAGAACAATGCTTTGTGAAAATAGTTTACCAAAATACTTTTGGGCTGAAGCAGAAAACACTTCTTGCTATATCTTTAATAGAATTTTAATAGGCCTATGCTTGATAAAACTCCATATGAACTATAGAAAGGTAGAAAGCCTAATATCTCCTATTTTCATACATTTGGTTGCAAATGCTTCATCATAAATAACAATAAAACTAACTTGGGTAAATTTGATTCTAAGACCGATGAAGGGATATTTTTAGGATATTCTACATTGAGTAAGGCTTATAGAGTTTTCAATAAGAGAACTCTAGTGGTAGAAGAATCTGTGCATGTAACTCTTGATGAGTCTAACCCTATTAGTAGTAGAGAAGTTTCCTTTAATGATGATGCAGATTTTATCCAAAGAACGGAAACTCCTACTCCCATTGTTGACCCAAAAGAGAGTTCTCCTCAAACAAATGAAGGGATGGCAACTCCCAATTTGGACCAACCATCCTCAAGTCAACAAGAGGAAAATCTACCCAAGGATTGGAGGTATGTAAATCATCATCCAATTGATCAAGTAATTGGTGATCCTTCACAAGGGGTAAGAACTCACTCTTCCATTAGAAATATTTGCAATTTTGTAGCTTATTTGTCTCAAGTAGAACTTAAGACATTTATAGAAGCTGAAAAAGATAATGATTGGATAATTGCAATGTAGGAAGAGATAAATCAATTTGAGAGAAACAATGTTTGGAAACAAGTTCCAAGACCAAAAGATCATTCAATAATTGGAACTAAATGGGTATATAGAAATAAAATGGATGAAAATGGTATAGTAACTAGAAATAAAGCTAGATTAGTTGCTAAGGGATATAACCAAGAGGAAGGAATAGATTTTGATGAAACCTATGCTCCCGTAGCTAGATTAGAAGCTATTCGAATGTTGTTAGCCTTTGCATGCTTTAATAAGTTCAAGTTATTTCAAATGGATGTAAAAAGTGCTTTCTTAAATGGCTTTATAGAAGAAGAGGTTTATGTTGAGCAACCTCTTGGATTTGAAAATCTTAGTCTTCCAAATCATGTCTACAAGCTTTCTAAGGCTCTATATGGGTTGAAGCAAGCTCCAAGGGCATGGTATGAAAGACTAAGTAAATTTTTGATTGACAATGATTTTATAAGAGGTAGAATAGACACAACTATCTTCACAAAAACTCATAAAAATGACACTTTGATAGTCTAAATATATGTTGATGATATTATATTTGGTGCTACTAATGAATCTATATGTCAAGAGTTTGCAAAGTGCATGCAAGGTGAATTTGAAATGAGTATGATGGGAGAGCTCACCTACTTCCTTAGTCTTCAAATCAAACAACTAAAAGGAGACATCTTCATCAATCAATCAAAGTACATCAAGGACCTACTTAAGAGGTTCGGGATGGAAAGCTCAAAGTTGCTTGGTACTCCAATGAGCACATCTACAAAGCTTGATCTTGATGAAGGAGGTAAACCGGTAGATACTAAGTATTATAGAAGCACGATAGGTGCTTTGCTTTATTTAACTACAAGTAGACCTAATATTATGTTCAGTGTATGCATGTGTGCTAGATTTCAGTCTAATCCTAAGGAATCACATGTAGTTGCAGTAAAAAGAATCCTTAGATATCTGCAAGGAACCCAGACCATAGGATTATGGTACTCTAGAGAATCATCTTTTGAGCTAATAGATTATTAAGATGCTGATTTTGCTGGATGTAGGTTAGATAGGAAAAGCACAAGTGGAACATGCCAATTCTTAAGTGCTATGTTAACCTCTTGGTTTTCTAAGAAACAGAATTCCGTTGCACTATCAACCGTTGAGGCGGAATATGTAGCAGCTGGAAGTTGTTGTGCCCAAGTGTTATGGATGAAACAACAACTAGAAGACTATGGCATGAACCACAAAAATATTCCTATATTTTGTGATAATACTTGTGCTATCAACCTAACCAAAAATCCTATTCAGTACTCTAGAACCAAACATATAGAGATGATACATCATTTCCTAAGAGACCATGCTAAAAAAAGTGATATAAGACTAGAATTCATACCTTCAGAAGATCAAATAGTTGATATTCTTACAAAACCCCTAGGTGAATCTAGTTTTTGTAAGATTAGAATGTTGATGTGAATGCTGGATCTTGATAACCTGAATATTTGATTGCTTCACTCATCATATGCATAATTGACATCGAGTGAAAGAGTATTAATTCTTGTTTAACTATCTCCCTCACTCAAAGATGTCATATATGAAGGGGAAGTAACTTTTTTTCAAGTACTTATAGATATTTCCAATTTGAACATCTTTTTGAGTAGTTGATGAGCTCTTTGTCTTGATTATTCAATCAATCAACTACCGATAAGGCTTGTTAAGTTTTATCCAATTTTATTTCTCTTAAGAGTTAAAAATAATTACTTTAGACTTTTTGAAAGGGGGAGAAAATCTGATTTATTGATAAAAGAGAAAACCTTTGGTAAAATTGTTTTACTCAAATGAGTTTTAAATACTTGATAAACTCTTTTAGATTTGTTTTAAATTTGGTTATTATATCTTGAGAATTTTATCTCTATGTTCTAAAGGAACTCTTTCAAAAGCTTTATAGTTCTTGATATCTTGTAAAATGATTCTTTCCTCAAAATGTTTCATCAAAATATTTTCAATAGTATATTTTGAGGGGGAGCTCTTCTTTGAAATCCACTCTTTTTTATTATGAAAAAAAGGGGGAGAAAAATAAGAATATTAGAGATCTTGTTAGACCTTATTCTTAAGATTTTTGTCACCATCAAAAAGGGGGAGATTGTTGACCCTGAATGATTTTGATAGTAACAAAAATCTTAATTAAGCACTAATGAATATTACTTAAGTAATACAGATTGTTAATAGTGCTTATACATCAAATGAGACCAAGATTGTAGAAATTGGTGAATCAATGTTGATGTCATTTCAATTGTTAGGAGCTAATTATATTTGTATTGCATTTTATTATATAGTCTTAATTAATTGAAAAATATAAAATCTCTAAATGATTTTATTAAATGCAAATAAATTCTTTGGGCTCAATACTTAACATTATTTAATTGAATTTAAGAAGAATTTATATGGGCATAGAAAATTACTTGAGCATTTGTAATATATCATTCTTCATATATCTAGCATATGCTTAAATTTGTAATATGTTTTGTCATCATCAAAAATGTCTCAATCAAGAAATTGATTAGATTAATTTTGATGATAACAAAACACTTTTGAAGTGTTTAACTCGTGTGTTTAATGTGCAAGAAAGTTTGATTGAATTAGGAGATTTTTTGGAACTCAAAAATCCAAAAAGAATAAAGAGATATGAAGAAAATTATGCTGAAAACACTTTTCATCCAGAGATCACTGTAGCAGCACTCCAACAGTGACCCAGTCGACTGGGTGAATAGTGCAGTCGAATGGTAAAAGTGGCAGAAGGTTCCCAGTCGACTGGTATGACTTATCAGTCGACTGGTAACACTGTAGCAGCAAAAATGTGAATTTTTAAGAGGATCTAGTCGACTGGTATCACGACCCAGTCGACTGGTAGTTCAAAAATATGACCGTAAGGACTCGAAATCTGAGATTTTAAAGGCACAATCAATTCAAATTGAAGTCTAACGGCCATATTAATTGATGGCTATATAAACCCACTCAGTTCAGCATTCAACAAGGAGGAGAAAACATTCAAAAAGAGAAGAACACACACAATCAAGTCATTCATTCTTTGAAACTAAAAAAAGCTTTGAAATACTCATATTGAGCTATTCTTCAAGCTTTTCTTTGAAAGAGAGACATTATTCAGTTGTATAAGCTTTAATTTGTTGTCTCTCTACCATTTACTTTACAGCTTTTATTGTAAAGGGATTACTTCCGAGAGGAAGGGGATTGTACGGTTTGAGCAACACCCGTAAGTTGCTTGTGTTTCGGTTTGAGCAACACCCGTAAGTTTCTTGGTTTAGTGAAAGACTTCAAGGAGGATCCTTGAAGAGAGTGGACGTAGGGTCGGAAGGATTCTGATATTGCCGAACCACTATAAATCGAGTTTGCATCTCTCTAACTCTATCTCCTTAATTACTTTCATAATTACTTGCTTATAATTATTTATTATTCAAGTAAATGAGATTGATTGCTTAATTATTTTATAATTCAATTATCATTTCTATATTAAGCAATAAACTCTCTCATCTTTGTGCTAGTAATTTAGAAAGATTTAATTCCACATATATTTTTTTATTTGAGATTGCAAAAAGTATTTAATTTTTTTAATACCCAATTCACCCCCCTCTTGGGTATTGCCATAGTATATTTTGGACCTACAAATACTCTTCTTAGACCTTAAAGCCTAACAAAATAGAGATTTTATATATTTGAGGCAAATGGGTTGACTCTGGCTCAGTATGATAGCAAATTTGTGGTTTTGTCAATGGTTGTACCGGAAATGGTAGACCTAGAGGAGAAGAAGTGTGAGAGGTTCAAAGATGAACTATGTTTTAAGATTTGATCAAAACTATCTTACATGAGGCATATGAATTATGTCAGACTGGTGGATATAGCACTTCAGGTTGAGAAAGATGTGATGGAATTTAGAGGAATGATGAATTGGTTGAAGAAGTCTAGATTTGAGTAACCTCGAGGTGGTACCAGTACGAGTGTCCAGGGTGGGAGACCACCCAGAGGAAGCATTCTTTGTCACAGGGAACTGAAGTACAGAGTCAGAGGCAAGTAAGATCTATTACTTTTGTAGCTCAAAATACTATTGGTGGGATCCTTAGATTTGGGAGACATGCTGTGGGAACTGGGAGTCATGACAGAGGAAGTAAGTATGCCACCAAAGAGAAGTGGTAATCTGATGTATGATTGAGAGGCAGAAGTTTGTTATAGATATATTCATATAGGATATTTATCCCAGAGTTGTCAAAATTTGAAGTGTTTTATGTGTAGAGAATGTAGATATATCAATGTTGGTTGATCCTAGTGCAACCCATTCTTTTGCATCCAAAATTCATATGAAGTCTATTGAAGTATGTATTAGTCCTATGATGAAAAATATTATTGTTGAAGTTCCCATTGGAGATAGAGTGGTAATCATAAATATTTACAAGGGTTGTGTGAATCGTATCATTGATAGAGAATCTGAAGCTGATTTATTTTCTTTGAATATGATATAATTTCATTTAATTTTGAGAATGAATTGGTTGTCGACGTATTACACTTGGGTTGATTACTCCAGAAAGAAGGTAGTGTTCAAGATATAGACATGGGGAGTTTAACTTTCAGGGAGAACATAAGATACTCTCGAACTATCTTATTTTGCTCTGACCACTAGGAGATGGTTGAAGAAGGGTTGTGAGGAGTATTTGGCATACACAAGGGATTCTAAAAAGGAAAATAGGAAGTTAGAAGAAATCTTGGTAGTGAAAGATTTTCGTGATGTGTTTCATGAAGAGTTGTCTAGATTGTCTCCCAATAAGGAGATTTAGTTTCCTATAGATGTGATTTTGAGTTCGTCACATATATCTAATAGCACCATACAGAATGACACCCACTGAGTTAAGGATAAAGAATGGAGAAGTGCCTAAGACTGCTTTTAGGACACGTTATGGTCATAAGTTTCTTATGATGTCATTTGGATTGACTAATGTTCCAGAAACATTCATGGACTTGATGAATAAAATTTCTAAACCATTTCTTGATAATCTTGTGGTTGTGTTCTTCGATAATATCTTGGTGTATTCTAAGACTAAGGAAGAGCATATAAAACATTTAGAAATTGTGTTGGAGATTTTGATGAGAGAGAGATAGTATGCTATAATTTCCTAAATGTAAATTTTGGCTGAAAGAAATGACCTTCTTGGAACATGTAATATCTGGAAATGGCATAACAGTTGATCCACAAAAGGTAGAGGCAATGTTAAGCTGGGAAAGACCAACTAATATGACTGAGATTAGAATCTTCTTGGGGTTAGCTGGTTATTATAGAAGATTCTTTTAGAATTTTTTTTTATTATTGTAATACTGTTAAATAGATTGACTAGGAAATAGGTGAGATTTGTATGATAAGGGAAGTGTGAGAAAAAAATTTTCAATTACTAATGAAGAAATTGACTACAGCTCCACTATTGGTGTTTCTTTCTGGTGAAGAAGGATTTGTGGTGTTTAGTGATGCGTCACATCATTGGTTGTGATAAGTGTAACATAGAGAGCTGTGGCCCATACTTTGAGATAATTGAAGATTCATGATAGAAATTACCCTACTCATGACTTAGAGTTGGCTACTATAGTGTTTACTTTAAAGATTGGAGACGTCATCTGTATGGAGCCATTTGTGAAATATTCATAGGTTATAAGATTTTGACATACTTAACTACCTAGAGAGAGTTGAATTTGAGGCAAAGATGGTGGTTAGAGTTGATTAGTAACTACAATTGTACATTTCACTATCATCTAGAAAAATGCGAAGGTGATAGCTGATGCATTGAGTAGAAAGTCTACAAGAAGGTTAACTGCTATGGAGAGTCCTGATGTGAAATTGATGATAGATTTTGTAGACTGAGGTTAGGTTTGGTGCATTAAATACTCAAGTCATGCATATCAAACGATCATATTTTTGAATTATCAGTCGACTGGGTCTTTGTATTAGTTGACTGGGTCAAGTGAGAAATCTCACTTTTAGGTTGTGGGAGAATATCAGTCAACTCGGTCCTAAGCACCAGTCGATTGGGAACTCATTGTACCATTTGCCAGTCGATTGGGTGCTCAACAGTAGTCGACTGGAGACATTTTATCCCATACCCCAGTCGACTGGAGGAGTCAGTCGACTGGTTTATCCTTTAACCCAGTTTTTCATATTTTACAACCGTTTTTGACTTGGAAGTGTTTGAATAAATAGTTTTGTCAAAATTCTTTTGTAAAAAGATCTATACGACAAGCTACTTACTTGAACATAAGATATTTATAGTTTGTTTAAATACCTTAATGCCTGTTTTATATCTTCTGCCTTGTCTTGGTGTCTAATACGGTTTGAGTTCTTGCATCTTGATTCTTTGCTGAAAGCTTTTATCGTTTAAACACTAAGATAAAAATGTTAGTACAATTAGAGTAGTGTTTTGTCATTATTAAAATTAGATAAAGGTTAATAATCTCCCTCTTTTTTATGATGACAAAACTAAGGAGAGAAAACAGTTTTAAAAACTAAGTGTTGGGTTTTTAGAAAAAAATTGACGGAGTTTCCTCTGTTTTTCGAATAAAACCACCATGTAAAACAGTTCAAATACAGTATATAAACAACCCAACCAAGAAACTTAAAATATATTTATATTGCACAAGGTCTTCAGAGCAATACTCTCTCTAAATCTATGTTCTATTTTAAGTTTACATTGATATTTCTTTGTTTCTCATTTTTCTCCCCCGTTTTGACAACAACAAAAAAGGGAGTGCTAACTCAAAAAATAAGGAATATAGATACTATAGAAATTAAGATTATGCATGAACAAACTTGTATGCAAAAACTAGATATTATTCGGAGCTGGAAAGACATCTCGAGAAGAACTGGAAGTTTTCATACTAGCAGAAGTAGTTAAAGCATAATGTGGAGTAAAAAGGATTTAAACCAAGTAAACATATATCGTTAAAGTAAAGCAGGTATATGAACCATAAGCTAGACATGAAATATAGAAAAATATATATACAAATATCCATACATCATAGGTTTCTATAAGCCAAAAATCGAATATAATAGCCGAATGTATGATAGAGTAATAAATGTTTGTGCTAAGATCAGCTGATAGCTATATACAACAAAAAAGAAAAGGGATAACAACAGGTAACTCAGCGAGCGAAAGATTTAGAGCCATCCTGAATAAGATCCTGAAGCTCAGCCAAAGAGCCCTATATGTGCTCTCGATGCAGCTCGAAGTCGTCTCGAAGTGAGCGAAAGTCATGATGCATGGAACCAATAGAAGAGCTCATGCTCTGGAACCCAGACTGCATGAATAGCTGGAGTCTCAAAATAACTTGGAGTAGATCTTCATATCCAGTCAGACCAATACTAGAACCACCATGTGGTGGTGCTCGGTCATCAGTATCCATAGCAGTGATAAAGGCTGCATCACCCGAACCTTCATCGTCCTCCTCGCTGCTGTCACCCTCTCTAATCCTGATGTTCTTCCCTGCCTTAGAGTAGATCATTCCATCTCGGATCGT
This sequence comes from Bretschneidera sinensis, assembly GCA_023935145.1. Lineage (NCBI taxonomy): Eukaryota > Viridiplantae > Streptophyta > Magnoliopsida > Brassicales > Akaniaceae > Bretschneidera > Bretschneidera sinensis. Next base: position 52,217,048 of record CM043704.1, read on the forward strand.
GCACCCTATCTTCTTTAGAGAAGAGACGTTGATGATATCCTTGGGGCCGATGTCTTAAGCCTCAGAGGTGGGAAAAGGAACTCAAAAGTGCTGGAGGATAAGGGTAATGAGTATCCCGTAGGGAAGGCACTCAGAGTCACTAGCTTCACCGTTGATCATGCTGGCGAGCAGTAAGGGGTAGATATTGAAGTGGTGTCCAGTTTTGAGACACCAAATCAATACCGCGTCTATCTTTGAGAGATAGCCCCGACTACCAAGTCGTGGATGGATAGTCCAACTCACAATAAGATTAAACAACTTCGAATCGAGGGGTATGTCACTACATGTGTGAAATGTAGTGGGCCGAAAGATGTAGTTAGGGTCTCCCCTAATGATTTGACATGCCTCATCATAGTCGAAGTTTGTCGGCCATCCGTCCAGACTCCATTGGATCCTTCCCATAGGGATCTCCAGTATGCTCACCAGAAGGTCAGTGTTTACCTCAAACTCCACGCCCATCACAATGGTTCTGAACCAAATAGCCAATGGACTAGGTTTCACCAAGTTTACATAGAACTGGTGAATCAGGCGTGGGTAGTACTTTTAGTGAATCTTGACAAGTGGTGTCAAGTGCACTGCCTCAAAAGGAGGTAGTATGTAAAAGTCAGATGACAGATAGAATCAAAGTCAACAAATCTACCTGTCATGATCTTCTTGTGACGAATTACAGAATTATACCTCGCTTTGGCGGCTAGGCTCCAAAAGAGTGAGTTGTCGAGCTCTGTCATCGCCTTTTTGCTAGAGGATCCTGCCAAACCCTTTCATTTGGCATCCGGTGCCGTGGATTTGGTGGACCATGGCCTAACAGGCACGTGAGGTCCTCTAATGGTGGTTTTGATGCGTATTCTCTCAAACATTTGGAAAAAAGGTTTTTGGGGAGATTTGAGAGATTTTTGGGGAAAACATAATTTTTAACCGTGGAAAATTGAAATAAAGGTTATGAGGGATGAGATTAAGGATATTATGGAGTGTTTTTGCAAGATTTTGGAAGGAAAAGTGAGATTTTCTAGAGAGAGAAAGCTTCAGTTGGGTTAGGGCATCAGTCGACTAAGTAAACTGGCAGAGAAATACCAGTCAACTAGGTAAACTGGTAGAGAAATACCAATCGACTGGGTTATTCATACCAATCGACTGGGTACTTGGACTAGTTAACTGGGTGAAAAGGCAATGTATTACTAGTCGACTGGGGTAAACTTATCAGTCGACTGGACCCTTAAAAGAAGTCCAGCTTAGAGTCATAACACTAAATTTGTTTATCTATGCCATCTTGAGTGAGGGAAATATTAAATAAGGTTTAATACTCATTCATTATATGTCAATTATGCAAATGATGAATGATGATGCCATCAATCATACAGTTTATCATAGTCTATTAAGCCCATTAACAGTCTAATTTTACAAAAACTAGCTTCACTTAAAGGTTTTGTAACAATGTCAGTTATTTGATCTTCTAAAGGAATGAATTCTAGTCTTATATCACATTTTTTTTTAGCATGATCTCTTAAGAAATTGTGTCTAATTTCTATATGTTTAGTTCTAGAATGGTGAATAGGGTTTTTGGTTAAGTTGATGTCACTAGTATTATCGTAATAAATTAGAATAATTTCAAAGTTCATGTCATAGTCTTCTAGTTGTTGTTTCATCCATAACACTTGCGCACAACAACTTTCGGTTGCTACATATTCCGCCTCGGAGGTTGATAGTGCAACTGAGTTTTGTTTCTTGAAAAACCAGGCGATTAGCATTGGACCTAAGAATTGGCATGTTCCACTAGTGCTTTTTCTATCTAACCTACACCATGCAAAATCAGCATCTGAATATCCTACAAGCTCAAAAGATGAATCTCTAGAGTACCATTATCCTAGGTTTTGAGTCCCTTATAGATATCTAAGGATTCTTTTTACTGCAATCACATGTGATTCCTTAGGATTAGCTTGAAATCTAGCACACATGCATACACTGAACATGATATCAGGTCTACTTGCAGTTAAATAAAGTAAAGCACCTATCATGCTTCTGTAAGTTTTAGTGTCTACACACTTACCTCCTTCATCAAGGTCAAGTTTTGTAGAAGTGCTCATAGGAGTACCAAGTGACTTTGAGCTTTCCATCACGAACCTTTTTAGTAGGTCCTTGGTGTATTTTGATTGATTGATGAAGATCCCTCCTTTCAATTGTTTGATTTGAACTCCAAGGAAGTAGGTAAGCTATCATTCTTATTTCAAATTCACCTTACATGCACTTAGCAAACTCTTGACACACAGATTCATTAGTAGCACCAAATATGATATCATCAACATATATTTGGACTAGTAGTGTGTCATTTTTGTGAGTTTTTGTGAAGAGAGTTGTGACTATTTTTCCTCTTGTAAAATTATTGTTAATAAAAAATTTACTTAGTCTTTCATACCATGCTCTTGGAGCTTGCTTCAACCCATATAGAGCTTTAGAAAGCTTGTAGGCATTATTTGGAAGACTAGGATTTTCAAATCCAAGAGGTTGCTTAACATATACCTCTTCTTCTATAAAGCTATTTAAAAAGGTACTTTTTACATCCATTTGAAATAATTTAAACTTGTTAAAGCATGTAAAAGCTAATAACATTCGAATAGCTTCTAATCTTACTAGGGGAGCATAGGTCTCATCAAAGTCTATTCCTTCTTCTTGATTATATCCCTTAGCCACTAGTCTAGCCTTGTTCGTAGTCACTATTCCATTTTCATTCATTTTATTTCTAAATACCCATTTAGTTCCTATTATTGTATGATTCTTTGGTCTAGGAACTAGATTTCATACATTGTTTCTTTCAAATTATTTATTTATTCTTGCATGGCATTTATCCAATCAACATCCTTCTCGACTTCTACAAATATTTTAGGTTTTATTTGAGACAAATAGGCTACATAGTTGCAAATATTTCTAATAGAGGAATGAGTTCTTACCTCTTGTGAAGGATCGCCAATCACTTGATCGATTGGGTGATAATTTACATACCTCCAATCTTTGGGAAGACCATCCTCTTGTTGACTTGTAGATGGTTGGTCCAGTTTGAGAGCTTCTATCTCTTGATTTGTTTGAGGTGGGCTCTCCTTTGGGTCAATAATGGGAGTAGGTGTTTCTGTTCTTGGAATGAAATATCCATCATCATTGAAAGAAACTACTCCACTACTAATTGGGTTAGACTCATCAAGTGCTATATGTACAGATTCTTCTACCATTAGTGTTCGTTTATTGAAGACTCTATAAGCTTTACTAGAGGTTGAGTATCCTAAGATTATCCCCTCATCGCTCTTTGAGCCAAATTTACCCAAGTTAGTTTTATTGTTATTTAGGATAAAGCATTTACAACCAAAGGTCATATATAGGAGATTAGGCTTTCTACCTTTCCATAATTCATATGGAGTTTTGTTAAGCATAGGCCTAATTAAAATTCTATTTAAGATATAGCAAGAGGTGTTTACCGCTTCCGCCCAGAAGTATTTTGGTAAGCTATTTTCACAAAGCATTATTCTTGCAAATTCTTCCAGAATTCTATTTTTCCTCTCAACAACTCCATTTTGTTGAGGAGTCCTAAGAGCTGAAAATTTGTGATCAATTCCATTTTCATCACAAAATTTTGAAAAGCTTTGGTTTTCAAATTCTTTTCCATGATCACTTCTAATGCTTGAAATACAAATTCTTTTTTCATTTTGAACCTTTTTGCAAAAGTTTTCAAATCCTTTGTAAGCTTCATCCTTGTAAGCAATAAAGATAACAAAGGTATATCTTGAATGGTCATCAACAATAACAAGGGCATATTGATGGCCACCTAGACTAATGGTACTTATTGGACCAAACAAGTCTATATGCAAAAGTTCCAATGGTCCAGTAGTGAGACTACCTTTTTTGATTTAAAAGAAATTCTAGTTTGTTTTCCCATTTAACAAGCATCACACACTTTATCTTTTTCAAATCTAATTTTCGGAAGTCTAATGACTAATTCTTTTCTTGAAATGATTTTGAGCAAATCTATATTCACATGACCAAGCCTTTTATGTCGTAGTCATGGGTTTTCACTAAATGAGGGAAAACATTTTTCATTTTCCAAATGCAATGATTTCAAATCAACTATATAGACATTTTCATGTCTATAGCCAACAAACTTGATCTTGTTACTCTTTATGTCTATAACTAGGCAATGAGAGGTTTCAAATATGACTTTGTTGCCTTTGTCACATAATTGACTAATACTTAGTAAATTTGGCTTAAGGCCTTGCACAAATAATACATGATCAATGGTTGAGAAATTATTACCAACTTTTCCATGCCTGATGAACTTTATTTTTGTGTTGTCTCTAATGGTGACATGTCTGCTATCTCTTAGAGTTAGCTCTTTGAATACATTTCGATCAGCAGTCATGTGCTTTGAGCATCCACTATCAAGGTACCAACAATTACCTTTTTCTTTGGTGTGGAAAGATATCTACATCATATAAGGATACACAATTGCACTCTTAGGTACTCAAAATTTCTTGGGTCCTTTGGGGTTAGTCCTAGAAAATACGGTTCCTTTAGGGGCTCATGCTTTCTTAACAATGTAAAGTGTTCTATATTTATAGACATGTTGATGATGCACATTTCTAGGATAATAGTTATTAAAATTTCTAGGATTTCTTAGTTGTGCATGTCTATAGCTCATTGGATGAGTATTCCTAGGATACATGTTTCTATTGTGCATGTCATTCCTAGAAATTGTGATGGTGATTTCTAGAATATATGCTTGCATTATTGTGAACATGCATGTTATTTTTAGGATACGCATGATGGTAATTCCTAGGATATGTATGTGTAGTGTGCAAGTTTTGAGTATACATATTATCTCTAGGATTCATATAGTGGTTACGCCTAGGGTGTGTATATGTATTTCTTAAATGATTGTTCCTAGCATTTGCATTTCTTGAGTGAGTATACATATAAGCATGAGTCTTTCTAGGATGCTTAATTCTTGTATATGCATTAGAATTAGTATTTTTAGATGTACTAGCATTCATTGAAGGAGTGCTTTTAACCTTGCTAGTGGTCTTTTAAGTATAGGCTTCATTCACACATGATGCTTTCATGAATAAGGTCTCTTTTGATTTTTGCTTGCCTAATGGAGAATAACTCAACCCAAATTTTCCTCCACTTAATCTTTGGCAAGATAGCACTTCATCTAGTTTTTCTTTTCCAAGCATAAGTCTTGATATAGTGCTATTTAATTCTATTATTTTCTTCTTTAAGCTTTCATTTTCATCTTTAAGAAAATCTTGAGAAGAATTATAAAGCAAGGAAGATATTTTTTCCTTTTCTTCCTTTAAGCCTTCCATCTCTTTAGAAAGAGATGACACTTTCTTTTTGAGAATGGTGTTCCTAGAACCGAATTTCTACAATTCTTCATGCATTTCATTTATGACCTCTATTAATTTTTCACTACTACTAACAATGTTATTATTTGAAGGGGAAGAATTTGATACCTCATTTTCGTCGTCGATTGCCATAAGACATAGGTTGGCAATTTCCTCGTATCCGACCTCATTGTTCGAGGATTCTTTTTCTTCGTCATCACTCCAAGTGGTTGCAATCATAGCTTTCTTTTTAAAGCTCTTATATGGTTTATTTGTCACTGTACAGTCGGTATTGATGTGACCGGGCTTCTTGCAACCATAACACACAAGCGGTTCCCTTTTTGAAGTGGGATCCTTTGTGTATGCTTTCTTGCTCTTCTTCAAGAATATGTGAAATCACTTGGTGATTAGAGCCATCTCACCATCTTCTTCACTGCTCTCCACCTCTTCTTCCGTTTCTTCTTCTTTGTTGCTCGTAGAGGCTTTGAGAGCGATCACCTTTTTCTTCTTCTCATCATCATTGACAATGGGATTCATCTCTTCCATCTCATATGTCAATAGTGATCCGAGAAGTGTTTCGGCATCAACTTTGTTGAGATCTTTGGCCTCCATGATGGCCGTCTTCTTTGCTTTCCAAGTGGATGGCAAAGACCTTAAGATTTTCCTTGTTAGTTCAAATTCCTCAATGTTCCTACCAAGAAGCTTCAAACCGTTAACAATAGTGGTGAAACGTGAGTGCATTTAAGAAATTGTTTTGTTATTAGACATTTTGAAAGATTCATATTCGGACACTAGCATATAAATTTTTGATTTTTTTAACTTTGCTAGTTCCTTCAATGTAACTTGCAATTTATCCCAAATCTCCTTAGCCGAAACACAAGCATAAATTTTATTATATTCAAAAATATCTAAAGTACAATGTAAAATACTTGTGGCTCTACTATTTAGAGACATCATTCTACAATCCTCTTCATTGAACTCAGTTTTGAGTTTAGGCATTGTATGATTGATTTCTCTAATAATTATTTCCTTTATATGAATTTTAGGTCCTTCCTCAATGACTCTCCATAGATTGTAATCTTGTCATTCGACAAAGATTTTCATCATGTTTTTCCAATAATTATAGTTGGAGCCATTGAACAAGAGAGGCCTAGTGTAGGAATGTCCTTCAGAATAGCTATTTGATACCATCGGATCAACTCAAGGATTTTAAGCCTGAAATTGATAACGAGGCTCTGATACCAATTGTAGACTGAGGTTCCAACCCAAGAGGGGGGTGAATTGGGTTTTTTAAAAACTTTTGCTAATTACTTGCAAGTTTATAAAAACAGTTAAATGCACAAGCACACAAACAAGTAATGTACTTTAAGTAAGAGAGTTTAAGGAAGAGAAAGTGCAAACTCAGTTTATAGTGGTTTGGCAATATCGGATTCGTTCCAACCCTACGTCCACTCTCTTCAAGGAACCTCCTTGAAGTGATCCACTAAAGCTTTTAGTCGTACAACTTCACGGGTGTTGTACAAACCTTACAACCAATCCCTTCCTATCGGAAGCTATTCCCTTCCTTGCGGAAGCTTACAAAGAAGTGTTTAATTCTAAACACTCTAAGAGTTATTACAACTTTTTCCCCTTTGCAATAAATGTGAATTGCTGTAAAGTAAATGGTAGAGAGATAGCAATGAATGCTTTTACAAATGAACAATACATCTCTTTAAAAAAAAAAGTTTAAAGAATGGCTCAACAATAAATTTTTCAAAGCTTTTGAGAATTAATGAGCAAACTTATGAATTGAATGTGTAATCTGCTTGTTTTAAATGCTCATTGAAGTGGGTTTATATAGCCTTGAGTCAATATAGCTGTTAGACACTGACTTAGTAGGTTTGGTGCATTAAATGCTCAACTCTCGCGTCTTAAACAGTCATATTTTTTAATTACCAGTCGACTAGGTCTTTGTACTAGTCGACTGGGTCAAGTGAGAAATCTCACTTTTAGGATGTGGGAGAGTACTAGGCGACTGGGAACTCACAGTCCCAGTTACTAGTTGACTGGGTGCTCAACACCAGTCGACTAGGGACATTCTGTCCCATACCCCAGTCGACTGGGTTGTCCTTCAACCCAGTTTTTCATGTTTCAAAAAAATTTTTGACTTGAAAATGTTTGAATAAATAGTTTTGTCAAAATACTTTTGTAAAAAGAGCCATAAGACAAGCTACTTGCTTGAACATAAGAGATTTACAGTTTGTTTCAATACCTTAATGCCTATCTATATCTTCTGTCTTATCTTAGTGTCTAATGCAGGTTGAGTATCTTGCATCTTTATTCTTTGCTGAAAGCTTTTATCGTTTAAACACTTAGATAAAACTGTTAGTACAATTAGTGTAGTGTTTTGTCATTATTAAAATTAAATAAGGGTCAACAGATTTAAAAGAGATAAGAATGGAGTTGAATATCAGTGACAGAGGATCATGGTTAACGAATATGGTTGTATAGTCATTCATAGTAAAATGTTTTAGAGATGCAAGGTAGAGATGAAAAGAAAGAAAAGATTAAGCATTGAGTTCTTACTAGAAAGCATTTTGAGTTCAGAATTTGAAATGAGGGTGTTCAGGTATTGGAACATGGAAATTGTGTTCCCAATAATGCGAAGTTAAGAAAAGAGATAATGAGATAGGCACATGATGATATAGATTCGATGTAACCAAGTAAAAATAAGATGTATAGAGGATTGAGTCAAAATTTCTGGTGGTCAGGATTGAAGAAGGATGTAGCTGAGATTGTGAGGTTGTATGGAGCACCATTAAGCATAGTGTCAAATAGAGATGCCATATTTACATTTTGGTTTTGGAGAGGCTTTCAGAAAGCCATGGGTACACAGTTGTAATTTAATATAATTTTTCATGCTCAGACTGAAAGGATTTTAGAAGATATGTTACGGGCAAATGTGATGAATTTCTCAATAAGTTAGGATGCTTACATGCCATCGATTAAAGTTGCTTATAATAATCAGTATGAAACTAGTATTGGGATGGCACCGATTGAGACATTGTATGGCAGGAGGTGTATAACTCCTATATGTTAGGAAGAAATGGAAGAGAGAAATATATTTGGTCCATCAATTATTGAGTTAACAACTGATATGATCAAATTGGTTAGAGAGAACTGTAACGTAACACAGAGTAGACCGAGTAGCTATGCTAATAATAAAATAAGATCTCTTGAATTTCAAGTAGGTGATTGGGTGTAATTAAAAAAATCTCCATGAAAAGGTGTGTTGAGGATCAAAAAGAAAAGAAAGTTGAGTCTGAGGTAAGTAGGACCCTATGAGGTTATTGAGAAAGTTGAGCTAGTTGTGAATAACCCGGATTTGTCTCTAGAGTTGAAACAGTGACATATCGTATTCCATGTTTCACTTTGGCGAGAATGCTTACTTGATAAATCTTATAATATTTCGAGCAAAGTTATAGAAATTCAAAAAGTTTGGGCTTATATACAAGTTCCAGTGAGAATTTTTGACAAAAAGAACAAATCTTGTATAATAAAATAATTTCATTAGTTTAAGTTCTGTGGCAGAATAAGGATGTTGAAGAGATTACGTGAAAGCGTGAAACAATTAGGAAGAAATATTATTCACAATTGTTTCTTGAGTTAGGTAAGGAAATTTCGGGGACGAAATTTTTATAAGGTGGGTAGATTTGTAATACACGTATTCATAAAGTAAGGGCAAAGAAGTAATTTAATAAATAGATATAGAATCAAAATAAAATAAATGTGAAAAGTTTATTATTATTTGAATAAAACAATTCTTTAAAAAAATCGTGAACAGTATAAAGGAAAAGGAAAAAAAAAAAAGAAAACATGGCAGCAGGTGCCACCTGCTGCCAAGTTAAAATCGGAGGCTTGCATGTAAGACAAGTAGCCTTTGCGTGGCAGCATGTGTTTGGGGGGAGGGGAGATGAGTTTTTACTTTTTTCTTATAAATAGTTTAAGCTTTTTTTCTTTTATATATTCATTTCCAAATCCTGTTTGGTTTTCCTTCAATTACTCTACTTCTCTAAACACTTGGGGACCGAAAGAAATGTTGAAAGAGAAAAATTTTGAAGGGGTTTATGGGAGAATTTTATAGAGAATCAAGAGAAGCTCTAAGAAAAACAGAAGGTAATAATGTGAAGTTTATTTTTTTCAATTTTAGCATACATGAAATTTTCCGGAATTTAAAGTGGGGATTTTCAAATGGTGTAAATTAGGAAGAATTGAAGAATAAATTATAAATTTAATATAAATATTATGCCAGGTGTTGACGATCAGCAACCGGGGGAAGTTGCTGAGAGAAACGGGAAAGGTAAGGAGGTGCCACGGGTAGCTCCAAGTGCTACGTGGTGAGTTAGATTTACTTTAAGTAATCTAGATAAAAATGAAATATCTAGTGATAATATTAAAATAAATTATTAGGTTGTGCTTTGGTGGAAGATGAAAAATTGATTAATAGGCATGATAGGAATTTTGGACATGTAGAAAATTATTATGTGAGAAATAATATTTTTGGAATAATAAGCTTATTTAATAATAAAAGTGATAAGTAAAATTCTTGATGAGCTATGGTTGAAGTTTTGATACGATTTAAGAGGATATGAAATTTAATGGATCTTGACAAGCTATGATTGATGATTTGATGTGCTTTATGAGAAGAGGAATTTAGTGGATTTTTTTAAATAATAAATTGAAAATAATCAGGATAGCTAATTTAAATATTTGAATTCATGTTTGTTTTTATGTTACTATTCATATGTATATTTCATATCATTGTTCATATGTATATGCATTAAATAAAAGAACCAGGAGGGGGCCAGTCTAATTGAAAAATCGTGACAGCCAGTATATGCTGGAAATAAAAGAAAACTGTGACAGCTGGTATATGCTGAAAATAAATGAAAACTGTGACAGCCTGTATATGCTGGAAATGAAAGAACTAGGAGGGGGCCGTTATAAGATAAAAAAACATGTCGACATGTGGGAAGACGTTCCCTAATAATAATTCATGCATTGCATCTGTTTTACATGCTGATTTTGTTACTCAAGTGTTGTTGATATTATGCATTTATTTATAGATGAATAAGTATTACTGAGAGGTAGTTATGGTGAGAAAGAAACATAGAAGTATTATATGATAAGAACCATCTAAATAGTAGATTTTTTGCTGTGAACCTCATTACGAGGTAATTATGAGAAAATTGATGGTCTTAAAGTGAACCAATAAATAAGAAGAAGAGATTGATAGAGAATGAGACTTATGATAGTAGAATGCTATTATCAAGTTATGTGATATATAATTGATTAAATATTGAAAGACTATTTATACAAATTAAGTACTTCTAATAAATTTAATTCACTGAGCTTGTGAAGCTCACCCTTTATTGTACAATGATTTCAGGTAGCAGACATTTCAAATAGTTTGGTGAGTTGAGGTTCAGATAAAATCATTATCTGTAAGCCACGTATGTGTCAACATCCTCAGACTAATGAGAAAATAAAATAAAAATTTATTTGTAAATACTAATGCATTTTACGTTGTATATAATGCTTAACTCAAGATCAGAATGATGTATCTCCCCTATTGAGGGTTGAGGATTGATGTATAAAATTTTATTAGTGTTATTTTTATTGTTGCATCTATGAGTCGTGCTGAGATTTTCAAAATGTGATGACACCATCTTAGGGATGGCTAACTTGGGATGGGTCGTTACAGGTTTGGGTTTTTTGCTTGGCGGTTTGGGCTTGGGCCCATGAATAGCCGTAGTTTTGCAGTAGGGCGAAAACGCTATGTAAGGCGTCTTAAGCTGCTTATAAATACTCTCTATGTACTGAGCACACATTGTAACAAGAGATTTGTGAGATTGATAATAGTGAAACTTCTGGCAAGACTTAGCCCTATTCTAGGGTGAACCTAGGTAAATATTGTTTTGTTTTCTTTTTGTTTATAATTCGTGTAATTGGCAGGTCTTAAATCGTTCAATTGGTATCAGAGCTTTATGTTTGAGGATTAACGATCAGAGATGTCGATTGGATCACCGATTGAAATCGAGAAGTTCGGAGGGAAGAGCTTCGAGTTATGTAAACTGAAGATGGAGGATCTACTCATCGATAAGAATTTGTAATCGATCAGATGCTGGAGAATAAGATGAACATGATAGCAGCGTCCACGGTAGAGGCGGAATTGCCTGTGGTAGTTTCGACATCATCTACAGCGGCCATCATGGAGTAGGATAAGCTCAATCGGAAGGCACGAAGTCTGATTCGGTTGTGCCTAGCCTATTCTATCCTGATAAACATTTCTGGAGAGAAGACAGCGAAAGATCTTTGGAAGAAGCTGGAAAGCCTTTATAAGAGTAAATCTTTGGTAAACAAACTGCATCTGCAGAAGAAGTTGCACACCTTCGGATGGCTAAGGGGGATTCTTTCTCTGTTCATCTACATGAGTTCAAAACTTTGATAGGTTAAATATTGTCTATCACTGTTGATGTGATGGATGATGATAAGACTATTACACTGCTCTGTTCATTGCCTGATTTGTGGGATAACTTGATAGTTGCGATTGGTAGTGGTACGATTGATCTGTCCTTTGAGAATTCCATGGCAGCCCTATTGTCCGAGGAGATGAGGCGGTAGGATATAGAAAACTCGTCAAGGAGGCTTTATCTGTGAGAAGGTAAACCCATGATAAAGACTACAAGTGGTCTAGTGATAAACCCAAGTTCAGGGGACAATAAAAAAGTAGGGATAAATCTAGGTTGAAGTGTTGGAAGTGTAAGAAGCTCGGGCATCTAAAGAAGGATTGTAGAAGCAAAAGTGTGAACCATGAAAAAGCGAACAGGCGAGATATCAGCTTTTAGAAACAGAAACCAGTATGATGATGATGCTGGTGACTTAAATATGGAATCCTGTTTGGCTCAATTAGATCGAAGTGTTTGAATAATTGGCACAAGAGCATCCTTTCACATGACGCCTCACAGGGACTGGTTTCGTGAGTATGAAACCTTTGATGGGGAAACGTTTTATTAGGAGATAACTCTTTAGTGAAAATTATTGGTCAGAGAAAAGTGAAAGTGAAGATGAATGAGAAGATAATCATGACACTTTCAGATATGATGCATATTTTGTGCCTCAGCAGGAACCTGATGTCAGTCAGCAGGATGACAGATGGGGGAGTGAATTTCAGCTGTGACAAAAATTCTTGCAAGATGACCCATGGATCACTAGTAATCGCACAAGGTGTTCGGTATGGTACATTGTATAAGTTGCTGGAAAAAACAGTACAAAGTTAGTGCAGTGGAGGTTTTATCTCTAAGGAGGCGATTGATTATGAGGTGAAGTCCTCTATGTTGTGGTATCAGAGGTTTAGGCATATCGGTGAAAATAGACTATCTACTTTATCGTTGAAGCAGATGGTGAAAAGAGTCCCAGATTGCTCAATGGGATTTGGTTTCTATGAGCATTGTCTACATGGCAAGTAGAATCTTGTGAGTTTTAAGTCCATTAGCACGAGGACAAAAGATATTCTGGATTTGATACATATTGATGTGTTTGTGCCAGTTTCGGTCCAATCTCTTGGAAAATCAAGGTATTATGTCTTATTCATTGACGATTTTTCAAGATATGCATGGATTTATTTCATTAAGAGTAAAGCTGAAGCATTTGATAAGTTTCGCGAGTTTAAAGCATTGGTAGAAAATCATATGGAAAGAAAGAAAAAGGTACTAAGAACAGATAATTGAGGGGAATTTTGCTCAGAAAAGTTTTAGCAATTCTGTGTTGTAAGTGGCATTGCAAGACAGAAAACAACTCCATATACACTTCAATAGAATGGTGTGGCCAAGAGACTCAAACGGTCACTTATGGAGAAATCGAGGAGTGTATTGAGTTGTGCAGGCTTGGAGCTGGAGTTCTGGGCAGAGGCTATGGCTACGGCATGTTATTTGAAGAACATGTCACCTACATCAACTTTGCAGGATCAGACACCGTTTGAGCCACTATTCAAGAAGAAGCTGAGTTTGGCTCATGTTAGGGTGTTTGGGTGTGATACTTATATGCATGTGCCAAAAGAAAAGAGGAACAAACTTGACAGCAAATCAATGAAGTGCATTTTCATTGGTTATAAAGATGGCATCAAGGGGTACAATTTATGGAATCCAGAAAACAAGAGTACAGTTTTCAACAAAGATGTTATATTTAGAGAAACACAAAAGAATGTGGCAGCTGTCCAAGATGTACCGGAACAGCCAAAGCAGGTTCAGATTGATCTTAGCCCTGTAGATAAAAAGTTGGAGAGTATCCCACTGTCTGCATCAGATAATTCAGATGGCGAGGGTTAGTTGGGTCTGAGCACGATATTAATGTTTCTGATATAGAGGATGAGGATTCAGATACTGGCTTGGAGGTAAAGACCATGCTTGTCATAAGGATATCCACACGGATTAGGAGGCCACCTATCAGGTATTCCCTTAGTGCTTGTAGTGCATTATATACTTTAAATATTACTGGTGATGATCTTAGCACAGTGAAAAAGGCAAGGACCTTAGAGGATGCAAATCTATGGGAGGATGCTATGAAAGAGGAGATGCAGGCACTGGACAGGAATAAAACATGGAGCCTTGTGAAATTGCCTAGAGATAAGAAGATAATTGGGTGCAAATGGGTTTTCAAGAAGAAAAAAAATGCAGATAGAATGGTAGAAAAGTACAAGGCACGTCTGGTTGCAAAAGGGTACTCGTAAATAGAGAAAATTGACTATGGTGAGATATTTTCCTTAGTAGCAAAATTGACATCTATCAGATTTGTCTTATCTATGGCAGCTGCTTATGATCTAGAGGTCAAGCAATTGGATGTGAAGACAGCTTTCCTTCATAAGGACTTAAATGAAGAAATTTACATGAAACAGCCTAAAGGCTTTGTGAGCAAAGGCAACAAGGAGCTGGTTTGTAAATTAAAGAAGTCTTTGTACAAACTATAGCAGTCGCCATAGATGTGGTGCCAGAAGTTTGACACATATGCCATTCAACTTGGGTTCACTCGCAGCTATGCTGATCACTGCATCTATGTGAAAAGGTTAGGGGTTGATTTTGTCTTTTTAACCTTGTATGTTGATGATATATTGTTGATTGGAAATAACTAGAAGATGATTAGCAATGTGAAGGCATCGTTGGCAAGGAAATTTGACATGAAAGATCTAAGGCCACTAAACTTTATCTTGGGCAAGCAAATAAAGAGGTATCGTGAAAATCGAAAATTGTGGCAAAGTCAGAAGAAGTATATTGAAGAAGTGTTGAAGATATTTAACATTTCTGATAGTAAGCCGGTAGGGACTCCCATACCTTTGGGAACCAAGTTATCTCGGAATAATGTCCGAAGACGGAGGAAGAAGCTGAAGAGATGGCGCACGTACCTTATGCTAGTGCGGTTGGAAGCTTAATGTATGCTATGGTGTGTACAAGACTAGATATTGCCCAAGCAGTGGGAGTATTGAGCAGAGATATGTCTAATCCTAAGAAAGAGCATTGGACTGCATTCAAAAGAGTTATGAAATATCTTCGTGGCCGTTGATGTTGACTGGGGAGAAGACATTGATAGCAGGAGCTCTACAAGTGGATATGTGTTCAATTTGTTTGGTGGGGCGGTGAGTTGGATGAGCAAGAGGCAAAGTGTTGTTGCTCTTTCATCCACAGAAGTAAAGTATATGGCAATAACTCATGCTGGAAAGGAAGTGGTTTGGCTTCAAAGGTTGTGTGTTGAGCTTGGGTTTCAACAAGGACCAGTGAAAGTGAAATGCGATAATCAAGGTGCTATCTTCTTAGCAAAGAATCTTGCATTTCATTCATAGGCGAAGCACATTGATAACTAATATCACTTCATTCGGGAAAAGATTGAAGAAAATGTGATAATCTTGGAGAAAGTCAATATAACAGTGAACAGCGCAGATTTCTTGATTAAGGCAGTTAGTCTAGTGAAGTTTGAGTGGTGTGCTATTGAGATTGGATTAAAGAAACAAAGTTATGGAAAGTATGTCATGTCTATGAAGTATTTACCAAGTGGGAGATTGTTAGAGTTGGTGCATACTTCAACGGGTCAAGATCTGTAGAACCCCCGATGACCACAGGGTCCCACTCCTCGGTGAGTGGGCGGAGTCCCTCTCCATAGAGAGCTGGCGAGGGTTAAGGGGCAGCGCCCCCGAAACTTTTAGGCCTTGTGCATGAGTTGGATTTGGTTTTTTTTTGCTTGGCGGTTTGGGCTTGGGCCCATGGATAACCGTGGTTTTGCAGTAGGGCGAAAACCCTAATTAGAGCGTCTTAAGTTGCTTATAAATACTTTCAATGTACTGAACACACATTGTAATGAGAGATTTGTGAGGTTAATAATAGTAAAACTTTCGGCAGAACATAACCCTATTTTAGGGTGAACCTAGGTAAATCTTGTCGTGCTTTCTTTCTGTTTATAATTCGTGTAATTGGCAGGTTTCGAATTGTTCAGCAACAAAATCCTTTTCATCTATCAAATCAAACACACTCCTCGCATCCAACACAAACCCACATTTTACGTACATCTCGAGTGAAGAAGGTCTTACAATTTTGCTACCCAAAAACACCTGATTGCACTACTCGTCTGTGAACTTGCTTGCCTGCAAAGATTTTGGGGATGCGAGCACAAACATTGAGGACAAAAGAGAAGGTAAACCCAGACAACGGTACACCATCCCTGTACATTTTAGCGTATAAAAGGATGGATTGGGTAGACTGCGCGTGGAGGACATGGTTATGTACGAGGGAAGTCCAAAGGAACTGGTCCTTGCAGTTGGATATTTGGTGGAACAGCTGGCGAGCGGAGCGTAGGTTGTCACTGGGGGACTGGGTAAGACACTGGGTCAGGAGAGGTTGGTAGTAGCGTTTAGTAACGGTTTTGAGTAAGAAACTGTGGATTTGTTTCAGATGTTTCACTGTTTAACTGATGTGGAGGTAATGGGAAAAGGGAACTTGAGTTATGTTAATATGGGTGGCCGTGAAAACTTAAAGAAAGGTACTTGGTTCTCATGAATAATGACCATTTTGCAGGACTACCAATAATTTGGTTTCAATTTCTAGCATCTTATAGGTCCTACTTTAGGCATGGTAAGGATACAGATATATAGCTTATGTTTAATCACGAATGAGATGAGAACCAAAGGGTTCCATGGGACATAAAAGTACATCAGAGAAAATTAAATTGGTACCAAATGAACATATCTTAATAGACCTCGAACCACCCATTCAACCATCCAGCTGACAAGGATAAAAACCAATAATTAAGCTAAGAAAACCCATTGATATTATTGTATGGATAATCATACCGATTATACTCGAGATGTATTGAACAACAATTGCAAGCCAAGTAAAAAACACCAGTCATTAAAATGTCTGCCAACAAAAAGTCTGTCAATACTCATACTTAACCATTTGAGCCAACCCTCCCCAACGATTGTCCGAAAGATTTTATTTGCTTGTCAGAACAAAAGATATTTAGATTCAGAAACTCTTAATAAATCACCCATTCATATATCAGATAATCAATAAAAAAATGAATCAATCAACTAAGGGTCACCCCTGTTTTTAAGGCAGTAATTATGCAAAATTAAAAAAAAAATTGTTAGCATTCCTTTCAAGAGAATTCAAGGCAAGACTCTTGGTCATCATGCAATCAAGGCCTGAATATTACCAGGTAATTTTCAAAATAAGCATACTCTCCATATTTAAACTGTCACAGAATCTTTCATTAAGAAAAGAAAAAAAAAACTGTCACAGAATCATATGCTATTAACAACCATTTAAAACATATATATAATCTGGTTTCATAAATCAACCCAAATACTGATCCCTAGAATCTTAGTTCTCTCAATTTTGTACAAAAAAATATAAGAACAATTTATATACATATCAATTATCCTATTAAATCTAATAGTCATTATTATGTCAAATCAACAATATCGCTTAAGGTAAATGAAACTGCTTATCATATTGCTTAAATATTTCCAATTGTATGTTATTTTCAATAGAAAATATTTCACTTTTCTTTTTTTATTATTCTTCCTTTACTCTTTCAATTTAGGGTTCAAACAATGAAAAAGAAATGCAGAAAATGATTATTTTTTAAAATAAAAAAATTAACCAGCAAAATTACTTAAAATAAATAAACCCTTTGTTAAAAATAACCTTTAAAAAAATCCTCAAAAATAGTTGGAACCCCAAACTTAATTTCTTTTTTAAAAAAAATAAACAAGAAGTTTCTAACTAGATTTATAAATATTGTCTTAGTGTTATCATATTTCTTTTATGTGATTCATATAGGTTATTAATATTTTTTTAGTGAGAGCAAGCTTCACATGAGCTTCTTACCGTCATTAATCAAAAATTACTAATTTGTTTTCAAGATATAGTTTCTTTATTTTACTTGTTTTAATCTGGATTAGCATTTATCTATACGTTGTACATGTTTCTATTTTATAAAAAAAAAGTAGTAATTTTCTGCATCCTTTTTTATTATTAAAACTCTAAACAAAGAGAATGAACAAGTAAAAGGAAAGTGAAATATTTCAGATTAAAAAAAATATAAAATTGAAAAGATTTAAGCAATATATAATAGACAGTTTCATGTATCTTGCTAATTTTGAATAATGATAGCCATTAGATTTAATAAAATAATTGAGATGTATGTAAACTGTCCCTATGTTTTTCCATACAAATTTAAAAAACCAAAATCCCTAAAACCTAAATGATCAAAGATGGTTTTATCAAATGCAATGGTTATTAATTAAATCTAAATGCAAGATTAACACTCATTGAGTCTAATAAAGGGACAAATAGCATTATGCCTATTGAGACTTTATCAATAACTCACTTATTCATGTCAAAGATCTTTCATAATAGAATCTACGAAGTAAACTAACTGATATTCCACATGATATTTACATTTAAAATCTTAATTAATAGCATGTAATTGAGCTAATTACCAACCAAGTTAATCGAGCTCCCGGGGGGCCATAAGAACACCCTAACATTCCATTCAGTTCAATCAAAACCAGGAACAATTTCATTTGGACTTTTCTGCCTTGGGTAAAATCAAGCATTTTGATCAGACTACTCCATGTTGTCACTATCCTGCTGAAATCAGCTGAGTCAAAGAATCAAAGAGATGAAATGGCAATTCTTTATTATAAGCCCCGAGTCAAAGAATCAGAGAGATGAAATGGCAATTCTTTATTACAAGCCCATATCATGGGGATTAAGAAAGGGGCAAACAAGTTCAAATAGATATAACCTAATACAAACAAGGAGTAACATGGGAAGAGATATGATAACATGAATCCTTTTGAATAAGCACTTAACACACCATATCCACCAGCTGTTTGATTGTACTATTTTCATTGAAGAGAGAAAAATTAATTAGAAGCAAAACAAATGGATCACAAACAACAGCTAAAACCTCACAAGAAGGCAAGCAAAATCCAAAAACTATATTATATCTATACAAGCATGCACTACAAGTCACAGCTAGAAAATAACACCAGATTAACAGCTTCAGTATCCCAATTCAGGAACTATAGACACTAACAATTTCCTTTATTAAAAAAAGAGTATATCTAATATTTAGAAAGTGTAGTAAAGACTTGCCAGAAACTGTATTCGTAGAAAGCTAACCAGGAAGACATTCCTTCATTGTCACATACACGTAAATATACAGCCAAAGAACGCATTTAAGAAAAATTCAGAGAACTCTAAAGATTTTGGATATTCTTGAGCAGATCTGGAAACAATCCCAGCAATGAGCAATCACAAAAAAGAACTCCTGCAAATGCTTCTTTTAAGCCATCGAAGGGCTGTTAATGAAAACCAAACAAATTCATCTCATGATAAACTAACTCCCGTTAGAGTTGATGTATACTTCAATGGCTCCAGATCTGTAGAACCCCCGACGACTATGGATCCCGCTCCCCAATGAGTGGACAAGATCCCGCTCCCCGATGAGCGGGCGAGATCCCGCTCCCCGATGAGGGAGCAGGGGTTAGGGGCAGCGCCCTCAAAATTTTCAGGCCTTGTACATGAGTTGAGTCTGGTTTTTTGCTTCGCAGTTCAAACCCATAAATAGTCGTGGTTTTGCAACAGGACGAAAACCCTAATTAAGGCGTCTTAAGTTGCTTATAAATACTGAGATTTGTAAGGTTGATTACAATAAAACTTCTGGCAAGACATAACCTTATTCTGGGGTGAACGTGAGTAAATCGTGTTTTATTTTCTTTCTGTTTATAATTCGTGTGATTGACAGGTCTTGAATCATTACTCCCTCATTAGTTCATTTTGCTAAGAACTTTGATAGACTAGGGCTCTACGCATCCTATCTAACCATGTCTGTCAGAAGGGTCGCTCAAACTTCTTACGAAAAGAAGTCCAAATACCAAATGGTATTTTTAATTTCTATTTCATGAAAGAAAAGTACCTAACACATTCAAGATGTCATCAACAAAAGGTCAACTTAGAAAATCTCAGCACTTAATCAGTAAACTATAAACATGCTCATTCACCACAAAAGAAACCAAAACCATAAATTTTTTTTTTTTTGCTAGAACTAAGCTCAACTAAACCAAAATATAGTGAGCACGCCATATTTGCAAATTATAAGCTATAAAGATAAATTATACGATTGGGGACTGT
Organism: Bretschneidera sinensis; assembly: GCA_023935145.1. Classification (NCBI taxonomy): domain Eukaryota; kingdom Viridiplantae; phylum Streptophyta; class Magnoliopsida; order Brassicales; family Akaniaceae; genus Bretschneidera; species Bretschneidera sinensis. Next base: position 52,237,176 of record CM043704.1, read on the forward strand.
ACATGCCCAGTCTTGTAGAACAACAATGTTAAAGAAAGGGCACACAAACTAATAACTACATGAATCTACTACAGCCTTGAATCTAATATAAATTTACACTTAATGATCCTCCACAAGATGAAGCTTGCTCAGTATCTCATCTAAAGCTTGCAGTGTAACCCTGTAACGATCTTCTGATTTCCTCCCTTCCTCAACAACCTGCACAATGCATTTGTACAGATGATCATACCTGTGCACTTGATTATTAATATCGATACCACTGCAACTGTGATCAAGAATGTATGTACGCTTAACATCTTTTCTCCATCGTGAAAGAATGTATTGAGATGGGATCTCATTGACGCCATTTTGGTTAAGGATACTTAGTGCATGCCTGCATAAATAACCTCTAAAATTAAATAAACCACAAATGCAAAGGACCTCCATTTCCGTTGCATTATACAAAACCTCAAAATCCCTTGTCTCTCTCCCATTTCCCTCTACTTCAACTTGTTCCTTTACTATGTATGTTACGATTGGCCCCTCAACATTTATCTGTCTTGTGCTAAAACATGAAAACATTCCCTCCAACTCTTTTTCAAACTTCCTTATTATGTCATTTGTGTACAATTTTGAGAGCTGCAACTCATAATAACATCTAGATTTAAGCATAAAACTTGAATTTTTTGAATCCATATCCGCCAAGGCTTCAAGCTGACGATTTGTCTGTAAAGCTTGATCATACTTATCTAAAAATTCTTTCAAAGAGGTATGTTTATCCAGATAACCTTCAAAAAAGGACGCCACAACCTCATTTTGCTGGATGGGAAACATTCCAGCTAAAAATGTCTCTTTCAGATAAACTGGAACCCATCTTTTGCGATCTTCATATAATGTCTGAAGCCATTTGTTATCACTAAGTCCATGCAGATGGATCATATCTTCCCAAGCTACTTCAAATTCCTCAGGCCTAAAAGAGTAAAAAACTGCTCTATTCAATGCTGTTTTGATTGTTTCATATTTAAATAATCCTCCCAGCTTCTCAGGAACTTTCTGCATGATACGCGATAAACAAATACAATGAGAAGCTCTAGGAAAAACATCAGCAACAGTGGTTTGCAATGTTCTACATTGGTCAGTGATGATAGCTTGTGGAGGGTGTCCTAACATGCACGTAAGCCACGCCCTAAACAACCATGTATATGACTGTACATTCTCACCAGCAACCAAACCACAACCCAATAGCACAGACTGTCCATGATGATTGACTCCAACAAAAGAAACCAGTGGTACTGCATATTTGTCTGTCAAACATGTAGTGTCAATTGCAACTACATCACCGAAACAACTACAAGCAACCCTAGACCTTGCATCTGTCCAGAACAAATTCCTCATACATCCTTTCTCATTGATATCAACCACATAAAAGAAATATGGATCCATCAACTGCAAGCGAGAAAAGTAGTTTTGAATAGCTTGTGCATCTCCTTCCTTAAGCTTCAATTGATTGGAGCGCTGAACATCATTCCCAAATTCTCCATTATCAACATCTACACTTCCATTACTCTCAGCATCAACAACCACTGTTCGGAAAAGCCTAACTTTTTGTACTTCATCAAAACCATCTAGTTGCAATGTTCTTTTGGTTCCAAGACCCATGTGCTTATGGGATTTATAGAACTTTTCACTAGCTGGGCTAATCAAGTGGTTGTGCTCAAGCTCAACTTCAATAATTCTCCATCTTTTGTTTTCCATCAACCTGAACTTTATCATTGCTGGACAACCAGTTCTTGTTTCTGGTCTTGGACGGTTTGCTTCACTCTTCTTCTTAAAGCCTGCACTACTGCAGCTGAGTTTTCCTCTGTATCTTTCTTTACTCTTTCGGTACCATGTGTTGCTTACTCTAACACCAAATCCCTGTTCCTTGGCATAGCAATTGTAAAAGAAATATACATCTTCGTAAGTCTCAAACTCCATTCCAACAGCAGGAGGCTGGGGATTCTCTCCTTGAATTATGCCAGTTTGGCAAACAAATTCTGTCATTGCACAGTCTCCTTCGATTTCAAGTTCATCAGCATCATCATCAATAACTGGCTCAATGTTGAGAGAAACTTCATCCATCTATAAGAGATGTTGAAGGAAGTGCCCGTTGATAAATTGAAAAAGAATGTTCAAATTAAAGACTGTAAAAAGAGAGAAATGAAGCAAAAACTCCACAACCAAACACTTCTTTTCAACCAAGCCACATGAATTATATATTTACAAGCACTACAGGTATCACAAATAACAACAACAACAGGTCAAATTTCAGTCACCAATGCAGAAGGGATAGGCTGAATCACCATAACTCATTTTATAAATATAAAAAGAAATAACTATACACAGCAAGAAACATTTAAGGATAAATGAATGAACACAACTGCAAAATCTAAATTTTGTTCACGATAAATTGATGATAATAATAATAATCCCAGCCTTAAATTTCTCAAATTGAGTGGAATGGAAGAGTATAAGGTAAAATAAGCTATTTTCTTCTTCTTCTTCGTTTTCATATTTCTCTTATTTCCTTCCACTTTTTCATTCTCTAAGTTAAAATATAGTTGAGTTACCAATTATCCCAAAAGCTTAAGCCGATGGGAAAAGCCCAATTAATTCTTTATACTTTACCATATTGAGAAATAATTGAGTTACCAATTATCCCAAAAGCTTTGGCGGATGGGAAAGACCTAATTAATTCTTTATACTTTAATACTCTCTACCCAATACATGAGGGGGAAAGATCAACTTTTCTTTTGTTGTCATATTTCCATTTACTTTCCTCTCGCAGTTCTCTCCTACCAAAATCATAAAATCTTTATGCAATAGTAGTAGTTAACATTAACCCACATTTAGAACTAACTGAACCATTTCAGCTATTACAGAATAATTAACACTTTCTCACAAATTTCGACAAAAAATCATGAGCAGAAAAGGTGGACACCATGATCTTGATATAAGTATACCAAAACTCAAATCAATAAACCTAAAGATATTTACGCAGAGAAAAGAAAAGGCAATAAAAGTTAACTTCCTCTTTCCCAGTACCCACATTTACTAACCAGACCGTACATAAAATTCAAATGCAAGCTAAAGGATCACTATGAGGTGAAAACTTGTAGTTAAACCCACATCTACAAATAAAATTTATACCTGAAAATCGGTTAGCAAGCTGAGGTTGTTGAGTCCGGTGAAGAAAAAGCACCGATTGAAACGTCAGGTGTACGCGCACAAGAAAAATCGAGAATCGAAAACCCTAGAATGATCCTTCTCAGGAGCTAAATAGGAATGCTAATGTAAAGAGGCTAACACTCAACGAAAGCGGAGAAGAAGCAAGTTACTTCATACTGCATGAAAAATAATCAGACTACTTTGAGAGAGACGAAAAGATGGAGGTGAATCGGGAAAGTTTGCAGAAGTTGCATTTTGGGGCAAATATATGCTTTTATCACGACAAACTCCCTGTAGTTAAATAATCTCTTATTGTCGTATAATTCTGTTGTCATATTGTTTATTTTCTCACCGTTTGGTTTAAATAATAATAATTTCTGGCCTTTATGTTAATTTTTGCAAGGATTTTGAACAATCATCAAATGTTGAATTAATAATTTAAAAAAAAAGAAATTTTTAATACTGCTGACGGAATTGATTTGGAGGTAGATGATATTTTGTTGAAAAGCCATTTGCATTATGATTTTTTTTCTTAATTTTTTATGTTGAAATTGATTAACCTCAGTCTAATAATTTTGTTAATTTAAATAATTTAAAAGCATAAATATTGTCAGAATTGATTTTAAAATTAAAAACTACAAAATTTAATTTGTGATTTTGAACGTAAATCAGTTTTTTTAAATTGTTTCAACTTTTGACGCATAAAAAATGAGATGTTTATAATTTTTGCTTTTTAACAGCAGAAACTGTTTTAGAATCCTTACCAAAAAAGCACTAATTGTAAATCGAGTAACTTTGCGAAAGAGAAAAAGAATATGCTATAACGAACATACACATCACTATTGTTAATTATACAGGCTTGTCTGCAACAAGGAAGACCTTATTCAAAGATTCTTTAAATGCTTGCCAAGAAACAGTATAATGATCTTGAGATTTCATCCCTTCCTCAACAACTTGCATTGATCCTCAATACAAATGATCAAACCAATGAATTGGGTTAATAATATCGACATTGTTGGATCCAAGTTCTGGTACATACAGACACTTGAAATCCTTCCGCCATTGTGATAAAATATACTGAAACAGAATTTCCTCTATGCTAGCACACTTGAAATCCCTCCATCAATCCTTAGTGTTTTGAGCATGTCTCACGAACTCAACTAAAGGCTGAAATATGTGTGCATCAGTGTGCCTAGCGTTGCGGCCTGAAACAAGGTGTGCTACGGCCTTGAATAGGGCTGAAGTACATCCATTCTGGGCTCCACGGTCTTGGGGAGGCAGCGCCTCGACTTGCCCCTTCCTCCAGCACTCCTCCTTGCTGGCCACTTAGGCCTGGACAAGGCTGGGCCACTGCGCACACTAGTGTGCACCCCTTGCTGAACATGCTGATTTTTCTTCCTTCATTTTTCTGTTTAAATCTTAGACAAACTCCAACAAGTGCAACGAGAGAGAATATAAGAGATCATAAAGGGTACTGACCATAATATCAAGGTTAAGGTGCGGTGAGAGTGCCTGATCACTCGGAGAAAAGGTGTTATCACCAATCATGATTTTTGGTGAAGGGCAACACCTGTTATATCAAAGGGTGTTGTATCTAGTGCCAAAACTGTGACAGTGCCAAAAGAGTTGTGAGTGTTTTTGTTGTTGTTGTTTGATAAAAAAGGTGTTGTGGGAAATGTTGTGACCAATATTAGTGTTTGCTAAATGTAAAGTGTTGTGAAACTGTTGAATCATTCTATTAATTAAAGAAGTAATTGTGACATTAGGATAAAAAAGGTAAAAATTAACAATTCTTTTACCAATAAAGTCATTCATTATATATCTATTGATGTGAAGAAAAAAGAAATAAAGGGACATATATATATATATATATATATATATATATATATATATATATAGCTACTAAAATATTTATGAGTTTGGGATTAATGGAGGTTGCAATTGAAGGAGAATGTCCAACGGATATCAAATTGATCTTCAACTATATATAGCTCCTATTTAACATTATCAATTATAGCATCCACTCAAGGAACTAAATTTTATGAGAATATGTAAGAGAACTAAATTTTACATAAAACTTGGAAGAAACATAATGCAGACAAAATTAATTGCTCATGTTTATGATTGAAAATCTATTATCACTCCTTACGTTTATAACACTTAGCATAAGTTCCTAGAGAAAACAAACCACCAATTTCCAATTCACAAAAGAGGTTTAGAAATCTATAGCCAATTAAATGACAATAAATTCGTTACTAGAGAGAAAAAGACCCATAAAAATGTAAAATTTGTCCAAAAAAAAATCAAACAGCTAAAGAGTACACAGGTTATCAGAGATACTCATGATTAACAACACGAGCATTTCTTTCTTAAATGACCAACAAGAACAAAATTAACAAAAAGAAAAGCAAATCATACATATAACTATAACCAAACATATTCAATGGAACATCCTTTTTTTTTTTTTTAAAAGTAAAAAAATCTAATTAAACAAAAAAAAAACAGAGCAAGACATAATCTTAAAAAAAAGCATCGAATATCTCAAAGAGAAGAAACATACGTGAAGTGAAAATGAGACAGAGAGAGGAGGAAAGATTATGTTGCTTGTGGCCGCTCGCCGAAACAGAAAGGAGAGAAGTAATGTCACTCGTCGTCATCGAGAGTGAGAAGGAAAAAAAGCAAGTTTGCTCGTGCAGAGAGAAGGGTTGAGAAGAAGAGGAAGGTTAGTTTTCACACCAAAGTAAAAGTAAAACAAAGATTTTTTTAAATTTTATTATTCTCTTGGAATTTTGGTATTTGGTCCTTGTGTTTTGTTGTATTTGCATTATAAGAATTTGGTCCTTGAGGAGTTGGTATGAATATCATAGTTCTGTGAAGAATGTGTAGATTCAGTTAGAAACCATAGCCTCACGCGCTTGCTCCTAACGTGATTTCACACTTTACTTGGTGAGGGTAGCCATGGTTAGATAACCTCAAAATTTGGCTGAACCATTATAACAGTAATTTATTCAAAATCATAACCATAAACCTAACAATTTTTTGGTAATCATATTTTTTGTTTGGCTTGGTTATCAAAATTTTACAACTAACCACAGTTAATCAAAAAACCAAAATTTTATCAATTCAAGAAAGTTACACTAATCAAAGTATAATATAATTCAATCAATAAATATTAAAATTCTTAATATTTGATTCATGTTCAAATACTTCAAAATAAGTTACAAAGTACAAACTTTCAAATGAAAACTAAAATAACCAAAACATAAAACAACCAATCTTTTCTGCTCCAAGTTCTCTCCCTTAATCATCAATATTCAAAACTGATTATGATTTTGTGATTAAGCTATCTGGATTAGGGAGTTAGGGATTTTACTTGTAAGTTATTTTATCGTTATCTCCATGGTCTTGAAAAATAAGAGTCTAATTTATTGTTCTAATTTATAAGGATAAAATTGTAATTAAATATATATAGTATTTAATTATATACTCATCAAATATATAAGTTCGGTTAAATGGTTAACCGACATATTTAAAAATCAATAACCATGACAAAAAAATAAAAAATGCTAACCATAAACCTAACCATTTCTTTTAGTAACCATATTTTTGCTTATGTTAAGTAATAGTTCAGGTTTGGTTAGGTTTTTAGTTTATTTTTACCTAGCCATGGTGACGAGTCACCATATTTCTCGAGTCTTTAAAATTTTAGCTTAAAATGCAGTTGCTTTTTTTTAATTATCTACAGCGATTATTTAATTTACTATAAACTTTGATATGAGTAATCAAACTTAAAACCTCAAAATTTCTAGATACATTTGATCTAAACTAATAATCCTTGAATTAAAGACGGTTGATTAAAACAATTACATTTTTAATTGAGATAAGTCCTCATAATAAAATAAAATAAAACTTCTAGCTTAAAAATGCTTTATTTCTCAAGCTCTCAAATTAATTCAACCCTAAACAACTCCATTAAAGTTTCCATCTCCATTGAAATATAGGATAGCAATATTGGCACTCCAGAAATCGTTATTGACACTCGACTTATATTCTTCATTTTTGAAACTTATAATAATACCCTTAAGTAAAATTAGATACTTAATTTTATTTTTAAAATATAATTACTATCATATATTCTCTTTACAAGTTTTCATAATACAAAATCTTTTATTAATTACTCATTCATCTCTAACTCTTTACCTCTTCATTTTTGTAGCTATTTTTTTTAATTTAATTCTTTCTTCACTTTTTTCATAACAATGGATAACAATTAACGGAATATGTGTTCCACCTTGAACATTAATAATTATCAAGAATGCAGAGTTAATGACCCTTTTTAATCAATTCATTTAGAATTACTAGCTGAAAATAGTAAATTTTAATAAGATTTTCAAAAGTTAGATCATTTGTATGTAGTAGGATCATCCTTTGTCATATAGAAGTTGATTTCATATCTTTAACGAAAATTGAAGGAAAAATAGAGGAAAACAAAACAGAGAAAAGAATAAAGAAATGAAGAAAGATAATGGAGGAAGAAATTTTTTGCTATAAAGATGAAGTGGGTAAAGAGTTAGAGAAATAAAGAAAGAGTGTAATAAATGAAAGATTTTGTATCACAGAAACTTGTAAAGAGCATATAAAGTAGTAATTGTATTTCAAAAGTCAAATTGAGCATCAAACTTTACTTAAGAGTATTATTGTAAGCTTTAGAAACAAAAAAAAAAAAAAAAAAAAAACAAGAGGGGTGCCAATAACCATTTGTGGAGTGCCAATATTGTTATCCTGAAATATATTACTCTTTTGTGTTTTTTATTTTTTATTTTTACATTGACAATAAGGGAATCAAATCGATTTTTTTATCAAACTTATTCTTGAAGGAAATGAATTTTTTGCAATCCACCTTCAGTGAAGTTAAGTGCAGTTGATGATAAGATGCTAAGTCACATCATTTATGATTTAAATCAATAGTCAATTGTGTTATAAATTTATTGGGATCAAAATACCTCTATGCCATGTCAATAAATTAGAGATTTTGTGGACAAAAGCATTTTTCCTCTCCCACATGGGTATTGTTCATGATCAGGATCCATGCCCGCGCATGGTCCGCCAGCACATGTGGTGGCTCCCAACAATATTTTGCAATAGCACTTCCATGGTTCTCTTCCTCTTTCAAAATTCGGTTCAGTGAGATAGATGGTTTCTAGAAATTCTCACCGAAAAATATAATATATTGTAATACATGTGTTTTTAAAGTAAGGGTAAAGAAGTAATTCGATAGATATTACATGGAATTAAAATAATATATATATATATATGTATATGAAAGATCTACTATTAAAAAAAGGACATCTGGAAGCGTCTAAGTGTGGTTCCAAAGGAAAAAAAAAAGGGGGGGGGGGGGGGACAACACCTGGACATCTAGATGTTGTCAACACATCACGCATCTTTGCATGTTGGACAACAAAAAAATAGGAAGAATCATGGCAAGTCAGAGGCAAACAGTTTTGGATATAAAAAATGTAATTTTTTTGTTTTGTGTTCTCTCTCAAATTACTCTATTTTTTTAAACACATGGAGACTGAAAGAAATGTTGAAAGATTGAAATTTTAAAGAAGTTTATGGGAGAATTTTAAAGAGATTCGAGGGAAGCTTTAAGAAAAAAAAAGGCAATAATGCGAATTTTATTTTATTTTTAAATTATACATACATGAAATTACCCGTAACTTGATGTAGAAATTTAGAGGTATGAATTACAGAAGAATTGAAGAACAAATTAGAATTTTTAATATAAATATTATGTCCGATGTTGACGATCAACAATCGGGTGAAATTGCTGAAATGAGCAGAAAAGGCAAGGAGGTGATCCACGAGTAACTTTAAGTACTATATAGTGAGTTAGATTTACTTTTAGTAAACGAGACCAATAAAAATACGAATTTATGATATTGAAATAAATTGTTGAATTATAATGATTTAATAATGAATTTTCTATTAAGTATAATAATTGATTGATTTATTGATTAGGAATTAGAAATTATGTTGAATATTAATTATATAAGAATTTATATTTGAAAAAGTATGGATGAAAGAAAAATATGTTGAGAAGTTTTATAAAATTTCTGAAGAAAAAAAATGATTGAAAAGTTGATAAGATATATGAGGAGATAATTTAATAAATATGATACAAATAATAATTTTGAAAAAGAGCTAGATAGTTGAATTGAATGCGTTAATGTATGCTTGCTTGCATATTATTGCTCATATGCATAAAATAGAACACCAAGGAAGGCAGCTGGTCTGGCTGAAAAGACAAGGAAGGCAGCCGGTCTGGTTGAAAAGACAAAAAAGACAGCTGGTCTGGTTGAAAAGACCAAGAAAGCAGTTGGTCTGGCTGAAAAGACCAGGAAAGCAGCTGGTTTGGCTGAAAAGACCAAGAAGGTAGCTCGTCTGGCTGTAACATGTCGACATGTGAAAAGACATTCCCAGATGACAATATGAAATAATGAGATGATGTGATGAAAAAGAAAGAAAGATGATTTAAACATATGCATTTTTTCATTTAGTTATTTTATTATTATTGATTGAGATGCTAAAGTATCAGTCATGATTGTGAAATTATTGATAGACAAATGAGTCGACATATATGATGAGAAAGAAATGTGAAAGTATAATATGATAAAAATTATTTGATTGATTGATCATCATAACGAGGTAAAGAATGATGTTAAATTGATAATCTCAATATGATTAATTTAAGAAGAGATAGATAGATGATTGGAATTATGATATGAGTAGTGATAATAGAATGTTATTATTGAATTATTTGAGATAATAGATGAATGAATATTGGAAGATTATTTGAAATATTGAATTATTATATGTGAAAAAATAGATGATTAATATTGGTGAATTAAAAACGAGTGAATTATAAGATGTGACTGGAAGTATATAAATCGAGTACTTCTAGTAAATTTAATTCACTGCGCTTGTGAAGCTCACTCCTCATTGTTAAATAATTTCAGGTAGCAGGCAAAACAAATATATTGGTGAGTTGAGATTCATACTAAGTCATTATCTGTAAGGCTCATGGTCTACATCCTCAGACTAATAGAAAAAAAATTATAAATATTCATGCATAATATGTTGTATATATTTTTTCAGTTGGGATTTTAATAATGTAACTCCCCTGTTGAGGGTTGAGGATTTATGTATGTATATGTTTTCAGTCGATATAGACTTTTATATTGTTGCGTATATGTGTCATACTGAGATTTCAAAACATGACGATACCATCTCGGGTGTGGCCAACCCGGAATGGGTTGTCACACACACACACACACACACATATATATATATATATATATATATATATATATATATATATATTAGTAATTTCCAAACATTTATTCTTTATATTGTAGTTAATTTTCATTAATTTCTCATTAACATAATAGTAGTAACTTTTGTCCATTACTTAATTTTCCATTAATTTCTATTAACCTAATAGTAGCAACTTTCGTTCCATTGCAGCATATATACGTTCTTTTTCTAATTCTTTTTCATTATACTGTAATTAATTTCCATTCATTTTTTTTATTAAAGGCACCTTAAACCCAACAATAAAAAGTAGGAGCCATTGGGGGAAAACCAATCCATTTCTCTTCCCAAACTAATTCTCTATCTATCTCCTCTTTTTTTTCATTTTGTTGCTACTAAACCAAGTTATATATTGACGAATCTTAAATTGAAGACGAAAGGTACATATTTTCTCTGATTTTTTTTGGTACCTTTTTAAAAATAATATATTTTTTATTGTTTATAATTATGTTTATTCTTCATTCCTTTTTTTTATATCATATAATTTTAAAAGATAAGTTTATTGTACTCTTTTGATTGAAGGAAGTCTATGGTTTTATCCATTTCTTTTTTTCATCATGTAGCTACTAAACCAAGTTATATTATGAAGAACTTTAAATTGAAGACAAAATTAATATACTTGTAATACCCATATTCGTAAAGTAAGGGTAAATGTGTATTTTAGTAATAATAAATATGTCAAAGAGTTAAAATCCTAGAAGGCTGAATGTATGGATGGAAAAGTCAAAAGGTTGAAAAAAAAATTCAAAAAGTCAAAGGGTGAACAGTAAAATCGTGGCAGCACACCTGTTGCCACCGAGGGAATAATTTCAAATGGGTAGTTATAGTTATCTTTGCATTTTGTTGCCTAGTGTAAGTGGAGATAGCTTTTAATGATGATGTTTTTAGGTAATCATTATGCTTTGTAGGCAATTATTTCATTTTGTGGAAAATGGGGGAAAGTAAAGTAAAGAAAAAAAAAGAAAAGCAAAAGTGAATGATTATGTTGGTAAGGGAATCATGCCTTATATTCAAATTCTCCAATACATGGAGACCATAAGAGAGGGGGGGCTGCTGAAGCTCTCTTATATAAATTGTACAATAGACTCAGGCAATTACGCGAAGGAAATTTGTTCAATTCATGTAATTCATCAGTTTTCTAACTCTTCGGAGTTCAAAGAAAAAAATTGGAAGATCAAAATTTTGAAGGAATTTTCGGGAATATTTTATAGAGAATTACGAGAAGATATCAGAATAACAGAAGGTAATATTTATTTTAAAATTTTCGTATTTATGAAAGTTTCAGGAAGTTAAAGTGAGAATTTTTAAAGTGTGTGGTTTATGAAGAAATAATTAGAAATTGAATACAAATATTATGTCAGGTATGGACGGTCAACAATCAGAGGAAGTTTTAGAAAAGAACGAAAAAGGCAAGGAAGTGATCTACGGGTAGCTTAAAGTGCTACATGGTGAGTTGGATTTACTTTTAGTAGTCTAAATAAAAATCAATTATTTGGTGATATTATTATAATTAATTATTAAAGTATGCTTGGGTGATAGATGAAAAATTGATTTATGGGTATGATAGAAAATTTGGTCAGGTAGAAATATTTTTCGGTGAGAAATGATATTTTTGAAAATCATAAGTTTATTTGAGAATAAAAGCAATAAATAAATTATTGATTAGATATATTGATGTTTTAATACGAGTTATGATGAGATGAATTTTAGTAGATCTTGACAAATTTTGGTGGATGATTTGAGGTGAATTTTAGTAGATCTTGACAAATTTTGGTGAATGACTTGAGGTGAATTTTAGTAGATCTTGACAAATTTTGGTGAATGACTTGAGGTGAATTTTAGTGGATCTTGACAGACTTTAATTGATTATTTGATGTGATTTGGGAAGAGAAGAATTTAGTGGAATTTTTATATAATTTGATAAAAATCAGGATGATTAGATGTAAGAAATTTTAGAGAAACTTTGTTATATAAAATTTGTGGATAATCAGGATAGCCAAATTAAGTGGTTTCAATCTTTCTATTGTTTTTATATTACTGTTTCGTATCATTGTTCATGCGCATATGCATTTAATAATATAACCGAAAGAACTGGGAAGGCAGTCGGTCTAATGAAATAACCGTGACAGCCGGTATATGTTGGAATTAACCAGGAAGGCAGCCAGTCTGATGAGAATAAAAAAACCGGGAGGGTAGCCGGTCTAAGATAAGAACAACCTGTCGACAGGTAGGAAGACGTTCCCATCATAATCATTCATGCATTTGCATCTGTTTTAATTATTGCTACATTATTTGAAATGCTGAGATGTGATATATTATTGTGAATTTAATTATAGACGACTGAGTCTCATAGAAAGAGACAGTTATGATGAAAATACTATTGAAAAGCTGAGATGTGGTATATTGTCGTGTATGATGGCTGAGTCTCATAAAAAGAGACAGCTATGATGATGAGATTGTTGAAATACTAAGATGTGATATATTATAGTGAATTTAATTATAGAAGGTTGAGTCTCATAGAAAGAGACATTTTGGTGATAAGACTTATCTAAATGATAGACTTTATGATGTGAACCTCAGTACGAGGTAATTATGAGAAAATTGATGGTTTTAAGGTGGACTGATGATTGAGAAGAAGAGATTGATAGAGAATAAATCTTATAATATGGGAAATAATATTAGAAAGTTGTTATCAGGTTATGTGAAAAATAAAAGATTAAATATTAAATGACTATTTATGGAATTTGGAATACTTCTAGTAAATTTAATTCACTGAGCTTGTGAAGCTCACCCCTCATTGTACAATGATTTTTAGGTAGCAGGCTTGGCAAATAGTTTGGTGAGTTGAGGTTCAGAAGAAATCATTTTTTTGTAAGCCACGTACGTGTCATCATCCTCAGACTAATGAGAAAATAAAATGAAAAAAAAAATTTATTTGTAAATCTTCATGCATTTTACGTTGTATAGAATGCTTAAAGATCATATTGATGTAAAGTTCTTTTGATGATATTTATTGTTACATATATGTGTCGTGTTGGGATTCTCAAAATGTGATGATACCATTTCGGGGTGGCCAACCCGGGATGGGTCGTTACAATTTTGGTATCAAAACATTAGGTTTTATGATTCTGTAGACTGCATAAAAAGTAAGAAAGTGAAAGATTTAAAGTAAAATATAATGAACAGTCTGAGGATGACACGTGGACGCGCTAGAGCTAGAGTTAAAATAATTGATTTGAGAGGGCGTGGTAGGCCCACAATATTTTTGATAAGTCGAGGTTGAGTCTGAATCTGTGGTTCCTAGAGGGGAATGTGTTGATAATATGATTGATATTAGTAATATAATTAAGGTATGAGAGAATCTGAAGTTGAAAGAGATGAGCTAAGATAAGCTCTTACTCATGCTTTTGAGAAAATGAAGGTATTAGATGATCGAGTGGATAACTTATAGCATAGACTTGATAAGCAGACTAGAGCAATGCCTGATGTTGTTAATCCAGTAATGGTAGATACTTAAAAAATGGGAAAAGTGGATTTATGCATAAGATGCAGGGAGATATAATTAAGCTAAATGATTTGTTGTTTAAAGGATCTATGAATCCTTTTACGCTTAAGTTTCGGAGAAATATGTGGAGACATTATTCAGTATTTTATGACAGATGATTGCCTTTACTTCGTTTGAGTTAGAAAGAGACGTTTTGTGAATGATGAAATGATATTTTCTCAAGTTAAGTATAAATATTGATAGACCCTTAACCTGAAATAGGTTTAAGGAAGTTTTTCTTGATAAATATTTTCCTTATATCTCTAGAGCTCAGTAAGATAGAGATATTATTTATTTGGGGTAAATGTGTTAATTGTGGCTCGGTATGATAGCAGATTTACGGTTTTGTCAATGGTTATACCAAAAATGGTAAACCAAGAGGAGAAGAAATGTAAGAGGTTCAAAGATGAACTATGTTTTAAGGTTTCATCGAAACTATCTTACATGAGGCATATGAATTATGTTAGATTGGTGGATATATTATTTCAGATCGAGAGAAATGTGATGAAGTTTGAGGAAAAGAGAAAAAGTGATTAAAGAGACTTAGACATAAAGGTTATAGAGGTAGTGGTAGTATGAGTATACAGGGTGAGAGACCACCCCAAATGAGGCATTTCTTGTTACCGAAAATTGAAGTACAGAGTCAAAGGCAAACAGAATCTAATGCTTATATATCTTAAAATACTATTGGTGGGACCCTTAGATTTGAGAGACAGATTATGATAACTGAAAGTTATGGTAGAGGAAGTAAGTATGCCACCAAATGGAAGTGGCAATATGATGTATGATGAGGATATAAAAGTTTATTGTAATTATATTCAGATAAGATATTTATCCCAGAATTTTCAAAATTTAAGTGCTTTATGTGTGGAGAAAATGAACATGTCAATGTTGGTCGATCTTGATGTAACCCATTCTTTTGCATTAAGTATTCATATGAAGTTTATTGAAGTATATATCAGTCCTTGGATGCAAAATATTTTTTTTAAAGTTTCCCCTAGAGATAAAGTGATAATCATAAATATTTCAAAGGGTTGTGTGATTCCTATTAGTGACAGAAAATCTGAAGTTGATTTATTATCTTCGAATATAATTTATTTTAGGAAATAATGGGTTATCGATGTTTTATGTCTGGGTTGATTATTCAGAAAAAAAGGTTCAAGATATAGATGTGAGATACTTTTAACTATCTTATTTTTGCTCTGGCCAATAGAAGATGATTGAAGAAGGGTTTTAAGGAGTATTGGGCATATATCATAAATTATAAAAAGGAAAATGGGAAGTTAGAATAAATCTTAGTGATGAAAGAGTATTCTAAATTAATTTTTGATGAGTAGTTTAGGTTGCCTCCAAGTAGGGAGATTAAAGTCTCTATTGATGTGATACTAGGATTATCGCATATATTTAATAGCACCCTACATAATGATGAATTGAAAAAGATTGAACGTACCATTTTAAGAATTTGTGGATAAACAATTTATTTGACCTAATGTATTTGGAGAGTCAGGTGTTGTTAGTGAAGAAGGAAGATGGAACGATAAGGATGTGTATAGACTATAGATAGTTGAATAAGAATAAATACATTTTTTTTAGGATAAATGAATTGTTTAAGCAGTTGTAAGGAGTGAGAATGTTTTCTAAGATAAACCTGAGATCAGGTTATCACCAATGGAGGATAGAGAAGGGAGACGTGCCTAAGACTGCTTTTAGGACACGTTATGCTCATAAGCTTTCGTGATGTCATTTGGATTAATTAATGTTTCAGAAACATTATGGACTTGCTGAATAAAATATTTAAACTATTTCTTGATAATCTTATGGTTGTGTTCAGTAATGATATTCTGATATATTCTGAGAAGGAAAAACAACATATGGACCATTAGACAGTGTGCTGGAGATTCTGAGGAGATAGAAATTATAGGCAAAGTTTCTAAGTGTGAATGTTGGCTGAAGGAAATAACTTTCTTGGAACATGTAATGTCTGGAAACAGCATAGCAGATGATCTACAAAAGGTAGAGACAATGTTAAGTTGAGAGAGACCAACTAGAGTGACTGAGATTAAAATCTTCTTGGGGTTAGTTGGTTATTATAAAAGATTCTTTAAAAATTTGTCTATTTTTGAATTACCGTTGAATAGACTGTCCAATAAAGATGTGAGATTTGTATGGTGAAGGAAGTGTGAGAAAAATTTCCAAATTCCTAAAGGAGAAATTGACTACAGCTATAGTATTGGTGTTTTCTTCTAGTGATGAAGGATTTATGGTTTCTGGTGATACGTCACATCAATAATTGGGATATGTGTAGTATAGGAAAGCTGTGGCATATACTTATAGGAAATTGAAGATCCATGATAGAAATTACCATACTCATGACTTAGAGTTGACTGCTATAGTGTTGACTTTAAATAGATTGGAGTCATCATCTGTATGAAGCCACTTGTAAGATATTCATGGGTTATAAGAGTTGGGCATACTTATCCACCCAAAGAGAGTTGAATTTGAGGTAAAGATGGTGGATGGAGTTGATTAGTAACTATGATTGTACAATTCATTATCATCTAAAAAATGCGAAGATGATAGCTGACATATTGAGTAGAAAATTCTACAAGAAGGATAACTGCTATGGGGATCCTGATGTAAAATTGATGATAGATTTAAAAGAGATAAGAATGAAATTGAATATCAGTGATAAAGGACTATGGTTAACGAATATGGTTATACAATTGTCCATAGTAAAATGTCTTGGAGAGACAAGGTTAAGATGAAGAGATAGAAAAGATTCAACATTGAGTGCTTACTAGAAAGCATTTTGAGTTCAAAATCTGAAATGAAGGTAGTTTGGTGTTGGTACATGGATGGTGTTTCCAATGATTCAAAATTGAAAAATGAGATAGTGAGAAAGGTACATAATGATGTAGATTCAATGCAATCAAGTAACAATAAGAAATATAAATGATTGAGACAGAAATTCTGATGGTCAAGATTGAAGAGGGATGTAGCTGAGACTGTGAGGTTGTATGGAGTACTATTGAGCGTAGTGTCAAATAAAGATGTTAGATTTACATCTTGATATTGGGAGAGACTTCCAGAAAGCCACAGGTACATAGTAGCAATTTAATATAATCTTCATGCTTATATTGGATTTTTTTTTTTAATACTAGAAGATATGTTAAGGACAAATATGATGAATTTCTCAGTAAGTTGAGATGCTTACATTCCATTGATTGAAGTTGCTTATAATAATCAGTATCAAATTTGTATTGGGATGGCACAAATTGAGACATTGTATGATAATAGGTGTAGAACTCCTATATGTTGGGAATAAATGGGAGAGAGAATTATATCTGGTCCATCCAATATTGAGCTAACAGTTGAGAGGATCAGATTGATTAGAGAGAACCGTAAAGCAGCACAGAAAGGACCAAATAGCTATAATAAAATGAGATTTCCTAAGTTTCAAGTAGATGATTTGGGTGTATTGAAAAATATCTCAATGCAAAAGTGCATTGAGATTTAAATAGGAAAGGAAAGCTGAATCTAAGGTTTGTGGGACCCTGTGAGGTGGTTGGATTAATTGTGAGTAGCCTGGATTTGCCTCCAGAATTAAAAACATTTATATAATGTATTCTATGTTTCACTTTTAAGGAAGTGATTACATGATATTTCGCGCTAAGATATAGAAATTCAGAAAGATTGGGTGTACATCCAAGTACCAATAAGGATTTTAGAGAAAAGAACAAGTTTTGTATGATAAAGGAAATTGCATTAGTTCAAGTACTGTAGCGAAATAAAGATGTTGAAAAGATTACGCGAAAGTGTGAGACAAGTATGAAGAAGTATTATTTATATTTATTTCTAGTGTAAGGTAAAGAAATTTCGAGGATGATATTTTTGTAAGGTGGGTAGAATTGTAACACCCGTATTACATAAAGTAAGGGTAAATGTATATTTTAGTAATAATAAATATGTCAAAGAGTTAAAATCCTAGAAGGCTGAATGTGTGGATGGAAAAGTCAAAAGGTTGAAAAAAAAAATCAAAAATTCAAAGGGTGAACAGTAAAATCGTGGCAGCACACCTGCTGCCACCGAGGGAATAATTTCAAATGAGCAGTTATAGTTGTCTTTGCATTTTGTTGCCTAGTGTAAGTGGAGATAGTTTTTAATGATGATGTTTTTAGGTAATCATTATGTTTTGTAGGCAATTATTTCATTTTGTGGAAAATGGGGGAAAGTAAAGTAAAGAAAAGAAAAGAAAAGCAAAGGTGAATGATTATGTTGGTAAGGGAATCATGCCTTATATTCAAATTCTCTAATATGTGGAGACCATAAGAGAGAGGGGGCTGCTGAAGCTCTCTTATATAAATTGTACAATAGACTCAGGCAATTACGCGAAGGAAATTTGTTCAGTTCATGTAATTCATCAGTTTTCTAACTCTTGGGAGTTCAAAGAAAAAAATTGGAAGATCAAAATTTTGAAGTAATTTTCGGGAATATTTTATAGAGAATTACAAGAAGATATCAGAATAACAGAATGAAATGTTTATTTTAAAATTTTAGTATTTATGAAAGTTTCAGGAAGTTAAAGTGAGAATTTTTAAAGTGTGTGGTTTATGAAGAAATGAAGAAATAATTAGAAATTGAATACAAATATTATGTCAGGTATGGACGATCAACAATCAGAGGAAGTTTTGGAAAAGAACGAAAAAGGCAAGGAAGTAATCTACGGGTAGCTTGAAGTACTACGTGGTGAGTTGGATTTACTTTTAGTAGTCTAAATAAAAATCAATTATTTGGTGATATTATTATAATTAATTATTAAAGTATGCTTGGGTGATAGATGAAAAATTGATTTATGGGTATGATAGAAAATTTGGTCATGTAGAAATATTTTTCGGTGAGAAATGATATTTTTGAAAATCATAAGTTTATTTAAGAATAAAAGCAATAAATAAATTATTGATGAGATATATTGATGTTTTAATACGAGTTATGATGAGATGAATTTTAGTAGATGTTGACAAATTTTGGTGGATGATTTGAGGTGAATTTTAGTAGATTTTGACAAATTTTGGTGGATGACTTGAGGTGAATTTTAGTGGACTTGACAAATTTTGGTAGATGATTTGAGATGAAATTTAGTGGATCTTGACAGACTTTAATTGATTATTTGATGTGATTTGGGAAGAGAAGAATTTAGTGGAATTTTTATATAATTTGATAAAAATCAGGATGATTGGATGTAAGAAATTTTAAAGAAACTTTGTTATATAAAATTTGTGGATAATCAGGATAGCCAAATTGAGTGGTTTGAATCTTTATATTGTTTTTATATTACTGTTTCATATCATTGTTCATGCGCATATGCATTTAATAATATAACCGAAAGAATCGGAAAGGTAGCTGGTCTAATGAAATAACCGTGACGTCTGGTATATGCTGGAATGAAAAGTGTAAACCGTGACAGCCGGTATATGCTGGGATGAAAAGTGAAAACCGTGACAACCGGTATATGCTAGAATGAAAAGTGAAAACCGTGACAGCCAGTATATGCTGGGATGAAAAGTGAAAACCGTGACAGCCAATATATGCTGGAATTAACCGGGAAGGCAGCCGGTCTGATGAGAATAAAAGAACCAGGAAGGCAGCCGGTCTAAGATAATAACAACCTGTCGACAGGTGGGAAGATGTTCCCATCATAATCGTTCATGCATTTGTATCTGTTTTAATTATTTCTGCATTATTTGAAATGCTGAGATGTGATATATTATTGTGAATTTAATTATAGACGACTGAGTCTCATAGAAAGAGACAGTTATGATGAAAATACTATTGAAAAGCTGAGATGTGATATATTGTCGTGTATGATGGCTGAGTCTCATAAAAAGAGACAGATATGATGATGAGATTATTGAAATGCTGAGATG
This sequence comes from Bretschneidera sinensis, assembly GCA_023935145.1. NCBI lineage: Eukaryota > Viridiplantae > Streptophyta > Magnoliopsida > Brassicales > Akaniaceae > Bretschneidera > Bretschneidera sinensis. The sequence goes on from CM043704.1 coordinate 52,257,207, forward strand.
TGATATATTATTGTGAATTTAATTATAGAGGGTTGAGTCTCATAGAAAGAGACATTTTGGTGATAAGACTTATCTAAATGATAGACTTTATGATGTGAACCTCAGTACGAGGTAACTATGAGAAAATTGATGGTTTTAAGGTGGACTGATGATTGAGAAGAAGAGATTGATAGAGAATAAATCTTATGATATTGGAAATGATATTAAAAAGTTGTTATCAGGTTATGTGAAAAATAAAAGATTAAATATTAATGACTGTTTATGGAATTTGGAATACTTCTAGTAAATTTAATTCACTGAGCTTGTGAAGCTCACCCCTCATTGTACAATGATTTTTAGGTAACAGGCTTGGCAAATAGTTTAGTGAGTTGAGGTTCAGAAGAAATCATTTTTCTATAAGCCGTGTACGTGTCATCATCCTCAGACTAATGAGAAAATAAAATGAAAAAAAAAATTTATTTGTAAATCTTCATGCATTTTACGTTGTATAGAATGCTTAAAGATCAGATTGATGTAAAGTTCTTTTGATGATATTTATTGTTGCATATATGTGTCGTGTTGGGATTATCAAAATGTGATGATACCGTTTCGGGGTGGCCAACCCGGGATGGGTTGTTACAATACTCGCTGTGTTTTTTATTATTATTATTTTTTATACCATTTACTAATAGTACATTTGAATTGTTTACAATTATGTTTATTCTTCATTTTTTATATCATATAATTTTATAAGTTGAGTTTATTGTACTCTTTTGATTGAAGGAGTTTTATGGTTTTATTGAAGGTTTTTTCTCCCTTATATGCTCGAAAAAATGTATGAATGGTATGATTACATGATCTTTATATCGTTTGTACTAATCAATATGATCACATAATCCCCCATGCATTTAATTGAAGACCACACCTCAACTAAAAATGAAATTGTTGCAAATGGCACTACATGGAACTTTATTTCTCTTAGACTCTCGGAAGCAAGAAACTTAAGGGCACATTAGTTGTAGTCTTTCAATTCTTTTTAGCTATATAATTTTCTTCTTCAAGGTTTTGAAGACAAGGTTCTTTTTTGCATTTGCATATATTTTTTTATAACAGTTCAATTTAAATAGTATTTTAATGTTTTTTATTACAAATTTTGTCAAATGTTATAACAAATTTAATGTTAATTGAGTTATTGTGGGTTTAAGTTGTTGTTTTTTTAGAATTACTCAAGAAACACACACATGAAGAAAATTAACGGAGGATTTTAAGTTGTTAATGCAAATATATTCTCACAACTATATTCTTAACAAGCTTATAAAGGAGAAATGTTATATTTAACTTCAAATTTATATATCATGTGAGAAGCAAATAATATTTTTCAAATTAACGCATGCATAACACATGTATTTAACTAGTAGAAGATATAAAGTCAAGCTTCTTCCAACCCCATGGGCAGCACATGAGGGTGGCCAACTCGACAAAAAACGTTGAATTTAGTGTTAGATTGCAGATCTCATAAAGTTTTTACCAATGGTATTTAGATTGCATTTTTAGCACCAGTTAACCCAATATCGCAAAACATCTCCGGAGTTTAAAAAAATTAAATCAAAAACTTTATTGAATTACTTAATTACCCTTCCATTTGCTTAAGAGAATTTGAATTGTTAATGCCCCTAGTGCAAACCATCTAAATTTAAGAGTAAATGAGATAACTCTTACAAGGTTGTAAGCTAGAATCTAGTTTGATTGCCCACTTTTAATTGGATTAGTGGAGCAACTCTCTAAGAGAGTTAAGAACTTGTTGGTGGTTCTCTATAAATGTTGCTTGTTCTCTCTTACTTACATTAATTGCAAACTCTTCAATTTTCTAGAAATGGCTAAATTGACAATTTGGTCACAAAACTTTACTTTAAAGTTTAATTTGGTCACCAAACTTCTATTTGTTACAATTAGGTCATTGAACTTTGATTAATGTTTCAATTCAATCACTACTCTGACTATATAAGATGAAATTCATGTGAGCACCATGTGGATCCTATGTGACAAGTGAGAATTAGTGAGAACTTATTAGGGTTTGGGATCCATCTATTAAATCAAAAATAAGAACTCTAAATCATATATAAACTAATAATATTTGTCACTGTGTTCTCTGAGATTGATCTAGGACAACTTATTTGTGTTTGAGAAAAGACTTAATTTTTTTTATAATACTATGTAACCTTAACAAGTATAATTTTTCTTTTTATAACAAAAAACTTTCCCATTTATTTGGACTGAAATTAAAAAAAAGAGAAAAGAGGAAAATAAGTGTTGGATGTATTTGAATGAATCAAATTGATATAAGAAAACATGGATGAATAATTTTATCCCTACAATTCCTCTCAAAATCTCATTCAAATTCTTTTAAATTAAACAGTTTTTTTTATTGATTTAAATTTTAAAAAAGTTGAAATAAAAAAGATTTTATTTTATACATTTCTTTTTATTGTGATATCCATTCCATTGATGAAAATTTATGGCAACTATAGAAAATGATGAAAGGCATAATATATAGAAGTAGTAAAGTTAAGTAATAACCTATTATCTCTTTTCACTAATGTGAAGCCCTTGCAATGCATAAGTTTGTTAATTAATTTTTTAGTTATATGTGTAGAAAATTTGTTCATGATATTGTATTAACTTATACAATCTTTGTTGCTATATTAATGTAAATAGTACTCATGCTATTTTTTGTAAAGTCAATGTTGTAATTTTTTGTGTTATGGAAGTCAAAATGTGATTAAGTATTTGTATAGACTATAAGATGTATAAGAAAAAAATTATTGCATATGATAATTTAGAATCGGTTTTTGTTATAATTGATTTTTCTACACTGAATAATAAATTTTTCTAATGCATACCGTGTGTGTTTGATGTTGATGAAATAGGATTTGCATCAAAAGTTTCATAAATATTGTATTGAAATTTTATTTTAAAAAATGTGTTAAATGATAGACAAATAAGTAACTAAACAAAATCTCTTTGTTTTTGGGTTATTGATTTCATCTTTTCATAAGATGTTCATGATTTAAGTCTTTAGATTATGGTTGAGTACATATATGAATGCTATAACTTTTTTCATGTCAAATTGTTATATCCGAATTTTCAAAAGCAATTCAAGAAACAAAGAATCTAATACAATAAAAAATTATATAGGTGATTCATCGTAGCAACATCACATGTAACATGACAAATGAAGACCAAACAAATTACTATGACAACAAAAAAAAACAAAATCGAAATGTTAATTTTGTGAAGTAAGCATTGTAGAAACATATAATATCACAATTGATGAACCTATAAAACCATAACTGAAGACATTTTGTCCCCAAGCCAATTGTCATAAACTCAAGAAATTCCTGTAAAGCACTTCAAATAAAAAAGGAAATTCTAATAAGGGTGAAAGAAGTAACTATAGAAAAAAGTAACACAAAGAATGGAAATACTTATTTGGTAGGCCTATATATATATATATATATATATATATATATATATATATATATATATATAACAGTATCAAAACTAAGACAAATCGACCCATTTGATAAAATCTTTGTTATCAAAACATCGTAAAAAAATATTTCATTCGCATAAACTAGAAACATTAAAAACAAAGCACATGAAAGTCAAACGCAAAAAAAAAAAGCAGGCCAAAATGGAAAACCCAAAGATAAAAATTGTGTTAGCTTACTTAGATTTCTACCTCGTCTTTAATCTCCTCATGCACTTCTTCCTCCATGCACTTAGCTCTAGTAACTTATTGATGCTGATTTCGGAACGAGTGATCCTATGGGAGTAGCGAAGCACCTGAACACATCAGAAATACCTAATAGCCTACAAGTCACCAGAGGGGTTGTGCCATCAGGAGGACTCTTCGATGCTTAAGTCAGTATCTCGATATAAGAGAATAGGATTTACTCAACTTTAATATTGGAGGTAATTTTCATGGGGCAATTAATGTGAGTGGTCATAATATCTAAGGGTGAAAATACAATTTTGCCCATGTCACGTGTGAGTGTATGATTAACTCCTTAACCGTTCTTGTGAAATTACTCCTTGACCCTCGAAGGACGCCACGTGTCGTTGTGTCATTGGCTTAGTGAAATTTTCCTACATCATAACTGTTATATATGTGAGTAATGTCATTTAATTTATTTATGTTTAAATACTTGTGATTTTTTGCTGAGAGATACTCATGATTAATTATATTGAACCATTTTGTTTAACTTTTAATAGTAATATCTCTAATCTACTGTGTTTCTTAAACATAAATAGGATTTTAAAACTAATAAATACACATTAATATATTTAATATTAATAAACGTAACAACTCTTATTAATATAATAGACATATTAATGTAATTGGTGATCATAACTGAATTTTAAATAAATAAATTTTATAAGCATACATTTAAAGAAAATAAATAGTACATATATGTAATATAAATATAGAAAATTAGAAATATAAATAAAGAAAATAAGAATCGGAATAGGAATTAACTATCATGTACATGTGGCACAACCACAATGTACATGACTTTATTATATGTGATTTAAATAGTATTTTGTTGTTTTTTTATTACAAATTTTGTCAAATGTGATAACAAATTTAATGTGAATTGAGTTTTTGTGGGTTTCAAGTTGTTTTTTTTTTATAGAATTATTCAAGAAACACATGCATTTAAAAATTGTTAACTTGCATCATCCTAAGCATGGACCCCACCTCATCATTTCACTTCTCATGGAATAAAGTAATTAGTTTTGCTCAAGTTCCACTTGTTGGCTTTCTTTTCTCATTCCCAATAGCAACTTGACCTTTAAGGTTTGTTTGTTCCTCAAATAAACACTTTAATTAAACACTTAATCAATCATGCACACTAAATTAATTTGTTAATAAATTAACACAGGTTTGTATCTACGTCAAAATTAAACCTTAAAATAATATAAAATATCCTAACAGTTATAATAGATTTTTTTACACTAAGTAATAGATTTTTCTAATACATATTGTATGTGTTTAATGTGGATAAAATATGTTTTGCATCAAAAGTTTCATAAATATTGTATTGAAATTTCACTAAAAATGTGTTAAATGACAAACACAATAAGTAATTTTAATTTGTGGACAAAATGAAATCTCTTTGTTTTTTGGTTATTGATTTCATCTTCTAATAGGATGTTCATGATTGAAGTCTTTAATTTATGATTGAATGCATATCTGAATGTTATAATTTTTTATATCAAATTGTTAAATCCAAATTTTCAAAAGCAATTCTAGAAACAAAGAATCTAATATAATAATAAAAAATCATATAGATAACACATCGTCGCAACATCACAGGTAACATAAGAAATGAAGACCAAACAAATTAATGACCATGACAACAAAAAATAAATAACAAAGCTGAAATGTTAATTTTGTGAAGTAAGCATTATAAAAACATAAAAAGTCTCAATTGATGAACCTATAAAACCATAGCCAAATACATTTTGTCACTATGCCAATTGTCATCAACTCAAGAAATTCTTATGAAGCGTTTCAAATTAAAAAAATTCAAATATTATCAAAGAATGGCAAAACTTATTTTGTAGGTCTATATATTTAACTCGTATATATATATATAACTAAAATATTATCAAAATTAAGACAAATCGACCCATTTGATAAAAGTTATCAATTGTTATCAAAACATCATAAAAAAATGTTTCATTCCCATAAACTCGAAACATTAAAAACAAAGCACATGAGAATCAAAGTAGAAAAAATATATAAAGGCCAAAATAGAAATGGAAGACCAAGAGATAAATTTTTTTTAAGTCTACTTAGATTTTTGCATCAACTTCAATATCCTCATGTACTTAACTCCCATGGTGATAGGACATGATAGATAATGTGACATAAATAGGATTTTAAATTAATAAATTCACATTAGTATATTTAATATTAATAAACATCATAACTCCTATCAATATAATAGACATATTAATGTAATTAGTAATCATAACTGAATTTTAAATAAATTAGTTTTATAAACACACATTTAAAGAAAATAAATAGTACACATATGTAATATAAATATAGAAAATTAGAAATATAAATAAAGAAAATAAGAATATGAATAGGAATTAACTATCATGTACACGTTACACAACCACAAGGTATATAACTTTATTTTATGTGATTTAAATAATATTTTATTGTTTTTATTACAAATTTTGTCAAATGTGATAACAAATTTAATGTGGATTGAGTTATTGTGAGTTTCAAATTGTTTTTTTTAGAATTATTCAAGTAACTCGCACATAGAGAAGAGGAAATGAGGCTTTTAAGTTGTTGATGTAACTATATTCTCACAACTATATTATTAACAAACTTATGTTACATTTAACTTCAAATTATATATCTAGTGAGAAGTAAATAATACTTTTCAAACTAATAGGATTTTAATGTGATATAAATAGGACTTTAATGTTCTTTTTGGGATCTTATCTGATTTCTCCAATGTTAGCTCAATGTATCAAATCCATTCATGTGTTTTAAAATGAATCAATTATGATATGTATTTTAGAAGTGTACCGAATCCCTCTTCGAGTCAAAATTCGTTCAAAATCCATCGGTAAAACACATGCACCTCACATGTGTGTTTTTAAAAAATAAACTGACTATATTAACCTTGATAAAAGTTTTATACAACTTTCCCATCTTTTAACCTATAAGTCGGGGTTTATCGAATCAGAAAATTGTTCTTTTTTGCTTAGAATGAAGTAACCTGTTACAAAGCTTCTAAGGTACCAAAATTGCTCTAAATAAAATTACGCTATGATTTTATCTCTTAAATAATAAAACTAGCACCGGAGCTAATGATCAGTTTAACATTTGAAACTTACAGCTGATTCAATTGTCAACTAATGATCTAGAGGCAAAATCCAATTATCCTATTCCACTATGATGGCCAACATTAAGCTAATGAGTCCTTGTATTAACTAGGTGTTGTCTCTAGTGTAGGTTTCGTCGTACCTCACAGCCCCGCACTTAATACCCAAGGCCATTCATTTTGAGGAATGATGGTGCATATCAAAGTGAGTTGGCATATGAAAGGATTAATGCCTACTAGGTCTAACACAACCCTTTATGAGTAAGAAAGCACTCATAATAGGTGCACTTTTAAGTGTTAAAGTAGCAACTACTTCATTGGCGTTATGCTTTACCTGAGACGTTTTCCAAAGGGATGTGTTATCTAAGTACAAATAAGAGATGACGGGTAAATTGGATTCCTTATTTGATGTGAAAGGGGTCAAAATCCCGTATCATTGGTCTATTAGAGATTCGGGGCAAGATATTGGGGTACGAGTGAAGAAAGATTTAAGACTTCCTATATCACCTAGGTTGAAATCTAACCATCATGTTCTTAAGAATATATTTAATAATTAACAAAAATTAATCTTGGTTACATACTAGGTTACACACTAAACATATATGCAATCATTATAGAAATTATATCAATCAATTTGCATCCAATAATTATATCAATCAAACAACAAATCATCAATCATGTATAACGATAATTTAATAGTGCAAATGTATTGTTGTAAGGCATAAAAATAATATATTTCAACTAACAACCAAAGAAAACATGTTAATGCATAGAAGAATAAACATGAAAAATAAAAAAAAGGAGCAAAAATACAAAATCTAAAAAATTGGGATCAAGTTAGCCAACCAGATCCAGATAGGACCCGATAACTCAAGGACTATGGCCTGTTGGCTCCATAATGGAACCAACTTGCTCCCCTACTGCATGTTCTAAGCAGTTTCGAGTTTCAACGAAACTCTCAATTTTGTTTGATTTCTAATGCAATTTTAACAATGAAAAATCATGCAAAATCCTAATCTAAATGACATGTTATTAGTATGCAAACAACCCTAAAATATTATCTCTAAGTGATATGTGAAATTTAATCAAGCAAACAAAAGATGCAAAAAAAACTCTAATTCTATATAACATTTGATTTCCAATGCAATCCTAAGAACAAACTTTTTCAAAAATAAATCTACATGACGTATGAACCAATTTAAATTCATGGAAGATCAAAATAAACATTTGTCATGCTTGTGATTGAAATTAAATAACTAAGATACTAACTTTTTTAACAATTTAACCTCTTCATGTTTTGCGAAGGGATTAGCGATGATTCAATACTGAATTTGTTGGTGAATCTCCACGTGTGATATGGATTATTCAAAGATATTTGATTTGTTGCACGTCGATGGATGAACGCGGGTAGGATTTTAATTTAGAATAAAAAAAACTGATGCAATGAAAACTTGGGTTTTGTGTTTGAGACTTTTGAGAGTGCAGGGGTTCTTGGTGGAAGCTAGGTTTTTTTTGGGAAAAGTTTAGAGTTTTGGGGTTTAGAGTAGTAGGAATTTTGCTATAGTGTCTTTGTAGAGATTTTGGTGTGTGGCTGATCTTAGATAACTGGATTGTCTCAGATCCTTTACTTTTGTTTTTGTGTCTATAGAAGAGAGTTTATATAGAAAATTGAGAGCTAAAGTTTTGATTGAAAGACGATCAGGATGCGTCAGATTTAATCCAACGGGTAGAAAAACTAGGGTTTCATGTCACTTTTAAGGTTTCTAGAACCAAAAAATTAGATTCCAGAGTGTACTAGCCTGTAAACACGAAACTGAGTAGGTGTTACGAGTCGAACCCAAGACCCGTATGGTCAGGCCCATGGACCAATCGACGGGGTAGGTCTGATTCTCTAGTATGGTATTTTTTCTTTGTTTGGTCCGTTTTGTTTTGTTTTAATTCAGATTGATTTGGTTTGTGTTTTCTTGATCAATTCTTGCCCAAAATTAATTTTCCACCATACTTTCATGCACTTTAAATTTCTTGGGACCAAAATTTTATCATTAGGCTCCACACATGACTCATTCTAATATTTTGAATGAAATTAGATGTCTATAGTTAGATAATAAGGGAGTGTTAGCGGTGGGCGATTCTTTGATTCTTCCTAGCTAGGATAACATGTAGCTTTTTGGATTTACTTGCTTTGACAAACCAACTAATTTAACTATCAACTCACAATATATATTGAGATTACTTCAGTATTAAATGTGCTTTAGGTTCCAAATCTTACTTATTCACCCAACATATACTTATACAAGAAGTAATCGAAATTATAAAATAAAAGTTAGTCAAAATATATCACTTGTGAGCTATGGTCCACTTAACCTTGTCTTCTACGATATAACTGTAGACTTTTATTCTTACCTAGGCTAACAACCACCTTAATACTACCAATTCTCTTATTAACTCTTACCCTCCGACACTTCAGCGATTTCTTTAACTCATAACAACGTCAATAGATTCTAAGGTCTTGCTGTGTGCTTAACTAGTTGGTATCAAATCCTTAATTTAGTTCTTTGATAAATAACAACAACAACAATAATAATAAAGGAGGTGTATGATTGATCTAAATCTAAAAGTAGAAATGATTTTGCAGTTGATAGAAAGAACTTAGGACTTGAACCATTAGAGCTTAAGCTGGGAATGCTAATAGACTATTGACTAAGAAAAATGTCTTTGTGCATTTGTTAAGAAAGACTAGAAAAAAAAATCAACTATCTTGAAGATTTAGTAAAACAAAAAAAATTGGAGAATATATCAAAGGAAGGCGATCTTCAAAAATGAGAAGTAGGAAAACTATTTTAGTAAAAGAATATATCTTCTCTTTGTAAGATCTAATGTTTCTTAGTTATTAAAGTTGAGATTCGATGATATTAAAGTTTCAACCAAACTTTACTTAAAAATTTAATTTTAGTCATCAAATTTCTATTTGTTACAATCAAGGAACTTTGATTAATGTTTCAATTTAATCACTACTCTAACTATCCTTTGACAGAACTGGACAACATTTTCATGTAAGAAATAGATGGCTCTTATATAACAAGTGAGAATTGAAGCTGAATAGATGCCAAATAGGCAAACGGTATTACAGAACCCTAATCGAAATTGAAACAAGTATTGTGACCTAATTGTAACGAAATAACAAATAAAAGTTGATGACCAAATTAAATATAAATCAAAATTTGATGATCAGAGTGTATATTTGACTTTCATCCTTTACCCACTCCCATTAAAAGAAAATGACATATTCTTTACTTTTAATTACAAAAAGACATGTTATCATTTTAAGTAATCAATGATTAAGATTTATCAATAAATATTGTTTTGGACCAAAATGTATCCCTTTGCCATATCATCAAAGTGATAGAATTTTTGAAAAATTATATTTTTTAAATTTTTTTAAAAAAATCATGCATGTATTATTCATCGGACTCTTTCCTCATGGGTGTGAGAACGGGAGACTAAATAGAAGACGACACTTATTGGTATTAGAAGTAAATTTTTTTTTGATATTTGATTATCTCGATATCGTCAAAATAAGGTAAGAAAATTAATCAAAAATTATGTTCATTTACTAAATTTTTTTAATGTATATTTCAACTATTGATATTTTATGTTATTAAAAGAAAAAAAATATCATTTAATAAAAGAGTGAAAATGAAAGCTCAACCCTGTGTAGCCTAAATCTTTACCCTACCTTGGTAAATATTCATCAACCTCAAAAAAGAAACGGATTTAAATTAAATTAGTTATAAAGGAGTAAAGAACTGCTGTGTATGTTCAGTTTTGAATACTCTCCACAGGAAAAAGAATGGCTTTCATTCGGCTCTCTTATTCTCCTCCGATACTTATTCTCTCACTACACTAAATCAACCACTAGCTATGACACCCATTTTTATGCCATAACTAAAAATAGGGGTGAGCATGGGTCGGTTTAGGTTGAGTTATCCTAAAATTTTAACCTAACCCATTCATACTGGGTTGTAAAATTCTCAACCTAACCCATGAACCCATCCAACCTCAACCCAACCAAACCCATTCTAATCGGTTTGGGTCACCGGGTTGGTATATTTTTTTTACTAAATAATTAAACCATACATATTACATAACAAAAAAAATTCTATTAAATCCAAAACTAAATCCATTCATATTACAAGTAAAATATGTGTGTCTGACAGCACAAATAATATTTGATGACATGGAAAATAGAAAAATTATCTTATGGACTACAATGATTGCAGGCTATGCTAGATTTGGTTTTTTGGATACTGCTAAGAAGTTTTTTTATAACATGCAAGAGAATGATGTTGTGCCATGAAATGCCATAATTGGAGGCTATGTTGAAGTCAAAGTCAAACATGGTAAGAATGTTTTGGCATTGTTTCATGAAATGCAAACGAGTAATATGGAGCCTGATGAAGTGACCATGGTCAATTGCTTATCTGCATGTTCACAACTTGGAGCCCTTGATGTTAGAATATGGATTCATTGTTATATTGAAAAACACAGTCTTCATCTGAATGTTGAGCTAGGAACTACTTTAGTTGACATGAATTTAACTTACTTTAGAAGACTGTTCAATTACGAAGGAAATCTGGATTTCTGGACAGTTGCTAATAATATATTTTAGTAACTCAACATTTGTTGGCCATGCTAGTGCTTTCTCATTAATCAATCTAATTTTTGGACTATGTTTTAATGCACTTGGAAGCGACATGGGGACTCTTAAAAGGTTACAGAGAGGCAAATTGAATGGTTCAATAATGTTTGGATGAAAGGCTTCCAGCAAGTTGGTATTACTAAGCTTTATCATACATTCAGCATTTCTTCCATCAACATTATGATACATCTTTTTTGGAATATAAGTTTATCTGCATATATTGATCTCGACTGAAATCTTGTAGGTTAGTATTAATTTCTATATTTATTTTATAGTTACAACGGTACAAAAAATCAAAATTTGTGCATCAATTTATTCTGATTAAAGTTATGCTTAAGAATAATTATGAAAATTATTTCATAACTCGAAATCAGAATTTGTTTCTAGTGTAAATATTTGAAACTAAAATCTGGATAATTGGAAAATATGAGACTTATTTAGACATTGAAGTATTTGCTAAATATAATTTTATACATCAGTAGTAATTAGAATAACATTTTATGATTATATATTTTACAAATATAGTAGAATTATTTATACACTATTTTATATTCAATAAATATAAAATATATAATTATATATTTGGTCGGGTTACCGGCTTAGATCGGATTAAAAATTTTGAACCTATAACCTAATCTAACCTATCGAATTCAAAATATTTTCAACTTAACCCAATCTAATCTTTAAAAAAAACAGATCAACTTATTATATTAGTTTAGGTCGGGTTCAAGGATCAACCTTTTCTATGCTCACCCGACCGGCTAAAAGGAGAAACGAGAATGAAAATCCTTCCTAATGCTAAAGAGAACAAAAGTGAAAGCCAAAGAGAAAGCAAGGACTCGGCCTCTTTCAACCCCTTTGTCTTCGTTATTGACAATCCCTCCAGCCGAAGCGCCATTTAGCTTCCTGAAAGTCCGGCAGAGGACGGGAATGTTGGTCAAATGCTTTATGTAAGTCAATTGATTTGAATCAGTTTCGCTTTTCTTCTTGTTTTTCTTTAAGCTTTATTGAATTTTTAATTCTTCAAGTATTTAGGTTACTTTTCTACTTAATTTTATGTATACTACTTTCACCCACCGATTTGTAAAGTAAAGTAAGCTTTATTACTATCGACTTTTTTCATGGTATACAGCTTACAGAACCACCATTACGAAAACTACATCGTTTTTAAAAAAGCTAAAATCACAAAACCAATCTAGTAATGTACGTTTACCTTATTTTGTGAAAATAAAAATCAAAGTTTTAGTATTGTTATTTAAGAAAAATAACATGGAAACTCACATCCTCCTGCAAAGAAGCAGGAAACAACATTATTTTAGGATTATTTGATATATCCATTTGAGTTCTAATAAAAAGAAATATAATACAAAAGCACAAAAATGGTTAATGGTGAAACTCTCAATCGTGAAATAATATTCAATAAATTCATTTTTTTGGATTATATAATTTAAGTTAGCTTACTACGTTGTATATGTTTGTAATTTGGATGTTTGCTTTTCATTGGTTCATTGTGTAATTGTTACTAACTCTTTCGCCCTTAAGATGCTTTGGTATTTAGATAACAAGAATTCCATGGTCACTGGGTTAATTGATTTCATTGGATATAAGTAAATTAGTTGTCTCATATACATAATTGGATAATAAAGATTATTGCAATTGGATATTATTTTTTAATTTTTTTATTATGTAATTTGATTTGTTTTAATGAAAAACGATTATATGATTTAAATCTAAAAGTATTCTAATTAACACCTATGTTATTGTATGAGGTTTTTTTTTTTAATCAAATAAGCTAAAAAAGAGAATAAAGAATAAAATTATTGTAAGAAAAATGGCATGGATACTCAACACCAACAATCAACAACATTATTTTATGATTTTATAATATATCCAATTGGGTTCCACTCAAAAGAAATCTAAAGAAAAGCACATGAATGATCAATGATAATTTTATGTGGTGTGGCTTTTCTCAAGTTATAGAGGAGGGTATGGTTGTTCATTTTTTTCGAACTCTGTGGTCAAATATGTAAATTAAACGTTTGAGATGGAGGGGTTCCTGAAGGATGATTGTGGTTGAATTTTTGGAACCGCACACTTAAATTTAATCTTATGCAGTTTCAAATAAGTTATTGTTTAAGTGGGTTTTGTTTTTATTTGTAGAAAATAAAAAATAATTTATTGTTTTTTTTTTAATTTTTTTTTTGGGGGATTTAACAAACAATTTTTGCCAATGAGGCCTTGGCTCAATGGTTAAGGTTGAGGCCCTAGATCCTAAAGGTCACAGGTTCGAGTGGTGTGTACGTGTGTTTTATCAATAATTTTTTTTTGGTGTGGGGGGGGGGAGGTACATAGCTTGGATGCGTGGAGAACTTTCTGCAAAATTGGAAAAAAAATAGATTCAACTTTTTCTTGGTGGATTTTTATTGTTGTTTAGCCGAATTTGAACAGTCCATGTTCTAAATGATGTGATTATTGGATTGAAATCCCTAAAATTTGAGTTGAATTGTGGCTAAGTTTGGGGTGGAGAATAATGGGTCAATTTCTAGGGAGCCAGGGTGCTTATAGTGTGGTGGTTTGGAAGTGGATTAGAAAGGGTTTGTGTGACTTTCTTCCTTTTGTCTTCATTGAGTGTGGTAATGACAATGTCATTTGGTTTTGACATGATGTTTAGCACGGCAGTTTTCCGTTGAAAGAGCAACTTCTAGTTTTTTTTATCTTTCCCGTGATAAAGAGGTTTGTGTGAGTCTTTATAATGAGGAGATTGTGTGGGACATTGCTTTGAGTTGGAATGCTCAAGATTGGGAAGTGGCAAGGGTGGATAGCTTTCTTGAAAATATTTACATGGCGAAAGTCAACTTGTTTGTTGAAGATAAGGTCTAATGGAGGTTGAGTTCGAGTATAAGTTTGAGGTAACGTCTTATTACAAGTCTCTTCTCTTGAATGAGAGCTCGGAAGGCTTTGTTACTTTTCCTTAGAAAGCGATTTGAAAAAATTTTGCTCTCTTGAAGGTTGCTTTTTTTTGTTTGGGAACCATGTTGGGGTGGTATTCTTAGGGTTGACAATCTTCAAAAGAGAGGGAAAGTCTTGGTTAATAGATGCTAGTGTTGTAAAGTGGAGGCCGAATCCGTCTACCATCTTCTCTTGGGGTGTTCTTTCACTAGACAATTATGGGAAATGACTCTTAGCATTGTGGGACTCCAATGGGTGGTTTTCGGCTCTATCCATGATGAATTGTGGGCATTGAGCGGCTTGGAGAGGATCAAAGCATTTAAGGAGGCCTTTTGCTTGATTCCTCTCGCTATTTTTTGGACTGTTTGGCATGAAAGGAATAGGAGGGGTTCTCTCCAAAGGGTGGTTGCACTCTTTCGGGTTTGGTAGAAGAAATTTTTTCGTAAATGATGAAGACTTCATAGTTTTCTTTGAGCTACTATCTTGTGTATATTTTTTGTGTCATTGGTTGGCATCCCCTTGGTGGCTTTGATATATAATCCTCTTTTTTACCGATAAAAAAAGAAGAAGAAAACTTTAGCTGAATTAGTGTTGAAAGCGGCTCAAGTTTTTCATCTGTTTGTTTTTCTTCAAAGATAAGAAATCATTTCTCTGAAGAGTTTGCTCAACTTCCTAAATTTGGCTGATATACATGTTGATGCAGAGCAGAATAGAAAAATGAACAAACCTTTATTCTTCCAAGTTTCAATGATGGAATGTAAAACTTAAGCTTCGTTTTCTGAACTTGTTATGATATGTAGTGGATATTTGTTGTTGTCTTGCTTATGTTGATGTAGAATTCGTGAATCAATTCACTTCGCCTTTTTTTAATCTTTTATTTTCATGATGAGTCATTTATAGGGTTGATAACTTTCATGGAAACAATCAATGTTGTGACAGGAACCATGTGGTTCCTTCATCAATCAACTTCCTGTAAATTTCTTATTTGCTTGTTCACTATAGTGTTTTTCAAATATTTTGATGAAACCTACTTGGTTCGTTATTCATACAGAACTAGCAGGTGTGAAGTTTCATCTCATGAAATGTTTTCTGCCTCCTTTTTTTAGTTAAATATAATTTGGTAATTTGCCCCAGTGTGTGACTGCCATAATAAAGTTTGGCTTAGGGATTTCAAATTGAGCGCAGGGAGGAATTTGGGTTAAGGTGAACATCGTGTATCATTTTGGTGTTTTTTTCTCTTATTCTTTCTGATTTTTCAAGTGTAAATATTTCTATCAATGTGTCTCCTAGAATTTGACTTAATACCATAGAGACCACGCCTTGCTGTAAGTATAACATGCATGTTTTCTGATTCTAGAGGATAGAAGACAAGGGAAAAGAATATGGCTCTTATATCAAATCTGGGAAGTTTAGATGGTTTGTGAGAGAAACTGGTAACCTCTCTTTTTTTCCTTGCTGCAATATTAGTTCCTTTTCTTCTCTGTGAAAGTTTTAATAATTAATTTTTGGACTTGCAGGATCGCCTGAGAGCCGATGTGGAACCATAGTCTTCCTTCATGGAGCTCCAACTCAGTCTTTTAGTTATTGAGTTGTTATGTCTCAGGTAGTCTATTGGTTTCTTTTTGGTCAATATTGGTTTTTGTTTGAATCTTATAATATACCCTAGTTATAAAGAACATTTCCTACTCTACATTGCTTTACCTGTCATACATGATACATGTATGGTTCCTAAAGAACCATGCTTTTTTTCTTTTTACACCTTTCGATACGTTTGTTAAAGAAAAGATTGTTGAAGTTTGATAGTCCCATGGTCATAACATGTGGTGTTTATAAAATAAATAATAAAATTAAATAAAATTAACAAATATTCAGAGGTAGTTTGCATTGTCAGTAGACTCATAAGGACTTTATGTAATTGTTATCCTTTGGTTTTATTTTGTTTATTCTTGTTCAATATTAACAACCAAAGTAGTTACAGGTAAGCAACAAGACCAAGTTCACAAAAATTGACATTTTTTTTCCTGCTTTCTTTGTGCAAAGGAATGATAAAGCACTTAAGTGGCTAATCAAAAGTTATTCATGATGAGTAGTTGACACACTAAAACCTAATAAATGGGATTCATGGTGTCTTGGTGAGGACTGACCGAGGAAAAGGGCCTTTGACAATAATCATGATCCATGCTGAATAATTCCATAAGCACTGTTTTTATTAATATGCTTTAGCTGTCCTTCACAAAAACTGAATCTACATTTGTTCATTATATTCAATTTCTTTATCTCTTCTGCGTAGATGTAAGATGCTGGATTTCACTGCTTCGCACCTAATTGGATAGGATTTGGTTTCAGTGACAAACCACAGCCAGGATATGGTTTTAACTACACTGATATTTAATATTAAGTTGATAATTTTATTTATTATATTATCACAACATTTTTCTTTTTATGTATGGCTCATGTTCTGAAATTTTAGATCTCAACTACTACAGAGAATGAGTTTCATGAGGAATTTGATAAACTACTTGAAGTCCTGGGTCTTTCTTGTTGTTCAGGTTTGAATAAATATGTTAAAGACAAAGAAGAAATAGCTAGACCCAATAAGTACTATTGCTCCAAACCTACATATCTAACGTTTTTTTCTGCCATTCTCCCTTAAGGGGTTTCTTGTAGGTTCATACGGATTGACCTGGGCCTTGAAAAACCCAAGCAAGATATTGAAACTTTCAATTCTGAATAGTCCATTAACAGTTTCATCTCCTGTTCCTGGACTATTTCAAAATCTATGGTTTAATTCTTATTTTCCTCTTAATGAAATGCTGCTTATGATTTATCATATAATGCAAAATAGTTAAACTGCGCATAAGGTTTTTTTAATCATATCTTCTACCTATAATTTTCATATAAGTGTGTCCATCTTATTTCCGCCCTTTCACATTTAATTTTTTTTGTTGTTGTGCCTTTATAGCACCTTGTTACTTTAGTCATTAGTGAATATGAGTACTTTTTTCTGAGAAGTATATGAATATATATTTTAAAATTGAATGCTTTTAATCTTATTGGTTGATTATAATAACAGTATTTAGTTTCTAAATGTTTTTTCTCTGCCTTATCATTTTCTCATTCAAACCATGGGGAAGCTAGTCAAAACTCTTAATTTTTTGAAACATCATCAGAAGTTTCATCTAAGATTGTAATGAACACTTAGATTAAGATATCAATTTTAATTTCACTTTGACCTTGTTGAATCATTATCATTTCTTATTCGCGTCTAAGTTTCCTATTAACTTTTTTTTTTTTTCATTTTCATCCTTCGCCTGTTCCAGAATCCCTCTTTTTGATGAATTTACTTGCCAGAATGCTGTTATTGCTGAGCGCTTTATTGAAGCAGGTAGCACGTTTGTATCCACAGTCTATCTAGAATTTGAGAAAGTTCCCACTTTTAGTCAATCTCTTGTATTAACCAGTAAAATCTTATTGCCCATCTATAGTTTAGCATTTTTTAACTAATTTATGATCTGAAAGTAGCATAATTATAGTTGCTGCTCCAGTACTTGATTTTTTTTATGGCAATTAGAGGAATACATATTCACCATCATTGCTTAACGGATTTTAAACTGGTTCACTTTGTTATTTGCCTAGATCCATGAGATTAAGCTATTTAAATTATGGTGTAGCAGAACTTTTGTGTGCAGTTGTTTTACAAAAGAATCTACCATTTTTGCAGTTATGTCCTGAAGCTTGAGAAAGCTGATGTATACCGGTTACCATATTTGGCGAGGAGTGGACCTGGATTTGGTGTGTGATTCATTTTCACTTTTTGATTTCTACCTACAGAGTATTATTTTTCTCAATAAGATTTACTGGTAGAGGGTAATGAAAAAGAAAAATGAAATTTTGTGGTATTTTTAATATTTGCGATAGATAATGTTTAGCATTTAGTAGGTCATTTCTCCTTCTTCATCATCAAATAGGGTCTATTTTCTTTGGTAGTGGTTATTCAGTGGTTGTGTACTGGTCCTTGTTTAACCATGATTGGTTAAGCTAAACTTTTTATAGGATTGTAAATTACCTTGAGGAGCTCGAAATTGACATGAGATCGGCTCTTCTTTTGACTCGTTCAAAGTTCAAACTCAATGATATAGTAAATGAGAAAACGAAAGCACAAATTTTGGCTTGTAAAATTTTTGAGCTGGCCTTGAACATAATGTGGCTTAGATCGGTCAAGCTTGATCTGTTTTAGGCTCATTATGTTTTAAAGAGAAGCAGACTTGACTATATATACATAAATACATACATTTATACAAATCTAGTTTTATTTTCAGTTGTTTACTATCATTAAGATAATGTTAAACAATAGAGAACGAGCACCATATTAATAAGTCTCTACTTTTGTTCTTATGTATGCTAGAACATCTTGTAGTTTACATTTTCTGCGAATATTCAACAGATCCTCAAATTTTATCCATTAGCTTTTCTTGATCTTGACATGTATTTGCTTTTCAATCTTTTTGAGGTCTTTGTTTGGTGAACATAAATTTGATTGGTTGCATCTATGCTCTCATGTATCATGAATTTTGTTTTTCTTTATTAATTCTAATAAATATATTGTTATATCTAAGTGTAGTGAGATAAAGGCTTGTCTAGATAACACTAAAGTAACATGTAATGAAATAATTTATAAGGCTTAATTAGATGATTTCACCTGAGCAGATTTAGTTTTAAATCTTGAGAAATATTTTGTGATAACAAGTGAGCTGAGTGCCTGCGCCTAACTCAAACACTAGATGCGGCTCGCGAGCCACACCTGAGTAGACATTTTATAACTGGATCATAGGTCGAGTTAGCTCGAGCAGGTACCTAAATATTTCAAGCCGAGCTTTAGTAATTCTTTACCTGGCTCAACTCAGCTTGTATACAGCCTTAGTTTTCTACAGGAACTCTTAAATATGATTTTTCAGCTATCAATAATATTTTAGATAATTCATGCATCATAAAAGATAGATGTTGATTACAAATCTGGTAGATATATGGAGCTTTCTGAGGTGAATAGTGGGCCCTCTAGATATGTGTCCATCCCTGGGAGGCATCGGATGGTGAGAGTGTGGAGTTTCTTGTTGGAATTGGGTTTTGTTGGATTTTCTTTGGTTCCATATGCGGATCCAGAATGTTGTGCCTCTTATTCGGAAGGATTTCGCGAGTGTGTCGTCACGAGAAGGGTAGGGAGTGGTTCGGAGTTGGGTTTGAAATCAGGCTCCCTGGTTCAATTGGGTCTAGGGTGTAAGGTTAAAGATGGTGCTTTTCCTCCCAGGCGATCTTTGATAATTCATTTATCGTGAAAGATGGGTGTAATAACAAATCTGGTAGATATATGGAGCTTTCTGAGGTGAATGGTTGGCGGGTTTGGTCCCAACGAAATGGATTCTAAAATCCCAACCCAAAACATAAGAGAAAGGGGCTGGCGTAGTTTATATGGGAGCTTTAACTAATTCTAATGTGCCGGGCAGTTCAGGCCTAACCCATATGATGTGGGGACTGTAAGGGTCTTCCCAACCTGGGCCCGTTAGCAGCCTGACCCTAGTCGGTGGTTTCTAAAGACACAGGCAATCTCTACGATGGCTCCGAGCTGGTGCAGCTGGCTTGGACTGATGCAGAGATTGGCGGAATTGTGCCTGCGGTGCCGGAACCTTAGGTAATTGCTAGAGGTGAGGGTTTTGTCATGTTGAGGTCTGTTGGTTTGAGGTCGCCTAGGCCACCTGGATCTTCTGCTCTTGGGAGGGTTCTTTACTTGGTCTAATTCTTTCTCTAGAATAGATAGTTTCCTTGTCTATGGTGATTAGGAAGAGCTTTTCCCCAAGTTATGCAAAAGCTTTTGCCTTGGCCAATGTCAGACCATCATCCTATCGCTCTTGAGATTAAAGGCTTGCACTGGGGTCCAACTCTGTTCAGCTTTGAAATATGTGGTTTAAAGTAGAAGGATTCTTGGAGCTTACTAAAAATTGCTGGAATGGGCGCAATGTGTCGGGGTTTGCTAGTTTTGTGGTGACTAGGAAGCTTAAGTCCCTCAAAGAAAATGTGAAAAGTTGGAAAAAGGAGAGTTTTGGGGATGTCAATAACTGGCAGAATGATTTGTCAAGAAAGATCCATGCTTTGGATGAAAAAGAGGTGAGTGACGGTCTTTCTAGCAAGGAATCTAGTAGGATATTGGTCTTTAAAAAAAATCTTGCGAAACTCATCAATATAGAGGAAGTTTCTTGGAGGTGAAAGTCTAGAACCCTTTGACTTTGGGAGGGGAATAGCAATACCAAGTTCTTTCATAGAATGGCCAATATGCATAGGAGACATAACTTTATTGGTAAGATTGAAGTTGATGGGGTGATATTCGATGAGAAAGACAATGTGAAGAGGAAGTTATTTGGGGTTACTTGGACTTTTATATTGAACCGTGTGACTGGAGGCCATCTCTTGATGGGTTGATTTTTGATTGTAGTGATGGGGTCACGGCTAGATGGCATGAAAATCCCTTTGAAGAGGAGGAGATCCTTTGTGCTCTTGAGAGGTGACCAGCCTTAAGATCATCCTTAGCAAGAGTTCCTCCATTCCTTTTGTTGAGAATGTTGATGGGAATTTTTTGGCTAGTTTTTTTGATTATTTCGTGGAAAAGCTGCCTATGAAATACTTGGGGTCTTCCTTTAGGGGCTAAATTTAAAGATAAAATCATTTTGGATCCTATTGAGAGGTTTTAGAGGAAGCTAGTCGGGTGGAAAAAGCATTACCTTTCTAAGGGGGGGATTTTCCTGCCTACTATATGTTTCTTTTTCTGATTCCTTATGGGGTGGCAAAGCATCTTGAAAGTATTTGAAGTAGATTTCTTTAGGGTAACATAGGGAAGGAATATAAGTATCACTTGGTTAAATAGGGTATCACGAAACAGCCAATTGGTAGAGGCGATTTGGGGTTGAAATCACTTTCTTTGTTCAATAAAACGTTACTTGAGAAATAGTTATGGAGATTCTCAAAAGGAGCATCTTTGGACGGGAGTTGTTTGTGCCAAATTCGGGAAGGACTACAATGGTTTGGTTTTTAATGAAATGAGGGGAACTTATGGAGTTGGGGTTTGGAAGTGGATTAGGAAGGAGTGGATGATTTTCTTCTAAAGGTGAGCTTTGAGGTGGGGAATGGTAACTCGATTAGTTTTTGGAATGATGTGTGGTGTGGGGACTCGACCTTGGAAGACTCCTTTCTGTATGCTTATGCTCTAGCAAGTGTGTGCTTATGCTCTAGCAAGGGATAAAAAAGCCTTGGTTTGTTATTGTGCATCTTGGTCCAATGAAGCTCACCGTAGTTCGTTTCCTAGTAGTACTCATGATCGTCACTTTGAGTCATTTGCTTTAGTTCATACAGATATTTGGGGTCCATCTCGAACTGCTACTTTGAGTAGTTTTCGTTATTTTGTTGTTTTTATTGATGATTATTTCCGAATGGCTTGGTTGTTTTTAATGAAAGAGAGGTCTGAATTGCCTAGAATTGTTCTTCAATTTTATAATAAAATTCTTGTTCAATTTAATAAGGGTATTAAGAATTTTCGATTTGATAATCCCTTAGAGTATACCCAGACCATTATGAATTCATTTTGCATTGATAGAGGCATTATTCATCAGACCAGTTGTTCTCACACTTCCTAGCAAAATGGTGTGGCTGAGCGGAAACACTGCCATTTACTTGATATTGCTCGCACTTTAATGTTCAATATGAAGGTACCTAAACATTTTTGGGGCGATGCTGTTTTAACTGCTTGTTATCTCATTAATCGCATGCCTTTTGAATCATAAGTCCCTTTTTCTCTTGCTTATCCTGCTCAGCCTCCTTTCTCCCTCACTCCTCGGGTTTTTGGTTGTGTTGCTTTTGTTCATGTGCTTGATTTGGGTCAGGATAAATTATCTCCTTGAGCTCGGAAATGTGTCTTCCTTGGGTAGCCCCGTACTAAAAAAGGCTATTGTTGTTACAGTCCTGATTTTCGTCGCTACTTTGTGAGTGCTGATGTCACATTTTTTTGAGTCTATTTCATTCTTTTCCTCCCAAGGTGAGAGTCTATTTTCAGATCTCATATCTTGTTGTGAGGGGGAGCGTTCTTTTCCCTCTCATACTCTTCCAATGCCCATGTCTCCACCTATGGTTATTTATCCGGTTTTCTCAGCTCCTTCTAACCTTCCGTTGCAGGTATACCACCAATCTCAAGATAGGCGTGTTATTTCTTATGGCCCTGTTCCTACAGCTTCAAGGTCTGAGGATCCTGTTTTGTCTCCTTCCCCGAACACTGATGATTTACCTATTGCTCTACACCGAGGTAAAAGAACTTGTGCACAACATCCTATTGCTCATTTCTTGTCTTATAGTCGTCTTTCACCTTGTTTGCAGTCTTTTGCTTGTTCTTTGTCCTCTATTTCTGTTCCTTTATCCTATAAGCAGGCACTATCTTTTTATGGTTGGAAACAAGCTATGGATGAGGAATTGAGCGCTCTTAACGAGAACCACACCTGGGAGCTTACTCCCCTTCCTCCAGAAAAACAGACAGTGGGCTGTCGTTGGGTTTATACTGTTAAGTATCTTCCTGATGGTTCTATTGAACGTCTTAAAGCGCGGTTGGTTGCGAAAGGCTATACCCAAACCTATGGTGTTGACTACTTGGAGACCCTTTCCCCTGTTGCTCGCTTAAACTCTGTTCACATCTTGCTCTCAGTGGCTGTTAATCGTTTTTGGCCTTTGTATCAACTTGATATCAAGAATGCATTCCTTCATGGTGATCTTCTGGAGGAAGTGTATATGGACCAACCACCAGGATATGTTGTTGCTGGGAATGGCCATCTTATATGTCGTCTAAAGAAGACCTTGTATGGTTTGAAACAGTCTCCTCAAGCTTGGTTTGATCGATTCCGTGCTGTTGTTCTTGCTTATGGGTTCCAACGTTCTACCTCTGATCATTCCGTCTTTGTTCGTCATTCCACTGCTGGCACCATTGTTTTGATTGTGTATGTGGATGACATTGTTTCTGGGAGGGATTCAACTGGCATTGTTGATTTGAAGTGCTATTTGGGCCAGCAGTTCCATACTAAGGACTTGGGTGCTCTTCGATATGTTTTGGGATTGAAGTTGCTCGCTCTTCTCAGGGTCTTTCCCTTTCCCAACGGAAGTATGTCCTTGACCTTTTGTCTGAAACCGATCTCTTAGGCTCACACCCTGTGGATACTCCTATGGACTCTGCAGCAAAACTTGATAGTGAACAGGGTGATCTGTTTGTTGATGTTGGTCGATATCGTCGGTTGGTTGGAAAGTTAATCTATCTTACTGTTACTCGCCCTGACATTACCTATGTCGTTGGCGTCGTTAGTCAGTACATGCATGCTCCTCGACAACCTCATTTTGATGCTGTTTGTCGTATTCTCCATTATCTGAAGGGTACCCTGGTAGAGGCTTGTTGTATAAACCCTCTACTTCTCTTTCTATCACTGGCTTTAGTGATGCTGACTGGGCTGGTTCTCGTTCTGATCGGCGGTCTACGTCCGGTTATTGTACCTTTGTTGGTGGGAATTTGGTTTCTTGGAGGAGTAAGCAACAAAATGTTGTTGCTCGTTCTAGTGCTGAGGCTGAGTATCGAGCTATGACTCATACGGCTTCTGAAATGTTGTGGGTTCGTGCCTTCGTGACCTTGGTATTGATGTTTCTGTTCCTCTGGAGATGTATTGTGATAATCAGGCTGCTATTTTTATTGCTAATAATCCCGTCTTTCATGAACATACCAAGCATATTGAAGTGGATTGTCACTTTATTCGGGACTTGTTGCTCCGGAAAGAGCTTATTACTCCATATGTTCGTTCGGGTGATCAGCTTGGTGATATTCTCACAAAGCCTCTTGCTCGTACATCATTCCAGCAATTGTCTTCCAAGCTGAGCATGTTTGATTTGTATGCTCCAGCTTGAGGGGGAGTGTTAGAGTTATTATTTTTTTTTCCTAAAGGGTAGTTTTGTACTTGGACTTATCTATCTCATATATAAATAATATGTTAGCAGGTGAAGGGTTAATTAAATAAACCCTAAATCTTTCTTCTCCATCTTCTTCTCTCTTTCTCTCTCTCATATCTAACCTAAACCCTAGATTACAACTCAACTAATAATAATAATAATAATAATAATAATTGCTTCTTGTTAGGGTTTTTATCTTTACTATTGATCATCATTATAGCTGTAAGTTAATTTACCATTGCTTTGAATCGGATTTCGGCAATCCCTTATTTTTCATTAAACTAGTTCTTCTATAAAAAATATGACTCTCAAAGACCTTGAGGAGAAACATGAAAACTTAGTAAAGCGATTCGACAACTTTGAAATAGAGACAAAATTGACCACCTTGCGGGGTGAAGTGAGCAAATTCAACAGTGTGCTTAGGGCCCTAACCTCTTTAGGCAAACAACACATGCGATCAGTTGTAGAAATCCAGGATGAATCCATACCTACTACTAGTCGGGGCATTATAGGGGCACCACCGGATACCACTACCGGGGCATTACCATTAAAGAGCTGCCTTGTCAGACTACTAGGGAAACAGACTCAAGTTGAACCAATTCATATAGCGAATGGTAGGGTTGCTTTAGAGAATGTTCCAGTGGGAGAGTGTTTTGACAATGTTGTCTTGTTTCACGATAGAGCATACGATTGCCCATATGAGCAACCTAGGAATTATAATCAACCAACCTAGTTTAATATATTTATAGAAAATGTATGATCAATTCTTAATTTTGGACTAATCCTTTTGGGTGTCTTTGCATGATGATGAAGTTCACTTGAGAACACGGTTATTAGGGTTGGCAACGGGGTGGGGCAGAGATGGTTTTACCTTCCCTGTCCCCTGCCCCGGGAGCTCAATCCCTCCACATTCCCGGGAATCAGGTCTCCTCTAGGAATGTTCATTTTTTATAACACCCCAACATTGTAGTTAAAGGAAAACGGTATTATCATATATATTAAGGGTAATTTACTAATTTAAGAAGTATATCAAATATTGAAGAAAAATAATAGTAATTTCATATTTGGACAACGGCAGGGAGGAGAGTGCTATCGCTGTCCCTAACCCAAAACTGGCATCAGGGATAAAATTCCTCCGATCCCCGACCCAATTCCGGATCAGGGCTGGGCGAGGCAAGGCCCCGGTTTTCCGATGAAGTATGCCATCCCTAGCAATTAGTTAGTGATAAGAAAAGTAAATCTCGACAGCAAACATTCTGCATCTTGGAAAAGATATAAAACTATAAAAAAAATTCAAGATAGTCTCGAGGCATTACATTGATGGAAGTTTTAAAATCCATTTATAACTTCATGCGCGAAGGGCCATAGTCAGCTGGTTTAAACTTTGGTTGAAAATGGTGGAGCACTATAGGGTAAAGCTGCTAGATCTTTTAGAAGTAAAGTATGAGTTGAAAATTTGGAGTCAACTATCGATATCTTCTCTCTCTCTCTCTCTCTCTCTCTATCTCCCCCTTCCCCCGCCAAATAGGAAAAAGAGAACTCCCTAAAACAGTACATACATTTTTATAGCTTTTTAACTTATCTTTTAGGTGTTAGCAAAACCAAGGTCCATCCTCCAACATTACTTTTTCAATGGGAATACCATGCCCCACGATGGGTCGGATGGTGATATGGCTACCTCATATGGAAACACAGAATATACGTAAAGGTGGTGGGTTGAGTTCATCCTGAAGATATAGAAGAAAATGATGATTTTACTAAATACAAGCCTACAGGAACAAGTGAAATTGTTGAAAAAACTTCATATGAAGGGTGGCAAGAAGCCTATTCAAAAGGGCGATCGGGAAATGCTGCTGGTTGGAACTTTGGCCGTAAGCGGCCAGCTCTTACCAAGTTAACGATACACGATCCTGAATATTCAAGCTCGAGAGAAAATGGCTATAGGCGGGAAATCATTTCACTAGCACAGAAAACAACAACTAGGATTGCTATAACTGAATTGTCACCAATAAAGCAGTCAAAGACTCGTAGCTTGAGTGCTGAAGAGGATTTGTTAAAACTGCAGGCAAAGGGTTCTGTCTCCAAAGTTTCCACCAGCCCTACAAGTCTCATTGCCATGGGTTCCAAATCTCTATCTTACAAGGAAGTGGCTCTGGCACCCCCGGTCGCAGTTCTAAAGCCAGTAATGGAGAAAGTAGATTCAAATGAGGAAAAAACTGAAACTCTGATATGCAGCACTTCGTAGACATTGGAGGAGGAAAGCAATCTTGTCTCTATTGTTGAGTGTATAGTAGCTGAAAGTGTCACTCATGAAATGGAACAAACTCATAGAAGTGTCACCCAATCAGAAATATCTGCCCTAGAACCTGAAGAAATTCAGTTTTCTTCTAATCAGGAAAAGCCCATTGAAACAAATGGAAGCAAGCTATCGGCTGCAGCTGAACCTTTCAATCCAGGAGCATTTGCAGTGACTCACCCACTAAACTCGGTAGTGGTCATGAGTATTTATGATGTAATAGCCTCTCAAGGAATGGTTGCAGAGCCAGTGCTGCTAGAGTTCATTGTTGGTCTAGATCACCTCTTTACTATAGGACAACTTGTTCTTACCACATGAAATGTGGTTATGTTAGATACCAAACTCCCATTGTGGAAAGAAATGCACAAATGCACCTGAGTTTGTACCGAGAGCTTGGCAAACAAATCCTCAAAATACGGATTCAAGTGTTTCTTATGAGTCAAACTCAGTTGTTGAAAGTAAGGCAGATGAGGAGAGACTTGATAAGAATTCCAATAATGAAGTTAAAGATGGTACTTCTAACAGGTGCAGCTATGAGTCTGAGAAGTCAGAGCTTACAAGGCAGATACTGCTTAGCCTTATTGTAAAATCACGGCAGCATAACAGGGATCCTTCAATTGAGTCTGAGGTTAAGGAAAAGAAGTCGATAGTTCAGAAAATTCTTCAGATGCAATTGCAAATGACAGTGCAATAATAAAAATTCATTGTGGCAATGAAGGAAAGGACACAGCTTATCAATCCAATAATTGTGAGCAATCAAACGTGTTAGATGTAAAAAATATAAAGTAGACAGTGAAGGTTTTATAGCAATCAGCAAACGGAGAAGATACAAGTAACAGTTAACAAATGGGGTTGCTGATCTGTACAATCAACAATTGATCTGTGCTTCTGTTCATTGAAGATGGGACAGAGCTACAAAGAAGTTTCACTTTGTCACTGGTTTTGCCTTTTAAGTTCTTTTCACATCACATTTTAAACGGTGTAGAAATGGCTGTAAAACAATATAGAACGAAATTCTCAGCCGCATAATATTATTGTTTTAGAAATCCACTTGGGAAGATCTAATAATCCATTTAGGAGCTGCATCTCTTATTTACACACACATACGGATAAAATTCTAATATATTAGTTCCTCATTTCCATTCCCCCCTTTTTATGCTTAATATTACTACAGGAAAATTGTGTAAATTGTGTGTATAAATCTGCATAAAACATTGTGAAAAAGACGAACAGACTCGTACACATGACTATATTGTCGCTCAATTTTTAATTTTTATTTATTTGATTTTTTGAAACTTGATTTCATTCAATTGGGTCTTTTCATCAAAATCCATATATGATCTTTGTTAATTTGAATGAAATCAAGTGGGCAAAATTCAGGTTTCGCAAAAGTCAATTAAACACAAATTAGTAAGCATGAAGTAACTTAATTGATAGCGTCATTTGTTATCGCAGAGAAAATTATAGATCAAGATCTAGATGGTAGAAGATTATCTCTTTTTGTAACTCATTTTTTTTAATAAAAAAAGTGATAAATTAAAAAGTAAATGACAAAATAAATGCATATGTGAAGCTTCAAGGGTCAATTTATCTTTTTCCCTAAAACATTGTAGTTCCCCTAACACTTAATTCCATTCAGTTGCCAACATTAAACAGCTAATGAGTGTAGCATATACACTTCAAATGCAGTATAAAAACATGTAGCAGAGTGCTTTAATTTTGATAGACCAAAATGTGAATTACAATTTTATTGCAAAGTCTTAGGAAAATCTTGAATCACAAGTCTAGTATGGGCATCAAACCAAATATACAAAAGATAAGACACGCCACAATATCCAACTTATTTCCTGCAACATTGCATCCAACTTATTTCCTGCAACATTGCATATGTTGATGCAGCGCCTTTGGTAGTACACACAAACGGGTCACGATCCTTGCCTGACAGAAGCAACCAAGTCAGTTTAGATTCAAAATTGACAACTGATAGAATTTTGTGAAAAGAAGTAAATCAAAAAGTCAGATTAACATCTAGAAATTTCGAAGTACTTCAAGAAAAGGAAAAAAAAAAGAAGTTAATATCTAAAACATTGTAATGTGCATTTATTGAAATCAGAATTTTTTTTTTTCTTTTCCAGAGAGGAGAGTGAAAATGCAACATCCAAATAATTTATACTGAAAAAATTATGGTTGAAAAAACATGCCTGTATTTGCAAATTAGCCTTTCCCGACAAATTTTGAAGTGTAAAAATGCTTAACACCATCATTCTCCCACTCCAAGGAATTCCACCAAGATCTCTGGCCTGGTATTTCAATTAAACTGTCATTTGCACTGCTGGAATCAAATGGGAGCTTCTTTAGTCTTGGGCAATCAATTACGTATCCTTTTGAGTGAAGGAAAGGAGAAAGCACGCCGGCAGATGCTCTGTAGTTGTGGTTATAACACAGATTTGAGAATATGTCTTCAGTTTCTGCATATCCCAAATCCTCATTTATTACTTCTATCATTGAATCACAACTGAACAAATCAAGCATTTGAAGGCCTGGGTCATGAGTAACCCAGCTCAAATCTTTTATTGATTGACAATAGTGAACACGCAGATGATGAAGGCTGCGAAAATATTCACACCCAGGGATCTGTTTATTATGAATTTTCAAGCCAATCAACTCATAACAAAAATATATTTCTAGTTTCTCTAGATGGTCCATTGTTGTCAGAGATGAGGATGGTATGTCAAGGACGGTCAGATCAGCGCAGCAATAGATTTGTAGTCCTCTAATGCACCTTTGTAACTTGGGGAAGTTGAAAATTTTTTCAATGGAACTGAGAGTAGATAGGATCACAGATATCTGCTTCATGCATTCCAAACATTCCTGTTCCTCTAACAAGTCTGATTGACGGCCATAGATTGTAAAGACAACGCTTGATCTCACTTCAAAAAATAAAGATTTGCTAAACACTTGCAATGACAAGAGGTTTGATATGACTTCCTTCGGAGTACTTGCGTTACTAAATAATTCACTGAGCAGCAAAATTCTCAAGCTTTTCAAATTCTTTAGCTCAAACGGCAGTTTCTTGATTCGAGTTCCAGAAAGGTTAAGATAATGCAAATTAATCAAGTTACCAATCTCGTCAGGCAAGTGATTTAACTTCCAACTACCCAATAAATCCAAAACTCTCAATGCATGCATTGATTCAAAGAATCCAGTTGGAAAATTCTTGATAACTAAGCTCCTAACTTTGAAAGTTTGAAGATAAGGACAAACAAAAGGCGTTTCAGTGAGATCTTTCTGCAATGACCACAATGATATCCTCTCTGCCTTCTCCCATCTTGCAAACCCTTGTGGTTCGGTCAAAACAAGAAATTTGTTTTCCTTCTCTCCATGTTCACAAGTTAACCACAAAGCCATGTCACGAATTACATCATTTATCTTAACGTATTCTTCCGGTCCACCATAATCACCAAATTCGCCACTCTCTATTAGACATGCGAGCTTTAAATTTGTAATAATATTTTCTCCATAATCACGTGCTTCATAAGGGTCAATTTTTTCTAGAAACCCCTCCCCCATCCAAAGTTCTATAAGCTCTTTTTTGCTAATGTTGTAATCCTCTGGATATATTGAACAGTACAGGAAGCATTTTTTTGAAGTATTATCTCTCAAATTATCAAAGCTAAACCGGAGAACAGGAAAGACAGGATCACCCATACCTGAAAACTTTGATGGATAACTCTTTAATACTTTTATGGCATACTCCCAATCACTCGGATTTTTCTTGCTAGCCATGGTTCGTCCAAGAGTGATGAGAGCAAGGGGTAAGCCTTTGCACTCTTGAGCAACAAGTCCAGCAAGCTTTGGTATCTGCGGATGAGAATTCAGGGCATCTTCGCCTACGTATTTGTTGAATAGGTCTAGGGCATCTTCCGTCGACAAGCAATCCACTTTAATCTTCTTGCGAGCACCCATTTGATAACACACGTCCTTTGATCGAGTTGTGAAAATTACTTTGGACCCATTCTGATTGTCATGGGGAGGAACACCCACTTCCAAGAGATCGAGTCGAGCCCATAGATCGTCTAATAACAACAAAAACCTCTTTGTTTTTAACACCCTCCATATCTCTATAGCTCTACCATCCACATCTTTATCTCTCCACATCTCTTCCGATAACCCTAATTTCTTCCAAATAGCATCCTGAATTGGTTCCAAGTTGACTTCTTTTGACACTACAATCCAAATCACAACATTGAAACTGTGTTTCATAGTGACTAAAATATTGTTAGTTTTCTGCAGGAGTGTGGTCTTGCCCACACCCCCCATCCCATATATCCCGATAATTCTTATGTTTTCGTCTTCAAGATATGTGCAGATCTCACGAAATTCTGAGCCTGCGCCCACAGTCGACTCCATCGGCCTCTCGTCCACTGGATCAGGTGGCAACCTGTCAGCAAGGACCTTAAAGTTCCCATTGTCTGTTAGTTCCTTCACAAGAGTAAGCTTCTTGATCACCATCTTTCCAAGCTTGTAGCTAGAGCGACAATTACTTGGACAGCAACTTCCATAGCATTTTTTCTGGATCTCTTGATCACCTTTCTGTAGAATTCCATTGGCTTCCTTTACCAGGTCTTCTACACTTTTCAGCCACCCATTAACTTGGTTTGTCCGCCGAAAACGTTGCTGCTCTTTGAGCTCAACCCTCCTCTTCACGTCTTCGCTGAGGTTCGTGAGTTTAATAAACTCTTTTCTCAAAGAGTTCAGATTCTCTTCTAGATCAGAGATGTACTTAACATGCTTGGCAGAGCAGGTGCACAAGCAAGTGGCAATTTCCAAGATTGGTCTCACAAAGTCCATAAATCTATTGGGATCTCAAAGTAAAAATCAAATAGTGAGAAAATGAAGAAATGCAAAGCTAAAGGAGTTTGTGGTAGCCAATTTAGATGATTGTACAGAATGGTAATATTGGCTCTTTGGATAACCTGCAGATGAGCAGATTAAAAAGATAGAAGGAAAAATAAAGAAAAGCTATTCCAATGCAGCAATGGAAATAGCGGGAAATGAGGGAATTCAAAATTTGTAAAAGGGTTAGGCTTTTAACTTTATTTCCTTTTGGGAATTGTGGTTGCGTGCCTTGAAAGTTTATGATTCAGATTATTGTTACATAGTGTATCTCGTGTATATCATTTTTGGCTTTCTTCATGCTCACTTGTGGTGGGAATCACTGTAGAAAAATTACACAAGTAATTAGACTAGAATTGTATTGTTTCGATTAATTAAAAAATTATAAAGAGTAGGCAAACAATCAATAATACACACTATTGATGTCCAAAAGTAGGTATGTATAATCAAGTCAACTCCGATTACAAATTGAGGTCAAGTTCACGTCTAAAGAGTACCAAGTCACTTGAAAAGGAAAATTGTTTATAGTTTTGCTCTCCAAAGAGGATTATCTTATGTTTAAGTCAGTTGATGTCCGAAGATGAAGTGAAGGGATGAAATGAGAAATATTTGGGAAAGTGTTAAAGTGTGACACTTGTAATAATGTGCCATTTTATAGGGCACCTTATTGGAAAAAAAAGGTGGTGGGACCCTTTGTAAAAAATATCATTTTGCACTTTAAGTAGGATTGTGTCTCTGTCAACCAAGTGTCCTTTGTGTCTTAGAGACCAAGTTTGTGATGTGAAATTACAAAGTAACCCCGAGGTTAGACACGTGTCTGATTTTTGTTGGGAGGTGTAATTTTACACACTTCATATGTCCCCAGTCCCTTAAGTGTAAAGTTAGCTTTAAATGAGTAGAGTCGATTTCTATGAGCTTGTTGCCTTTGTTCGGCAATAGTGATCGATCCTGAAGCTTGGAGTCGTTAGATTGAGGTCGGTTCTTAGCCTTTAGATCAGTGTACTCACCTCAATTTTTAACCTTGAGGTCGGTGTACTCACCTTAGCTTTTTACCTTGAGGTTGGTGTACTCACCTTGGTTTATAACCTTGAGTTCAGTGCACTCACCTCTATTTTTGATCTTGAAGTCAATTCAGTCACCTCAGCATTTAACCTTGAGGTCGGGGAACTCACCTTGGTTTTTAACATAGAGGTCGGATTACTCACCTCAGTTTTTAACCTTGAGGTTGATGCACTCATCTCAGTTTTGAAACTTTAAGATCAATACACTCACCTTGATTTTTAGTCTTGAAGTTGGTGTGCTCACCTCAGTTTTTAACCTTGAGGTCAGTGCACTCACCTTGTTTTTCAACCTTGGGGTTAGCGCACTCACCTTGGTTTTTAACTTTGAGGTCAGTGCACTCATCTCAATTTTTAATAGTCACCTCCATTGGACTTTAGTCCACTCGATCAGGTGGCAACCTGTCAGCAACGACATCAAAATTCCCATTGTTGGTTAGTTCTTTCACACGAACAAGCTTCTTGATCACAATCTTTCCAAGCTTGTAGATAGAGCAACAATTCTTGGGACAACAATTTCGATCCAAAGCTTCTTATTTATTTATATATTTTTATCTCTTGACCACCTTTCTCTAGAATTTCATTGACTTCCTTTACCAGGTCTTCTACACTTTCCAGCCACTCATTCACTTGGTTTGTCCACCGAAAACATTGCTTCACAACCCTCCGTTAATTTGAATAAAATTAAGTTTTAAATGGATAAGTGAATGGTTGAGAAAAGGACACGTGGACGGAATGGTTTAATTGGACAAAATCAAGACGAGAGCACAAATTAATGAGTGTTAACTAGCTTAGTTAGTAGAGTAACTTATCATCGCGTAAGAGAGTGGGGATCAAGATCCACCAACACTTAAGATAAGAGAATGTTACCTCCTATTCTGTAACTATTTTTTTTTTTTAAAAGAATAGACAAATTAAAAAGTAAATGACAAAATAAATACATATATGAAATTTCAAATTTCAAGGGTCAATTTATTTTTCCCTAAAACACTTTAGTTCCCCGAGACTTAATTCCATTCATATGCAAACATTAAACCGCTACAAGCGCAACATATACACATAAACTGCAGCAGAAAAGCATGTAGCAGAGTGCTCTCATTTGGATACACTAAAATGTAATTTACAATTTTATTGCAAAGTCTTTGGTAAATCACACTACTACCAGGAAATTGGAGATTATATTTGTCACCTTTTCCTCTCGTCAACTACAACTTGTCCAGTAATATTTGAACTGAAGACATTCTTGTCCACAACAGCCAACTTTGATTCCAAATCAAAGTGAAATTTCTTCACAAATAAACATGTTTCTACGGTCATAGATTTTTCATATGAACATGCCATTAAAACTTTATATTGACATTCATCATATATGGACCATTATGTATTTAATTAAACTTCAATGCTAGAATAAATCACACAATAAACCCTAGCATGTTTTTATCCTTTATTCAACCAACGATCGATTCTTAATAATTAGGGTTCTATACTTGTTCTTGGTGGCTCTTACCAGTGCAAATGTAGGATTTCAAATAAATGTCTTTAATCCCAAGAACACCATGGACGAGATAAAGAACACCCAAACATAGCTAAAAAATAGACACATGCCTTCTTTAGGCTCCATGATTGAAAACACAGTGGAACTATAAGCGATAATTCAATGTGTAGAAAAAAAAAGACTAGATGCTTCGTCTCCTTGATTCTCTAATCACTAAATGGGAGAGATGTGTAAACCCTAATAGTGTCTGTAGATAGAACAAAAGAGGGGACCAAGCTTAAACCTTGTATAGTAATCCAATAATTCAATCAAATTAGGCCCAAAATCTTACTAAAGCACACACTAATTAACTCACATAAGGCACAATAAGAGTTTAACCACTGTATTGGGTTTTCTTTATGCCTCACTTTTCGACTAACCCTTAAATAGCTTGGCAAACAAATCCTCCAAATATGGATTCAAATGTTTCAATTTAGTCAAATTCAATTGCTGAAAGTAAGGTAGATGAGGAGAAACTTGATAAAAATTCCAATAATGAAGTTAAAGATGGTACTGTTGAGAGTCTTGATTAGGTTTATGTTGAGAGTCCTGATTAGGTTGTTGAGAGTCCTAATTAGGTTTCATATTATGTGTCATAGTAGGTTTCCTAAATCTTATCTATTTTATATCTATCTTATCTAATTATGTCTCTTAGTTCTATAGTTTGATATTCATAAGTCTATATATATGACTGTTGAATTGTATTCAGAAAATTAAAAATACATAATTCTTTTCAATTCTTTTTGTTAACATGGTATCAAAGCTTTAGTTTTTTTTTTCTTTTGGAAATTCCAAAGCCTTCATCGCTTCATCTGTTTTGGCCTTTATAGCCAACCATATCTGTTTTGGCCTTCATAGCCGACCACATCTATATTGGCCTTTATAGCCGACCATACTTCTAGCCTTTATCGCCAATTTTTTCATCCCTCTAATCTTGCTCTCTTCTTCATCATTAACCCACCATGGCTGAAAACACCACCCTGTCCATAGAAGTTCTCAATCATCCGACTTCAGGTGATCTGCAGAATATTCAAGCATTGAATAGCCGGGATACTCTCTGGTGCACTTATTTCAAGAAACCAAGACACACCAGAGAGAGGTGCTGGAAACTGAATGGAAAACCACCGAGCAAGGAGTGGGGATACTAAGGAGGACAAAAATGTTATTTGGGACAGCAGCGGAACCAGTCCTATTTCACTATGAATCAACCAGGTTTACACCAGGGTATGCTTAATTTAGAGGAGGTAGAGAATCTAAGGGGACTTATTGGATCGCTGAAAAACCCTAGTGGTTCATGCTCTCTTGCATTCTCAGGTAAGTTCTCATTTTCCCAAGGACTAAATGTC
The DNA here is from genome assembly GCA_023935145.1 of Bretschneidera sinensis. NCBI lineage: Eukaryota > Viridiplantae > Streptophyta > Magnoliopsida > Brassicales > Akaniaceae > Bretschneidera > Bretschneidera sinensis. The sequence continues at coordinate 52,292,892 of CM043704.1, forward strand.
TCAAATGAAACTATCAGGAATTTATGGGTCATTGACTCAGGAGCCACATACCATATGACTCATTCTTCACTAAATTTTAGCACTTACTCTCCATGTCCTAGCAATCGAAAAATAGTAGTTGCTGATGGTTTTTTAACTACTATAGCTGGTCTAGGAGATATTCATATCAATCATTCTCTTACTTTAAAAAATATTCTTCATGTCCAAAAGTTGTCCACCAACTTAGTATCCATTCAAAAACTCACACATGATATGAATTGTAATGTACTTTTCAATCCTTCTCAATGTGTTTTTCAGGACCAGGTTTCGAGGAAAAAGATTGGACTTGCTAAAGAGAGAAACGAGCTCTACTATCTTGACGAACCAAGCAAGTCACATATGGTCAGGAATAATTTATCTCTGTCATTTCTATCATCATCCAATAAAGACACCATTTGGCTCCACCATTTTAGACTAGAGCATACATCTTTTGGAATCTTAAAAACTATGTTTCCTACTTTGTTTAGAGGTCTAGTACTGAACAATTTCATTGTGATGTATGTGAGTTTGTGAAGCACAAACATGTACATTTTCCAATCAACAATAATAAAAGCCTAGTTTTGTTTTAATTGATTCACAGTGATATATGGGGACCCTCTACGGTTCCAAATGTGTCTCATTTTCGTTGATTTGTCTCTTTCATCTACAATTGTACTAGGGTTTCTTGGATCTTTCTTCTTAAACATAAATCAGATGTAAGCAGTGTACTCCTAAACTTCCATAACATGATTCAAAACCAATTTGGGGTAAAAATCAACAGGTTCCGATCAGATAATGCAAGAGATTATTTTAATCAAGTTCTATCTCCATATTTTTAAAAAGAGAGAATCATTTATGAATCCTCTTGTGTTGATACTCCACAACAAAATGGAGTGGCAGAGAGGAAAAATGGTCACTTGCTAGCCACAACCCCAGCCCTTCTTTTTCACCATAATGTTCCAAAACACTTTTAGGGGGAAGCTGTACTCACAGCTGCTTATATGACTAATCGTTTACCTTCTCGGGTGCTAGGGTTTAAGTCACCAATGGAAACAATGTCCCAATTCTATCCCGACCTTCGTACAACAAATAAACTCACTCCAAGAATCTTCAGTTGCACTGCCTTTGTCCATGTTTATATTCGAAACAGAGGAAAATTAGATCCAAGGGCTCTTAAGTGTCTGTTTGTAGGTTATTCTTCCACCCAAAAAGGATACAAATGCTATCATCCACCTACACATAAATTCTTTGTCTCCATAGATGTCACTTTTGAGGAAATAAAACCATACTTTAACCAGCCTTATCTTCAGGGGGAGACTTCATTTAGTGAAGATAAGGATAGAGATCTGTTTCTGCTCGATCTACCTACTCGTGAGTCAGTTGTGTCCACCGGATCAACCCCATCTGATCTAATTCTAGCTGAACCAGCTCCAGCTGACCCACTTGTCGGCCAAACCATTCCAATCGGTGTCAACATTCACACCCGCCCACACTGGACCCATGACAGAGCATAATGAACGTCACAACTCTATGCGATTTGTGCAGGCTTATTCAAGGAGAAGAGACTTGGATCCTAATCCCATGCAAGTCCAAGCTTCAACTCTTAATCTTGAGAATGAGCTAAATACAATTTCTGACCAATCTCAATTAATACCAGACCATGATCTCCCAATTGCTATTAGGAAATGCACAAGAGAATGCACAAAACATGCATTGTATCATTTGGCAAAATTCGTCTATTTTAAAAATTCTCACCCTCACATAGGACCTTTCTAGTCAGTCTTAACTCTATTCATATTCTTGATACTTTATCTGAGACATTATCTAATAAGAATTGGAGAAATGCCATGAGTGGAGAAATACAGGCACTAGAGAAGAAATAGACATGGGAAATAGTTGACTTACCACCTGGAAAGAAGGTTGTGGGCTGCAAGTGAGTGTTTACCATAAAACACAAATCGGATGGCTCTCTTGAAAGATACAAAGCCAGACTCGTGGCGAAAGGATACATGCAGTCCTATGGTGTGGACTATCAAAAGACATTTGCTCCAGTAGCTAAGATGAATACGGTGAGAGTTTTGTTGTCACTAGCTACTAATTTTAACTGGTATTTGGAGCAATTTGATGTAAAAAAATGCATTTCTTCACGTCGAATTAGAAGTTGAGATATACATGGATATTCCTCCAGGATATGAGTAGCAACTGAGAGGCAACAAAGTCTGCAAGCTAAAGAAGACGCTTTATGGCCTAAAACAATCTCCACGAGCTTGGTTCGGAAGATTCACCAAAGTGATGCTAGCCAGTAGATACAAGCAAAGTCAGGGAGATCATACACTCTTCATAAAACACTCAGATGCAAGGGGAGTAAAGGCCCATTTGGTGTATGTCGATGACATAATAGTCACAGGAAACGATGAGAAGGAGAAGGAAGCTCTACAAAGATGTCTTGCCAGTGAATTTGAGATAAAAGAACTTGGGAGGTTGAAATACTCTCTAGGAATTGAAGTAACCCATTCTAGAGAATGAATCTTTATCTCACAACATAAATATGTGACTGGTCTCCTTAAGAAAATAGGAAAGTCGGCATGTAAACCAATTTTCACACTGATTGAACAAAATCATAGACTTGGAGAAGCAAAAGATGATCCAGCTGTGGATAAGGAGAGGTACCAGAGACTGGTTGGAAAACTCATATACCTTGCCCACACATGGCTAGACATTGTGTTGGAAATCACCTAATCAAGATGCCTAGGTGGTGATCTTCCAAACACCCAAGTCTAGAATGACTTGTAATAAAACATGAATCAAACATTCAAAGATAGAACACAAACAATTGTTGTCGAGGTTTGGCAATGTACCTACGTCCCCGTGAGCTACTCCGAGCTCTCTGCACTAAATTAATGAGTTCTTATATTGTTCTTAAAGAATGAAATAAGAGGAACAAGAAAGTGATAAGAACTAAGTGTTTCCCTGGAATTTTCCCCAAGAAAATTCCAATTACAAAGCTCTTAAATCCCCAATCTTGACTTCTCTCTCTCTAAACAACCAGCCTATCTTGAATGAGTCTCTTTTGTGTTTTGTGTCTTTGCACTCACACACACTTGAATGATCTCACTTATCTTGTTATGTTATGATTCCTAGAAGACCTTTTATATAGAGCAATCTTCTTTAACCAATCTTTGAAATCAATCTCAACCTTTAGATCTCAAGAACCAAAGACTCATGGTTCTCTAAGATTCTAAGTAATCCTGTGCATTTTAACTAAGTCCCACACACCATCTCTAGGTCAGGTGTGCCTGGCACCGTGGCCCAGAATAGGGCAGGCCGCGATGCACAACAGGGCATACCACCTCAAGGTCTTCATCTTTGCTGGGTGCCACGGCGTGGGGGAGGCTGAGCCACGGTGCACACCTCCTAGGACTTTCTCTTTTGCTGATGGCCGCAGCACACACCTAGACCTGATGTTGAACTCTTCATCCATTTAATTCTTTGACAAATCCCAACAATCTCTACCTTTGTCTAAGCAATTAAACCTGAACTCATTGTGCAGAGAACTTAGGATCCAAACTCAACATGAGTCACCATATCATCCGACTCTAATCCTAAGAAGTCCAAGGCAATGATTGAACTTGCTTAGAGGTAGAACTTTAGTATCTCAATCCACATGAATACATCATTCCGTAACATTTTCCTGAATGAAATGACACCGAACATCCATATGCTTTGTCCTCTAAGGGAACACGGAATTCTTGCACAAATGCAACGCACTTTGGCTATCCGAATACACTACCACCTGCTCTTTTAGGACCTTTAATTCTTCCAACAACCCTTTGCACCACATAGCCTCCTTAATGGCTTCCATTGCCGCTATGTACTCAGCCTCGGTTGTTGAGAGTGCTACCACCGGCTGCAACTGAGCCTTCCAACTTATACAATATCCGTTTAAGTTGAAGAAGTAAGAGGTAATCGATCTTCTCTTATCCTGATCTGCTCCATAGTTCGAATCAGCATAACCTTCTAGATAGATGGACTTACCATTCTTCTCATATACAAGTCCCACATCTGGGCTTCCCTTCAAGTACCTCAGCAACCACTTCATCCCAAACCAATGCTCTTTTTCGGAATTACTCATAAACCTACTGAGAACACTCATTACATGAGCAATGTCAGGTCTAGTGCTTACCATCATGAACAAGACTGATCCAACCGCACTAGAGTAAAAGATCTTTTCCATTTTTTTCTTCTCCTCATCAGTTCTAGGAAATTGATCGCTGGAGAACTTGAAATGACCAACAAGGGGAATCTTCACTGGTTTACTATCTTCTATAGAGAACTTAGATATCATCTTCTCTATGTAGGAAGTCTGAGAAATCTTCAATCTGTTTCTCTCCTTTTCCCAGATTGTACTCATCTTTTATGCATGACCAAGATCCTTCATCTTAAACTCCAAACTGAGTTGAGATTTCAACTTTTCTATCCTCTCTTTGCTGCTACCAACCAACAACATATCATCACATAGATGAGGATGATCACCATTTTCTCTACCTTGTGACCCGGTGAGAAAATTTATGTGAAATCTATGCCTTCTCTTTGTGTGAACCCCTTCGCCACCAGCCTAACCTTATACCAGACTTTAGCTCCTGGAGGGTTCCCTTATTTGACCTTGTAAATCCATTTACAATCCATAACTCTCTGTTTTCCTGGAATGTGCACCAATTCCCAAGAGTTGTTCTTCCTCAAAGAATGCATTTCTTCCTTCATGACTAGCTTCCATCTTGTCGAATCCTTATATCCCATGGCATCAATGTAAGTTTTTGGTTCACTCTCTCCTTCTGAATAAGGAGCTGCTACATTAGCATCCACAAAACCATATCTCAAAAGTGATCTGACCAGCCTTCTTTCTCGGTCCCTTGTGAGCTGATAATCATTCCGATTCCTTGCATCATCCCTTTCTAGTCCAGCCTCATCTTGAGTATCCTGAGCTTGGCCTTCATCAATGGACTCTACCTGGTCTAAACCCTCTTGCCTTCCTTGCTCTACCTGAACTAAATATTCCTTGATGCTATGTTCCACAAATATCGGGCTAGTTTGCCCACTATCCCCTACAGGGTTAGTTTTCTCCAAATAAGGAAATAAATGCTCATTAAAAATGACATCCCTACTTATTGTGAGTTTAGTTCTTTTTTTTAAGGACCAAAACCTATACCCCTTAACCCCATCACCATATCCTAGAAACACACATTTTCTAGTCCTTGGGCTAAGTTTATCATCATTTTGATGCGCAAACGTAGCACATCCAAAAATCCTAAGGTTGCTTAACTCTGGGGGTTTCCCACTCCACATCTCCTCGGGAGTCTTAAGGTTTAAAGCCCTAGAAGGTGATCTATTAATCAAATATACAACAGAAGACACAGCTTCCCCCCAAAAATATTTGGTAAACCGAGCCCAATTAACATGCACCTAACCTTTTCCATAAGGGTCCTATTCATCCTCTCAGCAACTTCATTTTGCTGAGGGTTTTTTACAACCGTTCTATGTATAAGAATCCCATTTAACTCACAGAATTTGTCAAAATCTTGATTGGAAAATTCTAAGCCATTATCGGTTCGTAAAACCTTAACTACCCTACTCGTTTGAGTCTCCAGCAACTTTTTTCACACCATAAATTTATTCAAATCATTTGATTTATTTTTAAACAAATAAACCCAAACCTTTCTAGAATAATCATCAATTAAAGAAAGAAAGTAAAGATTACCTTCTTGTGTTGGTGTTCTTGCTAGTCTCCAAATATCAACATGTATGTAGTCAAGAATACCCTTAGACTTGTGCACTCCGGTGTTGAAGCTGACCCAGTGTTGCTTCCCAAGAACACAACACTCACAGAAATCAAGTTTCTCTACCTTGTTACCATCAAGTAAACCATCCTTGCTGAGAACTTGCAGCCCCTTTTCGCTCAAGTGTCCCAAGTGATTGTGCCAAAGTACTGCCTTATCCATCTCAGCCATCAAGCTTGCTGCTTGATCCCTTATTTTTGTCTCTCCGATCATCTCATAGAGGCCATCCTTTATTGCTGCTTTGATCACTATCAAAGATCCTGTTGATATTTGTCTAAGGTTTAGACATGGTTTAAGCATGGTTTAAGGTTTAAAAAAGGTTGGAAAAATTAATTTAAGCATGTTAAAAGAGTGCACACAAGTGTGCGCATCACTTTGGGTATGTGCGCGCCTCCCCTTTTTAGCAAGACAAGAAGTGCGCACACTTGTGAAGGCTCCAGCTTTAGTGTGCACTGCACCTCTGCCTCACCAAGGCTGCAGCACCCAGCAAGGGAGGTGCTAGAGAAGATTCAAGGTTGCAGCGCCCCCTCACCAAGGCCGCAGCGCCCAGTAATGGTGAAAAAGGGTGTTTTGCCTAGCGCCGCAGCATACCCTGTTCAAGGCCGCAGCACTAGGCACACTGACGCACACATGGACAGTTTGTTTTAACCTCTTGTTAAGTGCATGGGTGCAAGGTTAAAATTCAAAGCATCACTTAGGATTGATGGAGGGCCATGGTTGATTGGTCATCAAGATCTAAGGGTGGAGATTGACACTCAAGATTGAAGAAGAAGTTGGTGCACTATATAAAGGGTCACCTAGCTTCATTCTCTAATAATAACATCATCATTGTAAGATTACTTGAGAGACATTATGACATACAAGATAGAATTGTGTGAGAGTGCAAAGACACAAGGGACTCATTGTAGTGAGGCTGTTTGTAAAGAGAGAGTAGTATAGATTTGACAGAGAGCATTGTAATAGTTCTTATCATCTTCATGGTTTTTTCAAGAACTTGAGGTTTCTTGGAGAGGGTTACTGTAATTGTAAAGAACCATTGATTTAGTGCAGAGTGTTCAGAGGAACTCACGGGGACGTAGGCACATTGCCGAACCTCGATAACAAATCGCTTGTCTTCTTTCTTTCTTTGATTTCTGTTCCTATTTTCAATTCCAAATCTTTACAAGTCATTCTAGACTTGGGTGTTTGGAAGATCACCACCTGGGTATCTTATCAAGATGATTTCCAACAGTGGTATCAGAGCTTGGTTAGAGGGTATCAGAGCAAAAACAAGAAGGTAGCGGAGTCAAGACTCCAAGAATCAGAGATCGACTTCTTGGGTGATTCAAGAACAGAGTAAAGATCAAGATCAGATCGTGTTCTTGAGGGTGATTCAACGGTGTTAAAATCCATCTTCGATCGTGTTCTTGAGGTTTAGAAGAAAGCATTTATGGGTATTGCATAAATCTGGGATCTTGTCCGCAAAGATGGCTTCAAATTTCGTTGTTGAGAAGTTTGATGGAAAGGGAGATTTTTCCCTATGGAAGCGGAAGATCAAGGCTGTTCTTATGCAACAGAAAGTGGACTTGGCTATTGGAGAAGATGATGCTTTTTCAGCAAGTATCACGGAGGACCAGCAGATCGAGATTAAGAAGATGGCTTACAACACCATTTTCTTGCACATGTCGGATAGTGTCACAAGAGAGTGCGGAGACTCGGAAGATCCTGCTGTCATATGGAAGAAACTAGATGAGTTGTTTCTCACTAAAAATCTCCCTAAAAAGATTTATCTTCTTAAAAGAATCTTTGCTTTTAAAATGGATCCTAATAAAGAGTTGCAAGATAATCTTAATGTCTTTAACAAACTAGTTCAAGATTTGACTAGTTGTAGTATTAAATTCCTGGATGAACAGTTGGCTGTTAATTTTTTTAACTCTCTTCCTGATTGTTTTGATAATTTGATTAATGCTATTGAGTATGGAAGGGATACTTTAACCAAAGGGATTGTGATCAATGCCCTAAGGGCACATGAATTCAAAGCCAAGATGAAGGAGACATCAAGTGGAGATGGGCTGTTCGTAAGAGGAAGGCCAGCAACTCGGAATGGCAGTAGCAACCATTGCAATTACCGGCAGAAATCATGGGAGAGCACATTCCAAATCAAGATTTGGAAAGAGGTGCTTCTACTAAGGAGGGCCATTTCAGGAAAGATTGCAAGAAGAAGATATTGGATGAGAGAAGAAGCCACACCAACAATGGAGAGGCTTCGGTTGCCAAAGGAGAACAACAAGATGATGTTCTTGTTGTGTGCTCAAATGTGAGCAGAAAGGATGGCAGTGAAAAGTGGATTATGGATTTCGGGTGCACTTATCATATGTACCCTCACAAGGAATGGTTCAAGAATTTTAAGGAGATTAATGATGGAAGGGTCTTCTTGGGGAATGACAATTCTTGCCAAGTGAGGGGGATAGGAGACATCCAGTTGAGGATGTTCGATAGAGTCACAAGGCTGCTGTGAAATGTAAGGTATCTCCCGGATTTGAGGAGGAATTTGATCTTATTAGGGCAGCTGGATTCCTTGGGGTATTCATGCAAAGTAGAGGGAGGAAAGATCAAGGTGGCTAAGGGATCTTTGGTGGTGATCAAGGCAGCAAGAAACGATGGACTCTATGAGATGATCGGAGAAACAGAAATCAATGATCAAGCAGCAAGCTTGATGGCTGAGATGGATAAGGCAGCCCTTTGGCACACTCGCTTGGGACATATGAGCGAAAAGGGCCTGTAAGTTCTTAGCAAGGATTGTCTACTTGGAGGAGAAAAATTAAAGAAACTGGATTTCTGTGAGAGTTGCATTCTTGGGAAGCAACACCGGGTCAGCTTCAACACCGGAGTGCACAAGTCTAAGGGGATTCTTGACTATGTTCATTCGGACCTTTGGGGACCAGCAAGAACACCAACACAGGGAGGTAACTTTTACTTTCTGTCTTTAATTGATGATTATTCAAGAAAAGTGTGGGTTTATTTACTTAGAAATAAATCAAATGCCTTGAATAAATTTGTTGTGTGGAAGAAGTTGCTGGAAACTCAAACGGGTCGGGTAGTTAAGGCTTTACGAACCGATAATGGCTTAGAATATTGAAATAAGGATTTTGATAAATTCTGTGAATTAAATGACATTCTAAGGCATAGAACGGTATTAAAAACACCTCAGCAAAATGGAGTTGCTGAGAGGATGAATAGAACCCTTATGGAAAAGGTTAGGTGCATGTTAATAGGATCCGATTTACCAAAATATTTTTGGGGAGAAGCTATAGCTACAGCTGCATATTTGGTGAATAGATCACCCTCTAGAGCTTTAGAGCTCAAGACTCCCATAGAGATGTGGAGTGGGAAACCCTATGAATTAAGCAACCTTAGAACTTTTGGGTGTGCTGCATATGCACATCAAAAGAAGGATAAACTTAGCCCAAGGTCTAGAAAATGTGTATTTATAGGATATGGTGATGGGGTTAAGGGATATAGGCTGTGGTCCTTGAAAAAGAAGGGCACGAAACTCATAAAACGTAGGAATGTTATTTTTAATGAATTATTATTTTCCTACTTGGAGAAAACTAACCCTGCAATGGCTAGTGAGCAAACCAGTCCAGAATTTGTGGAGCATCGTATCAAAGAGAGTTCAGTTTAGGTAGAGCAAGGAACGCAAGAGGGTTCAGACCAGGTAGAGCCCATTAATGAAGGCCATGCTCAAGAAACTCAAGAAGAGGCTGAACTAGAAGAGGTTGATGCAGCAAGTCAGAATGACTACTGACTCACAAGGGACCGGGAAAAGAGGGTGGTTAGACCACCTTTGAGATATGGGTTTGCAGATGCTAATGTAGCAGCTCCTTGGATAGAAGGAGAGGTTGAACTAGAAACTTACACGGATGCCATGGAGTGTAAGGATTCGTCAAAGTGGCAGCTGGCTATGGAGGAAGAAATGGATTCTTTGATGAAGAACAACTCTTAGGAGTTGGTGCCCAAACCAGAAAAACAGAGGGTTGTGGATTGTAGATGGATCTACAAGATCAAAGAAGAGAATACTCTAGGGAATGAAGTCCGGTATAAAGCTAGGCTAGTGGCAAAGGGGTTCACACAAAAGGAAGGCATAGATTTCACCGAAATATTCTCACCGGTTGTGAAGTACAAGACGATACTGATATTGTTAGCATTGGTGGCCCAATTTGATTGGGAAATCGAGTAAATGGATGTGAAGACAGCGTTCTTACATAGAGAACTCGATGAGACCATTTACATGAGGCAACTCGAAGGCTATGAGGAAAGAAGGCAAGGAGAGTTAGCGTGCAAATTGAAAAAATCTCTCTATGGCCTAAAGCAATCACCTCTGCAATAGAATAAGAGGTTTGATTCCTTTATAATCAGCTTGGGTTTCATGAGGAGCTACTATGATTCGTGCTTGTACTACAAGGGGCAGAAGGTTGAGGAAGTGGTGATTATCCTCATCTATATTGATGATATGTTGCTAGTTGGGAGCAGTATGGAGACAATAAGGAAATTGAAGGCTCAACTCAGTGAGGAGTTTGAGATAAAGGATCTTGGCCATGCACATAAGATCCTTGGGATATGTATCATCCGAGAAAGGGAGAGAAACAGATTGAAGATCTCTCAAACTTCCTACATAGAGAAGACGATATCTAAGTTCTTTATGGAAGATAGCAAACCAGTGAAGGTTCCCTTTGCTGGTCATTTCAAGTTCTCCAGCGATCAATGTCCGAGATCGGAGGTGGAGAAGAAAGAAATGGAAAAAGTCCCTTATTCTAGTGCTGTTGGTTCTGTTATGTTCGCCATGGTAAGCACTAAACCTGATATTGCTCATGCAATAAGTGTTCTCAGCAGGTTTATGAGTAATCCCAGAAAGGAGCATTGGCTTGGGATGAAGTGGTTGCTGAGGTACTTAAAGGGAAGCCCAGAAGTAGGGCTGGTTTATTAGAAGTGGGATAAGTCCATCTGCCTTGAGGGTTTTACACATTCAGACTATGGAGCAGACCGGGATAAAAGGAGATCGATTACCTCCTACTTCTTCAACTTAAACGGATGTTGTGTAAGTTGGAAGGCTCAGTTACAGCCTGTGGTAGCACTCTCAACAACTGAGGCTGAGTACATAGTGGCTATGGAGGCCATCAAGAAGGCTATGTGGTGCAAAGGGTTGTTGGAAGAGTTGAAGGTACTAAAGGAGCAGGTTGTGGTGTTTTTGGATAGTCAAAGTGCATTGCACTTGTATAAAAATCTGGTGTTCCATGAGAGGACAAAGCACATGGATGTTCGGTATCATTTCATTCGAGAAAATGTTACGAAAGGATGCATCCATGTGGACAAGGTAGCCACAGAAGAAAACCCCGCAGATTTAGGTACTAAAGTCCTACCTTTAAGTAAGTTCGATCATTGTCTTGGACTACTTAGGATTGGAGTCGGTTGATTGATGACTCGAGATTAGTTTGGATCCTGAAGTTTTCTGCACAATGGTTCGGGTTTAAACATTTAGACAAAGGTAGAGATTGTTGATATTTATCTAAGTTTTAAACAAGGTTGGAAGAATTAATTTCAGCATGTTAAAAGAGTGCACACAAGTGTGCGCATCACTTTGGGTATGTGCGCGCCTCCCCTTTTCAACAAGACAAGAAGTGCGCACACTTGTGAAGGCTTCAAATTTAGTGTGCGCTGCACCTCTACCTCACCAAGGCTGCAGCACAAAGCAAGGGAGGTGCTGGAGAAGAGTCAAGGCCACAGCGCCCCCTCACCAAGGCCGCAGCGCCCAGCAATAGTGAAAAAGGGTGTTTTGCCTAGCGCCGCAGCATGCCTTGTTCAAGGCCGCAGCGCTAGGCACACTGATGCACACATGGACATCTTGTTTCAGCCTCTTGTTAAGAGTGTGGGTGCAAGGTTAAAATGTAAAGCATCAATTAGGATTGATGGAGGGTCATGGTTGATAGGTCATCAAGATCTAAGGGTGGAGATTGACACTTAAGATTGAACAAGAAGTTGGTGCACTATATAAAGGGTTACCTAGCTTCATTCTCTAATAATAACATCATCATATTGTAACATTACTTGAGAGACATTGTGACATACAAGAGAGAATTGTGTGAGAGTGTAAATACATAAAACACAAGAGGGACTCATTGTAGTGAGGTTGGTTGTAAAGAGAGAGTAGTGTAGATTTGATAGAGAGCATTGTAATAGTTCTTATCATCTTCTTTCTTCTCTTCTTGGTTTCTTCAAGAACTTGAGGTTTCTTGGAGAGGGTTGCTGTAATTGTAAAGAACCATTGATTTAGTGTAGAGAGTTCAGAGGAACTCACGGGGACATAGGCACATTGTCGAACCTCGATGACAAATCGCTTATCTTCTTTCTTTCTTTGATTTATGTTCTTGTTTTCGATTCCAAATCTTTACAAGTCATTCTAGACTTGGGTGTTTGGAAGATCACCACCTGGGCATCTTGTCAAGGTGATTTCCATCAGATCCCTTGGTTACGTTGATCTCTCATCCCTTTGCTTTGTATGTGTACCCCATGGAATCTAGCTGTCCCAATGAGATCAAATTTCTTCTCAAATCTGGAAGATATCCCACATTCCGCAGCAGCCTTGTGACTTCATCAAACATCCTCAGTTGGATGTCTCCTATCCCCCTCACTTGGCAAGAAGTATCATTCCCCAAGAAAACCTTTCCATCATTGGTTTCCTGGAAATTCTTGAACAAATCTCTGTGAGGGCACACGTGATAAGTGCACCTGGAATCTAAGATCCATTTCTCGCTGCCTTGCCTTCTGCTCACATTTGAGGACACAACAAGAACATTATCTTGATGTTTTCCCTTGGCAACCGAAGTCTCTCCATTATTGGTATGGCCTCTTCCTCTCTCATCCCTCATCATCTTCTTGCAATCTCTCTTGAAATGACCCTCCTTATTACAGTAATAGCATCTCTTTCCTCCAAACTTCGGTTTGGAATGTGATCTTCTATGGCTCTGCCCTCTACCCTTTGATTTCTCCCGGTAATTGCCATGGATGCTACTACCATTCCGAGTTGCTGGCCTTCCTCTAATGAACAGCGCTTCTCCACTTGATCCTTCCCTCATCTTGGTTTTGAAATCATCAGCCCTTATAACATTGATCACAATTTCTTTGGTTAGTTATCTCTTCTATATTCAACTCTTTATTAGGATCCATTTTAAAAGCAAAGATTCATTTAAGAAGATAAATCTTATTAGGGAGAGTTTTGGTAAGAAACAACTCATCTAGTTTCTTCCAAATGACAGTTGGATCTTTCAAGTCTCCACACTCCCGTGTCACACTATCCGACATATGCAGAAAGATGGTGCTATACGCCATCTTCTTCATCTCATTCCGCTGAACCTCTGTGATACTTGCTGAAAAATCGTCATCTTCTCCAATAGCCAAGTCCACCTTTTGTTGCATAAGAATCGCCTTGATTTTTCGCTTCGAAAGTGCAAAGTCTCTCTTTCCATCAAACTTCTCAACAATGAAATTTGAACACATCTTGCGGAGAAAATCCCAAGATTTATGCAGCACCCACAATTGCTTTCCAACTTCTAAATCTCAAGAACTCGATTAGATCTTGATCCCAGCACCGTTCTTGAATCACCCAAGAAGTTGACCTTTGATTCTTGGAGTCTTGCTCCGATAGCCCCTGTTCTTGCTCTGATACCAGCTGTTGTTGAACCACAGCTCTGATACCACTGTTCAAAGCCCTGATACCACTGTCGAAAATCACCTAATCAAGATGCCCAGGTGGTGATCTTCCAAACACCCAAGTCTAGAATGACTTGTAATAAAACAAGAATTAAACAATCAAAGATAGAACACAAGCAATTATTTTCGAGGTTCGACAATGTGTCTACGTCCCCGTGAGATACTCCGAGCTCTCGGCACTAAATCAATGAGTTCTTACAATTACAGCAACACCTCCTCAATAACCCTCTTGTTCTTGAAGACGAAAGAAGAGGAAAAAGAAAATAATAAGAACTAAGTGTTTCCCTGGAATTTTCCCCAAGAAAATTCCAATTATGAAGCCCTTGAATCCCTAATCTTGACTACTCTCTCTGTCTAAACAACCAGCCTCTCTTGAATGAGTCTCTCTTATGTTTTGTGTCTTTGCATTCTCACACACTTGAATGATCTCACTTATCTTGTTGTGTTATGATTCTTAGAAGACCCTTTATATAGAGCAATCTTCTTTAACAAATCTTTGAAATCAATCTCAATCCTTAGATCTCAAGAACCAAAGACTCATGGTTCTCTAAGAGTCTAAGTAATCCTGTGTGTTTTAACCAAGTCCCACGCACCATCACAAGAGTGCTGAAAAGCATGTATCAGGTGTGCCTGGCGCCGTGGCCCAGAACAAGGTAGGCCGCGGCGCACAATAGGGCACACCACCTCCAGGTTTTCATCCTTGCTGGGCGCCGCGACGTGGGGGAGGCTGAGCCACGACGCACACCTCCTTAGACTTTCTTCTTTGCTGGTGGCCGCAACGCACACTTGGACCTGATGCTAAACTCTTCATCCGTTTAATTCTTTGACAAATCCCAACACATTACTTATGCCGTGAGTGTTGTTAGCTAATTTATGCATAACTCGAGAGAAGTTCATCTACAAGCTGTCCATCGCATATTACATTACCTAAAGGCTAATCTAGGATAAAGGATTCTATTCAGAAGAAACACGGGGTTAGTCCTTGAGGCGTATACAAATGCTGACTATGCAGGTTCACCGGTTGATAGAAGGTCCACGATAGGCTATTGCACTTTCCTAGGAGGAAATCATGTAATATGGAGGAGTAGGAAGCAGAATGTAGTGGCAAGATCAAGTGCTAAAGTAGAGTTTAGGGCGATGGCGCAAGGAGTTTGTGAATTATTGTGGCTCAAAATAATTCTGGAAGACTTAAAGATAAGTGGGATGGACTTATGAGGCTATTTTATGACAACAATTTGGCTATCAACATCGTTCATAATCCCGTTCAGCATGACTGGACAAAGCATATTGAGGTAGATATACATTTCATAAAAAAGAAGCTGGACAACGGATTAATTTACACACCATACGTCCCAACAAACAATCAACTTGCTGATGTACTTACAAAAGGACTGAACAGTAAAACATTCCAACGACTTATATGCAAGCTGGGAATGAAGGATGCATATTCACCAGCTTGAGGGGTAGTGCTGAGAGTCTTAATTAGGTTTATGTTGAGAGTTCTAAGTAGGTTGTTGAGAGTCCTAATTAGGTTTCCTATTATGTGTCATAGTAGGTTTCCTAAATCTTATCTATGTTATATCTATCTTATCTAATTATGTCTCTTAGTCCTATTAGGTTTGATATACATAAGTCTATATATATGACTATTGAATTGTATTCAGAAAATCGATAATACATAATTCTTTTCAATTCTTTTTGTTAACAGGTACTTCTAAAAGGTGCAGCTCTAAGTCTTAGAATTAAAAGTGGCAAACGGGTCAGGTCAGGTCAATCGGGTTTGGGTCAGATCGGGTTCGGATCATGTTTAATCTCAGGTCGTTCAGGTCATGAGTTACTTCGGGTTGGGTCGGGTTCAGGTTATTTCAATCTCGGGTCGTATCGAGTCTCGGGTCATGTTGGGTCGTGTTTGGGTCATTTCGAGCTCGGGCCTTATCGGGTCTCGAATCATGTCAGGTCGAGTTAACAAAATAGATATTTATGCTTAATTAAAAAAATACTTATTTTCATATAATAGAACTAAATGAATTACATTGTCAAATATGTGAAAATTAATTAATAATAAATCAATACTTAATTTTTTAAATAATATATTTAATTTTTAATGCAATATGCAATGTTATGATTTTTAGTCCCAAAATTCAATTTTAAATGATCTCAGATAGCTGGTCCACAAAGTTATTCTCATTAGTAATGTCTTATACCAAATTTTGGGGATTAAATTTCATATAATCTCTTCATTCCATTATATTTTTTTCGAGACAATTAAAATCAAAATTTTATTGTGACTTGAAGAACAATGCACAATTTGCTATTCTTCTCGATTAAGTATTTGAAATTAATGAGATTACTCATATTAATAGAATATTTAACCATGCATATCAACATGTGTAAATCAATAATTAATTCATTATTATATAATTTATTTTATTTGACAACTAGTAAATTAACTATTATCCCAGTTTTAGAAAGCAAATTAGTTTTATAAAAAAAAAATATATTTTCAAGTCATTTCGAGTTTCAGGTCATTCGGGTTTGGTTCATTTTGAATTCGGGTCATTTCATGTTTCGGGTCACTCAGGTTAGAGTCGGGTCAGTTCAGTTCATATTATTTTGATGTATTTTCGAGTCAGGTTGGGTCTGGACCGGGTTGGGTTAGGTTGAGTTTTCGGATCCAGTCAGATTTTGCCACCTCTACTTAGAAGTCAAAGCTTGAATGTAGATGCTGCTTAGATTTATTATAAAATCAGTCCAGCATAACAGGAATCCTTCAAGTGAGCATGAGATCAAGGAAAAGAAGTTTGATGGTTAAGAAAATTCATTAGGGCAATGAAGGAAAGGACACAACTTCTCAATCTAGTAACTATGAGCAACCAAACATGGTAGATGTAAAGAAGAAGAAAAATGGAGACAATGAAAGGTTTGTTGGGATTTTGACTCAAATCCCCACAAGGAGGACTTATGATTGGTTTGGAAAAAAATGGTTTCTTACTTTACATTTTCTTATTCTAGTAGAAATAGTAGTAGTTTCCTACTGAATTGTTGTTTGTTCTAGTAGAAGTAGTTTCCTATGTTATTGTTATTTTCCTAATAGTATTAGGAAAGTATCCTCTATATAAAAACGGTATTAGATAAGGTTTGAGACTGTTGTTATTTGTCTAAGTTTCAAACATGTCCAAACATGGTCTAAGTTTGGTTAAACTCCAAACTAAATGCGGAGTATCAAAGTTCAGTAAGTCTAATGGCTGCACACATATGTGTGCTCAAGTTTTGAGCATGGGACGGTCATGCACACTGCTGTGCAAACTTCTGCACATAGGCAAGAAGTGTGTGCACTGCAGCAGAAGGTAGTAGCATTAGGTCTGGGCGCGTTGCGCATGCCCAGCGCTGCGCCTCACAGCATGCACGCCATCAGGGACAGCCCCAGCGCCGCACCGCCCAGGCACACTGCTGCACACATAGGCAGCAAGCTTCAAGGCTCTCCAAAAGTGTGTGCGCAAGTCCAAAACGCATAGAACCACTTAGGAAAGTAATGAAGGTCCAAGATTGAGCAATGATCAAGATCAAAGGGTGAGGATTGGTTCACAAGAATGTCCAAGAATTGAGAGGCTATAAAAAGGGTTCTCAAGGCTTCATTTTACAATATATACAACACACAAAAAAGAGAGATTTGTGACATTGTGAGATCATTGTAAACACTTAGAGAGAATTGTGTAGAGTGACAAACACAAGAGGGACTCTTTGTTAGGCTGGTTGTAAAGAAGAAAGGATAGTATAGAATTGATAGAAAACTTTGTAATAGGACTATCACTTTCTAGTTCTTGTCTTGTTTCTTCAAGAACTTGGATTCTTGAAAAGGATTGTTGTAACTTTGTAAGAACCATTGAGATAGTGCAGAGAGTTCGGAGGAACTCACGGGGATGTAGGCACATTGCCGAACCTCGATAACAATTGCTTGTCTTCTTTTCTTTCTTTGATTTTCTGTTCATATGTTCGATTGCTGTTTTTCTTTCTACAAGTCATTCAGGACTTGGGTGTTTGGAAGATCACCACCTAGGCATCTTGTCAAGGTGATTTCCAACAGTGGTATCAGAGCTCAGCAGCTAGTTATCGGAACAAGAAGTAGAAGGTACGGAGCCAAGACTCCAAGAATCAAAGATCAAACTTCTTGGGTGAATCTAGAACGGTGTACAGATCAAGATCCGGTCGTGTTCTTGAAAGTTGATTCAAGAATGGTGTTAAAGATCCATCTTCGATCTGTTTTCCTGAGGTTGAAGAAAGCAGTTGTGGTTAGTGCACAAATCTGGGATCTTTTCTGCAAAGATGGCTTCAAATTTCTGTGTGGAGAAGTTTGATGGAAAGGGGGACTTTGCCCTATGGAAGCGGAAGATCGAGGCGGTTCTCATGTAGCAGAAAGTGGACTTGGCTATTGGAGAAGATGATGCTTTTCCAGCAAGTGTCACGGAGGACCAGCAGACCGAGATGAAGAAGATGGCCTACAGCACCATTTTCTTGCACATGTCGGATAGTGTCACAAGGGAGTGCGGTGACTCGGAGGATTCGGCTGTCATATGGAAGAAACTATATGAGTTGTTTCTTACCAAAACTCGTCCTAACAAAATCTATCTTCTTAAAAGAATCTTTGCTTTTAAAATAGACCCTAGTAAAGATTTGCAAGATAATCTTGATGTCTTTAATAAGCTAGTTCAAGATTTGAATAGCTGTAGCATTTCTTTTCTGGATGAACAATTGGCTGTTATTTTGTTAAATTCACTTCCTGATTGCTTTGATAATTTGATTAATGCAATTGAGTATGGGAGAGATAGTTTGACAAACGAGATTGTGATCAATGCCATAAGGGCACATGATTTCAAAACCAAGATGAAGGAGACATCAAGTGGTGATGGGCTGTTCGTAAGAGGAACGCCAACAGCTTGGAATGGCAATAGCACTCATGGCAGCTACCAGGAGAAATCAAGAGGTAGAGGGCAGAGCCATTAGAGATCTCACTCCAAGATAAGACATGGATGAGGAAAGATATGTTTCTACTGCAATAAGGAGGGCCATTTCAGGAAAGATTGCAAGAAGAGGATGTGGGATGAGAGGAGAAGCCATACCAACAATGGAGAGGCTTCGGTTGCCAAAGGAGAATAGCAAGATGATGTGCTTGTTGTGTGCTCAAATGTGAGCAGGAGGCAAGGCAGTGGAAAGTGGATTCGTGATTCCGGGTGCACCTACCATATGTGCCCTCACAAAGAATGGTTCAAGAATTTCAAGAAGATCAATGAAGGAAGGGTCTTCTTGGGGAATGATAATTCTTGCCAAGTGAGAGGGATTGGAGACATCCATTTGAGGATGTTTGATGGAGTCACAAGGCTTCTGCGAAATGTGAAGTATCTTCTAGATTTGAAGAGAAATTTGATCTCATTGGGGTAGCTGGATTCCATGGGGTACACATGCAAATTAGAGGGAGGAAAGATCAAGGTGGCCAAGGGATCTTTGGTAGTGATCAAGGCAGCAAGAAATGATGGACTCTATGAGATGATCGGAGAAACAGAAACCAATGATCAAGCAGCAAGCTTGATGGCTGAGCTGGACAAGGCAGCCCTTTGGCACACTCGCTTGGGACACATGAGCGAAAAGGGCCTGCAAGTGCTTAGCAAGGAAGGTTTACTTGGTGGTGACAAAGTAGAAAAATTGGATTTCTGTGAGAGCTATGTTCTTGGGAAGCAACACTGGGTCAGCATCAACACCGGAGCGCACAAATCTAAGGGGATCCTTGATTATATTCATTCGGACCTTTGGGGATTAGCAAGAACACCAACATAGGGAGGTAACTTTTAATTTTTGTCTTTAGTTGATGATTATTCAAGAATCTGATGCCTTAAATAAATTTGTTGTGTGGAAGAAATTGTTGGAAACCCAAACCGTAGGGTAGTTAAAGCTTTGCGAACCGATAATGGCTTAGAATTTTGCAACAAGGATTTTGATAAATTCTGTGAATTAAATGGCATTCTAAGACATAGGACGGTTATAAAAACACCCCAGCAAAATGGAGTTGCTGAAAGAATGAATCGAACCCTTATGAAAAAAGTTAGGTGCATGCTAATAGGATCCGGGTTACCAAAATATTTTTGGGGAGAAGCTGTAGCAATAGCTGCATACTTGGTGAATAGATCACCTTCTAGAGCAATAGAGCTCAAGACTCCCATGGAGATATGGAGTGGAAAGCCCCCTGAATTAAACAACCATAAGACTTTTGGGTGTGCAACATATGCACATCAAAAGGAGGATAAACTTGGCCCTAGGTCTAGAAAATATATATTTCTATGATATGGTGATGGGGTTAAGGGATATAGGTTGTGGTCCTTAGAAAAGAAGGGCATGAAACTAATTATAAATAGGGATGTTGTCTTTAATGAATTATTTTTTCCCTACTTGGAGAAAACTAACCCTGTAGGGGCTAGTGAGCAAACCAAACCGGAAGTTGTGGAGCATCGCATCAAGGAGAACTCGGTTCAGGTAGAGCATAGGAGACAAGAGGATTCGGAGCAAGTAGAGCCCTTGGATGAAGGCTAAGAAGCTCAAGAAACTCAAGAAGAGGCTGAACAAGAAGAGGTTGATGCAGTAAATAACTACCAGCTCACAAGAGACCGGGGAAGGAGAGTGGTTAGACCACCCTTGAGATATGGGTTTGCAAATGCTGCAAATGCAGTAACTCCTTGAATAGAAGAAGGGATCGCTGAACCAGAAACTTACACGGATGCCATGGAGTGTAAGGATTCGTCAAAGTGGCAGCTGGCTATGGAGGAAGAAATGGACTCTTTGATGAAGAACAACTCTTGGGAGCTGGTGCCCAAACCAAAAAAACAGAGAGTGGTGGATTGTAGATGGCTCTACAAGATCAAAGAAGGAAATACTCCAGGGGATGAAGTCTGATATAAAGATAGGCTGGTGGCGAAGGGGTTCACACAAAATGAAGGTATAGATTTCACCGAAATCTTCTCACCGGTTGTGAAGTACAAGACAATACGGATAGTGTTAGCATTAGTGGTCCAATTTGATTGGGAAATCGAGCAAATGGATGTGAAGACTGCATTCTTGCATGGAGAGCTCGATGAGACCATTTTCATGAGGCAACCCGAAGGCTATGAAGAAAGAAGGCAGGGAGAGCTAGTGTGTAAATTGAAGAAGTCTCTCTATGGCCTGAAGCAATCACCTCGGCAATGGAACAAGAGGTTTGATTCCTTTGTAATCAGCTTGGGTTTCATGAGGAGCTACTATGATTCTTGCTTGTACTATAAGGGGCAGAAGATTGAGGAGATGGTGATCATCCTCATCTATGTTGATGATTGCTGGGTGGGAGCAGCATGGAGAGGATAAATAAATTGAAGGCTTAATTCAGTGAGAAGTTTGAGACGAAGGATCTTGGCCATGCACTAAAGATCCTTGGGATGTGTATCATCCGGGAAAGGGAGAGAAATAGATTGAAGATCTCTCAAACTTCCTACATAGAGAAGATGATACCTAAATTCTCTATGGAAGATAGCAAACCAGTGAAGGTTCCACTTGCTGGTCATTTCAAATTCTCCAGCGATCAATGTCCAAGATCGGAGGCGAAGAAGAAGGAAATGGAGAAAGTCCCTTACTCTAGTGCTGTTGGTTTTGTTATGTACACCATGGTGAGCACTAGACCAGACATTGCTCATGCAATGAGTGTTCTCAGCAGGTTTATGAGTAATCTCGGAAAGGAGCATTGGCTTGGGATGAAGTGGTTGCTGAGGTATTTGAAGGGAAGCCCAGAAGTAGGGCTGGTGTATGAGAAGAGGGGTAATGCAATATGCCTTGAAGGGTTTGCAGATTCGGACTATGGAGCAGACTGGGTTAAAATGAGATCGATTACCTCCTACTTCTTCAACTTAAACGGATGTTGTGTAAGTTGGAAGGCTCAGTTGCAGCCAGTGGTAGCACTCTCAACAACCGAGGCTGAGTACATAGCTGCTACGGAGGCTATTAAGGAAGCTATGTGGTGAAAAGGGTTTCTTGAAGAGTTGAAGGTACTGGATGAGCAGGTTATGGTATTTTTTGATAGTCAAAGTACCTTGCACTTATGTAAAAATCCAGTGTTCCATGAGAGGACAAAGCACATGGATGTTCGGTATCATTTCATTTGGGAAAATGTTACAAAAGGATGCATCCATGTGGACAAGGTTGCCACGGAAGAAAATCATGCGGACTTGGGTACTAAAGTTTTACCTCTGAGTAAGTTCAATCATTGCCTTGAATTACTTAGGATTGGAGTTGGTTAATTGGTAACTCAAGATGAGTTTGGATCCCGAAGCTTTCTGCACAATGGCTCAGGTTTTTTGAACACTTAGACAAAGGTAGAGATTGTTGTTATTTGTCTAAGTTTCAAACATGTCCAAACATGGTCTAAGGTTGGTTAAACTCCAAACTAAATGTGGAGTATCAAAGTTCAGCAAGTCTAATGGCTGCACACATGTGTGTGCTCAAGTTTTGAGCATAGGAAGGTCATGCGCACTACTGTGCAAACTTCTGCACATAGGCAGGAAGTGTGCGCACTGCAGCAGAAGGCAGTAGCATTAGGTCTGGGCACGTCGCGCACGCCCAGCGCCGTGCCTCACAGCATGCACGCCATCAGGGACAGCCCCAGCGCCGCACCACCCAGGCACACTGCTGCACACATAGGCAGCAAGCTTCAAGGCTCTCCAAAAGTGTGTGCGCAAGTCCAAAACGCACAGCACCACTTAGGAAAGTAATGAAGGGCCAAGATTAAGCAATAATCAAGATCAAAGGGTGAGGATTGATTCACAAGAATGTCCAAGAATTAAGAGGCTATAAAAGAGGTTCTCAAGGCCTCATTTCACAATATATATACAACATACATACAAGAGAGATTTGTGACATTGTGAGATCATTGTAAACACTTAGAGAGAATTGTGTAGAGTGACAAACACAAGAGGGACTCTTTGTTAGGCTGGTTTTAAAGAAGAGAGGATAGTATAGAATTGATAGAAAACTTTGTAATAGGACTATCACTTTCTAGTTCTCTTCTTGTTTCTTCAAGAACTTCGATTCTTGAAGAGGATTGCTGTAACTTTGTAAGAACCAATGAGATAGTGCAGAGAGTTCGGAGGAACTCACGGAGACGTAGGCACATTTCCGAACCTCGATAACAATTGCTTGTCTTCTTTTCTTTCTTTGGTTTTCTGTTCTTGTGTTCGATTGCTGTTTTTCTTTCTACAAGTCATTCAGGACTTGGGTGTTTGGAAGATCACCACTTGAGTATCTTGTCAAGGTGATTTCCAACAGAGACGCTCATAATTCCAATATATATTGTAAATTAGAGGAATTTATAATTAGAGCTAGGTTGAGAGCTTTAGGTGTATTTGAGTTTTGAGTTGTCAAGTAAAAAACACTTACAAATAGAGTTAGGTTGAGAGCTTTGGGTGTATTGGAGATTTTGGGTTATGATGTAGTGAGAGTTTAGCAACTTTGGTATCCTAAAGTTGTAATTGAAGATTAATAAAGTTGTGAGTTTATTGGTAGACGTAAGAAAAGAGGTTGTTGAACCATATTAATTCTTGGTGTTCTTATTCTTTATTTATTTTGCTTATTTAATTATTGTGGTTGTGTTTTTGTCTAAAATTTGAGTATGTGGATTTTAGAGATAACGATTTATAAATGGGGTTGCTGATCTGTATCGGTCTGTGCTTATGTTTATTGAAGAGGGGATGAGAAGCTACAAAGAAGTTTCACTTTATCAATGGTTTTTCCTTATAAGTTCTCTTCACATCACATTTTAATTAACACCGTAGAAATGATTGTAAAATAATATAGAACAAAATTTTCAGGCACAAGTAGTACTATAGCAGAATTGGGCTCCGTCGATGCTTTTTTTTTTTGTGCATTTAATGGCACTTGAAAGTGCTGACAAAAAAATTACTGGCAGTAAATAAAGTGTTGGGAATCGCATCACCTATGCCTGTGTCGGGGGCTAAATCTCAACCCTTTTATTAAGCGACGGTAAAAATTCTAACGACACTTAAAATTGCCAGTTATTTCAAAATCGAGGTGGTTAAAAGCGTCGGCAAATGTTAGATACCGACGGTTAAAAGAGCGGGAAAATATTATTTATCTACAGTTAAAATCGTCGAAAAATATAACATATCGACGGTTAAAAGCATTAGAAAATGTTAGATATCAGTGTTTTAAAGCACCGACACAAATATCATCCCGGTAGTTTAAAGCGCCGCACAGATAATATACTGACGCTTTAAAATGCCAATAAATTTTCATCTAGTTTCAAATGCTGGACACTGATAAGCACCAAAAAATTAAAATTTCAAGTGGTTTAAAGCACCGGTAATGCTTAATCTAAACTACCAAGTCCCAACATCTCGACACTCAAAAGCATTGACATATTTTATTTTTACGGGCGCTTTAAAGCACACCTAAATTAGTGATTTTCTTTTTGCTTTCAATTTTATTTCTCAATTTGATTTTTTTGCAACCTTCCCTAATAGTAATTCTTCTAAACCTGTTACATAATTTCATGCCAATAAAGAAAATTTAACGTGGCATCAAAAGAATCATGAATAAATACATTTAAAAGGCTCCCTCTACATTAGAATTAAAAGTACATAGAAATCATAATCAACATCCATTTAAATCTCCCAATTCAACCATAGAACATTGGACATAAGCATCCAAGTTTAATAACCACTAAAGTCAATCCAAATAGATCACGTACATAAGTCCGAAAAAAATAAAATACATTCAATTAAATCACATTTCAAACTTGTGGTGCCATGTTTTCGGAATCTTCATCAACTTGATGTCCATTGGAGGTATATGGAACCTGTAACATATTTATAAATAACAATATAAAAAATTCCCACCACTTAAAATTTTGATTTCTAAAAATTTTGAACCAAGGCATGAAAACAGGAGCAAAGGAAAACACTAGTAGAAATTACTCTTAGAAACTGAGTCAAAGTCCTTGATAACATATGCATGATTTATCGCCCGAGGAGATAAAGACCTTTTACTACTTAGTTGGTCAAGATAATGCCCAACCGTAAGCCCCTTAAATTACTTACTATCAATTAATTAATTAAAACATTTCAGCAACTAAAATACTAAAAGTTTCAGCAACCAAAATCATTAAATGACTATAATTATAACATAGATAATTATATAAATAAGTTATATAACGTACTAGGTAAATAAATTTGCTCCCACTAACCTTTAGGTATATGCATTGATCTACCTTTTTTTTTTCTTCAAAGCCAATAGAATTCACCACCTCATCAAATTTTAGGTACCACTAATATCAGTATGCACTATTTCTAGAAGATTAGAGCTATGAGTTGAGCCATTTTCTTGGTTTTGGTTAACTTTTCCCTAATACAATCAACTCAAGTCCTATATATCCCCAAAATCATAAGTGGGTAAAATATCATCCCTAACAAGACTTTCAATTCTCTATCTAGAAATGTGACTTAGGTGTCTTATTCAATAAAGCAGACTTTAGATTCTCCTTCCATTTCTTATAATTCAAACCACTCAAGATTTCAATGGTTGCTTGGTTATTGTTCACAGAAAAGGAGATTGATTTAAAACAATAATGCAACACGATAGTAAAAGGGAAATAACCAACATATTCCATTATAGAGCATCTAAGAGTTTAGTTATAAACCCCCCTTTGTGCAGATAATACAACAAACACTTAGAAACTCTACACATGAAGCATATGAAGACAATGTTTTAGTTTTGGAAGAAATTTTCCTTTTTGGATAGACAAACCTTCTAAACCGACTCATCATCTTCCCACATTGTTATATGTATTTCCAAAAATTACAACACACAACTACCTCTTTGGGTAGGTAACTTCATGATGCAAATGAAATCATCGCATAATATGTTTTAGTGAAATGCCACGAGTATCAATAAGTGTGCCACTTTGGTAGCTAGCACTCACATCAACGCATGAAATTTCCCAAAACCGAGATAAACGATAATGCCCTTTACAACCTCAAACACATGCAAAACGACAGGCATGCATGTGACCATACAACAATAGGTACTCCAACCAACATGTACCTCTATGAGTCACCAAACAATCAACAATTATATCCTTACTACAGATCTTGAACACAGGGAAATATATTTAAATAATTGGATCCATTATTTCTCACAACATGCATATTTTCTACATTTTAAAGCTGAGAATACAATGAATGAGACAATTAATCTAGGAGATTACCTACTGTTAACAACATCTCAGCACGTCAAATAATTTACTGTGAAATAAAATTTCAAAATATATGTACAGATTTTGAGAAATAAGAAATTAATCACATATATTCAGAAATAAATATTTATTGAACCCAAAAATTTCAGAAAAATATGACAATTATTATAAAATAATAATTAATCCCAATAAGTACACAAAATGCAAATTTTATAAATAATAAAATATTAAGATCTCACTCATCTTTTACTCCATATATTAGCATAGCACAACATTGAAATATATGTCACATGCTCAAAATTTAATTATTGTCGATAACTGCACCAATTGAGCAAATAAAAATTAGAAAATAATTTTTAGAAAATTTAAGAAAGTTATATATTTTTTTGTAATTTTTAATTTTCATACTTTCTATACACTCCCACAATAGTAGACATGGTTTTATTATTTGACATAGTAAAAATTTAAAGTAGTACTATTGTTATCAACAATAATGAAAATTGTTTGGGACAACTAAAAGGCAACATATTAATAAGAAGAGTGCTTTCAACAACCAGATTCTCGGCGCATCATTACAAACTTTTGATTTGACAGACAATTTAGATTGAAATAAATTTTACCAAATGTTTCATATCAACCTCTGAATTAAAAACACGCAATTACCTTATTTGGATAGGTGATTGAATGTAATAACCCAAATAAATGTTTCGTAACAACAACATGAAATAATCCCATAAATATTAGTGAATCGATCACTTTAGTGGTAACCGTCCACATCAATTAATGAAACTATTTCAAACCAAGACTGATAAAACATATTACCCAACATGTATACATACTAAAACAACATGTATGCATTTTCTCATCTCAATATGAGATAGTAAGAACTAACCCGTATTATCTGATCTATCAGAATCTTCATTTTTGTTGCCTAGAATTTCACAAGCCAAATGTATTCTAAACATTTACAGATTACATATGCGAAAGACAACACTTTGATATTATTTACATTAGTGTACGAATAGGTGTCGTGACTGAAATTATTCAAGCAAGTTATGGTTCAAATGGGTAAATACACAAACAAGCCAGCACAAACAATTTAATTAGCATAAAGATTCTTTTTCAGAAACTTTGTAATGGTAGTTTTATAAGGCAATATTATTGAACTGAAAATTTTGAAGTCTAATTCAAAAACAAACTAGTGTTCTTATATTACACTAGGAAACAACTAGAGCTAACATTTAGATGATCTTAACTTTCCGTTGAATAACATGGGAAACAAAACAAGGGGAAGAAACATTGATACATAAACCTTTTATCAATGGATCAAACTACTAAAGAAGTAACTTTTTTTTTTTTTTGGTTTCCAAAAGAACTACAGTATCATTTTGTTATCCTGATTGTTCTTAAAAAATTAACTCATTAACCAAACACCTTTTGCTTGAACCGAAAGGTCATTAAACATAACAATTAAAATTGTATTAAAAGAATGATTTTGTATCATAGTCCTCACAATACTAATCCAAAATATACTTGAGCAACCAAAACCTACATTAAATCCCTATTAAACCTCCTGTTAATTTATTTAACATAAATTATTTTACTTTAGAGCTTTTGATTTGTTGATTAATATATTGACTTTCAAACAGTTTACTGTAAACAACAGCAACATCACCATGAGGTTCATATTCTTTTAGTATTTCACATTGCCCTAAGATCTTGATTACATCACATAAGCCAATAATTCAAATTCAAGATTCTTTGAATCAATAGTAACACTCTAATTCAAGATTCTTTGAATTTGGCAACAAAACAACTAATTCAAGATTCATTTAATTTAATAGTTCATATTCTTTTAGCAGTTCACATTGCCTTAAGATCTTGATTACACCACATAAGAAAACAATTCAAATTCAAGATTCTTTGAATCAATAGTAACGCCATAATTCAAGATTATTTGAATTTAATAATAAAACCACTAATTCAATATTCTTTTAATTCAGCTGTAGTGCCCATAGTTAAGGAATTTTAGATTTAGCAATAAAGTCCCTAATTCAAAATTCTTTGGATTTAAGAGCAGGCTTATATAATTTTATTCACATAAAATAATATAGGTTATCTTGAAATTTAATACAATATTCCTGAATTAGGTTATGTGAACAATAAATTTAAAGACCACGATCCTCTCCATTTAAGAATTGGAATGGAGGTGAAGTTCATGGTGAGATTGAATGTCACCTTGAAAAATTTGAATTTGAATAGTCTTCATTTAATGATGTGATATTAAATCTCACCATAAACTTGACTCCATTTTAACTTTCAAATGGAGAGGATCGTGATCCTAGATTTAAACACATGTAAAGACTAGCTCTGATACCACATGTTAATAATTCTAAGGATCTATTACATGCATTATATTACTAGTTTTGATCTATTTAATATCACACACCTGATGTTTGCAACATATTGTTATTCCAGTAACATCACATAGATCTCAGAACACCAATGCGTGCAAGACCGTCTAGTTAGGGTTCTTCCTCTCCTTACTCTCTCTGTACGATAGCTTTATAATAGAGAAAACTTACCTAGGTTAAGAGATGAGAGGGGACCTAGCTCATATTTATAATAAACTCAATAGGCCGCCCATCATAGCCCATTCGATTTGTCAAGCCCACACCACTTCCCAACCACATCTAAAACCATTAGATGTATTGTTGAAAATCACCTCAAGAAGCCCAGGTGGTGACCTTCAAACACCCAAGTCTAGAATGACTTGTAATGAACAGGAATCAAACCATCAAAGAAAGAATACAAGCAATTTTTATCGAGGTTTGACAAATGCCTACGTCCCCGTGAGCTCCTCCGAGCTCTCTGCACTAAATCAATGGAGTTCTTACAAATACAGCAACACCTCCTCAAGAACCCTCTTGTTCTTGATACATGAAAGAAGAGAAAAGAAAGAGATAAGAACAAAGTGTTTCCCTAGAATTTTCCGCAAGAAAATTCCAATTACAAAGCCCTTGAACCCCTCTTCTTGAATACTCTCTCTCACTTGTGACACCTTTGAAGATTTAAGAGTCTATCTCTCTCAACACCAGCCACTCTTGGAATGAGATCTCTTCCTGTGTCTCTCTTGTGTTTAGTGTCTTTGCACTCTCACACGCTTCATGCTTGATATTGCTCCTAGATGATCCTTTATATAGTGCAACCACTTCTTGAACCAATCTTGAAGTCAATCTCAACCCTTAGATCTTGTGGACCAAACAATCATAGCCCTCCAAGATGTCTTGTTGGGAAACCACCTTGGATGATGCCCAGGAGGTGATCTTCTAAACACCCAAGTCTAGAGTGACTTGTATAAGAAAAGAAACAGCAACTAATCAAAGTAAGAAAGAAAAGAACACAAGTAATTTGTTGACGAGGTTCGGCAATATGCCTACGTCGCCGTGAGCTCCTCCGAGCTCTCTGTACTATCTTATCAATGGAGTTCTTTACCATCAGCAACACCCTTCCAAGAACTCATAGGTTCTTGAAGAACAAGAAGAGAAGAAAGAAAGTGATAGAACTATTACAAAACTACTCTACCCACAATCTATACTACTTCTCTCTTTACAACCAGCCTTTCTTTTGAGATCTATTCTAGTGCCTCTCTGTGTTTTGTGTCTTTGCACTCTCAAACTTGCACTTTAACTCTCTTGTATGATGGTCACTTATATGTCACAATGTTTTATCTAATTTTAGATTGAAGCTAGGTGACCCTTTATATAGTGCACAAACTTCTTGACTAATCTTGAGGGTTAATATCCACCTTTAGATCTTGAGGACCAATCAACCTTAGCCCTTCATCAATCCTAAGTAAATCTGTGCATTTTAGACATGCCCCACACATCTTTCAAAAGGCTAAACAAAATGGCATTAGTGTGCCTTCAGGCCGCGGCCTGGAGCGTACTGAAACTCCTCCACAAGTGCAACCATTCTGGGCACCGCGGCCTGGGGGAGGCTGAGCTACAGCGCATACCTCCTCCAGTACTTCTCCTTGTTAGGCGTCGCACCCATGAATGAGCTGGGCCGCGGCGCACACTGGTGTGCATTGATGCTAATTTTTTCCTCATTCCTTGCAATCATTTAATGCTAAGACAACTACCAACAATCTCTACCTTGTCTAAGCGATTAAACCTGAACCCATGTGCAGAGAACTCAGTATCCAAACTCATTTTGAGTCATCATATCAACCGACTCCAATCCTAAGAAGTCCAAGGCAATGATTGAACTTTCTTAGAGGTAGAAATTTAGTGCCTAAATCCGTAGGGTTTTCTTTCATGGCCACCTGGTCCATATGAATGCTTTCTTTCATAACATTTTCCCGAATGAAATCGTACCGAACATCCATGTGCTTTGTCCTCTCATGGAACACTGGATTCTTGCACAAATGCAATGCACTTTAGCTATCTAAATATACCACAACCTGCTCCTCTAGTACCTTCAACTCTTCCAACAACCCTTTGCACCACATAGCCTCCTTGATGGCTTCCGTAGCCGCTATGTACTTAGCCTCGGTTATTGAGAGTGCTACCACCGGCTGCAACTGAGCCTTCCAACTTACATAACATCCGTTTAAGTTGAAGAAGTAGGAAGTAATCGATCTCTTTTTATCCTGGTCTGCTCCATAGTCCGAATCAGCATAACCTTCAAGGCAGATAGACTTACCCCTCTTCTTATAAACCAGCCCCACATCTAGGCTTCCCTTCAAGTACCTCAGTAGCTACTTCATCCTAAGCCAATGCTCATTTTCGGGATTACTCATAAACCTATTGAGGACATTTATTGTATGAGCAATATCAGGTCTAGTGCTTACCATGGTGAACATTACAGTACCAACCACACTAGTGTAGGGGACCTTTTCTATTTCTTTCTTCTCCTCTTTCGATCTTGGACATTGATCGCTGGAGAACTTGAAATGACTAACCAGGGGAACCTTTACTGGTTTGCTATCTTTCATAGAGAACTTAGATATCATCTTCTCTATGTAGGAAGTTTGTGAGATCTTCAATCTGTTTCTTTCCCTTTCCTAGATGATACACATCCTAAGGATCTTCTATGCATGGCCAAGATCCTTCATCTCAAACTCCTCACTGAGTTGAGTCTTCAATTTTTTTATCCTCTCCATGCTGCTCTCAACCAGCAACATATCATCAACATAGATCAGGATGATCACCACTTCCTCGACCTTGTGCCCCTTAAAATACAAGCACGAATCATAGTAGCTCCTCATTAAACCCAGGCTGGTTACAAAGGAATTGAACCTTATTCCATTGCCGAGGTGATTGCTTCAGGGTATATAGAGATTTCTTCAGTTGGCACACCAAATCTCCCTGTCTTCCTTCCTCATAGCCTTCGGGTTACCTCATGTAAATGGTCTCATCAAGCTCTCTATGTAAGAACGTTGTCTTCACATCTATTTGCTCGATTTCTCAATTAAATTGGACTACCAATGCTAACACTATCCTTATCGTCTTGTATTTCACAACTGGTGAGACTATTTTGGTGAAGTCTGTGCCTTCTTTTTGTGTGAACCCCTTTGCCACTAGCCTAGCTTTATACCAGACTTTATCCCCTGGAGTGTTCCCTTCTTTGATCTTGTAGATCCATCTACAATGCACAACTCTCTGTTTTTCTAGTTAGGGCACCAATACCCAAGAGTTGTTATTCCTCAAAGAATCCATTTCTTCCTCCATAGCTAGCTGCCACTTTGACGAATCCTTACACTCCATGGCATCCATGTAAGTTTCTGGTTTAACCTTTCCTTCTGTCCAAAGAGCTGCTACATTAGCATCCACAAACCTATATCTCAAAGGTGGTCCGATCCCTTGTGAGCTGGTAGTCATTCTAATTTGCTGCATCAACCCCTTCTAGTTTAGCCTCCTCTTGAGTTTTTTGAGCTTGGCTTTCATCAATGGGCTCTACCTTATCCAAACCCTCTTGCTTTCCTTGCTCTACCTGAACCGAATTCTCTTTGATGTGATGCTCCACAAATTTCGGACTGGTTTGCTCACTAGCCCCTGCAAGGTTAGTTTTCTCCAAGTAGGGAAATAACAATTCATTAAAAATAAAATCCCTACTTATTATTAGTTTTATTCCATTTGGTTCTAAGGACCATAACCTATATCCCTTAACCCTATCACCATACCCTAGAAATACACATTTTCTAGACCTTGAGCCAGCCGCGGCCTGGAGTGTGCTAAAACTCCTCCATAAGTGCAACCATTTTGGGAGCCGTGTCTTGGGGGAGGTTGAGCCGCGGCTCACACCTCCTCTAGTACTTCTCATTGCTGGGCACTGTACCCTTGAATGAGCTGGGCCACAGCGCACACTGATGTGCATTGATGCTGATTTTTTCCTTCTTGCTTGCAACCGATTAATGCTAAGACAAATACCAACATGTTTAAGTAATCCTGTGCGTTTTAACCAAGTCCCACGCACCAAATCAAAGTGTTGATCAGAAGGCATCAGGTGTGCCTGGCGCCGTGGCTCAGAACAAGGCTGGCTGCGAAGCATTTAGGGCAGAAACTCCTCCAATTGTTGGGCGCCGCACCGCACAAGGCCTGGGCAGTGGCGCATAACCCTGTGCCACTTTGTGCCACGGTGCACACCACCCTTTGCCATGGCGTACACCTAGTAGAGGATCTTCCTTCCTTGTTGTAGGCCGCAACGCACACACATTGTGCCGTGGCTCGAAGACTGTTGAAGCTTCAATCTTTAACCATTTAATTCTTAGATAAATTCCCAACAATCTCTACCTTTATCTAAGTAATTAAACCCAAACCCATTATGCAAAGAACTCAGGATCCAAACTCATCATGAGTCACCAAATCATCCGACTCCAATCCTAAGAAGTCCAAGGCAATGATTGAACTTGCTTAAAGGTAAAACTTTAGTGCCTAAATCAGTAGGATTTTCTTCTGTGGCCACTTTGTCCACATGAATACATCATTTCATAACATTTTCCCAAATGAAATGATACCGAAAATCTATATGCTTTGTCCTCTCATGGAACACCAGATTCTTGCAAAAATACAATGCACTTTGGCTATCCGAATACACCACCACCTGCTCTTTTAGGACCTTCAACTCTTCCAACAACCCTTTACACCACATAGCCTTCTTAATGGCTTCCATTGCTACTATGTACTCTACCTCTGTTGTTAAGAGTGCTACCACCGACTGTAACTGAGCCTTCCAACTTATACAACATCCATTTAAGTTGAAGAAGTAGAAGGTAATTGATCTTCTCTTATCCCAGTCTGCTTTATAGTCCGAATCAGCATAACCTTCCAAACAGATCAACTTACCCCTCTTCTCATAAAAAGGTCCCACATCTGGGCTTCCCTTCAAATACCTTAGCAACCACTCCATCCCAAGCCAATGCTATTTTCTGGGATTACTCATAAACCTGCTGAGAACACTAATTGTATGAGCAAGTTCGAGTTTAGTGCTTACCATGGTAAACATCACAGATCCAACCACACCTGAGTAAAGGACCTTTTCCATTTCCTTCTTCTCCTCATCTATTCCAAGACATTGATCACTGGAGAACTTGAAATGACTAGCAAGAGGAAGCTTTACTGGTTTGCTATCTTCTATAGAAAACTTAGATATAATCTTTTTTATATAGGAAGACTGAGAAACCTTCAACCTGTTTCTCTCACTTTTCTGGATTATGCTCATCCCAAGGAGCTTTTGTGCATGGCCAAGATCCTTCATCTCAAACTCCGAACTGAGTTGAGACTTCAACCTTTCTATCCTCTCCCTACTGCTACTAACCAGCAGCATATCATCAACATAGATGAGGATAATCACCATTTCCTCCACCTTATGCCTTTTGTAGTAGAAGCACGAATCATAGTAGCTCCTCATGAAACCCAAGCTAGTTACAAAGGAATTGAACCTTTTATTCAATTGCCGAGGTGATTGCTTCAGGCCATAGAGAGATTTTTTCAATTTGCACACCAAATCTCCCTACCTTCCTTCCTCATAGCCTTCGGGTTACCTTATGTAGGTGGTCTTATCAAGCTCTCCATGTACGAACATTTTCTTCACATCCATTTGCTCAATCTCCCAATTAAATTGGACCACCATAGCTAACACTATCCTTATCGTCTTGTATTTCACAACTAGTGAGAATATTTTGGTGAAATCTATGTCTTCCTTTTATGTGAACCCCTTTGCCACCAGCCTAGCCTTGTACCTGACTTTATCCACTAGAGTGTTCCCCTCTTTGATCTGGTAAATCCACTTACAATCCACAACTCTCTGTTTTTCTGATTTCAACACCAATTCCCAAGAGTTGTTCTTCCTCAAAGAATGCATTTCTTCCTCCATAGCTAGCTGTCATCTTGATGAATCCTTACATTCCATGGCATCCATGTAAATTTTTGGTTCATTTATCCCTCTTTCTGAATAAGGAGCTGCTACATTAGCATCCTCAAAATCATATCTCAAAGGTGGTCTGACCGGCCTTCTTTACCGGTCACTTGTGAGCTGATAATCATTCTGATTTGCTGCATCATCCCCTTCTAGTTTAGCCTCCTCTTGAGTGTCTTCAGCTTGGCTTTCATCAATGGGCTCTACCTGGTCTGAACCCTCTTGCCTTCCTTGCTCTACCTGAACTGAATTTTCCTTGATGCTATGCTCCACATGAACTGGGCTGGTTTGCTCATTTTCCCCTGCAAGGTTAGTTTTCTCCAAATAAGGAAATAACAATTCATTAAAAATGACATCTCTACTTATTATGAGTTTAGTTCCTTTTGGCTCTAAGGACCACATACTATACCCCTTAACCCTATTACCATATCCTAGAAACACACATTTTCTAGACCTTGGGCTAAGTTTATCATCCTTTTGATGTGCAAATGTAACACATCCAAAAGTCCTAAGGTTGCTTAACTCAGAAGGTTTACCACTCCACATCTCCTCGGGAGTCTTAAGGTCTAAAGCTCTAGAGGATGATCTATTAACCAAATATGCAGCAGTAGAGATTGCTTCCCCCCAAAAACATTTGGGCAAACTGGAAGGGTCATATTCATCCTCTGAGCAACTCCATTTTGCTGAGGGGTTTTCACAACCATTCTATGTCTTAGAATCCCATTTAACTCAAAAAATTTGTCAAAATCTTGATTGCAAAATTCTAAGCCATTATCGGTTCTTAAAACCTTAACTACCCTACCCGTTTGAGTTTCTAGCAACTTTTTCCACACCACAAATTTATTCAGAGCATCTGATTTATTTTTAAACAAATAAACCCAAACCTTTCTAGAATAATCATCAATTAAAGAAAGAAAGTAAAGATTACCTCATTGTGTTGGTGTTCTTGCTAGCTCCCAAAGATCTACATGAATGTAGTCAAGAATGCCCTTAGACTTGTGCACCCCGGTGTTGAAGCTGACCCGATGTTGCTTACCAAGAACACAACATTCACAGAAATCAAGTTTCTTTACCTTGTCACCATCAAGTAAACCATTCTTGCTGAAAACTTGCAGCCCCTTTTCACTCATATGTCCCAAGTGATTGTGCCAAAGTACTGCCTTATCCATCTTAGCCATCAAGCTTGCTGCTTGATCCTTGATGTCCATCTCTCCAATCATCTCATAGAGATCATCCTTTATTGCTGCTTTAATCACTATCAAAGATCCCTTGACTACCCTGATCTTTCCTCCATCTGTTTTGTATGTGTACCCCATGGAATATAGCTGCGCCAATGAGATCAAGTTTCTTCTCAAATCCAGAAGATATCTCATATTCCTCAGCAGCCTTGTGACTCCATCAAACATCCTCAATTGGATTTCTCCTATCCCCCTCACTTAGCAAGAAGTATTGTTGGAGTGATTATCTATTTAAATAAATATGCAAATAATTATTCTAGTTTTACTTGCAAGTGCACAAGGTCTGTGGTAGCATAGTGTGCAAGTGCGATATCATTTCCACAAGGATTGGTGAATTTCGTTTTAGAATTAGTTTCTTCAAGTTAAAAAGAGAAATAGCAATTTGATTGTGAGTAAATAACAATAATGAGATCATAGGGCTATGATATCCACCACTAAATATACATTCCCACTAACTAAGGGTTTAGTGCTCTAGCATTAACATGAATATCTAATGGTTGCCAACCTAAGGGCTTGGTCCACACCTTAGGCTATTGATCTCCCTATGCAACGAGTTAGGCATGGTGTATACTTTAACTCTTTTCTCTCTTAAGGGATTCAACATGGGTGTATACTGAGTTGTTCCTTAAGAGAGCATGAAGGCTGTGGAGATCGACAATCACACAGGACCTAGGGCTTGATCCGCTCCTGGTTTCCCATGTTGATTAACCCGGGAATCCGGTGTGGATATCCCTTGTTACTAATTTTGAACCCAGGACTCAGTCATCCAAATTGATTCGACTAACCTATCCATACCACATGCATATGTTGATCAGGCACATACATATAAGGAATGTAAATATAAACAGGTATTAATCAAGTTAAATATTCTAACAAGGCTATAGCAAAGATAATCAATGAATGAATATGTGGTAAAGCATAACTAGGGCTTCAATCGAGCCCTATAAGAGTTTAGTTACACATACTAAGTAAAGTAAACATGCTAAACATAATTAAATAAAAACAGAAAACTAAAACCGAACAAGACTCGGGAGATGAGTCGTCAATTCCTCTTCTAAGCCCTCTACTTCGAATCTAAAAAAAAAAATGTGTAGGTTATGTGTTTTACAGGGCTATTTATAGGGTCCTTATGGTGTCCCGAAACCCTAATTCCTTTTTGGAGTCGGAAGACCTCTTTCCAATTCTGGCTCTGCTGCCTCTGGAGTGATTGCACTCGAGTATATGCGGTATGCACTCGAGCGCATGTGTGCGCTCAAGCCTTCTTCAAGTGTGCTCGTGCTCTTGTGCACTCGATCTCAAGGGAGGTGCATTCGAGCGCACCTTGCTGGATGGCAGAACTTGACTTTTGCTCCTAAAAGCTCCAAATTATTACCTTTTTGTCCAAGTCTTGGGAAAACACATAAAACACGAAAATGAAGTAAAATCCATAGAAATAGATAAATAAGGAACTTAACAAATATAAATTAAGGGGGTTTAAATATGACTATTTAAGCACTTATCACACCCCCAAACTTACATATTGCTAGTCCCTTAGCAATACAAAATTAAAGACTATGTTAGAACAAAAATTAAAGATAAATTCATTTCCATGATACTCAAAGATTTGGGTTGCACATAAAACTATGATAACCGTTCATGAGTAAGTTTAAAATAAAAATACATTTTAGATTGCAAAATGACTTTCAAAATTTTTTAAGTTACTTACCTAAGGTTGGCTTAAGGCATCGCAAGTTTGATTTGTGTGTGATGAGTTAGCACATATAAGGTGGGGCTTCCATATAATTTTAGGGTATAGGGTTTCGATGCCCAAACTTTTATGGAATTCCTTATCAAAGAGAACAAAAATGGTATAATACTTGCTTCTCTTTCTTTTTCTTTTTATCATGCGATCTTTGCCATGTTGAGTTCCATCGAGCTTTCTAGTTGACCCTTGTAATGAGTGTTTGGCCAATGACTCCCAAACCAGATGGTTTTAAGGCATTAGGTGTAAAGACACCTCTAAGGACTTACTAACTCGAGTAAAAAAGGCAACGGAACTAATAGGTTTTAATGCTTCTAAACGACTCCCATGTTGCCATGTTGAGTTCCATCGAGCTTTCTAGTACCGTTGTAACGAGTGTTTGGCCAATGGCTCCCAAACCAGATGGTTTTAGGGCATTAGGTGTAAAGACACCCTTAAAGTCTTACTAACTCGAGTAAAAAAGGCTACAGAACTAACAGGTTTTAATGCTTCTAAATGGAATTCCCACATTTTGACGTGAATACTCAATGCTTACTGAAGCAAGAGGCCCAGTTACTCAGTGGGAATATTTATTATGATCATTAAAGGCTTACTTTCCACTTTTTGACAAGAACACTCAATGTTTACTGAGGCAAGAGGCCCAGTTACTCAGTGAAAAGTTTTTACTGATCATTAGAAGTTTTTTTGATCATTTTTTGCATGATGAACATTTTTCTTTAATTTTTTCTTCTTTATTTTTCTTATGCCAAAGTGTTCTTTTCAACAAGTTATCTGATTACAGTTAGATTATGGAAACATATACAAGAGAATTATATGTCATACCCCACACAAATGCGTGTTAAATGTGCTCGTGCAAATTTGGATCAAACTCGTGAATTCTTAGGTGCCTTGAGGTAGGTAACTAAACTTTTGTAAAATTCTCATTGCAAGACTATATGTTCTAGCTTTTAAGCTTACTTAATGAAGTGTTATCAAATTTTTAAATCAACTAAAATTTTTGTTTACCAAAAGAACATGCATTTATCTTCCTAAAAAAACTGGGACTTAGTGTGTGCATGTGTTTCAAGTGCGTGTGTGATAGTATTTAGTATCTACCACTACCTCCAAACTTAAAATACACATTGTCCCCAATATGTGTGTGGCATAGAAAGATCTGACCTGGGAGATGGAGAACTTGGTTGCTTGCTTGCTTGTCCATGCCTCCAAACTTGAATTGGATGCACGCACTGAGTACCTGACAAAGAAAAATAAAAATTGTGCCGGAAAATAAAATATGCAAACTAGACATGTAAATATAACTATAACTAAAAGAAAAGTACTAAAATGAGAAGGATATGTCTAGGATGCCTCCCATGAGCGCTAAGTTTAATGTTTTCAGCCAGATGGGGTATCCTCTCACTGCTGATCATTTGTGGGTGCAGTCGATGAGGTATCGGGTGCAGGAGATAGGCGGTCAAGGATGGCCTGTAACAGCGCTTTCTGTCGTGTGAACTGTGCCTCTAACCCATCGATCCACTGATGGATCAAATGGGCTGCCTCACGATCCTCCCAGCAGATGTCGAACAGCTCACAGCAAAAGGAAGATAGCTCATTTAGGAGTTGCTGATACTCCATGGATCCAATGTCTGTCTGATTCTCCTCCCGTGAAGGGCTCACCGGTGGATGCTTGGTCTCCATCGGAATATCCATTATAGGCACGACAACTGGAATCTGTGCTCGGGGTCTTTGGGGCATGTGCAACTGGCTGAGGCTCCACTAGGCTCTCCTAAAGAAAGAGTGGTCACTAACCATGCCATCTATAGAGGATCCCTTAAGCCCCTTCTTTTTGAAGATATGATTGAGTAAGAAGGGGAAAGGAAAACCCCAAGCATTAGTTATGGTCGTCTGCCGGTTATGCACCCCATCCTAGAATTTATGTATCTGACTCCATATGACTGCTGGGATGGAGTACCAGTGACCTCAGTGGAAAGCGTTGAGAGCTTGCAGAAACTAATCTCACTTCTGTGTCTTGTGCCCCAAAGGACACACATTACGCTGCAGGATTGAGTCGACGAACCATAGACGGGGAGGCAACCTCGATCGGCTCCCCGTATTGTTGTGGCAGTCAGCATACTGCCCTGCACACATGTCCTCAATGATGTGTGGGAGAGGGAACGAGTCAGGCTGCTCCTCTATGTGGCTGTCCTCAGTGGAGACTCATCACAGTAGTGTAAAGAGCTGGCTATGTCAGTGGTGGTCAGCTCTATAAATCGGCCCTGGACTGAAGAAGATAAAATCTTCGGCCTGGTGCAATCATAGGTCAGGTTTTCGTAGAAACTAACCACGAATCGAGTGTATGCCGTCAAGCAGACCGGCTTGAATAGTCGCTTGAGACCCCGACTCTTGAATTCTTGGACCGCCCATCTTATGGCGTCCAAAGTCTTGAAGTCCTCTTCTACGTTAAATGTTGTCTCGAACAGTATTTCACGCTGTTCGAAACTAGGCTTGGATGTTTGGTGACGGCTGCTAGAAGCTCGAGATGTGGAAGCCATATGTTATGGACAAATAGTAGTGCATCTGCTGTGATTGTGCTCATGCGTAGCTGCTGGTGCGCTCGATCACACGGATTGAAGTACGCTCGATCGCTACTACTAAGCGCTCGATTGCACTCGGTCAGGCAATATGTCGAATACCGTATGCACACCAAAAACCAGAAGCTGTAGAATACATACACCCTTAATCCAAAACCTCCTGTAAATGGAAAACTATCTAATCAATACACATGAATAACATATATAGATAATGTATATGTAAACTAAAGATCCAGAACTATGTGTGTAAGTATCAAAAAATAAAAACAAAAACATGTGTGTACCTTGTGTGCTGAGGAGGGTGGTGTGTGTGTAAGGGAGAAAGAAAATGTATTTGTCTAGTGGTTGGCTTGGTTCTATGGCAAGGGGGTGGTGGTGTGGAGAGCCAGACGAGGGTGGAAGGTAGGGTTTTGCTGTGTGTGATGGTTCGTGCGAGAGAGAGATGTTAGAAGTGCGATTGAGCATAAGTGAGCGAGGAAGAGGGAACTGTTTATAATATGCACGTGACTTCTCTGCCCCGAGTGCGCTCGAGCGCATTTGTGAAGTACAATCGATCACATGATACGTAAGTGTGTAGTGTGATGCGCTCGCACGTAATGCAGGGCAAGACAGCACTCGAGTGCATGGGGTGTACGCTCTATCACATGGTAGAAATTTGCTAAATATTAAAAAGAGTATAAAGAAATGAATTAAGGTAAAAATAGGAACGATACAGTCATACCGATTTGTAGTGGCCTCAGTACCACTAACCTCGATAGAGGCACTTGAGCTATATGTTATGTAAGTGGAATTTGCTCAAGAGCTCTCTATGGTAGCTTCAAGGCTACATCCTTTGAAGGAGGCACTGAAGGCCCCCATCAGGTGGTTCCAGTGCCGTTGATGGCTGCTTTGTCTCCTATTTTGGTGCCTGGTCAATAAAATAAGGAGTAGTATTAGTAAGTGCAAGATTTTTAACTTTAGGATTATACTTACTTGTAGGTTTAGGTGTGCTCTTGATGGTGTGCACAGCTCCATGGATATCTTTAATCACATTATCCTCTGGCCTAATGTCCAATCTCATGTCAGCATGGATGGTCTTCAATGGAGCAGTGTAATGGACTTTATATACTTCCTTATCAATACCTTGTATGAAACTTACATTGTGGCATTTATTATTAGTTTTTGTGGAGTCTAGTGTATTAAAGATTTTAAATTCTACCTCTTCATCATTTACTCTCATTGTGACAATGCCTCTTTTTACATTAACGTTTGTGCTAGCAGTGATCATATATGGTCTCCCTAAGATGATAGGGAGTGGTACAGGCATATGACACTCATCTATGTCTAATACAATAAAATCAGCAGGTAAAATAAATTTACCTACTTTTACCAAAACATCCTTGAGGATACCTCTTGGTCGTTTGATGCTTCTGTCAGTCAATTGTAGAGTAATGGAGGTTGGTTGGAGTTCCCCCAAACCTAGTGTCTCGAATACACTGTAAGGTAGTAAATTGACACTCGCTCCTAGGTCCAATAATGCATGCTCGAAAAGCTGGTCGCCTAGCCTGCAAGGAATAGTGAAACTTCCCGAATCTTTTAGTTTAGGTGGTAATTTTCTTAATAATACAGCACTCACCTCTTCGGTCAAGGCTACCATCTCATGCTCCTGAAACTTTCTTTTATTAGTGTAACAATCTTTTAAAAACTTAGCATAAGGAGGTAGTTGCCTTATTGCATCTAATAAAGGAACATTTATTTCTACCTTTTTCAAAATGTCAATCATTTTAGTTTCCTTTTTAGGCTTCACTAACCTTTGAGGGAAAGCTGGAGGTGTATTTACCTTTTCCATCTCTCTTACCTTAGATGTGGAGGCTTGCTCTGGAGATGCTTGTGTAGGCTCATTGGTGCCGATTATCTTACCACTTCTTAAGGTTGTTACAGCATTCAGTTGCTGATGTCCTCTTGGATTAGGTAATGGCTGGGCTGGAAGCTCACCTTGTTTTCTGGTACTCAATTCCTTGGCCAACTGTCCCATTTGTACCTCTAGCCCTTGAATGGCTTGATCGTGTTTTGTAGTTATTTGCCTCATTTCAGTCCGAAATTGCCTTGACTCTTCCATGAATTGTTCATGTTTATTCAGGATTTGTTGTTGCTGAGACGCTAGTTGCCTCACAAGGCTTTCGAGGTCATTCTTCTTTGGTTCGAGGGCAGTTTGAGCTGTTGGTTAGAAGTTTCTTTTCTGCCCTTAACTGTTTTGGTTGTTGCTCCATGAGAAGTTCGGGTGATTCCACCATCCAGGGTTGTATGTGTTTGCATAAGGGTTGTTCTTTGGCGGATAATTGTTCAGTCCCACAAAGTTGGCTTGCTCATGATCTGCAGATGAATATAAGGGACAAGTATCAGTATTATGATCAAACTGTGAGCAAATGGCACATACCTGTAGTGGTGCAGCTGACGAGTTAGCTGAGGTGTTCTGGGCGGCCATGGCTTTAACTAATAGGTCAAGTTTTCTTTCCACTGCAGCTATTTGAGGAGATGATCCTTCGTTTAAGCTTACCTCATACACACCCTTACACTTGGTTATATGTCTACCTCGAGAGCAGAACTTCTCTGTGTGTTCACTCAGGGTTTCGAAAAGTTCCATTGCCTCTTCCCTGCTCTTCTCCATCAGCACCCCTCCACAACCTAAATCAACAATGTTTTTGTTAGAATCACTTAAACCTTCATAAAAGGCTTGTACCAGTTCGTCTTGGGGTGGGTTGTGGTGTGGGCACTTGAGTAGTAGCTCGTTGAAGTGTCCCCAGGCCTCAAAAAATAGATCTCCATCTTTTTGTTAGAAGGATTGTATTTCTTTCCTCATTTGTCTTGTCTTCTGGGCTGGGAAGAACTTCCTTAGAAATTTTCTCGCCAACTCCTCCCAAGTGTGGATGGAAACTGTAGGCAAAGAATTGTACCATAACTTAGCATTATCTTTCAAGGAAAAAGGGAAAAGAATTAACTTTATTTATTCTTGGTCTAAGCCTC
The DNA here is from genome assembly GCA_023935145.1 of Bretschneidera sinensis. Taxonomy (NCBI): domain Eukaryota; kingdom Viridiplantae; phylum Streptophyta; class Magnoliopsida; order Brassicales; family Akaniaceae; genus Bretschneidera; species Bretschneidera sinensis. The sequence goes on from CM043704.1 coordinate 52,335,740, forward strand.
GGATATGCTGGAATTTGTAGATGTCGAAGAATTCTCGAAGGTGCAAATGTGGATCCTCACTAGGTGTACCCCTAAAGTGAGTCAGTGCACTGAGTATCTGCGGAGATATGTAATAGTTTCCTTCCGCCTCAGGTTGATACGCAATGCACAAAGGTTGATCGATGTTCTGCGGGATAAAGGATTGCTTCATCATTCTCCGTTCAGGTGGTTGCTGTTCAGCTATTAGTTCTGCCATTGGTGGTGTCTCTTCCTCACTCCCTTCTCCTACCTCTTCCGAGTTATCACTAAACCTTTGTTGGATAGACCTCTCAAGCTCGAGATCAAAGGGAAGGAATGTTGGATTCTTGGACCGACGTCCGTGCATGAATCAGTGGCAGTTATGTGAGTGCAGCAGTCAAATACTGCTGCTCGGATTACTCTCTGCCTCAATTGCGCTTGATCGCACAAGAGGGTGCGCTCGATCGCAAGTGGCACAGAAAGCTTCCTGGAGTACCTAAAACAGAGAAAAAGGAATTGATTAGGGGTTTTTTTTTAGTAAAAAAATAAGATAAAAACACATTTAAAACTAAAAATAGAATAAGAAATAATGGTAATTAAACTAAATGAGAAATTAATTCTAAAAGAAATTTAGTGCAATCCCCGGCAACGGTGCCAAAAACTTGTTGGAGTGATTCTCTACTTAAATAAATATGCAAATAACCATTCTAGTTTTACTTGCAAGTGCACAAGGTTTATGGTAGCATAGTGTGCAAGTGCGAGATTATTTCCATAGGGATTGGTGAATTTCGTTTTAGAATTAGTTTCCCTTGTTACTAATGTCAAACCCAGGACTCGGTCATCCAAATTGATTCGACTAACCTATCAATACCATATGCATACGTTGATCAGGCACATACATATGAGGAATGTAAATATTAACAGGTATTAATCAAGTTAAATATTCTAACAAGGCTATAGCAAAGATAATCAATGAATGAATATATGGTAAAGCATAACTAGGGCTTCAATCGAGCCCTATAGGAGTTTAGTTACACATACTAAGTAAAGTAAACATGCTAAACATAATTAAATAAAAACAAAAAACTAAAACCGAAGAAGACTCGGGAGACGAGTCGTCAATTCCTCTCCTAAGCTCTCTACTTCGAATCTAGAACAAAAAGTGTGGGGGTTATGTGTTTTACAGGGCTATTTATAGGGTCCTTATGGTGTCCCGAAACCCTAATTCCTTTTTGGAGTCGGAAGATTTCTTTCCAATTCTGGCTCTGCCACCTCTGAAGTGATTGTGCTCGAGCGTATGTGGTATGCGCTCGAGCACATATGTGCGCTCGAGCCTTCTTCAAGTGCACTCGTGCTCTTGTGCGCTTGATCTCAAGGGAGGTGCGCTTGAGCACACCTTGCTAGAACTTGACTTTTGCTCCTAAAAGCTCCAAATTATTACCTTTTTGTCCAAGTCCTGTGAAAAACATATAAAACACTAAAATGAAGTAAAATTCATATAAATAGATAAATAAGGAACTTAACAAATGTAAATTAAAGGGCTTAAATATGACTATTTAAGCACTTATCAAGTATCACACCCCAAGAAAACCTTTGCATCATTGGTTTCCTTGAAATTCTTGAACTAATCCTGGTGGGGGCATATGTAATTAGTGCACCCAAAATCCAAGATCCATTTCTCGCTGCCTTACCCCCTGTTCACATTTGAGCACACAACAAGAAAATCATCATCATGCTGTTCTCTCTTGGCAACCGAAGCCTCTCCATTGTTGGTATGGCTTCTTCCTCTCTCATCCCTCATCATCTTCTTGCAATCTTCTTGAAATGACCATTTTTATTGCAGTAATAGCATCACTGTTGGGAAACCACCTCAAGGTGCCCAGGTTGTGATCTTCCAAACACCCAAGTCTAGAATGACTTGTAATGATCAGAACAAAAACATAAATCAAAGAAAAGAAAGAACACAACAATTGTTATCGAGATTCAACAATAGCCTACGTCCCCGTGAGTTCCTCCGAACTCTCTGCACTAAATCAATGAGTTCTTACAAGTTACAGCAACTCCTCTTCAAGAATCTCAAGTTCTTGAAGAACGAAAGAAGAGCAAAATAAAGTGATAAAGACTTGTGTTTCCTGGAATTTTCCCCAAGAAAATTCACTTACAAAACCCTTGAATCCTTTTTCTATACTACTCTCTCTCTAAACAACCAGCCTCTCTATAATGAGTCACTCTTATTTTGTGTCTTTGTACTCTTACAATTTATCTCACTTTTACATTCACATATTATGTCTCTTTGAAGCTAGGTGACCCTTTATATAGGGCAATGACTTCCTCATCCAATCTTGGAGATCAATCTCCACCCTTAGATCTCAAGAACCAAAGATCCATGGTTCTCTAAGAATCTAAGCAAAGCTACGCCTTTTAACCATGATCCACGCATCATTTGAGAAGGCTTAAAAACCATGTACCGATGTACCTGGCGCTGCAGCCCAGAACAGGGCAGGCTGCGACGCTCACAAGGGAGAAATCCTCCAAGTCTGTATCCATTCTAGGCACCGTGGAGTGGGGGAGGCTGAGCTGTGGCATAAACCTCTTCCAAGAAATCTTTCTTGCTGGTGGCCACGGCACACACCACCTAGGCCACAACGCATAGCTTGACTTGATGCTGAACATGCTGAATTTCTCTCCCGTTTAATCCTTAGACAAATACCAACAATCTCTACCTTTGTCTAAACGATTAAACCCAAACCCATTGTGCAGAGAACTCAGGATCTAAACTTAATGTTGGAGTTTTGTCCAAGGATTAAACAAAGTAAAGGTTCAGCATTTGTCCTTGAAGCCTCAGCACACTAGGTGTGCGCCTCAGCACATAGTAGGAAAATGGTCCAGCATCAGGTCAAGCCACGGCCTAGCCTTGTCCAGGTCACGGCACATAGCAAGGAGGAGTGCAAGGAAAAGGGGCAGGCAGTGGCACAGCCTCCCCCAGGCCACGACGCACAGAGTGGCAACAAGTGTGCCCTGCTCTAGGCCGCAGCACGCCCTGTTCCAGGTCGCAACTTGAAGGCACACATGGTCCATTTGGTTCAGCCTTTTGCTAGGTGCGTGAGACATGTTCAAAATTCACAAGATCACTTAGAATTGATTGAGGGCTAAAGTTGATTAGTCTTGAAGATCTAAGGGTGGATATTGATCCTCAAGATGGGTCAAGAAATTAGTGCACTATATAAAGGGTCACCTAGCTTCAATCTCCATAAGTGTGAGGAATAACTTGTGATTGAAAGTAAGATCAATTGTAAGAGTGCAAAGACACAAAATAAGAGAGGGTCATTGTAAATTCTAGTTGTTTAGAAAGAAAGAGTATAATAGAAAGGGGATTCAAGGGCTTGTAAGGGGAATTTTCTTGGGAAAATTCCAGGGTTAGTTCTTATCACTTTCTTTCTTCTCTTCTTTGGTTCTTCAAGAACTTGAGTTTCTTGGAGAGGGTTGCTGTATTTGTAAAGAACCATTGATTTAGTGTAGAGAGTTCAAAGGAACTCACAGGGATGTAAGCTATTGCCAAACCTCAATAACAATTGCTGTGTCCTTTCCTTTCTTTGATTTCTGTTTCTGTTTCCAATTCATCTTTTCAAGTCATTCTAGACTTGGGTGTTTGGAAGATCACCACCTGGGCATCTCCAAGGTGATTTCCAATAGTGGTATCAGAGCTTTGGACAGTGGGTATCAGAGCTGGAACAGAAGGTGACGGAGTCAAGACTCCAAGAATCAAAGATCAACTTCTTGGGTGATTCAAGAACGGAGTAAAGATCAAGATCAGATTGTGTTCTTGAGGGTGATTCAAGAACGGTATTGAGATCAATCTTCAATCGTGTTCTTGAGGTTTAGAAGAAGTTGGAAAGCAATTGTGGGTGCTGTATAAATCTGGAATTTTCTCCACAAGATGGCTTCAAATTTCATTGTTGAGAAGTTTGAGGGAAAGAGAGACTTTGCCCTTTGGAAGCGGAAGATCAAGGCTGTTCTTATACAATAGAAGGTGGACTTAGCTATTGGAGAAGATGATGCTTTTCCAGCAAGTATCATGGAGGACCAGTGGATTAACATGAAGAAGATGGCATACAACACCATTTTCTTGCACATGTCGGATAGTGTCACAAGGGAGTGCGGAGACTCGAAAGATCCTGCTGTTATATGGAAGAAACTAGATGAGTTGTTTCTTACCAAAACTCTCCCTAATAAAATTTATCTTCTTAAAAAAATCTTTGCTTTTAAAATGGATCCTAATAAAGAGTTGCAAGATAATCTTGATGTGTTTAACAAACTAGTTTAAGATTTGGCTAGTTGTAGTATAAAGTTCCCGGATGAACAATTGGTTGTTATTTTGTTAAATTCTCTTCCTGATTGTTTTGAAAGTTTAATTAATGCAATTGAATATGGAAGAGATACACTAACCAAGGAAATCGTGATTAATGCTATAAGGGCTCATGATTTCAAAGCCAAGATGAGGGAAGCATCAAGTGGAGAAGAGCTGTTCATTAGAGGAAGGCTAACAACTCGGAATGATAGTAGCATTCATGGCAACTACCGGGAAAAATCAAGAGGTAGAGAGCAGAGCCATGGAAGATCTCATTCCAAGACAAGACTTGGAGGAAAGAGGTGCTTCTACTGCAACAAGGAAGGCCATTTCAAGAAAGATTGGTTATGGGATGAGAGAGGAAGAAGCCATACCAACAATGGAGAGGCTTCGATTGCCAAAGGAGAACAACAAGATAATGTTCTTGTTCTGTGCTCAAATGTGAGCAGGAGGTAAGGCTACGAGAAATGGATTTTGGATTCCGGGTGCACTTATCACATGTGCCCTCACAAGAAATGGTTCAAGAATTTTCAGGAAACCAATGATGGAAAGGTTTTCTTGGGGAATGACACTCCTTGCCAAGTGAGGGGGTTGGAGACATCCAGTTGAGGATGTTTGATGGAGTCACAAGGCTGCTGCGGAATGTGAGCTATCTTCCAGATTTGAAGAGGTATTTGATCTCATTGGGGCAGCTGGATTCTATGGGGTATTCAACAAAGCAGATGGAGAAAAGATCAAGGTGACCAAGGGATCTTTGATAGTGATCAAAGCAGCAATAAAATATAGACTCAATGAGATGATCAAAGAGACAGAAATCAATGATTAAGCAGCAAGCTTGATGGCTGAGATGGATTAGGTAGCTCTTTGGCATACTCGCTTGGGACTTATGAGTGAAAACGGCCTGCAAGTTCACAGCAAAGATGGTCTACTTGGTGGTGACAAAGTAGAGAAACTTGATTTCTGCGAGTGTTGCAATCTTGGGAAGAAACATTGAGTCAGCTTCAATACCGAGGTGCACAAGTCTAAGGGCATTCTTGACTACATTCATTCGGACCTTTGGGGATTAGCAAGAACACCAACACAGGAAGGTAACTTTTACTTTATGTCTTTAATTGATGATTATTCAAGAAAGGTTTGGGTTTATTTCTGGACGATTATCCACCTAAATTAATATGCAAATAATCGTACTTGTTTTACTTGCAAGTGCATAAGGTCAATAGTAGCATAGTGTGCAAGTGCGATATCATTTCCACAGGGATTGGTGAATTTCAATTTAGAATTAGTTTCCCAAAGTAAAAAGAGAAATAAATATGAAGTGTGAGTTAATAGTGATAAGGACATAGGGACTTGATATCCACCACTAATCATGCTACCCCAACAAAACAATATGCCAATGCTCTACTCATCCTATGAATACCTGCTGGTTGTCAACCTAAGGACTTGGTCCACACCTTAGGCTATTGATTTCCCTAAGCAATGAGTTAGGCATGGTGTATACTCTAACTTTTTTCTCTCTTAAGGGATTCTGCATGGTGCATACTAAGTTGTTCCTAAAGAGAGCATAGGATCTGTGGAAATCGACAACCACATCAGACCTAGGGCTTGGTCCACTCCCAGTTTCTCATGTTGATTAACCCAAGAATTCGGATAAGATATCTTTTGTTACTATTGTTGGACCCAGGACTCAGTCATCCAAATTGATTCAACTAACTAATCCATACCACATGCATATGTTGATCAGACATACACTTATGAGGAATTTAAATAAAAACAGGCATTAATTAAATCAAGAATCAGAGCATAAATATTGCAAAGGCGCCAATACTGAATTACTGGTTAGATATAATTAGGGCTTCAACCAAGCCCTTACTAAAAGTTTAGTTACACATAATAAAATAAAGGAAATAAGAAACTTGAGAGAGCTCCATTGAAGAGTTATCAATTCTTCGTAGAATCCCCTCTAGCCTCCGGCCTCTCGACCTAAAACTAAAACTAAAAAAAAAAGATATGCTCCTCAAAAGGGAGATGTTGTTTCTGTGTTTTACAAGTCTATTTATAGGGTTCTAAAGGTGCCTCGAAACCCTAATTTCCAAAATAGGTCTGGAAGAAATCTTTCCAAAACTGGCTCTGCCACCTCTTTGTGCATGTGCGCTCGAGCCTTCTATGTGTGCGCACGATTGCTTGTGCGCTCGATCGCAGCTATGTTGTGCTCGATTGCACTAGCTCTTTCCAGATCTTCAATTTTCTTCCTTTAAAGCTTCAAAATGATTTCTTTTCTTCTCAAGCCTATAACAAACACAGTAAACACAAAAAGGAAGTAAAATAGAATAAAATACGTAAACAAATGGCTTAACAAATGTAAATTAAGGGGCTTAAAGATAGATATTTAAGTTCCTATCACACCCGACTTACATATTGCTAGTCCCTTAGCAATACAAAACTAAAAACTAAATGAAAAACAAAATAAAAAATAAACTCATCATTCATAATATCTAAAAATTTGGGTTGTACATAAAACCATGATGATTGTTTATGAGTAAGCTTATAATAAAAGCACATATTTGCAATGAATAAGGATTTTAAAAGTTCATGTTACTTACACAAGGCTATTTTAAGGCATCACAGGTTTAACTTAGTGTGTGTGGTGGATTAGCACATAGAAGATGGAGCTTCCAAATATTTCTAATGTATAGTGTTTCGGTGTCCAAACCTTCATCGAATTCCTTATTAGACAGAACAAAAATGGCATAGTTTTTACTTCTTTTTTTTTTCTTTCATCATGAGATTTTTGCCATGTTGAGTTCCATTAAGCTTTCCAATTGACTCTTGTAGCGAGTGTTTAGCCAATGACTCTCAAACCAGATGGTTTTAGGGTATTAGGTGTGAAGACACCCCTAAGGACTTATTAACTCGAGTCAAAAAGGCTAATAAACTAACAGGTCTTAATGCTTCCAAGCAAAAATCCCCACCTTTTGAGGTGAACACTCACTGCTTACTGAGGCAAGAGGTCCAGTTACTCAGTGGAAGTTTTTATGATCATTAAATGAAAAATTCCCACCTTTTGACATGAACACTTAATGCTTACTGAGGCAAGATGTCCAGTTACTCAGTGGAAAGTTTATTTAATGATCATTAGGACTTTATTCTCTCTTTTTGCATGATAATCATTTTTCTTATTTTTCTATGCCAAAGTGTCCTTCTAACAAATTATCCGATTACAGTTAGGTTATGAAAACATATACATAAGAATTATATGTCATACCCCACACAAATGTGTGCTAATGTGCTTGTGTCAGATTTAGATCAAACTTGTGAATTCTTAAGTGCCTTGGGGTAGGTAATTAAACATTTAAAATTTTTATTACTAGGCTATGTGTTCTAAATCAAAAGCTTACTAATGAAGTTTTATCATAATATTTGTTATAAACAACCAAAATTTTTCATTAAATATGAATGTGCATTTATCTATAAAAATAAAAAAACTAAGACATAGTGTGTGAATGTAACTGCGTCTCCCATACCCCTAAACTTAATATACACATTGTCCTCAATGTGTGAGTGATATGGAAAGATTTGACCTGGGAGATGGAGAACTAGATGGCTAGCATGGCTCATAGCACGCCCCCAAACTTGAATTTGATGCACGCACTATGTTCCTGAAAAAGAAAAACTAAAGTAATACAGAAAAACAAGAAGTACTAAAAATAAATAAATAAAAACAATAAAAATAAAAGAATAAGCTGTGGGGTGCCTCCCATGAGCGCTAAGTTTAACGTCTTCAGTCGGACCGTTTCTTATTTTTCCCTAAAACTAAGATTGGCAGCAACTAGCACAGGTAGTGTCTTATTCTCTCCCATATAAGCATAAGTTAAATGCTTCAGTAATTGCTTCAACTCCAATTTTGGTGCCTGGACAATAAAAGAGAAAAATGTAGTATTAGTAGGCACAAGAATTTCAAATGGATCAGTGTACTTACTTGGATGCTTTGGAGAGGCCTCTAGGAGGTGCACAGTTTTGATGATGTCATCAGTCACATCCTTAAATTCAGGCTCGATATCCGATCTTGTGACACTATAGGTAAGAGTAGTTTCTAATGGATCAACGTGATGGACCTTAAAAGCTTGCTCAACAACACTTTGCTTTATTCCACTTAGTTCTTTAGCTATTTGCCCCATTTGTAGTTCTAGTCTTTGAATAGCTTGCTCATGCTTTGCATTGATTTGTCTTTGTTCAGTCCGAAATTGTCTTTCCTCTTCCATGAACTATTCTTGTGAAGCCATCACTTGTTGTTGCTGAGTTGCCAATTCACTTTGCTTTGATTTCGAAACTGATTGGGCTACTGAGTGGGAGTTCCTTTGCTGTCCTTGAGGGTTCAAGGCATTTTGATTGTTGCTCCATGAGAGGTTGGGGTGGTTCCACCATCCAGGATTATAGGTATTTGCATATATGTTGTAGTTGTTCGGTCCCACATAATTTGCTTGCTCTTGATATGCAGATGAATACAAAGGGCAAGTGTCAGTAGTATAATCAAAACGAGAACATATAGCACATACCTGGAGTTATTTGGCTTGTGAACTAGGTGAGATGTTTTGATCAGTCATGGCTTTTATAAGCATGTCTAGCTTCCTCTCAATAATAGCTAGATAAGCATATCTAGCTTCCGCCATTGGTGCTTCTCCCTCGAATGAATTAGTTGAAAAGCTTCAGTGCAACAGTTTCAGTACTGCTGCTCAGGTACTCTCTGGAGCTTTTACGCTCGAGCGCACCTTGAACTGTGCTCGATCACTGTTTTTCCTGCGCTCAAGCGCTACACTAGTGCGCTCGATCACAATGAGGATAGAAACTCCTCTGCTGCACACCTGAATAAAAACAGAAAAACAGAAAACGAAAAGATGAAAAAAAAAATTTGGGCTGTTTGATAAAGAAAATATAAACAGAACAGAAAAAATAAAAATAAAAATTACTGATAAAAATAATTCTAAAAAGAAATTTAGCGCAATCCCCGACAACGGCGCCAAAAACGTATTTGACGATTATCCACCTAAATTAATATGTGAATAATCGTATTTATTTTACTTGCAAGTGCTTAAGGTCAATAGTAGCATAGTGTGCAAAAGCGAGATCATTTCCACAGGGATTAGTGAATTTCGATTTAGAATTACTTTCCCAAAGTAAAAAGAGAAATAAATGTGAAGTGTGAGTTAATAATGATAAGGACATAGGGACTTGATATCCACCACTAATCATGCTACCCCAACAAAACAATATGCTAATGCTCTACTCATGCTATGACTACCAGCTAGTTGTCAACCTAAGGGTTTGGTCCACACTTTAGGCTATTGATTTCCCTAAGCAATGAGTTAGGCATGGTGTATACTCTAACTCTTTTCTCTCTTAAGGGATTCAACATGGTGTATAATGAGTTGTTCCTTAAGAGGGCATAGGATCTGTGGAAATCGACAACCACATCAGACCTAGGGCTTGGTCCACTTCTGGTTTCCCATGTTGATTAACCCAAGAATCTGGATAAGATATCTTTTGTTACTGTTGTTGAACCCAAGACTCGATCATCCAAATTAATTCAACTAACTAATGCATACCACATGCATACGTTGATCAGACACACACATATGAGGAATTTAAATAAAAACAGGCATTAATCAAATCAAGAATCGAGCATAAATATTGCAAAGACGCCAATACTGAATTACTGGTTAGATATAATTAGGGCTTCAACCAAGCCCTTACTAAAAGTTTAGTTACACATAATAAAATAAAGGAAAGAAGAAACCCGAGAGAGCTCCTTTGAAGAGTCGTCAATTCTTCGTAGAATCCCCTTTGGCCTCCGGCCTCCCGATCTAAAACTAAAACTAAAAAAAAAAAGATATGCTCCTCAAAAGGGAGATACTGTTTCTGTGTTTTAAAAGTCTATTTATAGGGTTCTAAAGGTGCCTCGAAACCCTAATTTTCAAAATATGTCTGGAAGAAATCTTTCCAAAACTGGCTCTGTCGCCTCTCTGTGCATGTGCGCTCGATCGTATAGATATGCACTTAAGCGCATGGGTGTGCTTGAGCCTTCTATGTGTGCAAATAATTGCTTGTGCGCTAGATCGTAGCCATGTTGCGCTCGATCGCACTAGCTCTTTCCAAAACTTTAGTTTTCTTCCTTTAAAGCTTCAAAATGCTTTTTTTTTCTTCACAAGCCTATAAAAAACACAAAAAGGAAGTAAAATAGAATAAAAAATGTAAACAAAGGGCTTAACAAATGTAAATTAAGGGGCTTAAATATGGATATTTAAGCTCCTATCATTTATTTGCTTAAAAATAAATCATATGCTTTGAATAAATTTGTGGTGTGGAAAAAATTGTTGGAGACTCAAACGGGTAGGGTAGTTAAGGCTTTACGAACCGATAATGGCTTAAAATTTTGCAATAAGGATTTTGATAAATTCTGTGAGTTAAATGGCATTCTAAGACATTGAACGGTTGTAAAAACACCTCAGCAAAATGGAGTTGCTGAGAGGATGAATAGAACCCTTATGGAAAAGGTTAGGTGCATGTTAATTAGGTCCAGTTTACTAAAATATTTTTGGGGGGAAGCTGTGCCTACTACTGCATACTTGGTAAATAGATCTCCCTCTAGAGCTTTAGAGCTCAAGACTCCCATGGAGATGTGGAGTGGGAAACCCCCTGAGTTGAGCAACCTTAGGACTTTTGGGTGTGCTGCATTTGCACATCAAAATGATGATAAACTTAACCCAATGTCTACAAAATGTGTATTTCTAGGGTATGGTGATGGGGTTAAGGGATTTAGGTTGTGGTCCTTAGAACCAAAAGGAATGAAACTTATAATAAGTAGGGATGTTATTTTTAATGAATTGTTATTTCCCTATTTGGAGAAAACTAACCATGCAGGGGCTAGTGAGCAAACCAGTCCGAAATTTGTGGAGCATCGCATCAAGAAAAATTCAGTTCAGGTAGAGCAAGGAAGGCAAGAGGGTCTGGACCAGGTAGAGCCCATTAATGAAGGCCATGCTCAGGATACTCAAAAAGAAGCTTAACTAGAAGAGGTTGATGCAGCAAGTCAGAATGACTACCAGCTCACAAGGGACCGAGAAAAGAGGATGGTCAGACCACCTTTAAGATATGGGTTTGCAGATGCTAATGTAGCAGTTCCTTGGACAGAAGGAGAGGTTGAACCAGAAACTTACATGGATGCCATGGAATGTAAGAGTCACCAAAGTGGCAGCTAGCTATGGAAGAAAAAATGGATTCTTTGAGGAAGAACAACTCTTGGGAATTGGTGCCCAAACTAGAAAAATAGAGAGTTGTGGATCTACAAGATCAAAGAAGGAAACACTCCAGGGGATAAAGTCCAGTATAAAGCTAGGCTGGTGGTGAAGGGGTTCACACAAAGAGAAGGCATAAATTTCATCGAAATATTCTCACCGATTGTGAAATACAAGATGATACAGATAGTATTGGCTATGGTGGTCCAATTTGATTGGGAGATCGAGCAAATTGATGTGAAGAAAGCATTCTTGCATGGAGAGCTTGATGAGACCACCTATATGAGGCAACCCGAAGGCTATGAGGAAAGAAGGCAGGGAGAGTTGGTGTGAAAATTGAAGAAATCTCTCTATGGCTGAAGCAATCACCTCGGCAATGGAATAAAAGGTTTGGTTCCTTTGTAACCAGCCTTGGTTTCATGAGGAGCTACTATGATTCGTGCTTGTACTATAAGGAGCATAAGGTGGAGGAAGTGGTGATCATCCTCATCTATGTTGATGATATGTTGCTGGTTGGGAGCAGCATGGAGAGAATAGAAGAATTAAAGTCTCAACTCAGTTCGGAGTTTGAGATGAAGGATCTTGGCCATGCACAGAAGATCCTTGGGATGAATATAATCCGAGAAAGAGAGAGAAACAGATTGAAGATTTCTCAGACTTCCTACATAGAGAAGATGATATCTAAGTTCTCTATGGAATATAGCAAACCAGTGAAGGTTCCCCTTGCTGATCATTTCAAGTTCTCCAGCGATCAATGTCCGAGATCGAAGGCAGAGAAGAAGGAAATGGAAAAGGTCCTTTACTCTAATGTGGTTGGTTCAGTTATGTTAACCATGGTAAACACTAGACCTGATATTGCTCATGCAATAAGTGTCCTCGGTAGGTTTATAGGTAATCCTGGAAAGAAGCATTGGCTTGGGATGAAGTGGTTGCTGAGGTACTAGCAAGGAAGCCCAGAAGTAGGGCTGATTTATGAGAAGAGAGGTAAGTCCATCTGTCTTGAGGGTTATGCGGATTCAGACTATGAAGCAAACCGGGATAAAAGAAGATCGATTACCTCTTACTTCTTCAACTTAAACGGATGTTGTATAAGTTGGAAGGCTCAGTTGCAGCCGGTGGTAGCACTCTCATCAACCGAGGTTGAATACATAGTGGCAACGAAAGCCATTAAGGAGGCTATGTGGTGCAAAGGGTTGTTGGAAGAGTTGAATGTCCTGAAAGAGCAGGTGGTGGTGTATTAGGATAGCCAAAGTGCGTTGCACTTGTGTAAGAATCCAGTGTTCCATGAGAGGATAAAGCACATGGATGTTCGGTATAATTTCATTCGGGAAAATATTACGGAAGGATGCATTCATGTGGACAAGGTAGCCTGATAGATGCTTAAATATTCTTATTTAAGCCCCTTTATTTACATTTTTTAAGTCCATAGTTATGTTAATTTAGTCCATTTTACTTCATTTATGTGTTTCACATGTTTTTATAGGGTCTTGGAGAAAAAAGAAGCAACTTTGGCACTTAAAGGAAGAAATCTAGAAATTCTGGAGCAGTTGCTGGCTAAAGTGCGATTGAGCGCACTATTTGGTACGATCGAGTGCAGCAGTGCTCATGCGCACACAAAGAAGGATCGAGCGCACAATGAATGCGATTGAGCGCACATGTACGGGCGGGGAGTTACCCGAGCAGCAGTGTTAAACTGCTGCACTGAAGCTGTTTTACCTGATTCATGCACGGACTTCGATCCCGACATCCAACATTCTTTCCCCTCGATCCCGAGCTTGAGCAGACCATCCAAAAAAGACTTTGAAACAACTTCGAGGAGAACGAAGAAGAATTCGAGAACGAAGCACTAATGGCAGAACAGCTCGAAAACCAATAACCACCTACACGAATACCGATGAAACAATCCTTCATCCCACGGAACCTTGATTAGCCATCATGTATTGCATATCAACCTGAGGCGAAAGGCAACTACTACATATCTCTGCAAATTTTGAGTGCATTGACTCACTTTAGGGGTACACCTAATGAGGATCCACATTTGCACCTTCAAGAGTTCTTTGATCTTTGCAAATTCCAGCATATCCAGGGCCTAGACCAAGAAGGAATCAGGTTAATTCTTTTCTCTTTTTCCTTAAAAGATAATGCTAAATTGTGGTACAATTCATTGCGTGCAGTTTCTATCCACACTTGGGAAGAGTTGGCTAGCAAGTTCCTAAGAAAGTTCTTCCCAGCTCAAAAGACAAGACAATTGAGGAAGAAGATTCAGTCTTTCCAACAGAGGGATGGAGACCTTTTCTTTGAGTCATGGGGACACTTTAATGAGCTGCTTCACAAATGTCCACATCACAACCTACCTCAAGATGAGCTAGTACTAGCCTTTTATGAAGGGTTAAATGACATGCATAAAGGTATTGCTGATTCAGGTTGTGGAGGTGTGCTGATGGAGAAAAGCAGTGAAGAAGCCATAGAGCTGTTTGAGGCATTGAGTGAGCACACCCAACAATTCTCATCCAGAGGGAGACAAGGAGTAAAGAGCAAGGGTATGTATGAAGTTAACTTAATTGGTGGAATTCCAATTCAGATAGCTGCTATGGAGAGGAAGCTAGATATGCTTGTAAAAGCCATGATTGCTCAGAACGCCTCACCGAGTCCACAAGCCACACAATGCCAGGTATGTGCTTTATGTTCTCAATTTGATCACACTACTGAGACTTGCCATTTATATTCATTTACAGATCCTGAGCAAGCGAACTATGTGGGACCAAACAGTGCATATGCAAATACCTACAATCCTGGATGGCGAAACCACCCCAACCTCTCATGGAGCAACAATCAAAATGCCCTGAACCTTCAAGGGCAACAAAGGAACTTCCACCAAGCAGCCCAACCAGTTCAAGAGTCAAAGACAAGTGACCTAGAGAGTATGGTAAGGCAACTGATAACATCACAAGAACAATTTATGGCAGATGGAAGGCAAATTCAAACTGAGCAAAGACAAACAATTGCAAAGCACGAGCAAACAATCTAAAGACTAGAAGTTCAAATGGGGCAAATGGCTAAAGAGTTGAGTGCAAGGAAGCAAAGTGAGCTTTCTGCCCAACCAATACCTAATCCGAGAGGACATCAGCAACTAAATGTCGTGACAACTCTCAGAAATGGTAAGGTCATAGGAGTTAATGAGCCAGCACAAGCATTTCCTGCTAAGCCATCCACATCCAAAGTAAGTGAAATGGAGAAGTGGGCACCACCCTTCCCTCAAAGGTTAGTAAAGCCAAAGAAAGATAAACTGTTTGATATATTTTAAACTTTAAGAAAAGTAGAAATTAACATTCCCTTATTAGATGCAATTAAACACATTCCTACTTATGCTAAATTTTTAAAAGAGTGTTGCACTAATAAAAGAAAGTTTCAAGAGCATGAAGCAGTGGCTCTAACTGAAGAGGTAAGTGCGGTATTATTAAGAAAACTACCACCAAAGCTACAAGATTCGGGTAGTTTTACCATTCCCTGCAAGATAGGTGACCGGTTTTTTGAGCGTGCACTATTGAATTTAGGAGCAAGTGTAAATTTGCTACCATACATAATAGTTGAAAAGCTAAGTTTGGGGGAGCTTCAACCAACCTCTATCACTTTGCAATTGGCAGATAAAAGCATCAAAAGACCTAAAGGTATACCTGAAGATGTCTTGGTAAAGGCTGGTGAGTTTATCTTGCCTGCTGACTTCATTGTGTTAGATATGGAAGAATGCCTTATGTCATTACCTCTGCCCATCATCTTAGGAATACCCTTTATGAGAATTGCTGATACAATAATTAATGTGAAAAAGGGTATTGTAAGTATGATGGTAAATGGTGAGACAATAGAATTTAATATATTTGATGCGTTGAAATTACCCCAAGATGATAATGATAATGAATGTATGATGCAAAGTGTTGTCGAGCAAATTTTTCAGGTGCATCACACTGATCCATTGGAGGCCACCCTCACCCACAGCGTCACAAGTTCGGATGTGGTGCCTAAGCCAGAATATGAAGATATTATAGATGACATCATTGAAGCTGTGCACCTCTTTGAAGCCTCTCCAAAGTATCAAAGTAAGTTCACTCCTCTGTTTGAAACTTTTGAGCGTACCAATACTACTTTTCTCTCATCTATTGTCCATGCACCAAACTTGGAATTGCCGCATTTGCCTGCAAGAAATCAGACATTCACAGTACATGGACACAAAGTCACACCACACTCGAAAATTACAGTGCAACCAAGAGATGAAGATTTAGCACCCCAAACTGTCCAGTATGCAATAGCAACAAGAGCACCTAAGCCACATGCAGTGGACTTTAAGACTAAATGTTAAAGCTGCTATAGAGAGCACTTGAGCAGTCCAAACTTTGATAAACGTGTAGCTCAAGTGCCTCTATTAAGGTCAGTGGCACTGAGGCCACTAAGTACGCACATTAGACAACAACTTGCTAGGATGCCTAAACTATCAACCTCCACCTCCCGCACCCGGTACCTCATTGACTGCACCACCTGGCAATCAACAGTGAGAGGATACCCCATTTGGCTGAAGATGTTAAACTTAGCGCTCATGGGAGGCACCCCAAAGCATATCCTTTTTAGTATTTTATTTTCTTGTTAGTATTTACTTTTATATATTTGTTTATTATTACTTGTTTTCCAGTTTATGTTTGTTTTTCTTTTTCAATGACATAGTCAGTGCATCCAGTTCAAGTTTGGGGGCGTGCTACGAGCCATGCCAGCCATTGAGTTCTACATCTCCCAGGTCAGATCCTTCCATGCTTCTCACGCATTGGGGATAATGTGCAATTTAAGTTTGGGGTTATAGGGACATACTCACACACACACTACATCCCATTTTTTTGTTTTTATAGATAAATGCATGTTCATTCTGTTTCAAAAATTTTGGGTGATCTAAACAAACAATATGATTTGACTTCATAAGTGAGCTTAACACCTTGAACATGTGGGCCAATAATTAAGTTTTGAACCTAGATCACTTACTTTTAGGCATTTAAGGATTCACAAGTTTGATCTAAATTAACACGAGCACATTAGCACATAATTATGTGGGGTATGACATGTAATTTTAATTGGTAAGTTTCTTTGGCTTGACTGTGAACCGGACGACCTGTTAGATTGACACTTTGGCATAGGAAAATAGAAAAAAAAATATTGCTTAAAAGGAAAAAGTGCTCCTAATTCTCATTAAACAAACTTTCCACCGAGTAACTGGCCTTCTTGCCTCAGTAAGCAGTGAGTGTCAAGTCAAAAGGTGGGAATTTTTGCTCACAATGATCATTAAAAGTAACTTTCCACCGAGTAATTGGCCCTCTTGCCTCAGTAAGCAGTGAGTGTCACGTCAAAAGGTGAAAATTCTGATTGGTAGCATTAAGACCAGTTAGTTTTGTAGCCTTTTTGACTCGAGTTAGTAAGTCCGTAGGGGTGTCTTTACACATAATGCCCTAGAACCAGCTGGTTTGGGAGTCATTGGCTAAACACTCGCTACATGAGTCAAATAGAAAGCTTAAAGGAACTAAACTTGGCAAAAATCTCACAAATAAAAAGAAAAAGAGAAAAACTATGCCATCTTTGTTGGTTCCAATAGGAAATTTGGTGAATCTTGAGACATCGAAACACTACACGTTAGAATTATTTGGAAACCTAATCTTTTATGTACTAGTTCACCACACACTAAAGTCAAACTTGTGATGTCTTAAATTGCCTCATGAAAGTGATTTGCGTTCAAAACTCTTATTCATTGCAAAGATGTGTTTATATTTGTTAAGCTTGCTCATGAATGCGCATCATAGTTTTGTGTGAGACCTAAACTTTTGTGGAAACCATGAATATTGGATTTATCTATGTGTCATTATTTTTCATTTTATTTTTTAGTTTTGTATTGCTAAGGGACTAGCAATATGTAAGTTTGGGGGTCTGATAGATGCTTAAATATTCATATTTAAGCCCCTTTATTTACATTTGTTAAGTCCATAGTTATGTTAATTTAGTCCATTTCACTTCATTTCTGTGTTTTACATGTTTTTATAGGGTCTCGGAGAAAAAGAAGCAACTTTGGCACTTAAAGGAAGAAATCTGGAAATCTTGGAGTAGCTGCTGGCTAAAGTGCGATCGAGCGCACTATTTGGTACGATCGAGCACAACAACACTCGTGCACACACAAAGAAAGATCGAGCACAGCCTTGCGATCGAGCGCACAACGAATTCCATCGAGCGCACATGTATGGGCGTGAACAGTAAAACAGCAGAACCAGTTTTGGAAATAGAGGAGGTTTTGCATTTTAGGAAGTTTAGGGTTTCCAGGGTCTTCTAGGGTTATTCCACCCCTATAAATACACTTGTAAACACACACAAAAGGGAGCCCTTCTTTTATCTTTTGCTTAGCTCGGAGTTGTAAGCTTTGGAGAGGATTGACAACCCATCTCCATCATATTCTTTGGGTTTTATATTTTATGTTTAGTTTATGTTATGATGCTTATCTTAGATAGCATGTGTAACTAACTCTTTATCAGGCTCGATTGAAGCCCTAGTTATGCTTTCCCATATTGCAATAGCCTTGATTATGATGCTTAACTTGATTAATGTTTGTGTTTATTTAAATTCCTCATATGTGTATGTCTGATCAATATGTGCATGTGGTATGAATTAGTTAGTTAGACCAAATTAGATGACTGAGTCCTGGGTCTAACAATGGTAACAAAAGATATCCACACCGGATTATTGGATTAATCAACATGGGAAATCAGGAGTAGATACCATGCCCTAGGTCTCATGTGGTTGTCGATTTCCATAAATCTTATGCTTTCTTAAGGAACAACTCAGTAGATACCATGCTGAATCCCTTAAGAAAGAAAAAAGTTAGAGTAGATACCATGCCTAACTCGGTGCTTAGGGAAATCAATAGCTTAAGGAGTAGATACCATGCCCTTAGGTTGGCAACCATTTGGTATTCATGGTAAAGTTGATGCATTGACATATTACTCATTGGGAAAGTATAATTAGAGGTGGATATCAAAGCCTTATATTATTATTATTATTAAATCACACTCAACTGTTATTGCTATCTTTTTATCTTGAGAAACTGATTCTAAAAACGAAATTTACCAATCCCTGTAGAAATGATCTTGCACTTGCACACTATGCTACCATTGACCTTGAACACTTGCAAGTAAAACTGTACGATTATTTACTTAGTTATTTAGGTCGATAAACGCACAATCTAGCCAAGGAGGAAAATCCTACAGATTTAGGCACCAAGGTTCTACCTCTAAGTAAGTTCAATCATTGCCTTGGACTACTTAGGATTGGAGTCAGTTGAATGATGACTCAAGATGAGTTTGGATCCTGAAGTTCTCTGCATAATGGGTTTAAGTTTAATTGCTTAGACATAGGTAAATATTGTTAGATTTTTGTCCAAGGATTAAACAAAGTGAAGGTTCAGCATTTGTCCTTGAAGCCTCAGTACACTAGGTGTGCGCCTCAGCACACAGTAGGAACATGGTCCAGCATCAGGTCAAGCCACAGCCCAGCCTTGTCTAGGCTACGGTGAATAGCAAGAAGGAGTGCAAGAAAGAGAGGCAGGCCACAGTGCAGCCTCCCCCAGGCCGCGGCACACAGAGTGACAGCAAGTGTGCCCTGCTCCAGGCCGCAGCACACCCTGTTCCAGGCCGCACCTTGAAGAAGGCACACATGGTCCATTTGGTTCAGTCTTTTGTTAGGTACGTGAGACATGTTCAAAACACACTGGATCACTTAGAATTGATTGAGGGCTAAGGTTGAATGGTCCTCAAGATCTAAGGGTGGATATTGATCCTCAAGATGGGTCAAGAAGTTGGTGCACTATATAAAGGGTCACCTAGCTTCAATCTTCATAAGTGTGAGGAATAACTTATAATTGAAAGTGAAATCAATTGTAAGAGTGCAAAGACACAAAACAAGAGAGACTCATTGTAAAGACTGGTTGATCAGAAAGAGAGTGTATAATAGAAAGGGGATTCAAGGGCTTATAAGGGGAATTTTCTTGGGAAAATTCCAGGGTTAGTTCTTATCACTTTCTTTCTTCTCTTCTTTGGTTCTTTAAGAACTTGAGTTTCTTAAAGAGGGTTACTGTATTTATAAAGAACCATCGATTTAGTGCAAAGATTTTAGAGGAACTCACGGGGACGTAGGCTATTGCTAAACCTCGATAACAATTGATGTGTCCTTTCCTTTCTTTGATTTCTGTTTTTGTTTTCGATTCATCTTTATATGTCATTCTAGACTTGGGTGTTTGGAAGATCACCACCTGGGCCTCTCCAAGGTGATTTCAAACACTCAACTTGAGTCATCATATCAACCGACTCCAATCCTAAGAAGTTCAAGGCAATGATTGAACTTACTTAGAGGTAGAACCTTAGTGCTTAAATCTGCAAGATTTTCCTCCCTGGCCACCTTGTCCATATGAATGCATCATTCCGTAACATTTTCCCAAATGAAATGGTACCAAACATCCATATGTTTTGTCCTCTCATGGAACGCTGGATTCTTACACAAGTGCAATGCACTTTGGCTATCCGAATACACCACCACCTGCTCTTTCAGGACCTTCAACTCTTCCAACGACCCTTTGCACCATATAGCCTCTTTTATGGCTTTCGTAGCCGCTATGTACTCAGCCTCGGTTGTTGAGAGTGCTACCACTGGCTGCAACTGAGCCTTCCAACTTATTCAACATCCATTTAAGTTAAAGAAGTATAAGGTAATCGATCTTCTTTTATCCTAGTCTGCTCCATAGTCCGAATCAGCATAACCCTCAAGACTGATGGACTTACTCCTCTTCTCATAAACCAACCCTATATCTGGGCTTCACTTCAAGTATCTCAGCAACCACTTCGTCCCAAGCCAATGCTCCTTTTTGGAATTAAATCTGCTGAGAAAACTAATTGCATGAGCAATGTCGGGTCTAGTGCTTACCATGGTGAACATAACTGATCCAACCGCACTAGAGTAAGGGACCTTCTCCATTTCCTTCTTCTTTGCCTTTAATCTCGGACATTGATTACTGGAGAACTTAAAATGACTAGCAAGGGGAACCTTCACTGGTTTACTATCTTCCATATAGAATTTAGATATCATCTTCTCTATGTAGGAAGTCTGAGAAATCTTCAATATGTTTCTCTCCCTTTCCTGGATTACACTCATCCCAAGGATCTTCTGTGCATGGCCAAGATCCTTCATCTCAAACTCCGGACTGAGTTGAGACTTCAATTCTTCTATTCTCTCCCTGCTGCTACCAACCAGCTGTATATCATTGACATAGATGAGGACGATCACCATTTCCTCCACCTTGTGTCCCTTGTAGTACAACCACGAATCATAGTAGCTCCTCATGAAACCCAAGCTAGTTACAAAGGAATTGAACCTCTTATTCCATTGCCGAGGTGATTGCTTCAGGCCATAGAGAGATTTTTTCAATTGGCACACCAACTCTCCTTTCCTTCCTTCCTCATAGACTTCGGGTTGCCTCAGGTAGATGGTCTCATCAAGCTATCCTTGCACGAATGCTGTCTTCACATCCATTTGCTCAATCTCCCAATCAAATTGGACCACCATTGCCAATACTATCCGTATCATCTTATATTTCACAACCAGTTAGAATATTTCGGTGAAATCTATGCCTTCTCTTTGTGTGAACCCCTTCGCCACTAACCTAGCTTTATACCGGACTTCATCCCTGGAGGATTCCCTTCTTTGATCTTGTAGATCCACCTACAATCCACAACTCTCTGTTTTTCTGGTTTGGGCACCAATTCCCAAGATTTGTTCTTCCTCAAAAAATCCATTTCTTCCTCCATAGCTAGCTGCCACTTTGACGAATCCTTACATTCAATGGTATACATGTAAGTTTTTTGTTTAACCATCCCTCCTTCTGAACAAGGAGCTGCTACATTAGCATCCGCAAACCCATATCTCAAAGGTGGTCTGACCACCCTCCTTCCCCGATCCCTTGTGAGCTGGTAGTCATTCTGATTTGCTGCATCAACCCCTTCTAGTTCAGCCTCCTCTTAAGTGTTTTGAGCTTGGCCTTCATTAATGGGCTCTACCTAGTCCGAACCCTTTTGCCTTCCTTGTTCTACCTTAACTGAATTTTTCTTGATGCTATGCTCCACAAATACTGGACTGCTTTGCTCACTAGCCCCTGCAAGGTTAGTTTTCTCCAAATATGAAAATAATAATTCATTAAAAATGACATCCCTACTTATTATGAGTTTCATTCCTTTTGGTTCTAAGGACCACAACCTATACCCTTTAACCCCATCACCATACCTTAGAAATACACATTTTCTAAACCTTGGGCTAAGTTTATCATCCTTTTGATGTGCAAATGCAGTACATCTAGAAGTCCTAAAGTTGTTCAACTCAGGGGATTTTCCACTCCACATCTCTTCAGGAGTCTTGAGCTCTGAAGCTCTAGAGGGTGATCTATTAACCAAATATGCAGCAGTAAACACAGTTTCCCTCCAAAAATACTTTGGTAAACTGAACCCAATTAATATGCACCTAACCTTTTCCATAATGGTCCTATTCATCCTCTCAACAACTCCATTTTGCTGAGGTGTTTTTACAACCGTTCTATGTCTTATGATGAGTACCAAATATTACATATTTTGACCACTTAATTTAAATTTGTTAGCTTAGGAATTTGTTAATTTGAGTTATTTTTCGTTATTTTACAGGTTTACAAGCTTGGAAAGGAGTTTCACTAAATTGCCAGAATTGCTCGTACAGATCAGCTATTTTTGAGGATTAAACTATACTGATTCAGGAATAACCAAGAGATGAGCCATATTCGCTTGGAAAGATCCGGATGTCTATTTTCTGAGGAATTTTACAGATCAATAAAATAATTTTTCTAGAGAAAGCTATGGCAGTTTTAGTAGACAAAGGTCAGGCTGTGCATGATTTCGGTGTGACAGATTAGCCATTTTTGAGGATTTAACTGTATTTATTCAGGAATAACCAGAAGATGATCTATATATGGTTGGAAATATCCGGATGTCTATTTTCTAGGAAATTTTACAGATCAATAAAATGATATTTCTAGAGAAAGTTATGGTAGTTTTAGTAGACAAAGGTCAAAGAGCAAAAGCTGGAAATCTGCAGTATCCCACATCAGATTGGAAACACATTGCACTTGTGATGTTTCCCTATATAAGCCCCCCTTCACTTCATCTTTAGTGTGCAATTTCTATGCCACTTTGGTACAAACCGGTGGACCGTCTGCTAGCATTCTGGTGGATCCCGAAGGCTTTGCTACCACGAGGGGAAGCGCCGCCCAACAGCGAGTGGAATTTCTCCCTTGTATAGTAAATATTTCTTTTCATTTTGTTTTTGTTTAGTTTAAATTTTTAGCACTTTTATTATGAACTGTAGTTTCATAATTTTGAGAGGCTAAAATCTTCAAACTAAGGTTGAAGATGAAGCCTCGCCATTGTTTGGCATAATAGTTTCAGATTTGTTTATACAATTCTAATGTTTTTTAGTATAAATTTTCTGTCAATTATTTGAGTAAAATCTTATGATTGATTGTGTTTAAATTGTTATGTTGGATATTCCTTGTGTTTCATTTGATGGATACATCAAATTGTTTTTGATTAAATTGGATTTCCTTTGTGATTTGTTAAAAGCGGATACATTGGATGCTTTTGGTTTAATTGGGATATTTGTTGTTTTTTGTCTTAAGTTGGATTCATGGAATGTTTTGATAGGCTATTTTTTAATGAAGATATATGCTTAGCTTTGGTGGGGTGGATTTAGAAACCTTAGTGTTTTTATCATTAGTTTTTAAATCAATTTAATTTAAGTTTATATTTCTTTTGCAACATATAATTACAAATTTGGAACTAGGTTAAAACAGACTTAGTTTAGATAAAAATATATTTTCACAACGCAATTCCCTGTGGATTCGACCTCGTACTTGCACACACTATATTGCAAACGACTCATGCGCTTACGAGTAATTTAAAAATCACAACAAGTTTTTGGCGCCGTTGCCGGGGAATTGTTTTGTTTGTGAAATTTTTGTCTTAATTGATTTTATTTTTCTACTAGTTTAGTTAGTATTTTTGTTTTACTTTTATAATTTTAATTTTAATTTTGATTTTATTTGATTTTATTTTATTTACAATTGCTCAAAAAAATAAATAAAATGAATTAAAAAAAGAACAAAAATGTGGATGAATCCAGCACCTGTTTCACAATCTTTAGAGGACGCCCTCAAGGATTTCATGAGGATGACCGATCAGTCCATCAGTGCAGCCAATACATTCAATGTTGATAGTTGTTCCATCTGTGCTAGTCCTATGCATTTAGCACAGAATTGTTCATCAATGCCGGCTTTTGCCGAGTATCCCATGGAACAAACGAATGTTTTCAATGACTGTTGTTGGCAATCAAATGGATCTTACTCCGAAACATACAATCCAGGGTGGTGGAACCACTCTAATTTTTCATGGGAGCAGAACCAAGTGATGAATCAGGGAGGAGCCCCTTATCATGCTCACAATCAATACCCTCCCGAATTTCCTCCACCAATTCCAAGTTATGGTCACTCAGCCTATCCAGCACCATCACCCGCTTACCAAGCTCCCATTCAAGCGCCATCATCGATTTCACAGTCATTGGAGGGCACTCTCAATGATTTCATGAAAACGACTAGCCAATCTATGAGTGAAGTGAGGAGTGCAACAATAGTAAACACCCAAGTGATTGCCAAGCTAGAGAGTTAAATGGGTCAAATCACAAGTCACTTGGGTGAAGGAGAGAACGGAAAGTTCCCCAGTCAACCTGATCCTAACTCAAAGGAACAGTTTGCGGAGGAAAATTTATCAACTCTTATACAAGGGCAAGAAAGTGGCAACAAAGAAAAGAGAGATGCTGAGCCATCTACAGCCACACCTATTATTAAGGATCTCCCTAGGTCGTTTTTACCTAAAGCGCCTTACCTTGAGAGATTACAAGCGCCCAAGAAAGAAGGGGAGTCTGAGGACATTTTGGAGGCATGCTTTGCTCAGTTTGGAGAGGATTTGGATTTAGATAAGCTACGTGAGCAAGCAACTGTTATCTTGGAGTCTGCCCCTCAAAAGAGCAGTGAGACGGAGGAGACTATGGATGAATCACGCATTGAAGACCCCCTGGAGGCATGCTTTGCTCAATTTGAAGAGGATTTGGATTTGGATAAGTTGTTTGAGCAAGCAAATGCTACTTTGGAGTCTGCTCCTCAAAAGATCAGTGAGACAGAGGAAACCACAACACCTGAACCCCCCAAGAAGGAACTTAAGCCTTTACCGGACAATCTTAAGTATAAGTTCCTAGGTCCAGCAGATTCTTTGCCTGTGACTGCAGCTTCAAATTTTGTTGATGCTCAAGAGGATAAATTATTGGACGTTTTAAGAGAGTACAATGAAGCTATCGGCTAGACTATTGAGGATATCAAGGGGATAAGCCCCTCGATGGTGATGCACAAGTTACATTTTGAGGAGAATGCCAAGCCATCGAAGGAGCCACAAAGAGGGCTCAACCCAGCTATACAAGAGGTTCTGATCCTTTATCCAATCTTTGATAGCAGGTGGGTGAGCCCGATTCATGTCGTGCCAAAATAGGCTAGATTGACGGTAGTAATAAATAAAGACGACGAGTTGGTTCCAACTCGAGTGCAGTCACGATGGAGAATGTGTCTAGACTACCGCAAGTTGAATGCTGCCACAAGGAAGGACCATTTTTCACTCCTATCTATTGATCAGATGGTGGAGCGTTTAGTTGGGCATGATTACTAATGTTGGGTCTGGTTGAAGACGTTAAACTTAGCACTCATGGGAGGCACCCCACAACTTATCCTTTCTGTTTATTTATTATTTTACATATGTATGATTAATGTTTGTTTCTAGTATTTTTTAGTTTCTAGTCTTTATTTTTCAGGGACAATGCGTACTTCAGTTCAAGTTTGGGGGTATGCTATGAGCCATACCAGTCCAGCTAGTTCTCTATCTCCCAGGTTAGCTCTTTCCATATTATTCACACATTGGGGTCAATGTGTAATTTAAGTTTGGGGGTATGGGAGACACATTTCATATACTTTGTCCTAATTTGTTGTTGTTTTTTTTTTTAGTGAAGATAAATGCATGTTCATGTTTGTCTAAAAATTTTGATTGATCTGAAAATTTTTGATGTGATTTCATTGGTGAGTTTAAAACTTTGAACACATGATCTGATGATAGAGTTTAAACTTTAGTTACTTACTTTAGGCAGTTGAGAATTCACATGTTTGAGCCAATCTAACACGTGCACATTAACACATATTTGTGTGAGGTATGACATGTGATGTTAATGTGTATGTTTCTTATCTTAACTAAAACGGGATGATTTGTTAGATAAACACTTGGGCATATATAAAAATAAATAATAATATATGAAAAAAATAATCATCATCAATAAACTTTCCATTGAGTAACTGGACCTCTTACCTCAGTAAGCAGTGAGTGTTCACGTCAAAAGGTGGAAATTTTGCTTGGTAGCATTAAGAACAGTTTAGTTTTGTATCCTTCTTGACTAGAGTTAGTAAGTCCTTAGGGGTGTCTTTACACCTAATACCCTAAAACCATGTGGTTTGGGAGTCACTGACTCAACACTCGTTACATGGGTCAATTAGAAAGCTTAAGGGAACTAAACATAGCAGAACCTTATATAAAAAATAAATAAATAAATAAATAAAAATAATCCATCGTTGTTTATTCTGATGAGAAATTCTGTGAATCTTAAGACGTGGAAACATTGTATATTGAACTTATTTGGAAACCTCATCAGTATATGCTAACTCACTTTACATTGATTCAAGCTTGTGATGTCTTAGCATGCCTCTTGTAAGTAATTAGGTTTTAAATTCTTATTCATTGTGAAAATGGGTTAGATTTTTTAAGCTTGCTCATGAATGAATTTCATGATTTTGAGTGCCCCTTAAATTTTTGGATACTATGAGTGATGAACTTATCTTTATGTTCTTTGTTTTCCATTTAATTTTTTTTATATATTTTGTTTTGCTAAGGGACTAGCAAAATGTAAGTTTGGGGGCATTCGATGAGTACCAAATATTTCATATTTTGGCCACTTAATTTACATTTGTTAGCTTAGGAATTTGTTACTTTGAGTTGTTTTTCGTTATTTTACAGGTTTACAAGCTTGGAAAGGAGTTCCACTAAATTGCCAGAATTGCTCGTACAGATCAGTTATTTTTTAGGATTAAACTGTATTTATTCAGGAAGAACCAGGAGATGAGCCATATATTCTTGGAAAGATCCGGATGTCTATTTTCTGGGGAATTTTACGGATCAATAAAATGATTTTTCTAGAGAAAGTTATGGCAGTTTTAGTAGACAAAGGTCAGACTGTGCATGATTTCGGCGTGACAGATCAGCCATTTTTGAGGATTTAACTGTATTGATTCAGGAAGAACCAGGAGATGAGCCATATATGGTTGGAAAGATCCGGATGTCTATTTTCTGAGAAATTTTACGGATCAATAAAATGATATTTCTAGAGAAACTTATGGCAGTTTTAGTAGACAAAGGTCAAAGAGCAAAAGCTGGAAATCTGCAGTATCACACATCGGATTGGAAACACATTGCACTTGTGATGTTTCTCTATATAAGCCCCCCTTCACTTCATCTTTAGTGTGCAATTCCTGAGCCACTTTGGTACTAACCGGTGGACCGTCTGCTAGCATTCTGGTGGATCCCGAAGGCTTTGCTACCACGAGGGGAAGCGTCGCCCAACAGTGAGTGGAATTTCTCCTTTGTATAGTAAATATTTCTTTTCATTTTGTTTTTGTTTAGTTTAAATGTTTAGCACTTTTATTATGAACTGTAGTTTCATAATTATGAGAGGCTAAAATCTTTAAACTAAGGTTGAAGATGAAGCCTCACCGTTGTTTGGCATAATAGTTTCAGATTTGTTTATACAATTCTGATGTTTTTAGTATAAATGGTTTGTCAATTATTTGAAACTGACCCAATGTTGCTTCCCAAGAATCCAAGACTCATAGAAATCAAGTTTCTCTACTTTGTCACCACCAAGTAGACCATCCTTGCTAAAAACTTGCAAGTCTTTTTCGCTCATATGACCCAAGCGAGTGTGCCAAAGGGCTGCCCTATCCATCTCAACCATGAAGCTTGCTGCTTGATCCTTGATTTTTGTCTCTCCGATCATCTCATAGAGACCATCCTTTATTGCTGCTTTGATCACTATCAATCCCTTGGTTACCTTGATCTCTTCTCCCTCTGCTTTGTATGTGTACCTTATGGAATCTAGCTTCCCCATTGAGATCAAGTTTTTTCTCAAATTCGGAAGATACCTCACATTCCGCAGCAGTCTTGTGACTCCATCAAATATCCTCAACTGGATGTCTCCTATCCCCCTCACTTAGCAAGAAGTTCTATTCCCCAAGAAAACTTTTCCATCATTGGTTTCTTGGAAATTCTTGAACCAATTCCGGTGAGGGCACATGTGATAAGTTCACCTAGAATCTAAGACCCATTTCTCACTGCCTTGCCTCGTACTCACATTTGAGCACACAACAAGAACATCATCTTGCTGTTCTCCCTTGGCAACCAAAGCCTCTCCATTCTTGGTATGGCTTCCTCCACTCTCCTCCCTCACCATCTTCTTGCAATCTCTCCTGAAATGTCCCTCCTTATTGCAGTAGTAGCATCGCCTTCCTCCAAACTTTGGTTTAGAATGTAATCTCCCATGGCTCTGCCCTCTACCCTTTAATTTCTCTCGGTAGTTGCCATGAATCCTACTGCCATTCCGAGTTGCTGGCTTTCCTCTAATGAACAGCCCTTCTCCACTTGATGCTTTCCTCATCTTGGCTTCGAAATCATGAGCCCTTATAGCATTAATCACGATTTCCTTGGTTAGTGAATCTCTTCCATATTTAATTACATTAATTAAACTTTCAAAACAATTAAGAAGAGAATTTAACAAAATAACAGCCAATTGTTCATCTGAGAACTTTATCCTAAAACTAGCCAAATCTTGAACTAGTTTATTAAACACATCAAGATTATCTTGCAACTCTTTGTTAGGATCCATTTTAAAAGCAAAGATTCTTTTAAGAAGATATATCTTATTAGGGAGAGTTTTGGTAATAAACAACTCATCTAGCTTTTTCCATATGATAGCTGGATCTTCTGAGTCTCCACACTCCCTTGTCACACTATCTGACATGTGCAAGAAAACGGTGTTGTATGTCATCTTCTTCATCTCAATCCACTGGACCTCCATGATACTTGCTGGAAAAACATCATCTTCTCCAATAGCCAAGTCCACCTTTTGTTGCATAAGAACAGCCTTCATCCTCCGCTTCCAAAGGACAAAGTCTCCCTTTCCATCAAAATTCTCAACAGTGAAGTTTGAACCCATCTTGCGGAGAAAATCCCAGATTTATGCAGCACCAACAATTGTTTTCCAACTTTTTCTCAATCTTAAGAACACAATTGAAGATTGTTCTCAATACCGTTCTTCAATCACCCTCAAGAACACGATCAGATCTTGATTCTTTACTCCGTTCTTGAATCTCCCAAGAAGCTGATCTTTAATTCTTGGAGTCTTGCTTCGATACCTTCTGTTCCAGCTCCGATACCCGCTCACCAAAGCTCTGATACCACTGTTGGGAAACCACCTTAAGATGCCCAGGTGGTGATCTTCCAAACACCCAAGTCTAGAATGACTTGTAATGATCAGAACAAAAATAGAAATCAAAGAAAAGAAAGAACACAGCAATTGTTATCGAGGTTCGGCAATAGCCTACGTCCCCGTTAGTTCCTCTGAACTCTCTGCACTAAATCAATGAGTTTTTACAAGTTACAGCAACTCCTCTTCAAGAATCCCAAGTTCTTGAAGAATGAAAGAAGAGTAAAAGAAAGTGATAAGGACTTGTATTTCCATGGAATTTTCCCCAAGAAAATTCCCTTACAAAACCCTTGAATCCCCTTTCTATACGACTCTCTCTCTAAACAACCAGTCTCTCTACAGTGAGTCACTTTTGTTTTGTGTCTTTGTACTCTTGCAATTGATCTCACTTTTACGTTCAAATGTTATGTCTCTTTGAAGCTAGGTGACCCTTTATATAGGACAATGATTTTCTCATCCAATCTTGGAGATCAATCTCCACCCTTAGATCTCAAAAACCATAGACCTATGGCTCTCAAAGAATTTAAGCAAAGCTGTGCATTTTAGCCATGCTCCATGCATCATTTGAGAAGGCTTAAAAACCATGTACCAGTGTGCCTGGCGTCGCGGCCCAGAATAGGGCAGGCCGCGGCACACACAGGGGAGAAATCCTCCAAGTCTGCATCCATTCTGGGCGTCGCGGCGTAGGGGAGGCTGAGCTGTGGCACACACCTCCTCTGGGAAGTCCTCCTTCCTGGTGGCCGCAGCGCATAGCTTGACCTAATACTGAACACGCTAAATTTCTTCTCCCGTTTAATCCTTAAACAAATACCAACAATCACTTTCCTCCAAACATCGGTTTGGAACGCAATCTTCCATGGCCTTGACCTCTATCCTTTGTTTTGTCCCGGTAGTTACCATAGATGTTACTGCCATTCCGAGTTGCTAGCTTTCCTCTAATGAACAAACCTTCTCCACTTGATCCTTTGCTCATCTTGGCTTTGAAATCATGAGCCCTTATAGCATTGATCACAATTTCTTTGGTTAGTGTATCTCTTCCATATTCAATAGTATTAATCTAGTTCTCAAAACAATCGGGAAGAGAATTCAACAATATAACAGTCAATTGTTCATCTGGGAATGTTATACTACAACTAGTCAAGTCTTGAACTAGTTTATTAAACACATCAAAATTATCTTGCAACTATTTATTAGGATCCATTTTAAAAAGATAAATCTTACTAGAGAGAGTCTTGGTAAGAAATAACTCATCTAGTTTCTTCCAAATGACAACTGGATCTTCCGAATCTCCACATTCCCTTGTCACACTATCCGATATGTGCAGAAAGATGGTGTTGTATGTCATCTTCTTCATCTCATTCAGCTGGACCTCCATGATATTTGCTGGAAAATCATCATCATCTCCAATAGCTAAGTCCACCTTTTATTGCATAAGAACCGCTTTGATTTTTCGCTTCCAAAGGGCAAAGTCTCCCTTTCCATCAAACTTCTCAACAATGAAATTTGAACCCATCTTGCGGAGAAAATCCCAAGATTTATGCAGCACCCATAATTGCTTTCCAAACTTCTAAATCTCAAGAACCATATCAAATCTTGATCCTAGCACCATTCTTGAACCTCAAGAACCCGATCAGATCTTGATCCCAACACCGTTCTTGAATCACCCATGAAGTTTCCTTTGATTCTTGGAGCCTTGCTCCGATACCTAGCTGTTCTAGCTCTGATACCACTGTACTAGCTCTGATACTACTGTTGAAAATCACCTCAAGAAGCCTAGGTGGTGACCTTCAAACACCCGTCTAGAATGACTTGTAATGAACATGAATCAAACCATCAAAGAAAGAACACAAGCAATTGTTATCGAGGTTCGACAAATGCCTACATCCCTGTGAGCTCCTCCGAGCTCTCTGCACTAAATCAATGGAGTTCTTACAATTACAGCAACACCCCCTCAAGAACCCTCTTGTTCTTGATACATGAAAGAAGAGAAAAAAAAAGATAAGAAATAAGTGTTTCCCTGGATTTTTCCCTAAGAAAATTCCAATTACAAAGCCTTTGAACCCCACTTCTTGAATACTCTCTCTCACTTGTGACACCTCTGAAGATTTGAGAGTTTATCTCTCTCAACACCAGCCACTCTTGGAATGAGACCCCTTCTTGTGTCTCTCTTGTGTTTAGTGTCTTTGCACTCTCACACACTTCATGTTTGATATTGCTTCTAGATGATCCTTTATATAGTGCAACCATTTCTTGAACCAATCTTGAAGTCAATCTCAACCCTTAGATCTTGAGGACCAAACAATCATAGCCCTCCAAGATGTCTAAGTAATCCTGTGCGTTTTAATCAAGTCTCACGCACCAATTCAAAGTGTTGATCAGAAGGCATCAGGTGTGCCTGGCACCGCAACCCAGAACAGGGCTGGCTGTGGCGCACACAGGGCAGAAACTCCTCCAAGTGCTGGGTGCCACGGTGCACAAGGCCTGGGCCGCGGCGCACAGCCCTGTGTCACCTTGTACTGCAGCGCACACCACCCTGTGCCGCGGCGCACACCTGGTGGAGGATCTTCCTTCCTTGCTGTAGGCCACGGGGCACATTCTTAGACAAATTCCCAACATGTATCTGGCCCACCCACGAGATCAAGTGGACGTCAAGCCCACAAAGTTCATCTCAGGAACCCAATTCAGTATGTTTTATAAATACAAAACCCTATAAACTAATGAAAGCCCATCAGTAATATTAGAACATTTTATATATTTTAACATTTTCAACTGCCAGGATATGATCATCTAGAATCTTCATTTTTTTTTTCAAAAAAGAAATCACCTTCCCTAATGGAGTCACCAAAAATATAAATGCAAAATTTACATGTTTGCCATATTGGTTGAATTGTGGACTCACTAGCGGACCAACTCGTCAGATCCACAAAATAGTTTCCCGATTAGAGCGGTGGAAAAATATTGTTGATTTAGATATTCTGAGTGAAGAAGGAAGGATATGCTTTCGAATTGGATATTTTAATGGGACTGAGATATAAAAATATTTTTACGCTTTGGTGCAAAATTACAAAAAGAAGAACTGATAAGTACAGAACTTTGAAAAATAAATAAGGCAAGTGTTTAGGTGATTCGGCTTATGAAACCTACTCCACGGGAGTAGTAGAAACGTTTTTTACTATAGATAAGGGATTACAAAGACTGTGCATACAATAAGCAATTCTCTTCTTGCTTGCTCTTTTGGTATTTCTCTCTCTATCTTATTTTCCTCGGTGTTCTTTTCTTTTTCTTTTTTTTCATTTTCTTCCTCTTGTGAAATGGAAGAATGTTTTGATCTTGATGATCTTTCTTGTTATTCATTTGAAATGGAAGAATGATGGAGTACTTATAGTAGAAAAAAATTAGGTAAAAAAATAATGAAAAATTAGGCAATATATAAAAAATTATAAAGTAAAGTGGAAGAATTAGGTATAAAAAAATTATAAGGTGTAGTGGAAAAATATTTAAGAAAAATTGTGGAGAAAATAGGAAAAGTTAGAAAAAAAGTGGAAGAACCTAGGTAAATTAGATATCTTTGTAAAAAAGAAGACAAAATTTGGTAACTGTACATTTTTCATATCTAAATTTTAGGACGAGATTTGATAATTGTTTATTTTTTTATGTCTACGTTAAGATAAACCTTTTTTGAAAGAGTTTCTTCGAAATTGAGTTGTTTGAAACTCTATAGCCATGGTCGTTAGAGTCGCTTTTATAATTTATTGGGATGATCTGGGTCATTCAGTCATTTAACAAAAGCCATTTGCCTGCACATTCGAGCAGACAAGGTCCAATATTTTCTTGTTTCTGGGATCTTCCCGCCCTTGTTTTAGTCTTTGAAATTTTTCATTCAATTTTTACCGTCTCCTGCCAGACTTTATTGATTTATGATCCCTTATGAGATCTTTCTCAGTCTTGTTTCTAATTTTAACAGAATTGGACCCAATTTTGGCGTTTGGATTAGACTTCGATAGGTTTATAGTCCAATAGTTGTTCGCAGCACTTTCTGGTTGCTCGGTTTGGGAACACAATATTTCACTGATAGCATTTGATCGAAGGCTACATTATTTTAATATATTTTCAATTAAACTTATTGAACAACAGACGCATTTTGAGCAAATAGCTATATATGCCAATAGATTATTAAATAATGAAAAAACCGATAGGAAAAGATAACCATTTGTTCCAGAGTTTCTTGTGCCAACGGAAATAAGGAGATGAAAATCTGTTGAACTCCCAAAAGGATTTATTGTTGAACTGACACGAGCTGCATTGAGACCACACCAAGCGATCCGGGCACTCATCCAGCCAATTCCTTTGTTCTTCCGATAACAACGGTAAGTAGGAAGCAAGAGTGGTGGTATACCCCAAGACTTCAGCAACTGATATATCATTGAAATGCGAAAAATTCACTAATCTTTAGTAAAAGAAATCTCTCCTTTGCCAACATTTCAAACCGAATTCTCCATTAACTAAAAAAAAATATATATGTCCACAACTTAAGATACTAACAAAAATTCACTGGGAGTGGGATGTTCTTGTCCCTGTTTAATGAAGATTTCAAATTTTCAATAAAAAAAATTATGTCCACAACTTAAAAACCATGTGCATGATATATAATAACCCAAACATATTTTTGTTATTAAAACTGTCAAATCAATTTTTCAAATAACTTCTTTTTTTTTTTTTTTTTTTTTTTACGCAAGTTAACAAATTGATTTGTAAATTCACTCTAATCTTTTAAGGTGGATTGGGCAAATTGCAAACTGATAAATTGAGTTTTAATTAACACTAAGACTTAAAGATGAATTTGTAATTTACCTTTCTTTTTTACTTATCTTCCATGACCTACCAGCCCATCACTTCTCAAAATTCATTGTTTAACCACCTCAAAACTGGTTGGAGGGTTTTTTTTCACAGAAGCAATGATAATATGTTTACAGGAGTAAATGGAATTAAACTTCCAAGCTATAAATTCAAACTAAAAACTGTTTCGTATCAATTAATAAGGCTTTCATTTTCTGAAGAAAATGATAGCAAGGAAATTTCTCTAATCAATTGGGCAGTATGTGAGAATTTTTCATTACTTATAGCACCATTTCAAGTTTTAAACCAATTAATTAAAGAATGAAAGTGTCCGGTGGTTGATGTTACTTGCTTCTCATGCACCTGTAAAGAACCTCCACAAATCTCTTGTACATGTGCCGCTTCAAGTACATTTTTTTCTACCTTTTTCTTTCCTTCAATCCCCATTTGCTCCCTTGCGTAAGGGTTTTTACGCAAAAACTGAAGATTCTGAGCAAGAACTCGAGTCCCTGGATGCCCCACTGGGTGAAGAAGCCCTGTCACATTCTGCTTGACAATTTCTTTTGTGCCTCCAGCATCTGTTCCATGTACCTGTACAGTTAAATGGAAAGAAAAGAACCATCAAGAATGCCGGCACTGCCCTCCCTACGGCGTCCTTGGCCAAACAACTTATTGCTACCACCAGCAACACCCTCCCTCGTCGCACACTCCACCACTCCAACGCTGGCAGACCCCATCCCCTCTTCCCTCTCCCATGCGGCAGCAAACCTACAGCCTACCGCAAATATCCCTTCCTACCTCTCCGATCTTGCTGGCGGCGTACCCAGCAACCTTTCTTCATTCTTTCTTCAACCTAACCCTAACCCTAGCATGTATCCCCTCTTCACTCAAACAGCCGCATATCCCTATGCCCGCACTACACCTGCAAACAACCTTCTCCTGGCCACCTTGAACCTTCACCCAACGACCGGACCACAACCTCAACTCCTACTGTCAACCACCATCACTAACCCCACCCATACTGTAAAATCTTCACCTTAAAAGGGTAGGGGTAATTTTGAAAAAATGGTGGCCGCAAAGTTTGTTTGGAAACATATAAGTTTCCATGTGTTAATAATTATCGTATTACATATAATGAAATAATTAATATTAAAAAATATTTAAAAAATGAACGGCAAAAGAAAAAGTTTATGTGAATGTAATTAGTAAATTTTTATAATATAATAATATAAAAAAAATTCAAAGCGGCAAATATAATCTGAATTTCAGTTGAAGTGAATGTGAAGGTTTTAATAATAAAATAATATATAAAAAAACTAACATTTGCGTTAAAACTCTTTGAAGCTCGGAGAGTTTATTCTTTCACACTATAAACATTCCGTTTGTTTGGTTTCTTTCTTTCTTTCTGTAATTCAAATTTTCCATAGCAAAAATTCAAACAGAAATTTCTCCGATATTTTGATAATTGCTTTTATCCAACTTCAATACCAAGATTTTATCAAGTTTAGGTAAGTTTTCAACAAGTCTCATATTTCAATTTTATATTATAATGAAACATTTAAGCTACAAAATTAATTGTTTTATATATTTAGACACAAATTTTAATTATTAAAGTATTAGAGTTGTAAAAAATATATACACAACCGAAGAACTTGATTATTTAAGCTTGGAAATTTCATAATTACAGATTAAAATGTTATTTCATTTTTAATATATCTAAAGCTTTTAGATTAATTATTCAAAAAAATTTATAGTGTAATTAAAAGTATTTGAAGGTTAAAAATCTGAAATTTTTATATAAATACACTAGATGAAATTAGATTTTTATATGAAATATATACATGTATTTAATCCATTAAGTTATAAGATAGTAATATTGGTAAGTTTATTTTTTATCGTTGGACGTATCGTAGGAGAAGTAGGTTCGAGTAATCCTGCTTTGTGAGGAATATCTGGAATTTGCAAAAATTGAGAGTAGTTGAGGTGAGTTTTTACTACCAAACTGTACATAAATTCTCATTTGCTTTTCAAGTGGTAAAATTGTATTCTGTGCTTGAATTTTATGAACAGTTTGAGAGAAAGTAAATTTATATATTTGAAATGATTTGTGAAAAATATAAATTATTATCTCTCATTTGATATAATTGATCATTTTTAATGATTTATAAGAAAAATTGTATTTGCTAAATTAAATTGTTTATGTGAAGTTTTGGATATAATTTATAAGAAATAGTTGGGAATGAAATTATTATTAAAATGATGAGAATGATCTCAATACTAATGTTGTAATAATACACAGAAGTGTCCTGCTGGATGGAGATATTTATTATATTATATTATGTATGTATCTTGCTAGATGGGGATACGAGTATCCTGCGGGATGGGAATACGAGATGATAAAAAATGTGTGCCCTAGAGATTACTCCACCATCAACTGCAGTCTGATATTTGTATCCGGATATGTGTCCTGCTAGAGGAGGAAATTTATCATATGTATCCTTCTAGATGGAGATACAGATGCTAACATATTTATATAAATATTAATTTTGTGTATATTTGCTCTTTGGAAACAGCCCAACAAATAAGGTGATTTGATTACTCATGAGATTTGAGATGATAAAAAGAAATGCTTGATGATTTTTAGTATTTATTTATTATGAATTGTTTCAAAATGATAAACAATTATTCATATTTGGATTAAATGCAAAGTTTATGTTTTAATTGTTTATTAAATGTGTTTAACTATTTTATATATAAAACGTGACATTCTTGATGTATGAGAATTAAATTTTGGAAGTTTAAACTCATATCGGCTTTAAAAGCTGATTGGTCGTTTCTTTATTGAAATTGTCAGGTTTCGAGGAGTGTTAGATGTCATTTTTCCTAACAGAAGCGTCTTCTGGTTTAGGTGGTATCTTTGGCATCATTTCCTCACACTGTTGGTTATTTTAATTATTTTCTAGTGATGTTGTAAAGTTTAACAAATTTGATATGGTTTGTAATATCTCATGCATAAATAATGAGAATGTAAAATTAGAGGTTTTTATTGAGATAACATTAGAGGATAAAAATGAGAAAATGAATTTATAGTAAAATAAAATAATAAATTTGATTTCACGTTCTAGACTCATAAGGGTAGTCTTGTGGGTTTGGGTCAAGACAATTTTTGGTATCAAAGTTATAGGTTTTAAGATTCTGTAGCTTTAGAAAATAAGATTTTAAGAAATTATTTGAGTAAGTAATAAATATTTTCTTATACTTGTAGGATTTATGAGGATACCACCTAGATGACATGGTCGAGGTAAAGGTAGAAGTAGAGATGGAGGTCAAGGTCGAGATCGAGGTCGTGGTAGGATTCTTGCAGCTGAAGTGCATGTTTGTAAGTCTGTTTCTGAACATGGGTTACCTATAGAACATGTTCCTCAAGAAGACAATGAGGTATCGAGTCATCTTCTTGTGGTTGGTATTCTAATGACTACAACTCAGACTGGACAGGTTGATCATGCTTTGGTGACTAGGGTATTTGAGGTGTTTGCACATATGTTTGAGGAGCAACATAATGCCCAATAGAAAGATTTAGCTAATGGATCTAGAGGAGATCTGTAGTTCAGCTAAAGGAAAGGTCTGAGCAGTTAGTACTTCATCCTGAAGTTCGTAGTACAACTTTTAAGCAGTTTAGAAAGTTGAATCCACCTTTGTTTCCTGAATCCACTGATCTTACTGTGTGTGAAGAGTGGATTAATCGTATGGATAATATTTATTCAATTACAAATATTATTGATGAACAAAATATCACTTTTTAGTGTTCTTATTTGTGGAGGAGGCATGTCATTAGTGGGATTTAGTACGTATGATTTCAAGGCCTCATACTTGGGATAGTTTTGTGGAGATTTTCTTTAAAGATCAGTGTCATAATACTTATAAATCTAAGAAGCCTCAAGAGTTTGTAGAGCTTCATTAGACTTCACAGATGAGATTAATTGAGTTTAAGGCCTGATTTGTGGCTTTGTCGAGAGATGCCTCATCTTTTGTGAGTACTTAGTGTGACAAAATTCGAGAGTTTCTGGATAAAATTCATTGGGAGATTCGATCTAGAATTTCTATTTTTGAGTTTACTTCATTTGCTTAATTGATAGATAAGGTTCTAATTACTAAGAGAGATTGATTAGAATTTGAGAACCTGAGAAATCAGAGGAGGCAGATTTGAGTACCGAGACAATAATTTGGTATACCTTAGTCAATGAGAGCAGAGGCTAGGTTTCATCCTTATAATGTAACTAGTGGTAGTTGTTCTTCTAGCCTATAACCACAAACTCGAAGTACTATGTCACAAATACAAGGGAGACTTAGTAGGATAACTCCTTCCTTCAGGCCTAGAGTTATTTTTTCGATGTGGGAGATTTGGTCATGTTGTTGCAGAGTATAGATTTTTTGAGCTAATATGTTATGCTTGGGTGGTAGAGATCATATGACACGTGAGGGTACTCAACGTATGACACCTGCTTTGAGTATAGTGAGTATAAGAGGTACTAGGGGTAATCGACAAGGTTCAAGATCTTTTTGAGCCAGATGTGGTAATAAGGGACAACAGAGTCTATGATGAGGACACAGTTAACAAATGGCATCTTCCTATTCAAGTTCCAATTGGACCAGTTACAAGGGCTCGAGCTAAAAGGTTCAAGGAAACTCTCAATGGGCTGATTCAACACATTTGGGCTAAGAACCATCTTTAGGGGCCCATGGATGATGCTATACATGATCCACAAGGACGGATTTCCATAATTCAAGCTTTGGGATTATCCACCAACTCAAGATTGTGAACTAAAAATCTTAGTTCCCCAAAATTGGAGACTTACTCGTTTTGGTTGGCTCATCAAGGAAAATGACAGGCTGCAATTTTTATTATTACCTTTTTTTAATTGTTTCCTTATTAATTTAATTGCTAAATTATAAGGCTTGCATGCCAAGTTAGGTACTTTCCTTATTTCGATTTTAAGTTACCAAAATTCTATTTAGGTTTATTTCCTATTTCTTAGTTTCCTATTCCTATCAGAATTCTATTTAGGTTTATTTCCTATTTTTTAGTTTTCCTTTTTCTAATTGGTTATGAATTCTCATGTATTTAAATAGCCATTGGCTTTTTGGAGTAAGACTTTGATTCATACTTTTAGAGAGAAAATTATCTTTGGTTCTTTTAGAACTTCTGAACTTATCAGAGTTTCCGTGGCTTTCATCTTTGACTTATCAATTAATCCTTCCATAATTGATTGTGGCATCTTCATTATACCAAGGTTCTTGCTTCAATATAA
The DNA here is from genome assembly GCA_023935145.1 of Bretschneidera sinensis. Lineage (NCBI taxonomy): Eukaryota > Viridiplantae > Streptophyta > Magnoliopsida > Brassicales > Akaniaceae > Bretschneidera > Bretschneidera sinensis. The sequence continues at coordinate 52,375,282 of CM043704.1, forward strand.
GCAACGGTGTGGATCATATCAGTCTATGTAGAAGAGGTGGTGGTAGTTACCAAGAGTTTGGGAATAGACAAGGAAAGAGTTAAGGATAACCTACTCAGAGAGGAGCATCAGCTAGTGAACCTAGATATCATGGTAGAGTATATTCACTGACTCAACAGGATGTCCAAGTAGCTCCAAATATGATGACAAGTGTGGTTTTACTATTTGGTTTAGATGCTAGAATTTTAATTGATTCTGGATCTACGCATTCATTTGTTTTAATATCATTTACTATACACGCTGATAGGTCCAAATCATCTCTTGGGTGTATTTTACCTATAGAAACTCTTATTGTCAATAGTGGAGAGGTGGTAGATGTATATAGAGGTTGTGTGTTGTAATTGGTTGGGTGTCAGTTCTCTGTGGATTTAATTCCTTTAGAAATGATGGATTTTGATGTAATTTTAGGTATTGATTGGTTAGCAACTCACTATGCTTGTGTGGATTGTTTTAGAAAAAATAATTATTTTTCAAAAATCTAAGGAAGGTTAATTTGAATTTTGTGGAGATAGAAAAATAATTCCTACAAGTATTATATCAGTTTTAAAAGCACAAAAGATGCTTAATAAGGGTTGTAGTGGTTATTTGGCTTTTGTGGTTGATTGTAAGAAAAAGGTGCCAAAGCTAGAAGATATTTCAGTAGTTAGTGAGTTTCCAGAAGATTTGCCAAGTTAACACCAGATCGAGAGATTGAATTGGTGATAGATTTAGTGTCTAACACTAATCATATTTCTATTACACTATACCGTATGGCCCCAGATGAGGTTAAGGAACTTAAGGTTCAATTACAGGAGTTATTGGATAAAGGATTCATTATACCTAGTGTATCACCTTGGGGTGCTCATGTTCTATTTGTGAAGAAGAATGATGGGACTATGAGGTTGTGTATTGATTACAAGCAATTGAATTAGTGACTATAGAAAATAAATATCAATTGCAAGGTGCTTGTGTATTTTCTAAAATTTGCTTGAGGTCAGGCTATCATCAAATAAAAGTTGAGGATTCTGATGTTTCAAAGACTGCATTTTGTACTCGCTATAGTCGTTATGAATTTTTAGTTATGTCTTTTTGTTTGACCAATGCACCTACAACCTTTATGGATGTGATGAATAAGGTTTTTAAACCTTTCCTTGATTGTTTTGTTATGGTATTTATTGATGATATATTGGTGTTTTCTAGAAGTAAAGAAGAGCATAAGAAACATTTGAAAATTGTATTACAAACTTTGAGAGAGAAGTAGTTATATGCTAAATGGAGTAAATGTGAATTCTAGATTAATAAAGTTGTCTTTTTAGGTTATGTAATTTCTAGTGATGAAATTTATGTATACCCTCAAAAGGTAGAAGAAGTGGTTAAGTGGGATAGACAAACAAATGTAATGGAGGTTTGGAGTTTTCTTGGTCTAGTTGGACATTATAAGAGATTTATTGAGGAATTTTCCTTGATAGTAGAACCATTAACCAGTTTGACCAGAAAAGATGTTAAATTTGAGTTGATTGAGGCATATCCAGAATTTGAAGGAGAAGTTAACAATGGCTCAAATATTGACTCTTCCTATTAATGGGCAAGGTTTTATGGTTTTTAGTGATGTATCTCATCGTGGTCTTAGATGTGTATTAAGGCAAAATTGTAAAGTGATTGCATATGCATCTTGGCAGTTAAAGAACCATGAGTGTAATTATCCTATCCGTGATTTGAGTTAGCTGCTGCTGTGTTTGCCTTCAAAATTTGGAGACATCATTTGTATGGAGAGACATGTGAAATCTTTACTGATAATAAGAGTTTGAAATATTTATTTACTCAGAAAGATTTAAATTTGAGGCAGAGGAGATGCATAGAATTGATTAAGGACTATGACTGTACTATTAATCTAGAAAAAACCAATGTTATAGTAGATGCTTTGAGTAGAAAGTCAAGAAAGCTGAATGTATTAAGAAATGTGAAGGAAGAGTTGTATTCTGATTGGAGAAATTTGAGAGTAGATTTGAGCCATAGGAGTGGAGTATTATTGGCTACTATCAGAGCTAGGCCACTGTTAGTAGATCGTATCTTGGAAGCACATAATAGGGATTTAGAGATACAAAAGATCCGAAAAGAAGTGCAGACTGGTGTCAGATCAGATTTTATAATTCAAGGTGATGATACGCTTCTTTTTTGGAGTCGTTTATGTATTCCTAATGATAGTGAGTCGAAGAGGGAAATATTGGATGAAACTCATAATACTGCCTACTTAATGCACCCAAATAGTACCAAAATGTATAGAAATAATCAGGAAACATATTGGTGGCCTATGATGAAATGTGACATTGCAGAATTTGTAATAAATTTTTTCACATGTCAGCAAATGAAAGTGGAACATCATAGGCTAGTTGGTTTATTACAGCCTCTTCCCATTCTTGAATGGAAGTGGGAGCATATTAATATAGATTTTGTATTGGGTTTACCTTTGACTCAGGCTGGTTATAATGCTATTTGGGTAATTATTGATAAATTAACTAAATTTTCCAATTTCTTATCTATTAAGATTATATTTTCTCTTGAGCGACTAACACAGTTATATGTTTCTGAGATCATAAGGCTCTAGAGAGTTCCAATATCCATAGTGTCAGATAGAGATCTGAGGGTTACTTCAAGATTTTGGCCTAGTCTTCAATCAGCCATGGGTATTAAACTTAATTTTAATATTTCTTATCATCTCCAAACTGATGGATAGACTGAGTGTACAATCCAAACTTTGGAGGATATGTTGAGGGCTTGTATCTTGAATTTTCATGGTAATTGGGATGTTCATTTACCTTTGATAGAGTTTTCTTATAATAACAATTATCAATCTAGTATTGTAATGGCCCCTTATGAAGCACTTTATGGTAGAAAAATGTAGATTTCTAATATGTTGGGAGGAGGCTAGTGAGAGATAGTTGTTAGGTCATGAGATAGTCCAAATTACCATTGAAAAAGTCAAGATTATTTTAGAAAACTTGTAAGCTGCTCAAAATAGCCAAAAGAGTTATGCAAATCCTAGAAGGTGTGAATTAGAATTTTAGGTGGGTGATTCGGTATGTTTTAGAGTAGCACCTTTGAAGGGTATACTCATATTTGGGCGTAAGGGTAAACTCAATCCTCGATATATTGGGCCTTATGAGATAATTGAAAGAGTGGGTGTAGTTACTTATCGTTTAGCCTTACCTCCCGAGTTATCTCTAATACATGATGTTTTCCATGTATCTTCCTTGAGAAACATGCCTGACCCTTCACACGTACTTCATTATGATCCTACGATACTAAAGGAAGATTTATCTTGTGTGGAACAACTAGTAGAAATTCTGAACAGGCGAGACCAGGTGTTGCGCAATAAAATAATTTTGTTGGTGACAGTAATTTGGCGCAATCACGCAATTGAAGAAGCCATGTGGGAGCGTGAGTTAGCTATGCACGCCCAATATCCACATCTCTTTAATTTATTAGGTAAATTTCGAGGAAGAAATTTTTCTATAGACGAGTAGAAAATGTAAAATCTTTACCTTAAAAGGTAGGGATAATTTTTTAATTTAGAAATATAAAAAAATTGGTGGCCATAAAGTTTGTTTGGAAACATATAAGTTTCCATGTGTTAAGAATTATTATATACAATATAATAAATAAATAACAATAAAAAATAATATTTATAAAAAAATTTGAAAAACAAAAGAAAAAGTTCACGTGAAGTAAATGTGAAGGTTTTTAATTTAATTATAAAATAATATATACAAAAAGTTATGTTTGTTTTAAAACTCTCTGAAGCTTAGAGAGTTCATTCTTTCACGCCATAAACATTCCGTTTGTTTGGTCTTTTTCTTGTTTGGTCTTTTTCTTCCTTTCTCCAATTCAAATTTTCCTTTGCAAAAATTCATATAGAAATTTCTCCAATATTTAGATAATTGTTGTTGTCCAACTTCAATACCAAGATTTCATCACGTTTGGGTAAGTTTTCAATAGGTCTCATATTTCAATTTTACATTATAATGAAATATTTAGCTACAGAATTAATTGTTTCATGTATTAAGACATACATTTTAATTATTAAATTACTAGAGTTGTAAAAAATATATACATACAATTGAAGAACTTAGTTATTTAAGCTTGGAAATTCCATAATTATATATTAAAAGTGTTATTTCATTTTTAATATGTCTAAAGATTTTAGATTAATTATTTAAAAATTTTATAGTGTAATTAAAATTATTTGAAGGTTAAAAATATGAAATTTTTATATAAATGTACTAGATGGAATTAGATTTTTATATGAAATATATACATGTATTTAATCCATTATAAGTATTTAAATAAAGTTATAAGATAGTAATATTGGAAATTGTATTTTTGTTAGGTAGAGGTACCGTAGGAAAAGCATGTCCAAGTAATCATGCTTTGGTGAGCAATATCTGGAATTTAGATAAATTAGGTGTAGTTGATATGAGTTTTTACTACCAAACTATACATAAATTCTCATTTGCTTTTAAGTGGTAAAATTGTGTTATGTGCTTGAATTTATGAACTATTTGAAAGAAAGGTAAATTTATATATTTGAAATGATTTGTGAAAAATATGAATTATTACCTCTGATTTGATATGATTGATCATTTTTTGAATGATTTATGAGAAAAGTTGTATTTGCTGAATTAAATTGTATATGTGAAGTTTTGGATATGATTTATGAGAAAGAGTTGATAATGAAATTATTATTGAAATGTTGAGAATGGATTTGGTACTGATGTTGTAATAATACACAGTAGTGTCCTAGTGGATGGAGATATTTATTCTATTATATTATGTACGTATCTTGCTGGATGGAGATACGAGTATCCTTCTAGATAGGGACATGAGATGTTAAAAAAGGATGTGCCTTAGCGATTACTCCGCCCTCAGTTGCAGTCTGGTTTTATATCCGGATACGTGTCCTGCTAGATGGGGACACTTAAACATCCTGTTGGAGGGCGATGGTTATCATTAGTATCCTACTGGATGGGGATACAGGATGATAACACACACACACACACACACACACACACACACACTATATATATATATATATATATATATATATATATATTAACTTTGTGTATACTTGCTTTTTGGAAAGTGGCCCAAGAAACAAGGTGATTTGATTACTTATGAGATTTGAGATGATAAAAAAGAAATGTTTGATGATTTGTAGTATTGATTTATGATGAATTGTTTCAAAATGATAAACAATGATTCATGTTTGGATTAAATGCAAAGTTTATGTTTTAAATGTTTCTTAAATATGTTTAATTGTTTCATATATCAAATATGATATTCTTGATGTATGAGAATTAAATTTTGGTAGTTTAAACTCATATCAGCTTTAAAAGCTGACTGATCATTTCTTTGTTGAAATGGCCAAGTTTCAAGGAGTGTTAGACATCCTTTTTCCTATCAAAAGCATCTTTTGGTTTAGATGGTATCTTTGGCATCCCCTCCTTAGGCTATTGGTTATTGTAATTATTTTCTGGTGATGTTGTAAAGTTTGACAAAGTTAATATGGTTTGTAATATATATCTCATGCATAAAAAATGAGAAGGTAAAATTGGACGGTTTTTATTGAGACAACAGTAGAGGATAAAAATGAGAAAATGAATTTATAGTAAAATAAAATAATAAATTTGATTGCACATCCTAGACTTGTAAGGGTAGTCTTGTGGGTTTAGGTCGTGACTCATACACTCAGTTGCACCTTAAACAGTTAACTCGTCACATCTCCTGCGCCTACAACACCTCCACCAACTTTTCCCAACCTAGCAATAAATTTTTCCCCAAGTATCACACACCTCGTTAATATCAACTTAGACAACTCCAACTATATCTTTTGGTACTTTCAATTTCTAATGTTCTCATCAGCAATGACCTCATCGGTTATGTTGATGGTTCTTTTCCTTGTCCCTCTTACCTCTCCCTCACAATTGATGGTGAAACCATACTAAATCCAGCCTATTCCACTTAGATTTAGATCGATCGATGCCTTTGATCCTGGATCAATTCCACCCTCACCTTTGATATCTTATAAGATGTTCATGACCTACGTGCTTCTTGGGATGGCTGGATGGCCTGGGAACAATGGTACTTTAATCAATCCAATGCCAATGAATTCGACCTACGCTTGAAGCTTCATAAACACACCAAATATGGAAAGTCTATAAAATAGTATCTTCATGAACTCAAGGCTATGTATGATTCTCTTGTTGCCATCAACTCACCCCTCTCCATAAAAGACCTCATTTCATATGCCTTTTCATGTCTACCTACAAAGTACGAAAGCTTCATCACCACAGTCACCAATACCAACATCACTCTCACATTTGATAGTTTGTGTACCAAGCTGCTCATACAGGAACAGTGACCAAAATGTCTTCGCAAAAGTTCTCAATCATCTGATCCTCTTACAACCCTTATTGCCACCACCATAACCAGTACTTCTCGTGGTCGTGGCAGAGGTCACTTAGGATATCAATGTTTTGGCAGGGGTTGTGGTGACTCTTCTCATCATGGTTTAGGTACTGATCAATCCTCTTACTTTTCTCTTATATTTAATCGATCTCTTAGTAATTACTCTTACAGTCATGACGATATTTTAGGCCCGTATCTTGGCTTCTTCTCTACGTATTACCAAATTTGTCACACCACTGGTCACCTTACCCTGAATTTCCCTCACTGATTTAATCATGCTGTTATATCTCATGATTTTCCAAAATCGTTTGCTACTATGTCACTTTGTGAGTCCAATGCCGCTAGTGGTACCTTGATACAGCTGCCGTCGCTCACTTGACTCCTCAATCCGGTATACTTAATAATCTTACACCTCATTATGGAAAAACTAAAATTTTAGTTGGTAATGGACAATTTCTTAATATTAACAATATTGGTTCTATTTTTATTCGTACTTCCACTAAACCACTTCACCTTAATAATATCTTTCATGTTCCATACCTGTCTCACAACTTATTCTCTATTAAACGTTTATGTTTTAATAATAGTTGTTCTGCTAATTTTGATGCCTTTCATATTGTTATTAAAGACGAGTACGAGAAAAACTCTTCTCAAATCTTCCAGTAATTGTGATTTCTACTCTCTTCCTCTAGAATCAGTCACTACCATCCCCTTGGCACTGGTCTCTCATTAAGTCTCTGGTGATATGTGACATCATCAACTAGGCCATTTAGGTTCTTGTGTGTTATCTTTTTTGTAAAATAAAAGGAATATTTTTCTATCATCAAAATATTCTCGTTCTTGTTCCAAATGTCAATGAGGAAAGTCTAAACATTTACTTTTTGATTCTGTTAAGCATTATACTGCACAACCTTTAGCTTTAATACATTCTGATATTTGACAAACTCATATTTTATCTAACTTAGGCTACCACTATTATGTTATTTTTGTGGATGATTTTTCTCAATATTCCTAAATTTTTCCTACACATAAAAAATCTAAAGTCTTTCAACATTTTTGTTCGTTTAAAGTTCTTGTTGAAACTCAATTTTTCACTTAAATAAAAAAATTTCTAAGTGCTTATATTAAAGAATTTGATCTAACACCTTCCAAACAATTTCTTGCTCACCATAGTATTGCGATTTGTATGTCTTGTCTGGACACACCTTAACAAAACGGACTCGCTGAGCGTAAGCATAGACACATTAGTGAAATGGCATGCACCATTTTAATTCATTCCTCTCTACCTGAGTCATTTTGGGTCGATACCACATATACTGCTCTTTACATCATCAATTGTCTCCCTACCCCTGTTTTGCACAATCAAGCTCCGTATACAATTTTTTTTTTCTATACCTCTTGATTACTCTGATTTTCTTGTCTTTGGGTGTGCCTGTTACCCTAATCTCACTACCGATGCTCCTAACAAATTAGTATCTTATTCCAAACACTATGTTTTTCTAGGATATGCCCAAAATTATAAGGGATATGGGTGTCTTGATCCTTCCACTGGACGAGTCTACACCACTCATCATGTTATCTTCAATAAATTCTCCTTTCCCTATCCTGTCCTCTCCAAACTTTAAACCTCTTCTACAGTTACCCCCTCACTCTCCCCTCTTCTCATTCTTACAACTAGAGAACCATTACATCAACCTTCTACCTCTCCTACTATTGACCCAACCACCCACATCCCTATTCTTCTCTCACCTCCTCCAGATTCGGCCCCTCTCCCTGTGGTGCCTCCACCCTCTACCCCTCATAACACCTTTTTTCTACCACCACCGACCCCTCTTGCTTTGCAACTTCCTCTAACAGACACCTTAGTATCATCCTCTACTTCTTCCAATTCCAGTGACCTCCCTTCTGTTGATCTTGTGGCTTCCTCTACATCTTCACTTCCTCCAACTTCCAACACTGCCTCTTGACATCCCGTGATCACTCGTTCTAAAGCTTGTATTCGCAAACCTAAACAATTTCCCTCTCTTTCCACTACCGCCCTGTCCTCTGAACCAACTTGTTTTTCTTAAGAAAATAAATATCCTGAATGCCGGTCAGCTATGATTGATGAATTTAATGCACTGTTAACTAACCATACTTAGGATCTAGTTCCATATGATCCAATAAAATTTTTAGTTGGATGTAACTGGATTTACAAGATTAAATATCAGACTGATGGATCTATGGAGCGTTACAAAACGAGGTTGGTCGCTCAGGGATTCCACCAACAACTAGGTATTGACTATCAAGAAACCTTTAGTCCAGTTGTTAAACCTACTACCATACGCACTGTTTTGTCTTCAACCATTTCTCATGCTTATGTAATTAGACAACTGGATGTTAAAAACGATTTTCTTCATGGTTATCTTAATGAAGTTGTGTACATGAAACAACCTCCTGGTTTTGTTGGTAACCTTCATCCCACTCATGTGTGTAAGCTACACAAAGCTATTTATGGTTTGAAACAGGCTCTTAAGGCTTGTTTTAACCATTTCAGTTCACTTATTCTCACTTGGTTTTACTTGTAATCAGGCTGACACCTTTATGTTTGTTCTCAAGTCACCACATGGCCTTCTCATCTTACTCTTGCATGTTGATGATATTATCGTTAAATGTAATAATACTAGTCTCCTTTTTCGTTTCATTCATACTTTTTCTCAACACTTTGCTATAAAAGATATGGGTGATCTTCATTATTTCTTTGGAATTGAAGCTGTTCGAAAACTCTTTTGTTTGTTTCTCTCTCAAACAAAGTACACCAAATACCTTTTGCTTAAATTCTCTGTCTCCTGCTAAACTCGTTAAGACTCCTCTTCCTTCCAAGTCACCACCTTCACTACATGAGGATGAACTACTAGCAGATCCCTTTAACTGTAGGAGTGTGGTTAGAGGTCTACATTATTTAACCATAACTCGACTTAATATTGCGTATGTTGTTAATCTGGCTAGTCAATTTTTGCATGCTCCCTGCATAGGTCATTTCCAACTTGTAAAACATATTTTTCGATATTTATGTGGTTCCACTAATTATGTGTTACTTCTCGATTCTACAAATGATTTCTCTCTTTCTTGCTATGTAGATGCAAACTAAGTCAGCTGCCCTGACAATCGTCACTCCACAACATGATACACGGTCTTCCTTGGATCAAATCTTATTTCTTGGAAAGCAAAGAAACAACCCACTATGTCTCGTTCCAGCACTGAATTTTAATATTGTTCCCTCGCTTATGTTGTAGTTGAGACCTATTGGATTCGTCAACTTCTATGACTTATATGTGTTCTTGACTAATCCAGTTCGGGTGTACTATGAAAATATTGATGCCACCTATCTTACAGCTAATCCAGTCTTTCATGCTTGCACCAAACACATCGAGATAGATTTTCATTTTGTCCGTGAGAAAGTGGCTCAAGGAGATCTTCAAATACGTTATATTTCTACTGATGCTCAGTTTGCTGATATCTTCACAAAAGGGTTATTCTCACCTAGGTTTCTTCAACACAAAATCAATCTCTATGTGGTTCCATACCACTCGGATTGAGGGGACGTGTAAATGTATATATCTCTAACCCTAGGAAACTCTAGGGACACTATTGTAATTGTCAATGTAATTATTTTCTATAAATACAAGCTTCTACTGCTATTGTAATTCAAGCAGTCAATAAACCCTAACACATTTCTTCTACAATTATCTTTGCTTCGGAAATGTTAGTGATTAATTCATTTGTAGTAAAATTGTGGATTAAAGCCTGCAGTATATTATTTTTGTACATGAATTTAGATTTGATAGGAATTAGTTTACAATCAAAATTTATGTGTACTATAAACTTTTACTTTGTAACTTTTTACTGCAAAATAGTTGATCTCGAAATGCTAACAAGAAGGTGATATAATTTACTCCTAATTTTTAATTTTTTTTATTGGTTTGCGAATACATAATTTAGTACGACAATAAGTAAAAAACGTGCCTAATTACTCCACGGATTAATCACTTATATTCTCATTGAACTACAAGACTGTTTCTCTCTAATTTGTTGGTACATTAGTGGGAGAGGAATTCTTGGACCGGTAAAAGCTGCGGTGGTAATAATTGATAAGTCATTGGTTTAGCTGAGATTACACTTAATTTAATCATAAATTGCACCTCTGCAATTGAGAGTCGGACTGCAGCTAGAGGATTCAAATCCAGTTTTTACGATGCATCATACAAGATGTTAAATAAGTATTTAAATTATTTTATTTTTTTTTAAGAGAGTAGACATAATATGGTGCACATAAAATAATTTACAAGATCATTTTACTGTTTAATAAAAAATATTTTTAAAAAATACTTTAGCAAATTTTGTACATATGGCTTGGTATTACACGCTGGTCGCAATTTAAGCAATGCTATCAATACTATATTTTATAACGTTTCGATTTAGATATTAAACAAAACATTTTGATCTCAATTTATTTCGATTCGTTGTTTCAAATTTGACACCATTTTAAAATATGTATCTATTAAATTATAAAACTTTCTATATACATATATACAGTATGTAAATAAACTATGATAAATCATTACCGTTCAAACATGAAATGAAAAAAATAGCGATTTGATCAACATAAAGTCATAATTATCCCCAATTTTAAAACTTGACTCATGAAAATATCTTTAATCATGAAAGCATAAAGAGGGGCAATTGAAAGTCTTAATTTTAAAATATCCTAATTTATCATTAAAATTATAAAATAAATAATTAAATTAGATTTCAGTTGAAAAATATTAAAATAGATCAAAACAATTCAAAACAGACTTAAACTGATAGTGAAATGAAATAAGGGCTGCGACGTTTTACTTACCGAATTTGAGTTTTTTCTCATTTTTCCAATTACATAATAAAATTTCAAAATACTGAAAAGTCCATCAAGTTCACATTAGATCAATCTATTTTCATAAAAACTGATCAAATCAATCGATTCTTGCCAAGACAGTTGCATAATTGATCTGATTAAAAACTTGGACCGATCAGGAAGGACATCCAATCTAGCTTGTCGATAATTTCTTTCGCTTTCCACCAACAGATTACATAATTTTTCTGTCTAATCTTAGGAAATTCTTACATAAAGTATCATTTTGGCTTTAAACATGATACTTTTATCCTTCAGGAGAGATGAGACAAAATAAATATGGTAAAAGGACAAAAAATTGCGTGATTGAATAGGGCCTCCCCTTAACTTATTACCAGCCTCTGCTCCAATTGATGCACCTTAGGAAACAAGTTTCCCTAAATTCTATACAGAATCCGAGAAGAAATAACAAAAACAGTTGTACAATTCATCGCAGCCCCCCTCCCCGTCCCAAACAAAAAAAGATAAAAGGAGAAAATAAAAAATAAATAAAAATCCTCTAACGTAGGCTTCTATCCTTTATAACATGAGTGCCAAGTTGTCTGGATGGAAGGCTTGCACCGTCACTATGGCCGGTAGGAGTCTGCGCATCAAGTCCACCCCATCAGTCATCCCTACCTTCGTCATGCTATCTTAATGCAAATTGGCCTGTAATTATTCCCAAAATCATCACTTAAGAAATTGATAAACATAGGCTTCTTGTGGGGCTTCTCAGCTGAGAAGAAAAAATCACACCTAAGAAGCACTGTTGTCTTGGTATCAGGAAATCTTTCACTTGTTTTCCAAAAGGCAGATTTCACTGCGGATTGCCTTGCAAAAAGGGGTTCTGAAGCCAACAATTCGGTGTTCCTTAAGGAGCCACTTGCTTGTATTCTCGATTATGTTTTTGCTTATCGAACTGGGATCAACTACCCATGAACTGTGATTTAGTTTGGTTTAGCTATGGCTTTTTCTAAACCCCCACCACCAAACAAAATGCATTGCATGATCACAGTGAGAATGACTTCATCCTAAATTTTAATCAGCTACATTTGTTAAAACGACCTGATAATCATTTCCAGATACGGAGTATAATTTTATTGGTTCAATAGCTTGAAGCACAAAATTCAATTTTATCCGAACATGCAATACTGAATCAGTAAGCGACGAAGTTTTGACCTCAACTCCAAATTAATAGTCCCCCTTCCTAATTAATGCGTCATCATGCACTAATTATCTTTAATTTTAAATATTTAAAATTTTACAAATATAGTTTCATAAAATTTACAAGTACCCAATTTTTTTTTCATAATTTTAAGAAGAAAAAAAAAGTTTTTAAAAATCATACGTGACACAAATCAGAAAAATGGTAGTATATTTTTCTGATATGTCAAACTAATACATTTTTTTTTGTATAGGATGACAATAGAAAACCCCATAAATCACTCCAACAAGTCCCTTGATTGGTAAATTAAAGGTTAGGCAGAATGCATAATTAATATTATTATATAATCATGAACCATTGCTTAAAGGACAGCTGTTAACATCAACCGTTCGATCATCCTTCATCCACTCAATACATAGACACACCAGAAAACGCATCAAGAGTCCAGATACGAACACTATCCCATAGTACACCTCATCAAGTAAACCATAAAACTATGATTAAAACCATGCTTATCCACAAGAAAATGAAAGAAATACCATCTAAACAAATACTAGAAAGGTTCAACTTCACCAAGCAAACAGGCCTGCACAATAATTCTTGTTCTTTTCCAAGGAGAAGCCCGTGTAAATTTCTCACAAGCTTCACTACAAAAAAAACCAGTGCCACAAGAAAAACCTGAAAACAACAAAAGCAGGCCATATCATCAAGTTTTACTCAAAAACTTGAAACAAGAAAAGGTTATGTTCTCTGATGCATGTTAATACCTCAGAAATAAACAAGGGACTGCCACCCGTCAAGCCACAATATGTTCTTAAATCGACTGCAGCATGAGCAGGCTTTTGTCATATATAACTGCCAGAATGAAAACTGAAAGAGAGCAGAGGCACATATAGACACAAATAGTTAATAGACAATTTAACATAAATCTCATACATATGAAGAAAAATCAATGTAATCTGAGGCCAAGGGACTACCTAAGATATCCTGGAACAAATTGCAGCCCAAAGTGCTCCAGGACAAAAGCTGGAGATCACAAAGGGCCTTGAAGTTCTGTATTACCAAATAATCACAATTTAGAAATTTCTACCAGCCGAAAAAAAGAAAAAAGAGAAAAAGATTGCACTTGGGAAAATTTAACCTTTATCGGCTTATTCAAACAGGATCCATCTTAATTAAGTACATCACTTGCTAAAGCTCATCTCGGAGTATCTGCACGAAATGGAAGGGTAATTCAAAAAACTGCTAATAGCGTAACAATGGGTAGAGGGAACAAAGCAGTGCACCCACTCCCATTAAGGAAATAGGTTGAGAAATTTAAACTTGCCTACGAGGCTGCTTATTTGGATTATTTTGCCGCTGCCCAAATTCATCGCTCAACAGCTCTGAAGACAAGACAAGTTGGTCTAATTACCAGAATATAACAAATGATCATTTTGAATAGGTTGAAAATTATGTACACATATTAGAGCACATACTATAAATGGAAATATCATGTCTTACCAGGTCTCTGGGAAGGCTTCCATTCATTATTTGGTTTATTTGCATTATTTTCCTTGCTGCAAAGGAAGACAAACTATCAGGATTTGGAAAATTATAAGTTACTAGAGATATGATTTCAGGAACGAATAGCATGTAAAACAATTACATCGTCTGTCCCATAATGTTTGCCGCCACTTTTCAAAACTTAACAAATTTTAAGAAAATTTTTTGCCTCCCTTTCCCAAAACAAAATTCATGTGTGATACAAATCAATCACTTTCAGTATTCTGTTTTTTTAATGAGGGTAAAGATGTTAAGGGAATTTTTAGAAGTGACTGATTTTTATACTTCATTTTCGGAAAGTGAGCAAATATTTTGCACCATTCATTTTAAGAAAGAGTGACAAAACAGCTTTAAAGAAGAAACCTAACACATCAAACGACTATAACCTTTTTATGTAATCACTGTAGTTTACAAGCAGATAATTAAAATAGTAGTTAATCATACATACACAGTTAAGATATATCATGTATCATTCCCCACAATCATTTGACTACTGTATATAAACCAATTAAGATTCTATTCTTTCTAGACAGTAATGTTAGACAGCATAAAATATAGTCCCGAATGATGTACACAGAACCTTGTATGCACATTGTAAGGCTCAACTAAGCTATGATTTAATCCCAACTGAAATGAACCTTTTGTGTCACTTCACTCCATCCAAAGCAGTATCCTCAGTAAAATATCTTGGACAATGACAACACGTATTACATTCATAATCCAAATCTGATCAATATTCTGATGTCTATCAGGAAAATTATACTACAAAATACAAACCTCGAGGATCCCATTGAAGAACTCTGTCCGGATGGGCGAGCATGATAAGAACCATCAACAGCAATGTAAGGTGAACAATATGTAGCCCCTAAGCCTCCCGCAGCACCCGCCAAAACTGGTAGCCTGAACATCATGAACAAGGTAATCATTGTGGCTGCTTTGGATTTGATAACAACAATACATCAACAAAAGCAAGGAAAAAAAATTACGAGATTTACCAAAGTAACGATTCATCAATGAAACATCCAAACTTGGAAGGTTCCATTTTAAGAAAGAGATTAAAACCCAAGACCCACCTTTGTGCCATTTTCATGAAAAGTTATCGCATAAGAGAAAGCAATAAGGTAGTATTCCATCTCACAGAAATTAAAATAAAAGGCACTTTAAAAAGTTGAATAAAGACATGTTATATAGGTAATTTCCAATTGCAAACGAAGTACAGGCAAGAGTCAAGACTCTTTTATGAAGCAAGATTAAGCATACCATGTCATTTCAGAATTTCCCATGCCAAGTTGTGGCTGGGCAACATATCCAGGATACGCCATGCCAACGGCAGGAACTCCAATGCCACCAGGATGCTGCCCCCCAAATTGCATAACTACATCCAAATCCATAAAGATCACATCAATAAATTAAGCACGTAAAATTAATCAGAGAAAAGGCATAAAACTTGTCCCATAAATTCTACAGACCAAATGAACAGTTTAGCATATAAAAGCTGGTTCCTGGACCCCAGTGTATCCATTGCGAAAGAGGTCAACAAAAATATATCTGGTGGCCAATCTTAGGTACACAGTTTATTTAACAATAACTAAAGTAAGAGAGAACAAAAACCTAATAATGGGTTCATTAATGAAGTGCAACAGAAAGTAGACTTTAACTTTACTGCATCCAAGAGACATTTCAAGCCCCCAATACCCCCCAACGCAAAACAAAATGCACCCCAGAAATTAAATCCCCAAGTGCATCTCAGTTTTCATTGTATATCATTCTAGAAATTTTTTCTTCTCACTTTTACTTTTGACAGTATAAACATTATCCATAAAATCTTTACCTGGCAGGAAGGCAGGAGTCGCAGGGAAATTCTGATCACCATTACCAATAGCCACATTCCCTGTGGCCCCCATAACCTGAGCTCCGCTATACAGAAAAGAGCCCCTTCCACTCCCTTGGAGGCTGCCTTTTCCCTTCCCAACCAATGCACCCTTGGATTTATCTATTTCAGAAGGAGATTCCACATCTCCAGCTTCATAAGAACTCACTGACAATGATATTTTCGGCGGAGAGGAAGCCTGAGACCCACTACCAGGACGCTGGCTTGACTGCTGAGTAGTAGCCTGTGCAGCCGGTTGAATCCGGCTCTGAACAGGACCTCGCTGAATGGTATTGATTTGCATCGGTGGAGAAACTCTGTTGAGTTGAATATGAGCTGGAGCTGGAGCTGAAGCTGGTGGATAAGTCATTTGACCTGGGATAGGTGCACCTCTTCCCTGAGCCCTAAACTGAGAGGATCGAGCGTTATTGACTAATGTAGTGCCAGAAGACGAAATTTGCAGATTGGTCAAGGTCTTCCCAGCTGCTGAAGTGCTGGAATCATCTATATACAGTTTGTCCATGCCAACAGAATCAACTATATTCTTCCCCCTCAGAAAAGCATTGGCTTGTGGCACAGAAAAATTCTGATCGATAACAGAAGTGCGAGGATTCCTGCTTGTACTTCCAGATTTTACATCCCTTTTTTGTATCAAAGTGATGTCCTTAGTGGAAGAGCCTGATGGATAGAAAGGAGGAGAAGCAGAACTCAAACTCGAAGCAAAAAAATGGATTTTAGCAGGAACTTGGGAAGATTCTGAGTTTGTTGTGGGCATGAAAGCTCTCCCTAAATTATTCTGTGAAGATTTCTCAAGAGGCTTCCCAGATCTGATAGATTTAGCACACAGAACATTAAAGCACATTAAAATTCTGATTACCATGGTTTAGAAAGAGACGAGAACCAAAAGCATCAAACTTTGTACTCACTGTTTGTTTTGTGTTGGAGGCGCTTGACTGCTACATTTCATAGCAGATTCATACCTCCTGGGCCCTCGGCCTCTCACGCTACCCTTTGGAGCCTGGTTCTGATTGTTATTGTTGTTGAATGCCTTGGACCTGCTCCCTCCTCTAGGATACGCATGACCTGGTCCCCTATTTTTACCGTGAGATCGATAACGACCTCTAGAAGCTCTCCTTCCCTGAAAGCATTTGAAATGTATATCAGCACCTCAGGTAATTTGAATGACGGAAGGAAAGAAAAAAAGCACTTTCATCATGCAGATTGTCCATAATAAAGCCATTACCTCTTCGTATTGCCTTTCCTTCACATTCATCTCCTCAAACTTGTCATGTCCCCATTTCCTATCATCTTTGGACTCCCATAGTTTCCTTCCACCATGTGTTCGCCTAAGCAAAGAAAAAATCAGGTTGACAAGCTACTAGATAATATGAACGATAAGTTAACGGAAAAGGAAGGGCAATGAGATGGAGAGACTTATATATGAATATAAATATAAATATAAATATATATACTGAAAATGAAATGTGCAAGCACGAAGTTAAACTAAAACATAAAATTTAATAGATAAACCTAAGGGAGAAACTTTTCTATTCTTCACTGGAAAAGATAAGTTATCCAGCAAAATCTTAAAACTTTAATTGACAATTGAAGCCAGCAAAACCTTTAACCGTCATCGTAAGTTATGAACATGTGCCTGTGTGCCACCACAGACGAACATCTCAAGTTAAACATATATACTTGGGTTCAATCAGCATAGGTAATGTCATCTAGAAAACTACAATGCAGGAAAGTAATCTAAAGTATCATCCATATTACAACCCCACAGCATCTTGACTCCAACTCACCAGAGGCCATATCAACAACTGAAAGAATACTTTGAAATACAAAAAAAAAAAAAAGGCAAGGCAATTAAGGAGATGTTTGGGAGTGGATTTAATTTCCATTTAAAGCAACTTTTCTTTTAAAAAAATTGCTTTAAGTGGAGATTAAATCCACTTCCAAACATCGCCTAAGCATAAAACAGCATGATAAGTACCACATATTACAGATGTCTCAAACATCATGACCTCAAAACCAGAAAACATACCATAGGGCAAGTTCTTGGTATCAGTACACACTTAGTTATTCATTGGTATGAGCGTACAGTAGTACACAAAATAAGCTTTCAGTAAAACCCAAAAATTATAATTTCAATTCCTAACTTCATTCTTAAACCAACAAATGCATACTTAACCCAGTAATATAATTAACAGCATACATATAATTCATTATTCTATTAATGGAGTTTCTTTGCATTAGAACCTCCTTTTCCATCAAACTGAAAATAACCCCTTAGTTTCTGGCACATAACTTAAGTTAATTCTTGATCTAAAAATGCTCCAAACTATATTAATTACAACAAACCCAAAAGTTTAGCATCTATTCATTTTAAAAACTCTATAATACCAAAAATTCAACAATAGAATCAGTACAGGTACACGAATCAAGGAGAACCAAATATCTCTACTCCAATAGATAGTACACTGGCACGCCTAGCAGCTATTCTTTCATGCTTGCACAACCAAAAACAAAAAGAGCATACCTATGTCGACCACCAGCACTATCTCTAAAACGGTCATCATGCATGTAAAAAGCCCCAGCAGTGGGCACGGCAAACGGCTCATTCTCCTCCTTCTCCTCTTCTTCCACATTATTTTCCACGCTCCCCTCCAATGCCTCTTCCACGTTCCTTCTACCATCACCTCCAGATTCCTTCACTGCCGCAATGGTTCCCTCACTCCTCTCATTATTCCCCTCCAGCTCTTCCTTACCTTCCTCAACTTCCTTTGCATCAATTTTCTCCTCTTCTTCTTCTTCCTCATCATCATAAACCTCTTCTTCATCTTCTACGTCCAATTCTTCTTCATCGTCATCATACTCCGCAGCTCCACCCTGGCCGTCAGATTCATCAGAATGAATTCCACCCCTTCGAGCCACTCTCGGCTTATTATCCTCCTCATCTTCCTCGTCTTCGCTTGCTTCTCGTCTCCTCATCTCCAGCGAGCGCTTTGCCTCCTCGGGATCACTCTCATACTCTACCTCTACCTCACCCACTGTAGCCATAATTCTCCTCCCCCCAAAGCGTCCAATTTATTTCAACCCAAACAAAGAAAAACCTAAAGGCGCAAACGTTCTCCCAACAATCAATTTAACGCAGGAGAAGACCTATAACTACGAACCTCCAAGCAAACAAAACACAAACCTCAGAAATCCGCATTCAATTCAAACCCCAAAAGTCCAAACTTTCTCGCAACCCAAGCAAAAATTCGAAAAAGCTTCACTCAATAGAAAACCTCCAGAAAAGACTGAAATTTCCCATTAACCAAACAAAAATTCAAGCAAAAGCCTTAAAATCCCCTAACTTCCTCGCGTACCAAGCGCCAATTCGAAAAAAATCAAAACCCTTGGTGCCTGAAATTATGAACAAAATTAGTGTTTTTAGGACAAGATCTAGGGGTAGCCTTTTTTTGGAAACCCTAGAGTTTTAGATATGAGGTCGAGAGAGAAAGAGATTTTGGATTTTTGGGTGTGTCGCCATAAATTGAAAGGAAAGAACTTTCTACGCCTTTTATATATATTCAAAAGAGGGACGTTGAGCAATGGGAGTCAAAGGTGTTTGTAGGGGTAATTTGGAAAATTAAAAATATATGTGGCTATTTCCCATTGGTCAGATTCGACACATAAGACGGTGTCTGTTGAGTTTGCTTCTTAACACGGTGAAATTCTTCTTACACGTGAGATTCTTTTTTATCACATGTGATCTGGATTCAGTTGAGCTGGATCTTTGAATCTATAGGATGGAGAGATAGCCAATCAAGTTCTCCCATGTTGGCATCTGAAAATGAAACAGAGACCCACGTTCTGACTAAGGGCCCACGATCCATATAGATTATTGATTTTTTTACCATAAATAAATAATAAAAAAAAATTATTACATCAATCTCATAAAAATTGTTTCTAGATTGCCACTTTTCAAAAATCATCCTACAAAAGTCAAATGAAAATATATTAATTATTTTGAGAGCTATGAACATCACATTAAATGCGTCTGAAGAACTTAAGAAAAGTAAAAATAACCTTAATATTTATGAATATAAAAGTGACGATTTTTTTTTTTTTAGGATTACATAATTTTTAGATAAAATTGTGTGAAAACTCTTTGTAATAATTAAATAATTTTTTCTTAACAAAATTATGTGAAAATCCTTCTCAAATAGTATACAATTTTTTTTTAGACAAAACTGTGTGAAAACTCTCCACATTCTCACAACCCATACATCCTTGTAAAACTCTTTTTTACAAGAAATATTGGTGTTTGGTTTGTTAGACCCTGTATTTGTCTAAATATTATTGTTTAAGGAATAAAGTGAAAGACTAGCACTCTTAATACCTGTATCTATAGTCTTTAATAACTTGCCCGCCAAGTTGCTTACTACAAAAGTTGCTTGCTCAACAAGTATCTTGTTCTTCAAACCAAGTAACTTTGGAAACAACACCAATAAATTATGAACTAAGAAAATCTCCATACCGATCAAGTTATCATTGGGCTAGGTTCAACTCCACCCGATAAAAAACATTCTTGTTTTAACTAAGCTTTCAATACCGATTAATCAAATTTTGAGCCTAATCCTAACAATTCTCCACCTAAGCTTAAAATTTGATCTTCAACTGTAAATCTGTCTTATTTCTTCATCACATCAATTCTCTGAATTTTTTCTTATTGTTGAACCTGATTTTGATACCACTTGTTGGGATTTTTATCTCTCCATAAAAAAATTCCTACTCCAACTTTAAGCAAAAATCAAAATCATAAAAACAATTAATTATAGGCAACAAAAATAAAGAGCAACAACACAATATTTTTTAACGTGGCTCGGCACAACTCTTTGGTCCACGAGTCAATCATTATTCCACTTCTTTTATAACTTTTGGATGGAGGAAAGATGTTAAAACTCACTACACCACACTACAAGTTTTTTTCTTGCCAAAACTGCATGAAAATTCTAATCAAACAATACACAAAATTTCTATACAAAATTGTGTAAAAACTCTTCCCAAATAGCATACAATTTTTCTAGATAAAATGATTTGAAAACTCTCTTCAATCTCATAACCCAAACTAATTGGGACCTCAATCTTCATTCTCGCATCCATTTATAAATGAGGACGAGGATTCCCCATTAACAAATCGCGAGGATTCTCCATTAATCCTTCTTTTTTATTAAAATACTAGATTACACTAGATTTAAATAAAATCTTTTACACCACAATATAACTAGATATAAGATAACCACAATATTATTATACAATATCATAATACAAAATAAATATTCAATCTATACAAACATTAACGGACATTAAGGCCAAGTATGGGGAATAATCGAGTCGAAGAGTACCTCTTTCATTCCTTTCTTCGTCTTCATCGAAAAATTTTAAAAATCTTCCTCCCTGTCCCGTGGGGATAAAATCTTCTTCAAATTCATCCTCGAGGGGTCGAAAAGTGTCTAATCTTTGTCGGAGGCAGGGATTTTTTCCATCTCTATGTGTAGCCAATCTACTGAAACAAAAAAAAAATGCCTATTTTCTTTTGTTGAGCTCTTTTTCTTTAATTGACAAAGATATTTTAATCAAACAAAACTTATATGTTTCTACTTTTTTTTTTATTCTTCAAGTCCTTCTTCTATCTTTTTCCATAAATGAGCTGAAATAAAAATAAATATTGAGAGCCATCATTTGTATCCTTCCGTAGACTGTAGGCTCATTAAATGAGAATTCATCATGTCATGTGGACATTTTAAAATTTTGGGTTTGCCATCACCTGAACCTATTCATTACAACTTGAGCTTCCCAAAATTATTATCCAAACATCACAACGGCTATAAATGAATAAAGACGATGACCGAAGTGGATAACCCTATCACAAATCCTAAAATAAGTATCCTACATGCATCATAGATCCAATAATTTTCCTAAAGGGATGCAAAAGTATATGTGCTTCCTAAGTTTGAGTTATGGTTCTTCCTTTTGGCCTTAAACTAATTTTGTATGTTCTTTTTTATTGTAACTCTATTGCAAAATTAAAAAACCATAGAAAAACCATGGCAGTAATAAGGCAGAAGATGCATTATCCCTGGCGAGTTAAAACTCCTACTCTATTCTCTAAGGTATTAAAGTGTTGGCATCAAAATCGAGTGCAGGTATTTGTTGTAAATAACCTCCAATAAACCCTTATAGTAAACTAAATTACTTTATATTCTTTTAAACCAAAACTAGAAACTCACGTACCATTATATAACTAAATTGTCGTAATTTTATTTTCAAGTTTCTTGTTGTACCAATATCCATCAATCTCAACTAAAACTGATAGAATTCCAGGGATTAATCAAACAACCAAAATAATCAAATTCGTCATCCAAAACGTAAACACCCAAATAAACATGTTATTAATATTAGATCAAATCAATTCACGTCCTAATAAAATGCAATGCCATAATAGAAAATTTAGCTAGATCTTGTATTTAGTGCATTGTTTTTAGCCTTGGTTCTAATTATTGGAGTATTTTGGTTTACTTTGCCTATTCTTTGTTCCATTAGGAGTGATTTTTTGGATTTTTTTCCATAATCTTGTTGTTTGATCTTGCATGTTCCCTGAAATGTTATATAATTATGTTCCAAAGAAGTAATAAAACATAATTGTAGCTTGCTATATTCATAAAAGAGAGTCATCCTTGTCATTTTTATTTTCCTCTTAGATATAAAGAGATTCAAACTTCAATTCCTTATTTCTTATACATATCACCCTTTACCAAGGATTACATTTGAACCTACAAAACACAATGATGCCAATAAAGAAGCTGACAACAACTTTGCCGCACAAATTTTCACCTTGCCACCACGACAAATAATTTCAGACAAGAATGTTTGATGGTGCAAGTAATGGATTTTGTTTGATGTCTATTATATATTTAATTGATATCTAATTTCTTTCTTAAATACTAGTACTATGTAGTTCATATCAGATTCTAATGAAATTTAGGATTTTGAGTAGTGATAATTGTGTTATTTTCAATTCTGATTAGATGTGGCTTTGAAATAAATTGATATGAATGGTTTGCAAGGAAACATAAGAATTTCTTGTTGATGTGTTGATGTTGAGCCTCTTGCACCATCAAAATATTAGAAATCTTATCGAATGTTATAATGATGGAGATCAGAGACTTCTGGTATATAAATACATACCACTATGATCCCTAGAAGACCATCTACGTTGTACTATTTTCTTTTTGCATCTTTCTTTCTGTTGGAATGAAACCATTGTTTAAGCTCAAAAGCTAATCATCAGTACTGGTTTCTTTATCTATCAAACATTATAAAATATAAATGAATCCATAGGATTGAGAAAACAAAGTGTTCCACGCATAGAACACTTTTGCAACAAAAGAATCTATAAGATCCTCACCTTTGAGGTAAGGGTAATTTGGTAATCTCTTATATGATATTATGATTATCATTCATATGTATACATGTGTTTAAATGAAAATTCAAATTTGGGGAAATATTGAGACAATAATTTGAAAATATACTGAAGAAAACAAATTGGAATGCATTAAAGTGATAAAAATGGATTTTTGAAAGCATCAGAATGTATCGGTCGCCTATGTAGGCGACTAGTGCCTCACCAATTTCCTGGGTAGGCGACTAAGACCTTACCAGTCTCCTTGGTATACGACTCACCTCTCCATCAATTGACTGAAACCTACCCCAGTCACCTAGGCAGTAACCTAAGGCACTCCAGTTGACTGGGTAGGCGACTAGCAAGGCTCGAACAATATAAAAACTTTATTTTAACGTTTAAAATTCATTTTCTTCATATAAAATATTCACTCTCTCTCTAAATTTCTCTCAAATTATTGAAGAACTATACTAAAACTTAAGGTTTTCATAAAAGATTGATTGGATTCGATCATTCAAGAATTGATTTCAAGAAATTTATGATAAAATCTTTGTTTAGGTAATTTCTTTTTCTCTTGTAATTTTTCATGTAGAAATTATGATTTTAAGAGCTTAAAACTTCATGTTCTTCTTAACTGAGTTTGAATTTGATTCAAAATAAAAGGAATTCAATTGAAACTTTGAATTTGAGACTAAGTTGGAGCATGAATACATATATACATGCATTTAACCCATTATAAGAGTTTAAAAATTAAACTATGGGATAGTAATATTGGTTTAGCGTATTCTTGTTAGGTGGAAGTGAAACATATATAGGTGTTGGTGAAAGGAGAGCTAAAAGCAAGGAAGTGATTCACGAATAGTACTTAGTGTTTCGTGGTGAGTTATACATGCATTTAATCCATTATAAGAATTTAAATTAAACTATGAGATATATAGTAATATTGGCTAAGTGTATTCTTGTTAGGTGGAGGTGAAACATCTGTAGATGTTGCTGAAAGGAGTGCTAAAGGCAAGGAAGTTATTTACGAATAATACTTAGTGTTTCATGGTGAGTTAACTTTACTATTATAAGCGAGAAGAAGTAAGAAATGTTGATAAAACTTAAAATGAACAATAAGTGAGAAAAAAACTAATGAATATGTTAAATTTTATAGAATAAAGGACATAAACATGAATTTAATAATTAAAGTGAAATACAATTCTTAATGATGTTAATTAAATGAAAATACTGGATGTATGGATATACATGATAAACTTATGTAAATTGTATCCTTGAAAGGACATGTAAATCATATAGACTGGTTTTTTTTTTTAATGATAAATTGTTAAATTTTGTTATGTAATTATTTGGTTGTGATATTTTTATCCTGGTGCTTGCTTTATGTGATTGTACATGCATTATAAGGTCACAAAGGAGGAAGAATGTGGTCTGATGAGGGCCAAAACCATGGTTGGTCCTTGGGTGAGAGTGTCGGCACATAAGTAGTGACAATTGTGTTATTTTCATTTCTGATTGTGGTTTTGAAACAACTTGATAGGAATGGTTTGCAAGGAAACAAAGAGTTTCTTGTTGAGGTGTTGATGTTGAGCCTTTTGGACCAACAAAATTTTGTAAATCTTATCGATTATTGTAATGATGGAGATCAGAGACTTCTGGTATATAAATACATACCACTGGGATTTTTAGAAGACCATTGTTTAAGCTCAGAAACTAATCATCAATATTGGTTTCTTTATCTATCAAACATTAAAAAATATAAATGAATCCATAGGGTTGAGAAAAAAAAAGTGTTCCACGTATAGAACACTTTTGCAACAAAAAAATCTATATGATCCTTACCCTTGGGGTAAGGGTAATTTGGTAATCTCTTATATGATATTATGATTATTGTTGAAAATCACCTCAATTTGCCCAGGTGGTGACCTTCAAACACCCAAGTCCATAATGACTTGTAATGAACAGAATCAAACCATCAAAGAAAGAACACAAGAATTGTTATCAAGGTTCGGCAAATGCCTACGTCCCCGTGAGCTACTCCGAGCTCTCTGCACTAAATTAATGGAGTTCTTACAATTACAACAACACCTCCTCAAAAACCCTTTTGTTCTTGATACATGAAAGAAGAGAAAAGAAAGAGATAAGAACTAAGTGTTTCCCTGGAATTTTCCCCAAGAAAATTCCAATTACAAAGCCCTTGAACCCCTTTTCTTGTATGCTCTCTCTCAACCCCAGCCACTCTTGGAATGAGATCTATTCTAGTGCCTCTCTTGTGTTTTGTGTCTTTGCACTCTCACACTTGCACTTGAATTCTCTTGTATGATGATTCACACACTTGTTGTTATTGAAGCTAGATGACCCTTTATATAGTGTAACCATTTCTTGAACCAATCTTGAAGTCAATCTCAACCCTTAGATCTTGAGGACTAAACAATCATAGCCCTTCAACAAGTCTAAGTGATCCTGTGCATTTTAACCAAGTCCCACGCACCTTTCCAAAATGCTGTACAGAAGGCATCAGGTGTGCCTGGCACTGCGGCCCAGAACAGGGCTGGCCGCGGTGCACAATAAGGCACACCACCTCTAGGTGCTGGGCACCGTGGCGCACACCACCCTGTGCCATAGCACACACTGCCCAGAACCACTTCTCATGCTGGAGGCCACGGTGCACCAAAGTTGGGCCGCGGTGCACACCAAGCTACTGAAGCTCCTCTTCCATCCTTTAGTTCTTAGAAAAATTCCCAACAATCTCTACCTTTGTCTAAGCAACTAAACACGAACCCATTGTGCAGAGAACTCAGGATCCAAACTCAACACGAGTCACCGAATCATCCAACTTCAATCCGAAGAAGTCCAAGCAATGATTGAACTTGCTTACAGGTAGAACTTTAGTGCTTAAATCTGCAAGATTTTCTTCCGTGGCCACTTTATCCACATGAATGCATCATTCCGTAACATTTCCCGAATGAAATGATACCGAACATCCATATACTTTGCCCTCTCATTGGAAAAATGGATTCTTGCACAAATGCAACGCACTTTGGCTATCCGAATACACCACCACTTGCTCTTTTAGGACCTTCAACTCTTCCAACAACCCTTTGCACCACATAGTCTCCTTAATGGCTTCGATTGCCACTATGTACTCAGCCTCGGTTGTTGAGAGTGCTATCACCGGCTGCAACTGAGCATTCCAACTTATACAACATCCGTTTAAGTTGAAAAAGTATGAGATAATTGATCTTTTTTTATCCCGGTCTGCTCTTTAGTCTGAATCAACATAACCTTCTAGAAAGATGGACTTACCCCTCTTCTAATACACAAGCCCAACATTTGGGCTTCTCTTCAAATACCTCAGCAACCACTTCATCCCAAGCCAATGCTCTTTTCTGGGATTACTCATAAACCTGTTGAGAACACTAATTGCATGAGCAATGTCGGGTCTAGTGCTTACCATGGTGAATATTACAGATTCAACCACACTAGAGTAAGGGACCTTTTCCATTTCCTTCTTCTCCTCATCCGATCTCGGATATTGATCGCTGGAGAACTTAAAATTTACAACAAGAGGGAGCTTTACTGGTTTACCATCTTCCATAGAAAACTTAGATATCATCTTTTCTATTTAGGAAGACTGAGAAACAACCTTCAACTTGTTTCTCTCCCTTTCTCGGATTATGCTCATCCCAAGGATCTTTTGTGCAAGGCTAAGATCCTTCCTCTCGAACTCTAAACTGAGTTGAGACTTCAACCTTTCTATCATCTCCCTGCTGTTATCAACCAACAGAATATCATCGACATAGATGAGGATAATCACCCTTTCCTCCACCTTGTGTCCTGGTGAGAAAGTTTCTGTGAAATCTATGCCTTCTCTTTGTGTGAACCCCTTCGCCACTAGCCTAGCCTTATACCGGACTTTATCCCCTAGAGTGTTCCCTTCTTTGATCTTATAAATTCATTTACAATCCACAACTCTCTGTTTTTCTGGTTTGGGCACCAATTCCCAAGAGTTGTTTTTCCTCAAAGAATCCATTTCTTCTTCCATAGCTAGCTGCCATCTTGATGAATCCTTACATTCCATGGCATCCATGTAAGTTTCTGGTTCAACACCTCCTTCTAAATGAGGAGCTGCTACATTAGCATCTGTAAAACCATATCTCAAAGGTGGTCTGACCACCCTCCTTTCCCGGTCCCTTGTGAGTTAGTAATCATTCTGATATGCTACATCATCCCCTTCTAGTTCAGTCTCCTCTTGAGTGTCCTGAGCTTGGCCTTCATTAATGGGCTTTACCTAGTCTGAACCCTCTTGCCTTCCTTGCTCTACTTGAACCGAATTTTTCTTGATGTTATGCTCCACACGAACCGGGCTGGTTTGCCCACTTTCCCCTACATGGCTAGTTTTCTCTAAATAGGAAAATAATAATTCATTAAAAATGACATCCCTACTTATTATGAGTTTAGTCCCTTTTCGCTCTAAGGACCAAAACCTATACCCCTTAACCTCATCACCATATCCTAGAAACACACATTTTCTAGTCCTTGGGCTAAGTTTATCATCTTTTTGATGTGCAAATGCAGCACATTCAAAAGTCCAAAGGTTGCTCAACTCAGGGGGTTTTTCACTCCACATCTCCTTGGGAGTCTTAAAGTCTAAAGCTCTAGAGGGTGATCTATTAACCAAATATGCAGCAGTAGACACAGCTTCCCCCCAAAAACATTTTGGTAAACCGGACCCAATTAACATGCACCTAACCTTTTCTATAAGACTCCTATTCATCCTCTTGTTGTGCGCTTATGTACCTAATTTAATAAGCAAATAATCGAACTTGTTTTACTTGCAAGTGCACAAGGTTAACAGTAGCATAGTGTGCAAGTGCGAGATCATCTCCACAAGGATTGGTGAATTTCATTTTAGAATTAGTTTCCCAAAGTAAAAATTGATAGAAATAAATATTGAGTTTAGATTAATAATAATAAAGACGTAGGGACTCGGTATCCACCATTAATCATGCTACCCCAACAAAACAATATGCCAATACTCTACTCATGTTATGAATACCTAATGGTTGTCAACCTAAGAGCTTGGTCCATTCCTTAAGCTATTGATTTCCCTAAGCAACGAATTAGGCATGGTGTATACTCTAACTCTTTTCTCTCTTAAGGGATTCAACATGGTGTATACTGAGTTGTTCCTTAAGAGAGCATAGGATTTGTGAAAATCGACAACCATACAAGACCTAGGGCTTGGTCCGCTCCCGGTTTCCCATGTTGATTAACCCAAGAACCTGACGTGGATTTCTTTTGTTACTATTGTTGAACCCAGGACTTGGTCATCCAAATTGATTCAACTAACTAATCCATACCACATGCATACGTTGATTAGACACACTTATATGAGGAATTTAAATAAAAACAGGCATTAATCAAATCAAGAATCACATCATAAATATTGCAAAGGCGCCAATACTGAATTATTGGTTAAACATAATTAGAGCTTTAACCAAGCCCTTACTAGGGTTTAGTTACACATGGTTGTGATGCTAAACATATTCATAAAATAAAAATAAAAGGGGAAAGAATAAACTCGAGAGACGAGTTGTCAATTCATCTCCCGAAGCTTACAACTCCAAAGAAAATTAAAAGTATCTTTTCTATGTTTTACAAGCCTATATATAGGGTTCTAAGGGTGCCTCAAAACCTTAATTTCCAAAATAGGATCCAGAGGCTTCTTTCCAAAACTGGCTCTATCGCCTCTCTATGCGTGTGCGCTCGATCGCGTGCTTCTGTGCTCGAGCGCATAGATGCACTCGATCCTTCTAGATGTGTGCATGAGTGCTTATAAGCTCGATCACAAATGGCTTGCACTCGATCACACTTAGTAGGTTCCAGATTCTTCAGTTTTCATCCTTAGAACACCAAAATGTTATATTTTCTTCAAAAACCTATAAAAAGCACAAAAAACACAAAAAAAAATGAAGTAGAATATACTAAAATACATAAATAACGAGCTTAACAACTATAAATTAAGGGGCTTAAATATGAATATTTAAGCACTTCTCACACCCCCAAATTTACATATTGCTAGTCTCTTAGCAATACAAGACAAAAAACTAACTGAAAAACAAAAATAAAGATAAATTCATCATTCGTGTTATCTTAAAATTTGGGTTGCACATAAAACCATGATGTTTGTTCATGAGTAGGCTTAAAAATAGAAACACATCTTTCCAATGAATAAGAGTTTTAAATTCTAATTACTTACACAAGGTTGGTTTAAGGCATCACAAGTTTGACTTAGTGTGTGGTGGATTAACACATAAAAGATGAAGCTTCCGAATAATTTCCATGTATAGTGTTTCGGTGTCATAACATTCATCGAATTCCCTATCAGAATGAACAATAATGGAATAGTTTTATTTCATTTTTATTTATTTTATTATGAGCTCTTTGCCATGTTGAGTTCCATTAAGCTTTCTAACCCATGTAGCGAGTGTTTAGCCAATGACTCCCAAACCAGATGGTTTTAGGGCATTAGGTGTAAAGACACCCCTAAGGACTTACTAACTCGAGTAAAAAAGGTCCAGTTACTGCTTACTGAGGCAAAAGGTCCAGTTACTCACTGGAAACTTTATTTAATGATCATTATATGCATTATTCCCACCTTTTAATGTGAACACTCACTGCTTACTGAGGCAAGAGGTCCAGTTGCTCGATGAAAATTTTATTTAATGATCTTTAAGAGCATTTTATTTTTTTCTTTTTGCATAATAACATTCTTCTCTATTTTTCTATGCCAAAGTGTTATTCTAACAAGTTATCCGAGTACAGTTAGATCATGGAAACATATACATAGAAATTATATGTCATACCTCACACTATTATGTGCTAGTGTGCTCGTGTCAGATTTAGATCAAACTTGTGAATTCTTAATGCCTTAGGGTAGGTAATTAAACATTTAAAATTTTATCATTAGATTATGTGTTCTAGATTTTTAGGCTTACTGATGAAGTTTATCATAAAATTTGTTGTAATCAACCAAAATTTTCAAACAATATGAATGTGTATTTATCTTTAAAAAAAAATCTAGGACATAGTGTGTGAATGTGTCTCTCATACCCCCAAACTTAATATACACATTGTCCCCAATGTGTGAATGACATGGAAAGATTTGAACTGAAAGATGGAGAATTTGGTGGATGGCATCGCTTGTAGCATGCCCCCAAACTTGAACTTGATGCACACACTATGTTCCTAAAAAAGAAAAACAAACGTTGTGTCGGAAAACAAGAAATAATAATAATAAATAGTTAAATAAAAAAAATAACTACTAACAATAAATAAAAGAAAATACTAGAATAAAATGATATGCTGTGGGGCGCCTCCCATGAGCACTAAGTTTTACATCTTCAACCAGACGGGGTACCCTCTCACTGTTGGTCTCCAGGTGGTGTAGTCGAAGAGGTACTGGGTGCAGGAGGTAGGCGATCGAGGATGGCCTGGAGCATCGCTTTCTGTCGTGCAAACTATGCCTCCAAACCATCTATCCGCTGATGGATCAATATGGTCGGCTCCATATCCTCCCGGCAGATGTTGGAGAGCTCACAGGGGAAGGAGGACAACTCATCCAAAAGATGTAGATACTTGGTGGATTCTATGTCTAGCCGATCCTCCTCCCAATTAGGGCTCTCTGTGGGGTGCTCGGTCTCCATGGGATTATCCTCTACAGGCTTAATAGTAGGTACAAGCCCTTGGGGTCCACGTGGCATGCAGGACTGGCTCAAGGTCCACTGGCTCCTCCCAAAGAAAGGATGGTTGCTTACTGGTCTATCTATGGATGAGCCCTTGATCCCCTTCTTCTTGAAGATGTGGCTCAGTAGGATAGGAAGGGAAGCCCCCATGCATTTGCCTTGGTGGTCTGACGGCGTGAACATGGTCCCAAAACTTGTGTATCTGGCTCCATATGATCGATGGAATAGAGTACCAGTGTCCCCAATGAAAAACATACAGGGCATGTATGAACTAGTCATTCCTTTGAGTCTTGTGCCCCAAGGGGCACACATTGTGCTGGAGGATGGAGTCCACTAGCCATAGTTGGGGAGGCAACTTCAACTAGCTCCTTGCATTATTATGCTGGTTTGCGTACTGGCCCGCACTCATATCATCAATGATGTGGGGCAAGGGAAACGGGTCTTATTACTCCCCTATATGGGTGTCCTCTGGAGGGGACTCATCACAGCAGTGGAGGGCAGTGGTAATGTCAGTGGTGGTCAGCTTAATAAACTTACCCTGGACTGAGAAGGATAGAATCTTTGGTCTGGTGCAGTCATAGGACAGGTTCTCGTAGAAGCTGACCACGAATCGAGTATAGGCCGTTGAGCAAACCGGCTTGAACAGCCTCTTGAGTCCCCGAGCCTTGAATTCTTAGATCACCCATCGCGTGGCATCTTAGCTCTTGAAGTCTGCATATATATTGAATGTAGTCTCGAACAAGATTTTTTGTTGTTCAAAACTAGGCCGGGAAGATTGGAGACGGCTGCTGGAGGCTCGGGAGCTGGAAGCTACTTGTTTCGGCATTGTGGTGTAGCTTCTGGTGCAAATGCACTCGATCGCAAGTGTGTGTGTGCTTGAGCACAATGAGTGATATGCGCTCGATCACAAGAGTCTGGCACTCGATCGCACTAGTTAAAGCAATGTGTCAAACAGTTTAGGTGCGACAGTAGCTGGAAGCTGTGGAAATCACACGAACTCGATCTCAACCTCCTGTAAACATGAAAACAAATAACTAAAACATAGGGTTAATACATAATAGGAGTGAATGATACATCAAAGAACCGTGTGTGATGGTGTGCAACAATTTAGATAAAAAAAAAAGGGTATGGCCCTACCGTGTGGATTTCAAAAGGTGAGTGGGTGTGATGGGGGAATGAGAGTGAGAGTGTGTAAATGGAATGGGGGAGGTTTAGAGTTGATGGTAAATGAAGTTGGAGAGAGGGTGAGAGTTGTGGGCTAGCTGGAGGTTGATGTACAAGCTGAAGAGTGCGAGAGTGCGAGAGAGAGAGATGGTTTGCGATTGAGCGTAGGGGAGAAAAAATGAGGGAAATGTTTTTAAAACCAGCACATGACTTTTTGCCCCAAGTGCACTCGAGCGCATGGTGAAGTGCACTCCATCGCACTTGTGCGCAAGTGTGTGGTGTGATACGCTCATGCACTATGGAGTGCAGGGCGAGAGTGCACTCGAGCACACTGTGTAGTGCGCTCGAGCGCAAGGCAGAAAGTGCTGATAAAATATAAAAGGACGAAAATAAGCAATAAATAATGAGGAAAACTGATAACAATACAACCATACCATACTGTAGTGGTCTTAGTACCACTAACCTCAATAGAGGCGCTTGAGCTATATGGTTATCAAAGTTGGAGCTTACTCAAGTGCTCTCTATAGCAGCTTCAAATTTAGTCTTTTGGTAGGGAGTACCTAAAGTCCCCCTTATGTGGCTTAAGTACTCTTGGTGCTGTTGTATAGTTATCATGCCTCAATTAGATCAGCTCATGTACAGGCAACTGCCTCTTGTCAACTGATTTGGAATGCATTGGAGAGGCCTCATGGAGGTACATAGCATTATTGATGTTATCAGTAGCATCTTCATATTCTGGCTCAATATCCAAACTTGTGATATTAGTGTTGAGGGTGGTCTCTAACGGATCAATGTGATGGACCTGAAAGCTTTCGTAACAACACCTTGCATCAAGCAGACATTAGAACATTCCATATCATTTTTAGGTGAATTCAATGTATCAAATATTTTGAATTCTATTTCCTCACCATTTACCTTCATCGTGACAATACCCTTTCTCACACAAAAATTCGTATCAGCAGTTATCATAAAGTGTCTTCCTAAGATTATGGGCAGAGGTAATGGCATAGGACATTCCTCCATATCTAACACAATGAAACCAGCCAGTAAAATGAACTCACCTACCTTTATCAGTACATCTTCAAGAATACCTCTAGGTCTTTTGATGCTTCTATCTGCCAACTGCAAAGTGATGGAGGTCGGTTAAAGCTCCTTTAAACCTAGGGTTTCGAATACTGTGTATGGTAATAGATTGACACCCGCTCCTAAATCCAATAATGCTCGCTCAAATAGCTGATCATCTATCATAAAGAGAATAGTAAAACTACCCGGATCCTTCAGTTTTGGTGGTAATTTTCTTAACAACACAACACTTACCTCTTCAGCCAAAACAACTGTCTCATGTTCCTGAAACTTCTTTTTGTTAATGCAACAATCTTTCAAAATTTTAGCATATGCAAGGATTTGTTTAATTGCATCTAATAAAGGAATGTTAATCTCTACTTTTCTCAAAGTTTCAAAGATATCAAGTACTTTATTTTCTTTCCTTGGCATTACTAACCTTTGAGGGAAGGGTGGTGCATTCACTTTCTCCATCTCACTTACCTTTGATGTGGACGCTTTATTTGGAGATGCTTATGCAGGCTTATCAGCTCCTATGATCTTACCATTTCTGAGAGTTGTCACAACATTCAGTTGTTGATGTCCTCTTAGATTAGGTAATGGTTGGGCTGGAAGTTCTCCTTGCTTTCTATCACTAAGTTCCTTAGCCAATTGCCCCATTTGTACTTCGAGTCTTATCTCATTCCGAAATTGCCTTCCATCTGCCATGAACTATTCGTGTGAGGTCATTAATTGTTGTTGCTGAGTTGCTAATTACCTCATAAGACTTTCGAGGTCACTATTCTTTGTTTTGGGAGCTGAGTGAACAGCTAGCTAGGAGTTTCTTTGGTGCCCTTGATGGTTAAGGGAATTTTGATTGTTGCTCTAAGAGAAATTTGGGTGGTTCCGCCATCCAGGATTGTAAATGTTTGCATATGGGTTGTTCTTAGATGGATAATTGTTTGGTCCCACGTAATTTGCTTGCTCTGAGTCTGCAGATGAATACAAAAGACATGTCTCAGTATTATGATCAAATTGGGAACATATAGCACATACCTGGAGTGGTGCAGCTGGTGGATTAGGTGAAGCATTTTGAGCAGTCATGGCTTTGACAAGCAGATCTAGTTTCCTCTCCACAGCAGCTATTTTGGTAGAGGATCCACTGTTTAAAGTCACCTCATACATACCTTTGCTCTTGGATCCATGTCTACCTCGAGAGGAGAATTGCTGGGTGTGCTCACTTAACGTCTCGAAGAGCTCCATGGCTTCTTCATTGCTTTTCTCCATCAACACTCCTCCACAACCTGCATCCACAATACTTTTATTAGTATCACTTAAACCTTCATAGAAAACTTGTACCAGTTCATCCTGAGGTAGATTGTGATGAGGGAATTTGAGTAGCAGCTCGTTGAAGTGTCCCCATGCCTCAAAGAACAGATCTCCATCCTT
This sequence comes from Bretschneidera sinensis, assembly GCA_023935145.1. NCBI lineage: Eukaryota > Viridiplantae > Streptophyta > Magnoliopsida > Brassicales > Akaniaceae > Bretschneidera > Bretschneidera sinensis. Next base: position 52,410,109 of record CM043704.1, read on the forward strand.
TTGTTGGAAGGACTGAGTCTCCTTCCTCATTTGCCTCATCTTTTGGGCTGGGAAAAACTTTCTTAGGAACTTACTGGCCAACGCCTCCTAAGTGTTGATAGAAACTGCAGGCAATGAATTGTACCACAGTTTAGCATTATCTTTTGAGGAAAAGGGGAAAAGAATTAACCTGATTCCTTCTTGGTCTAGGCCCCAGATGTGCTAGAACTTGCAAAAATCGAAGAACTCCTGAAGGTGCAAGTGTGGGTCCTTATTAGGTGTGCCCCTAAAGTAAGTCAATGCGTTGAGTATCTGCGGAGATATGTAGTAATTTCCTTCTGCCTCAGGTTGATACACAATGCATGATGGTTGGTCGATGTTCATTGGGATGAAGGATTGCTTCATCGGCCTTCACTCTGGTGGTTGTTGATTTTATAGTTGTTCCACCATTGATGCTTCATCTTTGAATTCTTCTTCTAACTCTTTAAAGTTGTTTCTAAGCCTTCATCAAATGGTCGGCTCAAGCTCTGTATCGAGGGGAAAGAAAGTTGGATGCCTAGATCGAAGCCCTTGCATAAATCAGTGAAAACTACTTCAGTGCAGCAGTTCAGTACTACTGCTTGGGTAGCCTCTGCCTCAAATGCACTTGATCACACAGTATTGTGCTCGATCGCACAATGTGTTACGCTCTAGCATAATTGTCACAGAAAGCTTCTGCTTTAGTGCCTGAAACAGAAAACAAAAAGGAAATAGATTAGGTTTTTGATGAAACAAATAAAAGTTTAGAAAAAAAAAACAGAAACTTAGAATTGTGATAAAATAAAAACATAATAAAATAAACTAAAAATGATTAAATTTAACGAAAATAATTCTAAAATAAAATTTAGCGCAATCCCTGGCAACAGCGCCAAAAATTTATTTTGCGAATATCTACATAAATTATTATGCAAATAATCGAACTTGCTTTACTTGCAAGTGCACAAGGTCAACAGTAGCATAGTGTGCAAATGCAATATCATCTCCACAGGAATTGATAAATTTTATTTAGAATTAAATTCGCAAGTTAAAAATAAAAAACAAGAGAAAAAAAATATTGAGTTTGAATCAATAATAATGATAAATGCGTAGGGACTTGATATCCACCATTAATCATGTTACCACAATACAATTGTATGCCAATGCTTTAATCATGCCATGTATACCTAATGTTTGTCAACCTAAGGGCTTGGTCTACTCCTTAGGCTATTGATCTCCCTAAGCAACGAGTTAGGCATGGTGTATACTCTAACTCTTTTCTTCTTAAGGGATTCAGCATAGTGTATACTGATTTGTTCCTTAAGAGAGCATAGAATCTGTGGAAATCGACAACCACACGAGACTTAGGGCTTGGTCCACTCCCGGTTTCCCATGTTGATTAACCCAAGAACGCGGCGTGGATATCTTTTGTTACTATTGTCAAACCTAGGACTCGGTCATCCAAATTGATTTAACTAACTAATCCATACCACATGCATATGTCGATCAGGCAAACACGTATGAGGAATTTAAATAAAAACAGTCATTAATCAAGTTAAGCATCACAACACAAATATCGCAAAGGCACCAATACTGAATTATTGAACAAATATAATTAGGGCTTCAATCAAGCTCTTACTAAAAGTTTAGTTACACATAATAAAATTAAGGAAAGAAGAAACCCAAAAGAGCTCCATTGAAGAGTCGTTAATTCTTCTCTAAAATCCCCTCCGGCCTCCGGCCTCCCAACCTAAAACTGAAACTAAAACTCAAGGGAAGCCCCCGTTTTTGTGTTTTATAGGGTTTAGAAACATCTGGAAACTCTAGAACTCGTAAAATAAAGCCCTAAGTTTATTTCCAAAACAGGTTTTGCCATTTTGATGTTTTACTGATGTGTGTGCGCTCGATCCTGGACTACTGTGCTCGAGTGCATCTTGCGCTTGAGCCTTCTTCTTGTGCGCATGAGTGCTGGTACGCTCGATCGCGCTCTTCTGTGTGCTCGATCGCACTAGACAGACACCAGTTTTGCCAGATTTGGTCTCTGAGCTCCAAAATGCTTCATTTTCTCCAAGAACCTACAAAAAAAAACCCAGAAAACACAAAAAGGAAGTAAAATAGAATAAAATACGCAAACTAAGAGCTTAAAAATGTAAATTAAGGGGCTTAAATATGAATATTAAGCACTTATCACCTCTCAGCAACTCCATTTTTCTGAGGGGTTTTTATAACCGTTCTATGTCTAAGAATCCCATTTAACTCACATAATTTGTCAAAATCCTGATTACAAAATTCTAAGCCATTATCGGTTCGCAAAACCTGAACTACCCTACCAGTTTGAGTCTCTAGTAACTTTTTCCACACTATATATTTATTCAAAGCATCTAATTTATTTTTAAACAAATAAACCCAAACCTTTCTAGAATAATCATCAATTAAAGAAAGAAAATAAAGATTACCTCCTTGTGTTGGTGTTCTTACTGGCCCCCAAAGATTAGTATGTATGTAGTCAAGAATACCCTTAGATTTGTGCACTCCGGTGTTGAAGCTGACCCGATGTTGCTTCCTAAGAACGCAACATTCGCAAAAATCAAGTTTCTCTACCTTGTCACCATCAAGTAGACCATTCTTGCTAAGAACTTGCAGCCCCTTTTCGCTCATATGTCCCAAGTGATTGTGCCAAAGTACTGCCTTATCCATCTCAGCCATCAAGCTTGCTGCTTGGTCCTTGATTTCCGTCTCTCCGATCATCTCATAGAGACCATCCTTCATTGCTGCTTTGATCACTATCAAAGATCCCTTGGTTACCTTGATCTTTCCTCCCTGTGCCTTGTATATATACCCCATAGAATCTAGCTGCCCCAATGAGATCAAATTTCTTCTCAAATTCGAAAGATATCTCACATTACGCAGCAGCCTTGTGACTCCATCAAACATCCTCAATTAGATGTCTCCTATCCCCCTCACTTGGCAAGAAGTATCATTCCCCAAGAAAACCTTTCCATTATTGGTTTCCTGGAAATTCTTGAACCAATCCTGGTGAGGACATATGTGATAGGTGCACCCAGAATCCAAGATCTATTTCTCGCTACCTTGCCTCCTGCTCACATTTGAGCACACAACAAGAACATCATCTTGCTGTTCTCCCTTGGCAACCGAAGCCTCTCCATTGTTAGTATGGCATCTTTCTCTCTCATCCCTCATCATCTTCTTGCAATCTCTCTTGAAATGACCCTCCTTATTGCAGTAATAGCATATCTTTCCTCCAAACTTCGGTTTGGAATGCGATCTTCCATGGCTCTGCCCTCTACCCTTTGATTTCTCCTGGTAGTTGCCATGGATGCTACTGCCATTCTGAGTTGCTGGCCTTCTTCTAATGAACAACCCTTCTCCACTTGATTCTTCCCTCATATTGGCTTTGAAATCATGAGCATTATTGCATTAATCACAATTTCCTTGGTTAGTGTATCTCTTCCATATTCAATAACATTAATCAAGTTTTCAAAACAATCAGGAAGAGAATTTAACAAAATAATAGCCAATTGTTCATCCGACAATGTTATACTACAACTAGTCAAATCTTGAACTAGTTGTTAAACACATCAAGATTATCTTGCAACTCTTTATTAGGATCCATTTTAAAAGAAAAGATTCATTTAAGAAGCTAAATCTTATTAGGGAGAGTTTCGGTAAGAAACAACTCATCTAATTTCTTCCATATGATAGCTGGATCTTCCAAATCTCCACATTCTCTTGTCACACTATCTAACATGTGCAGAAAGATGGTGCTATACGCCATCTTCTTCATCTCAATCCGCTGGACCTCCGTGATACTTGCTGGAAATTCGTCATCTTCTCCAATAGCCAAGTCCACCTTTTGTTGCATAAGAACCACTTTGATTTTGTGCTTCAAAAGGGAAAAGTCTCTCTTTCCATCAAACTTCTCAACAATGAAACTTGAACCCATCTTGCGGAGAAAATCCTAAGATTTATGCAACACCCACAATTGTTTTCCAACTTTTAAATCTCAAGAACTCGATCAAATCTTTCTCCCATCACTGTTCTTGAATCACCCTCAAGAACTCGATCAGATCTTGATCCCAGCACCTTTCTTGAATCACCTAAGAAGTTGACCTTTGATTCTTGTCGCCTTGCTCCGATACCCAGCTATTCTAGCTCTGATACCACTTTTGTTGAACCATAGCTCTAATACCACTGTTAAAAATCACCTCAAGATGCCCTGGTGGTGAATTTCAAACACCCAAGTCCAGAATGACTTCTAATGAATAGAATCAAACCATCAAAGAAAGAACACAAGCAATTGTTATCGAGGTTTAGCAAATGCCTACATCCCTGTGCTCTACTCTGAGCTCTTTGCACTAAATCAATGGAGTTCTTACAATTATAGCAACACCTCCTCAAGAACCCTCTTGTTCTTGATACATGAAAGAAGAGAAAAGAAAGAGATAAGAACTAAGTGTTTCCCTGGAATTTTCCCCAAGAAAATTCCAATTACAAAGCCCAGTAACCCCTCTTCTTGTATGCCCTCTCTCTACCCCAGCCACGTTTGGAATGAGATCTATTCTAGTGCCATTCTTGTGTTTTATGTCTTTGCACTCTCATACTTGCATTTGAATTCTCTTGTATGATAATTCACACACTTATTGTTATTGAAGCTAGATGACCCTTTATGTAGTGTAACCACATCTTGAACCAATCTTGAAGTCAATCTCAACCCTTAGATCTTGAGGACCAAACAATCATAGCCCTTCAACAAGTCTAAGTGATCCTGTGCGTTTTAACCAAGTCCCATGCACCTTTCCAAAATGCTGTACAGAAGGCATCAGGTGTGCCTGGCATTGTGGCCCAGAACAGGGCTGGCTGCGGTGCACATCAGGGCACACCACTCCAGGTGCTGGGGGCCACGATGCACACCACCCTGTGCCATGGCGCACACAGCCCAGAACCGCCTCTCATGCTGGAGGCCGCGGCGCACCAAAGCTGGGCTATGTCGCACACCAGGCTGTTGAAGCTCCTCTTCCATCCTTTAGTTCTTAGACAAATTGCTAACAATTATCATTCATATGTATACACATGTTTAAATGAAAATTCAAATTTGGGGAAATATTGAGACAAGAATTTGAAAATATACTAAAGAAAACAAATTAGAATGCATTAAAGTGATAAAAATGGATTTTTGAAAGCATCAGAATGTACTGGTTGCCTATGGAGGCGACTAGTGCCTCACTAGTTGCCTGGGTAGGCGACTAAGATCTTACCAGTCTCCTAGGTATGTGATTAGCCTCTCCATTAATCGACTAAAGCCTGCCCCAGTCACATAGGTAGTCGCCTAAAGCACTTCAATTGACTAGGTAGGCGACTAGCAAGGCTCAAACTATATAAAAACTTTATTATTAACATTTAAATTTCATTTTCTTCATATAAAATTTTCACTCTCTCTCTAAATTTCTCTCAAATTATTGAAGAACTATACTAAAACTTAAGGTTTTCAAAAACAATTGATTGGATTCAATCGTTCAAGAATTGATTTCAAGAAGTTTAAGATAAAATCTTTGTATAGGTAATTTCTTTTTCTCTTGTAATTTTTCATATAGAAATTATGATTTTAAGAGCTTAAAACTTCATGTTCTTCTTAAATGAGTTTGAATTTGATTCAAAATAAAAAGAAAGGAATTCAATTGATACTTTGAATTTGAGACTAAGTTAGAGCATGCATACATATATCCATGCATTTAACCTATTATAAGAGTTTAAAAATTAAACTATGAGATAGAAATATTGGTTTAGTGTGTTCTTGTAGGTGTTGTTGAAAGGAGAGCTAAAGGTAAGATAGTGATTCACGAGTAGTACTTAGTGTTTCGTGGTGAGTTATACATGCATTTAATCCATTATAAGAGTTTAAATTAAACTATGAGATATATAGTAATATTGGTTAAGTGTATTCTTGTTAGGTGGATGTGAAACATCTGTCGATGTTGCTGAAAGGAGCACTAAAGGCAGTGAAGTGATTCACGAATAATACTTAGTGTTTCATGGTGAGTTCACTTTACTATAGTAAGCGAGAAGAAGTAAGCAATGAGGATAAAACTTAAAATGAACAATAAGTGAGAAAAAACTAATGAGTATATTATTAATATGTTAAATTTTATGGAATAAAGGACATAAGCATGAATTTAATGATTATAGTGAAATACAGTTCTTAATGATGTTAATTTGATGAAAATATTGGATGTATGGATATAAATGATAAACTTATGTGAATTGTATCCTTGAAAGGACGTGCAAATCATATAGACTAGTTTTTTTTAATGATAAATTGTTAAATTTTGTGATGTAATTATTTGATTGAAATGTGATTATCCTAGTGCTTGCTTTATGTGAGTGTACGTGCATTATAAGACCGTAGAGGAGAAATAATGTGGTTCAATGAGGGCCAAAACCATGGCTGGTCCTTGGGTGAGAGTGTCGGCACATAAGTAGTGACAATTGTGTTATTTTCATTTTTGATTGTGGTTTTGAAACAACTTGATAGGAATGGTTTGCAAGGAAACAAAGAGTTTCTTATTGAGGTGTTGATGTTGAGCCTCTTGCAACATCAAAATCTTGTAAATCTTATCGAATATTTTAATGATAGAGATAAGAGATTTCTAGTATATAAGTACATACCATTGGGATCCCTAGAAGACCATTTACGTGGTATTATTTTCTTTTTGCATCTTTCTTTCTGTTGGAATGAAACCATTGTTTAAGTTCATAAACTAATCATCAGTATTGGTTTCCTTATCTATCAAACATTATAAAATATATATGAATCCATAAAGTTAAGAAAAAAAATTGTTCCACACATAAAACACTTTTGTAACAAAAGAATCTATAAGATTCTTACTCATGGGGTAAGGGGTAATTTGGTAATCTCTTATATGATATTATGATTATCCTGCAAATGTATACATATGTTTAAATTAAAATTCAAATTTGGGGCACTATTGAGATAAGAAGAAAATATATTGAAGAAATCAAGTTGGAATGTATTAAAGTGATAAAAAAAATTGGATTTTTTAAAGCATCAGAATGTACCAGTCGCCTATGTAGGCGACTAGTGCCTCACTGGTTACCTATGTAAGCGACTAAGACATTACCAGTCACCTAAATAGGCGACTAGGAAGCCTAGTCGCCTAGGTAGGTGACTAGCTTCTCCATCATTCGATTAAAGCCTGCGCCAGTCACCTCGGTAGTCGCCTAAGGCACCCCAGTTGACTGGTTAGGTGACTAGTAAGGCTCAGACTATATAAAAACTTTATTTTGAACGTTTAAAATTCATTTTTTTCATATAAACTCCTCACTCTCTCTAAATTTCTCTTAAATTATTGAAGAACTATACTAAAACTTGAAGTTTTCATGAACAATTAATTGGATTCGATCGTTTAAGAATTAATTTCAAGAAGTTTATGATAAAATTTTTTTGAAGGTAATTTCTTCTTCTCTTATAATTTTTGACATATAAGTTACTATTTTAAGAACTTAAAACTTCATGTTCATCTGAAATGAGTTTGAATTTGATTCAAATTAAAAAGAAAGGAATTCAATTGAAGCTTTGAATTTGAGACTAGATTGGAGCATGCATACATATATACATGCATTTAACCCATTATAAGAGTTTAAATTAAACTATGAGATAGTAATATTGGTTAAGCATATTCTTGTTAGGTGGAAGTGAAACATCTATAGGTATTGCCGAAAGCAGCACTAAAGGCAAGAAAGTGATTCACGAATAGTACTTAGTATTTCGTGGTGAGTTATGTATGCATTTAAACCATTATAAGAGTTTAAATTAAACTATGAGATAGTAATATTGGTTAAGCATATTCTTGTTAGGTGTAGGTGAAACATCTGTAGGTGTTGTTGAAAGAAGTGCTAAAGGCAAAGAAGTGATTCATGAATAGTACTTAGTGTTTCGTTGTGAGTTCACTTTACTACTAGTAAGCGAGAAGAAATAAGAAATGTGAATAAAACTTAAAATGAACCTTAAGTGAGAAAAACTAATGAGTATATTATGAATATGTCAAATTTGATGGAATAAATGATATAAGTATGAATTTAATGATTAAAATGGAATATAGTTCTTAATGATGTTAATTTGTTGAAAATATTGGATATATATACATGATAAACTTATGTGAATTAGATCCTTGAAAGGACGTGTAAATCATATAGACTGGTTTGTTATGATAAATTGTTAAATTTTGTGATGTAATTATTTAATTGAAATGTTATTATCCTGGTGCTTGCTTATATGTGATTGTACATGCATTATAGGACCATAGAAGAGGAAGGATGTGGTCCGATGAGTTTTTGAGTAAGAGTGTCGACACATGGGGAGATGTCCCTATACCTGTATCAGATATTGGTATGGAGGCCCATATTAGAGAGTGATATGGATGAGAAATGAACATGAGATAAAAATGATTTGTAATGAGGCGTGATGTTGAAAGAAATAAGGAGACTATGCATATGCATTCATGATATATTCTCATTATTTTATTGAGATGTTGATTGTTGGGATTTTGTCTAAGAATTAAAGGGTGAAGACTTTAACTTCAGACCTCTGCACCGCGGCTCAGTCCACCCGCACTGCAGCCACCCGCAAGTGAGGAATGTTATCTCTTGGAGCGCGCTGCGGCGCGAAGCACACCTGATACCTGATTTTTCTCTCCTTCAGCTAGTGCGTTGGTTTTGGTTGAAACGCACAGGTTCATTTAAACCATTTAGAGGGCCATGATTGTTTGGTTCTCAAGATTAAAGGGTTGAGATTGACTTCAAGTTGGTTGTGGTAGTTATTGCTCTATATAAAGGGTTATCTAGGAGCAATAACAACAACACACACAACACAAGAAACAAGATAGACAAGAGCAAAAACAGAACAACAAGAAGTACTCTTCTCATTCCAAGGTCGGTTGGTGTTTAGAGAGAAAGACTCTCAGTGTAAGAGAGTTGGGGTTTTAGGGCTTTGTAATTGGGATTTTCTTGGGGAAAATTCTAGGGAAAAATTTTGCTCTTATCTCTTTCTTTTCTCTTCTCTCATTCATCAAGAACACATGGTTCTTGAAGAGGTGTTGCTGTAATTGTAAGAACTCCATTGATTTAGTGCAGAGAGCTCGAAGGAGCTCATAGAGACATAGGCAATTTGTCGAATCTCGATAACAATTGCTTGTGTTTTCTCTTTTGTGGTTTGATTCTTGTCTTGGTCTAAATCATTCTGGATTTGGGTGTTTGAAGGTCACAACCTGGGATTCTTAAGGTGATTTTCAACATTGATAAATCAATATGATTGTGAAATCTTGTGATGATAAGAATGGTGTTGAACTAGATATTATGAGTGATATCTATATTTAAATGAAATTCACGAGATATAATATGATATGAAAAATGATGATTGAATGAAGAATAATGACTTGAATATCAATTATAATTAAATTTATGAATTGAAGTATACAAATTTAGTATTTATGGTAAATTATATATCACTTAGCTTTGTAAAGCTCACCTCCTACCTTGTATTCAAATTTTAGATTGTAGTAAGAAGGATTGATAGAATCCCTTGATACAAATCTATTCGTGACTATCTAGGTGGGTCCTCATGGTCGTCATCCTCATGAAAACACTTTTGTTATTTATAATTGAGTCTTGTACATAATCATGCATAGATGTGTTTACTTTTATGTAATATGTAATAAACTTATGTATCTCATCTTAAAAGAGTTTAGGTGTATATGATGTAAAGATGTTTCAAGTTTTGGAAATTGTTGCATATAAGTCTGTGTTTAGTTCTGAAAGGTGATGATTCTATCTTAGGTAGGCTTATTTGGGATGGGTCGTTACACAATCACTTCCACTTTACCATCTATCTAACTAGAATGTTTTGAGACTTGGATATAGGATAAATTGATAGTAAGACTCTAGTCTTAACAGACTCAGTTCATCATATAATTATTGTCATCCTTTTTCAAATAGTTAAACTGGGATAGCATAAAACTAATAATAGAACTCTAGTCGTAATAATTCATCTAATTATTGTCAAAATCATTTCTATACTTTCTCCCTCTTCAAACAACTAAACTAAGATAGGATAAAAATGATAATAAAACTATAGTATTAATAATTCATCTAATTATCAATAGTGGCAGGCTTGGGCGCTCAGTAGTGGTAGTCTTGGGCCCAGAACTCTCACCTTGATAGTAGTTTATGCTTAGCCATTTAAACTCTTTTTTTCACCTTGAGTTAGCAAAGAGATAAGAATCATGTCTTCACGAGAGGTAGCACTCAATTCCTGTGTTTGCTTTTTATTGATGTAAATGCCATTATGGTATGGTACAATTTAAATCGATTAATTTTCACATGTTTTGAGTTAAGATTTTGGGGTCTGGATCTCCAAATTTGCATTTCAATGAAACTTTATGGATTCAACCCCAAATCATGGTTATAACATTTGATTTATTCATTTTGAGTATGTATGGCTATGATTGATTAAAACCTAGTTCAAATGTCTACATGTTATGTATGATTGATTCTCAAAGCCTTGATTTCACTTCTTTGTGTATGTAATGATAGGTGACTATGATTTAGACGTTGACTTCTCGAAAATGATATGGGTAGCTTGCTTTCTATGGCTTTGTGTGCCTAGCTTAATCATTATGTGTATGTTAAAGTTAGACTCTATATGAACCATTTGTTGATAATCTTGTAATCTTAATAATCTATGTTTCACAATTGATGTATGAACTATCTGATTTATGGATTTTGTGGCATCTAAACACCTAAACAAACAATTTGTGGGGCTCAATGATGAGCGTATAGTCCCGAGATGTTTGAGTTTGATTAACGAAGGAATTGGAACTTGATTTTATAAGAAAACTGATTGCATATGCCCAAACGAACTTAAACAAACCTTGAATGTCATTGATAAGAGCCATAAAATGCACCTCAACGATGTTTAATTGTTAGCATTTTATGATTCTTCTTGGTCTATATTGCACTCTTGTGTGTTGATAACTCTTAAGGAATATTATTGGATCACTAACTTATTCCAGTACAATTTCAGGTATTTTGAGTCCAAAGAGGAGAAGAAGCGATCGTTGTTTAAAAGCACCAAGGTTCCATGCACGACGAAGCATAGGAGTGGCTGCGGAGAGGCAAAGCATGAAGAAAATCAGCAAAAAGGCTAGCACCATGAAGCCCAGAAGTTTGCCCAATCCAGAATATGCCTAGCACCGCGGTGCTCCCCAGCAGCACCGCAGCGCGCACACTAATTTGCATCTCCGAGTTAGACTTTAATTAGGGTTTTTAAACATTAGAATAAACCCAAAAACACCCTTGAACTCTTGTACTATAAATAGGATACTTGGGGTTTAAGAGAAAAGGGATCTTGTCTGAGAAGAAAAGCCAGAAAACTCAAAGCAGCAGCTCATCCACAAAAGTGTTTAGCCATGAACACCATGGCTAACTAACTTCCTAGCAAGGCGAAGGGATGAATCCCTAGGTGTAGTTGTCCCTATCTACCCTTATTTGGTTCAGTTGTAATAAGAATTTATTGTCAAACATTGTTATGATTTACTTCTTTATTTAATTATAAGATTTTATCTATTCCAGTGATTGTATCTTTTTTTTCCTTGATATAACTTTAGTCATGTTTCTCTTATGTCAAGATTATTGGGTATAATTGAGTCTGGTAAATCTAGCCTTTAGGTTTGTCCATTCCTGTTATATTGTCGACAAAGATATATTGTCGTTTCTTGATAAACCTATATGACAGATCATATGTGCATAAATTGGAAATAAGAAGTATTTCATTACGATTACATTAGGGTTTATACATGTTCTCATTGAATATTTGCCGATTGCATGTTTGGGATGTGAAACGTGCAATCGAGATAAAAACAACTGAATCAAGTTAGGATTAGGGCAACGAACCTAGGGAGGATTCCCAGATCCTTATTGTCCCTCTATCATATTTTACAACCTACACAATTACTTCATCATCAATTTCAAATTCTTTACTTATTTTGATTATATCGTCTCATATTAAGGTTTACATCTTTCTTTATAGTTAACTTGTTTCCCTGTGGAATCGACACCCCAAAGCCGTGCTACAACAACCGTGTTACTGTTTTGGGCGTAATCAAATTTTGTCAACTCATAAGGAAGTTTGTCAACTCTAAGACAAGACGGTACTATCTTTCCTTTATATTATGATTTTTTCCTTTATTTTGTTTTGTTCTATTTATTTCTTTTAAAATCAGTTGGTGTATGCTTAGACAGAGAGATTTGCGAGGGAGATTCCTTAAGGGACCTGAAATAAAGATACCTTTCCCTTCCACATCCATTAGTGAAACCTCACCTAGATCAAACTCTAGTGTTCACCCCACAGAAAATTTAGAAAACTTTGTTAACATGACTGAAAACCCTAATGAAAATATTTCTAGGACACTTAAAGACTACCTACATCCTAGCCGGACAGCCACACCATCGTGTATTATGTTTCCAGCCAACACCCGCCATCAAGACTTTAAACCGGGGATGATATAATTACTCCCCACTTTTCATGGCCTGGAAAACGAAAACCCATATGTGCAGATTAGAGAATTTGAGGAAGTAGTTGCAACTTTCCTTAGTCAAGATGCAACCAATGATATCGTGAGACTCAAGTTTTTTCCTTTCTCCTTGAATTATAAAGCTAAGAGTTGGTTATACTCGTTGAGACCATGATTTATTAGGTCATGGAATGATGTGACCCAAGTATTTTTTAACAAATACTTCCCTCAACATAAAACTAATGCATTGAAAAGACAAATCTCCACCTTTGCACAAAAGGAAAATGAGACCTTGTATCAGTCTTTGGAGAAATTTAAAGAGCTGTTAAGTATGTGTCCACATCATGGGTATGAAAATTTTCACTTAGTGAGCTATTTCTATGAGGGTTTTACCTATAGGGAGCTCCAATTTATCGAGATGATGTGCAATGGTGAATTTCTGCAAAAAGACCCTGATGAGGCTTTTGAGTACCTCAATGAGCTTGCTGAAAAAGCTCACACATGGACTGAACCAAGTGCTACTGAAAGCACAAATAGGTCATGACCTATAGGAAACCCTAGTGGTGGAGGAATATACCATCTTAGGGAAGAGGATAATCTTAAGGCCAAGGTCGAGATGCTTACTAGGGAGTTAGAGGCACTGAAAACGAAAAAACCAACACACATGGTTAATCAAGCCGAACCTTTAAAACCATGTTTTGTGTGTGGTGGGATTGATCATCCTGCTCAAGATTTCCCCACATTTGTTGACATAAGAGGGCTGTACGAGGAACAATGCAATGCCTTAGGCATGTACAAGAAACCTCAAGCACCCTTCTCTAACACTTACAATCCGGGGTGGCAAAATCATCCCAACTTCAGCAGGAAATCTGAAAACCAACAGCATGCACAGCCCCCTAGATCATACCCAGCACCTTATCATGCCCCCTCATCCTCTAGGAACTCTCTAGAAGACACCTTATATGGTTTCATATAAGCACAAGGTAAAACAAACCAGAGGTGTGAGGCATTAATTACACAAGTGGTTGAGGAGAACAAAGAAATAAGGAGCCAAGTATCTAAATTAATGGGCTCCTTAAGTGTGACTAAATGAGGTAAGTTTCCTTCCCAAGCTCAGTCCATACCTCACGGTCAACATATGGCGCAAGAAAATTTAAAAGATGTAAATGCTGTTATGACCCGAAGTGGCAAGTCACTGCACATCCCACCAATGAATAAATCTGAGGATGTGGAAAAGGGTCAAACTAATAGTAAAGCCAAGTTGTTTAAAGACCCTGAAGTGACCAAAAATCCTGTTAAAGCACAATTCCCCCAAGCCTTAAAATCAAAAAAAAAATTTAGAAATAAATAATGAAATCCTTGAGAACTTAAGGCAAGTAAAACTTAATCTTCCTCTTTTGCATGTGATTAAACAAGTCCCTACCTATGCAAAAATTCTCAAGGATTTATGCACCATTAAGAGGAAACACCATGTCAAGAAAATGGCATTCCTAACTTTGCAAGTTAGTGCGTTAATTGAGCAAAGAATTCCCCCAAAATACAAGGATCCGGGTTGTCCTACCATTACTTGCAGCATTGGAAATCATGAGATTGGACAAGCCTTGCTAGATTTAGGAGCTAGTGTAAACCTAATACCATTCTCCATTTACTTACAGCTGGGGTTAGGAGAAATCAAACCAACCGGTGTGGTATTGTAATTGGCTGACTGTTCAGCCAAAGTACCACGGGGTGTGGTAGAGGATGTCTTGATTCAAATTGATAAATTTTACTATCCTGTTGATTTCTTAATTCTTGATACTACTTCTGCTGTTGACACTAACTCTAAAATCCATTTGATTTTAGGTAGACATTTCCTTGCTACTGCGAATGCTCTAATAAATTGTAGGAATGGACTCATGAAACTGTCATTTGGCAACATGACACTTGAAGTAAATATTTTCAATGTTGCAAAGCAACCCGAAGATGAGGACGAACACCACCAGCTTTACATGATTGAGTCACTCATAAATGAGGGAGTTTCCCTTGCTTATGATTATGATCCTCTTAAGAATTTTCTTATTAATTCTGAGATAGATTTATTTGATGATAAAACTGATATGATTAATATTTGTGCTGTTTTTGACAAATCTCAAGATTATAGCAATCGGGCATGGCAACCAAGGTTTGAGGAGCTGCCCGAAAGAAGCAAGACACAAGTCCCCTCAAGTGTGGAAGCACCTAAGGTCGAACTAAAGCCGCTACCTAAGGGCTTAAAGCATGCTTTTCTCGGTCCAGGTGATACCTTTCCTGTTATTATTTCTTCTGAATTATCTGAGACCCAAGGTGAGAAACTACTTCAAACTTTGAATGCACACAGCCCTAGGTTGGAGCATGGATGATTTAAAGGGAATTAGTCCCCTAATCTGCTCCCATAAATAAATTTGGATGAAGGAGCTAGTCATCGTAGAGACCCTCAACGTAGGCTTAACCCTACTATGAAAGAAGTAGTGAAAAATAAAGCGCTGAAACTGTTAGATGCGGGTATTATATATCCTATAGCTGATAGTAAATGTGTAAGTCCTACACAAGTCATCCCTAAAAAGTCTGGAGTCACAGTAGTAAAGAATGACCTAGGAAAGCTAGTCCCTACCACACTTGTGATCGGGTGGCGTATGTGCATCGATTATAGAAAATTAAATGCTGCCACCCAAAAAGACCATTTCCCACTCATTTTATTGATTAAATTCTTGAGTGTGTAGCTGGTCATCCCTTTTACTATTTTCTAAATGGTTATTCTGGTTATTATCAAATAGAAATTGCATTAAAAGACCAAGAAAAGACCACTTATACTTGCCCTTTTGGCACCTATGCTTTCCGCAGAATGCCATTTGGATTATGTAATGCCCCTGCTACTTTTCAACGCTGCATGATGAGTATTTTTAGTGACATGGTTGAAAGTTGCATGAAGGTTTTTATGGATGACCTAACTATTTTTGGATCTTCATTTGAAGCATGCTTAATGAATTCAGAAAGAGTATTAATTCGCTGTGAGGAAAAAGAATTGGTTTTAAATTGGGAAAAATGCCATTTCATGGTACTATCTAGCATTGTTTTAGGGCATATTATCTCTTCTAAAGAAATAGAGGTTGATCAATCTAAGATTGAATTAATCTCTAAATTGCCTACACCTAGGACAATAAAGGATGTGAGGTCTTTCCTTGGTCATGCTGGTTTTTATAGGAGGTTCATACAAAATTTTTCAAACATATCTAGACCACTATGTGCCCTCCTAGTTAAAGACACTCCCCTTGAATCGACAGGAGCTTGTCAAGAAGCATTCCAAATGCTGATCGGCAAGCTTACTTCCGCACCTATAATGCAATCATCGGATTGGACTTTGCCTTTTGAAATTATGTGTGATGCTAGTGACTACACTGTAGGTGCTGTTCTTGGACAACGAAGAGAGGGAAAACCATTTGTCATTTACTATGCCAGTAAAACTTTAAATAGTACTCAAATGAATTACTCCACAACTGAAAAAGAATTATTAGCTGTAGTATTTGCTTTAGACAAATTTTGTGCTTATTTAATTGGTTCATTTATTCTTATTTTTACAGATCATGCAGCCCTCAAGTACCTTCTTACAAAGAAGGATGCTAAAGCACAACTAATACGATGGATCCTCCTCCTACAAGAATTCGACATCACCATCAAAGACAAAAAAAAGAGTGGAGAATGTAGTGGCTGATCATCTTTCGAGACTTACTTTTGAGGACACTTATGATGAAATACCGATCAAGGATGATTTTCCCGATGAGCAATTACTATCCATTTCTTCTCTACCATGGTTTGCTCACATCGTAAATTATTCGGCTACAGGTGAGATACCAATGGATTTGAGTGCTCAAGACAAGAGGAAATTCTTATACGAGGTATGTAATTTCTATTGGGATGACCCCTATCTTTTCAAGTATTACCCTGACCAAATTCTAAGGCGTTGCATCCCTAATGAAGAGATTGCAAGTGTCTTAGAATTTTGTCACTCCTAAGCTTGTGGAGGCCACTTTTCAATGAAAAAAACCGCTGCAAAAATTTTGCAGTGTGGATTTTATTGGCCTTCCTTGTTTATAGATACAAACACTTACTGTCACTCATGTGAAAGGTGTCAAAAGTTAGGATCTGTGTCCCGTCGAAATATGATGCCCTTAAACCCTATTTTAGTAATTGAAATCTTTGATTGTTGGGGTATCGATTTTATGGGACCATTTCCTCATTCCTTTGGATACCAATATATCATTGTGGCAATAGATTATGTATCTAAGTGGGTAGAGGCAGCAGCTTGCCGAAGCAATGATAATAGAACGGTAATCAAATTTATTAAAGAAAATGTGTTATCTCGATTTGGTACACCATGTGCTATAATTAGTGATCGAGGTACACATTTTTGCAACCGTTCTTTTGAAGCTTTAATGCGAAAATATGGGGTGTTACATAAAATTTCTACTACCTATCATCCTCAGACTAGTGGATAAGTAAAGCTCGCTAATAGAGAAATTAAACAAATTTTAGAAAAAACGGTTAACCCGGATCGCAAGGATTGGTCTTTGAGACTTGTTGATGCACTTTGGGCCTACCATACTACTTTTAAAACACCCTTAGGCGTGTCACCTTATAGGCTTGTTTTTGGAAAGCCTTACCACTTACCCGTGGAGCTCAAGCATAGATCTTATTAGGCCATCAAGTCTTTTAATTTTGACATAGGAGAGGTGAGTAAGCTTAGGAAGTATCAACTGACCGAGTTAGAGGAATTAAGAAACGATGCTTATGAGAACTCTAGAATCTATAAGACCAAGATGAAAGCATTCCATGATAAAAACATTTTGAGGAAAATATTTAGACCAAATGATCAGGTGTTCTTATATGATTCTAGACTCCATAAGCATCTAGGAAAACTTCGGTTAAGATGGACCTGTCCTTTCATAGTAAAACATGTTTTTGAAAATGGAGCGGTGGAAATTGAGGACACTAAGGACGGTCGAATTTTTAAAGTGAATGGTCAGCGCCTTAAGAGCTTAATTAAGAGGCCAAATCCGGAGGTGGACGACATTCTACTTACGGATCCGGTCTATTTCCCTTAACTTTACCACACAGGTACGTTTTCATTTATTTTTATTTTGATTTGTTTATTTTGTTTTTAATTACATTTTATTCAATCTCAATTGTTAGTTTTTTCTTTTAGTTTAATTTAATTTTTTAGATTTACTTTTTAACTTTATTTTATTTTTTTGTTGGCAACCAAGAACAGAATTTTTGGGCACCAGTGTGCACCGCGGCGCGGTGCTCCTCAGTAGCACCGCGGTGCCCAGTACCAGGATCAGCAGCGCCAGGCCCAGCACCGCAGCGCACAGTGCAGTGCACAGTGCACAGTGCCAGGCCCAGCACGCCAAGCCCAGCACTGCAGCACACTGCACGACGCTAGCTCGAGCCCAGCACCTACCTAACTCTAATTCTGCACTATAAAAGCCATTTTACAGCCTTCTTCCTCATTTCGTCTTTCACAAAACCAGCAGTACACTACCTCCTCTCTCCACTTTGAAACACATCCTTACTTGCTCAATCACTTGGACTCAAAACTTTCTTGTTTATACATCATTTCTTACTAAATTGCTCACTTTTGTTACTGATTTTGCTAGCACTCTCTCTCTAAAGCTTGGTTATAAGAAGACCATTGGGTTCATGAAGAACACTTCAAGAGGTAGGTAGTCTTTCTTCTCTCCACCATTGACATCAAGTAAGACCACTTTCTTCCATTTTATTGTGCATTTGTGCTATTTAGTGGTTATATTTTGCCTTAAGTCTATTGTTCTAAAAATTTGATTTCCATGGCACCTAAGACCAAGAGACCTAGGGGGAGACCACAATAAGAGTATGATGAGACAAAATTTATGAGTTTTGAAGCAAGCGAGAGATATATTAGTATGTTGCAAAGTCAAAAATCCATTCCCGAAAGAGGATTCAACATCACTGAGAGGGGAAATCCGACCTTATTTAGAATGATTCTAGATAGGAATTGGGGCACATTTACAAGACAACCCTCTCACTCTCTCCCAAATTTGGTTAGAGAATTTTACACAAATGCGCTCGAGCATAGGAATGGTGAAGTGAGAGTGAGAGGACAAATAGTCTCTTTTAGCAGCAAATCCATTAATAACTTCTATGGATTACCTGACATTAAGCATAGTGAGTATAGTTTATATGTGTCCACCATTAATTATGAAGAGATTTGCACTGCCCTTTGTATTCCGGGCACTATATGGAAAATGACGGGTGATCTCCTTGTCACTTTGCCCGGTACTTCTCTCAATGCCACTGCTAGGGCTTGGAAATATTTTATATATCAGAGGATGATGCCTGCTTTACATTGTAGTGCCTTAACTGTTGAGCAAGCTGTGTTAGTCTATGCAATTTTAATGGGAATGACTATTGATGTCGGCCAAGTCATACATGATTCAATCAAACACACTATTAGACAAAAGCTCGGATTATATTTTCCTTCTTTAATAACCCAATTGTGCATCCGAGCCAGAGTCCAATACAGCCCTGATGAATAGGCCCAGTAACCCAAAAGACCCATTGATGATAGCTTGTTAGCACAAATTAAAGCCTCAAGGCTGCCAATTCCGGGAGAGGGAGCAGCGTCTGCTGACCATCCTTCTTCCTTTAGGCCTTTCACTATTATTGAGCGCTTTGAGCGTTTAGAGAGTCATTTTGACGAGCATCATAAATTATTGCTTGATAGGATAGATCGTCAAGAAAAAATGTTGGCTCGACAAGACAGATTCTTGGCTCAGCAGGCCGATTATCAAGCCGGGGTCTACTCTTCTTTTGGTCAGATGTGCCACCACCTTGCCTCCGCTACTGGTTATAATATGGATCACTTCCCTACTATGCCACCCTATCCAGGTTCATTTTTTGATCCCACTCCTGAGGAAGGTGAAGAGAATGAAGGGAATGAAGAGGATGAAGAGGAGGATGAGAATTTAGAGGATTAGTTTTAGGTCCTTTATTTTGTTTGTTTAGTGTGTTTTCATTTCGGTTATTTTTACTTTCCTCATTTATTTCTTTTTATTTTATTTTCTATACTAACCTAACATATGGTGAGAATCTTAAGGGTACACCAAAGTTGTTTTCTTTTTGTTGTCTTGTTCTATGTTGTAGATTGGAATTTCAGCAAGAAGAATGGCAAGCGCTTCACCAGGTAGTACACATTGTCCAGCACCTGTGCACTCATGCTCACAAAAGAGAGTTTTTCTTTACTTTCTCTTTAAACATTGAGGACAATGCAAATTTTAAGTTGGGTGTGGAGGAAACGTATTTCTTTAAATTGTTTGGTGTTACCTTCCCTTACCTTCTGTTTTAAGCATGATTTGTGTTTGCCTTGGATGTAATTCACATATCAATGATATAAGCTTAATTTAGATAACATACAGCATTTAGAAGAAGTTAAATTTTGTTCCAATTCGAAAATACTTTAAGTGTCAACCTTGATTTGGTTAGTGACTCTAGTTTGTGGTAAGATTGTATGATTAATCTTAAGCACTTAGAAAATTTTTATGTGTGATTATTTCGTGAATATTTTTACGGCCTTGGCAAGCTCTAGAACTTACTTAATAACCACTTGAGGTGAATTCCTAGAATGCACATTACTTAGGATATGATATAGGCCATTTTTGGACCATTTGAGCCTTTCGAACTTACCATTGCTATATTTATCACTAGTCACCCATTTGAGCCTTTTTCTTGAAAAAGAATTTGAGCCTTATTTATTTCAATAGCCCATTTACTCACCTTTATGAGCCTAAGAAAATATTTTATCCTTACATTTCTCTTAAAAGAACTTAGCTATGCACATTTGTTGAGGAGCACTTAAAAGGAGTAAGGATGAGAATATGAGAAAATATCACTACCATAACCCAAGTACATTAAAGAAGATAAGTTGGGGGCTGTGGAAAAGAAAAGAAAAGAAAAAAATGAAAAAGGAGGTGAATGGTCTAATACCAAAATACAAAAGAAAAGAAAGTAGAAGTGAATTATGGCAAAGAAAGAAGAAAAGAAAAGAAAAAGAAAAAAGAAGTGAATTATGGCAAAGAAAGAAGAAAAGAAAAGAAAGGTGGTGATTTGAGAAAAATGCTCGAACAAATAGTTGAAAAAGTTGGGTGATGAAGTAAGGTTATCTAGTGCTTAAAAGTGGTTATGTTTAAAGCTAAAAGATTGAGTTCTTTTACTTGTAAATCCTTCCTATCCTTTCTTAACCTTTACCTTAGCATAACATTACAAGCTTATTAAAGACCTATTGATCCAATGTAATGTGATTTTTCTACAATAGTGGAGAGTGGTTTGAAAAGTAAGCCTATGGAGTTTGTTTATGTGATTGATGTCACACAATTTGTTATGTTTTTAGAGACCAAGACTTATATTCATGAATGTGATGCATAAAATCATCCGAGTGTACATATTATTGGATTGTGGTAAGATGGATGTTAAGAGTCAATAACGATTGCAAGATCGATGTTTGGATTATTTTTGGATTTGAGTGATATTTAATGATCCTATGTGCTGTATGTTGTGTGCAATGTTTGAGACAAAAGTGAATTACTATTGGTTAATACTAGTAGTGCTTTACTTTGTTTTTGACTCCCACCATGGAATTTATCTCTTATTTCCGCTTTAATTGCTAGAGACTAGCAAGAAGCAAGTTGGGGGTTATGATAAGAGCCATAAAATGCACTTCAACAATGTTTAATTGTTAGCATTTTACGATTCTTCTCAGTCTATATTGCACTCTTGTGTGTTGATAACTCTTAAGGAATATTATTGGATCACTAACTTATTCCAGTACAATTTCAGGTATTTTGAGTCCAAAGAGGAGAAGAAGCGATTGTTGTTTAAAGCACCAAGGTTCCATGCACGACGAAGCATAGGAGTGGCTGTGGAGAGGCAAAGCATGAAAAAAATCAGCAAAAATACCAGCACCACGGTGCCCAGAAGTTCGCCCAATCCAGAATATGCCTAGCACCGCGGTGCTCCCCAGCAGCACCGTAGCGCGCACAAGGATTTGCATCTCCGAGTTAGACTTTAATTAGGGTTTTTAAACATTAGAATAAACTCAAAAACACTCTTGGACTCTTGTACTATAAATAGGATACTTGGGGTTTAAGAGAAAGGGGATCTTGGCTGAGAAGAAAAGCCAAAAAACTCAAAGCAGCAGCTCATCCACAAAAGTGTTTAGCCATGAACACCATGGCTAACTAACTTCCTAGCAAGGCGAACGGATGAATCCCTAGGTGTAGTTGTCCCTATCTACCCTTATTTGGTTCAGTTGTAATAAGAATTTATTGTCAAACATTGTCATGATTTACTTCTTTATCTAATTATAAGATTTTATCTATTCCAGTGATTGTATCTTTTTTTTCCTTGATATAACTTTAGTCATGCTTCTCTTATGTCAAGATTATTGGGTATAATCGAGTCCGATAAATCTAGCCTTTAGGTTTGTCCATTACTGCAATATTGTCGACAAAGATATATTGTCGTTTCTTGATAAACCTATAGGATAGATCATATGTGCCTAAATTGAAAATAAGAAGTATTTCATTACGATCATATTAGGGTTTATACATGTTCTCATTGAATATTTGCCCATGTTTGGGATGTGAAACGTGCAATCGAGATAAAAACAACTGAATTAAGTTAGGATTAGGGCAACGAACCTAGGGAGGATTCCCGGATCCTTGTTGTCCCTCTATCATATTTTACAACCTACACGATTACTTCATCATTTCTTCAGATTCTTTACTTATTTTGATTATATCGTCTCATATTAAGGTTTACATCTTTCTTTATAGTTAACTTGTTTTCCTGTGGAATTGACACCTCAAAGCCGTGCTACAACAACCGCATTACTGTTTTGGGCGTAATCAGTCACCAATTCCATACTCAGTTCAACTTAGCCCTGTACCCAACTTTCGATTCCTTTACTCCATGGTTCCCACTTCTATCAACTATAAGTAAATCTCTTACTCATTTTAATACATTTCTAGTATTCCTCAAGTAAGCGATTCAAATGGTAATTTACTTTCTCTTTTCAAAACATTTCTTAGCCTTAATCCAATCTTCTCACTTACTGTTTTCAATCAAACCTTAGCTCGTCTATCACCAATTGGGGTAAGCTTACTGATATTCCTTATATAACCTATAACCATAGTAAAAGCTAAGCACCTTATTCTCCATCACAATACCAAATTGATTAATCTTCCTTTGATAATAATATTATGTCATTTACCAAATCATAACATCATTATATCACAACAATCCACTTACTTTCACTTAATTAGACAAATCTTCATTTATAATTTTTTCCTTTATCATTCAGGTCTTAGTTGTCTTCTCAATCAACTTAGTAAGTTTTGCCTTTGGATCTATACTTGAACTCCCTAGGATTTCGTTCACATAGGCTTTTCTTTAAAGGTCAACCTTTATATAGACTTATTGTCTTCCTTGGATCCTTCTATTTCTTTACATATTTCCTTAGACCAACTCTCGTATTAAATCCTTATGTTCACATATATTCTACGCTTCAGTCGGATCCCTATTCTGTTATTTAGAAAATCAAATGAACAGTTTCCCAAAATCACAACTTTCCATTAGTTGAATATATAACCTTCCAAATCATACTTCAAATTTTATTTGAAACCTTACCATCAACTCACCCCTTTGCATCCTTAATCACTCTTCCCTTTAACATAATCCATCCCATGACTATCAATAGTTTTTAAATTACAACTTGTACTCCTTAAAAGATTTCAATTAAACCATCAATCAAAAACCGATCATAAGTTCTTAAATCAAGTCAACCTTCATTCTTTGGATTTATCAATATAATCATTAATCCCATCAAAATATTCCATTTTCTTTTTGGATCTAGTAATAAAAATCAATAAACACTATCCAATAATTTCCTTCACCTATCTCAAACTCAAACATCTCATCTTCTACAACATTCTGGTAGCAAATCTGATTTCTCACTTCTTACTTGATTCTTTTCGTTATCTCATTAAACTATAATATATTCGTTTCTTTACTCTACTCCCACCTTTCTCTTAGACCTTTACACTCTTAAGTTACTCTCTTAATCTAACTACACTTCCAAAAGACCATCCAACATCTCATCCCTACTCTTTTCCTTATCGAATCTTATGTCTAGCCACACTATGTATGATGACTCCTAATAGTGTCCTTTATTTCATTATCATTAATAATATTTGAACAAAATATTTCATAATCATATCGTACCACTTATACTCTTTCTTGAAGCATCTTTTAATCCCATTATGAATTTAAATTTTCTTCATCCACTTGGTCAAAATCTATTTTTAACTTTCTTTAACATTTCCTGTAGCTCTTTAATTTATCTAAAATATTCTCTTCACTTTACATTAAGTTTTATCGAAATCGCAACGTCTAGTAACCTCAAATCTCCTTAATTATCTTCCTTATTAAACATCTCTTTCAATACTATCCCCTTTTAAATTACTCCAAACTTCATAGTTTCTTAAGTCAAAACTTTCATCTGGAAATATCTTCCTCTTATATTAATACTAACTGCCTATTAGCCTTATTATCAACTATTGGTGGGGTTATAACTAATTACCTAAATTTCTAGCTCCTCACTAAGTACTAGTACTTTAATCTTCTATCCAACAAACCTTGGTTTTGTACTCTTTCACAGTAATCATTCTAATACCTTCAACTATATCTAGAACAAGTCGTTCATAAATCCTTAACTCTTCAAGCACTTCAAATATCTTAGCTTATCATCACTTACTTCTAACTAGATATCAAAGGTGTTCTTCAATTTTTTTATACCTTCCAGTAAAACAAAACTCTTATGCTCATTTAACTGGCACCAACCATTCACTTACTCATTCTTTATTCTAAACTCAAGACTTTCTAGGCTTTGGATAAAACTACAATCTTTTTGTATCAAACTTCACTTAACCTTAAGATCAAATCAAAATTCACTATATTTTTCTCCTTTACAAAATCTCACATAACAATTCTTATCATTCAAAATACTCCACTCACTATCTTCTTTAAAAGCCCAAGAACATCACAAAAATTCACTCGTAATTCATTGAATTACACCCAAACAGTACTATACGGTAGCAGTAGTATAGAATGGGGTGTCGATCCCACAGGTAAAGTGTTTATCAATTAAAACGGGCCAGGTATTTACTCATGGAGTTGGAAAACAAATAAAAGCACTCAGTTAAAGGGTTAAGAAATTTAGGAAAAGAAATGAACAAGAATCGACCACAAGATAGGCTAATCACACATTTCAGAACACTTTATCCGACTTACCAATATAATGCCATAAAATCTCAATGGTTAATCAATAAGCCTTGTTGTTGAAGCTCCTTTCTTTTGAGTGTGGTGCAATAACTTATCTTCCTTAAACTGTTGAATCTTCCTCCTTTCGAATAAAAATTGAAAACTGAAGTAAACAAAAACTGATATTTTCTTCTTCTTCTTTTTTTTTTCATCTTTTTTTTATAGAGAATTACAATATAAATAAATAAGTTGATAGAAGAATGGTATTTTTTTCTTCTTTTTTTTTTCTTTTAGAGAATTACAATATAAATATTGACGATCAAAACTCTGCACAAATGTCAATGATGGATTTGAAGGCTTCGATAACTAACCAAATCATTTCTCCACATATGAGGTAAGCCAAACAAAGCATCTCGAATAGTGATAAAACCAGTTCAAGTAGGCAATAAAAGTTCAAAATGCTAGTTTTCTCAGACTCTCCACTCAATAAAAAAAAATGTGCTTTAAATATGGTTAAAAACCAAAGATCATATGCATCACTCTCTAAACAATCCACAAAGCTTAGTATGTGCACAAAAATGACTTTCCAGAAAACAGTCAGTGTTAATCAAGATAGTATCATTGGACCTTGATAAAAACAGAGTTGTAATCATGCATTAACAGTTCACAAAATCGTGAAATCTCACACACATGACATGATAGTTTCACACAAAACAATATATAACAAGCATGCATATGATACCACCCCAACCAGAATGTGACAGTGTCCTCACAGTCACTAAAAGATATGAAAGTCATACCGACGGGAGAGAGGAACTCCAATAACATAGCGTAGGTAAACTTACATCACACAAAACAAAGCATAAAAAGCAAACAAAGCAAAATAAAAGAAACTAAACTAGAAAGCAGTAAAATATAATATAGATAAAAGTGCCGATCATCAAGCAAAGTAGATAAGGGAAACTTGAGAGATCTCCTCTGGTTCCTCTATTTTCTCCACATAGTACTTCAGACGTTGCCCATTCACTCTAAATACTCTCCCATCTTTTGGATCTTCTATCTCAACTGAACAATTGGGAAAGACTTGCTTAACCACGAATGGGTCGGTCCATCTCGATTTTAGCTTACCGAGATGAAGGTGAAGCCTCGAGTCACAGAGGTGGACTCATTGATTGGGCTCGAAATGCTTCCTCAGGATTTGCTTGTCATGAGCAGCCTTCATCTTTGCCTTGTAGATTCTTGAGTTGTCGTAGGCATCATTTCGCAACTCTTCAATCTCAGCCAACTGAAGTTTCCTATGAATTCCTGCATCATTAAGATCAAAATTAATGCTTTTTACAGCTCAATAAGCACGATGTTCTAACTCAACCGGTAGATGGCAAACTTTTCCCTAGACAAGCTGGTATGGAGACATACTGAGGTTGGTCTTGCAAGCAGTATGGTAAGCCCAAAGAGTGTCTGGAAGGCTCAAAGACCAATCCTTTCTCCAATATTTGCTTCATCTCTCAGTTGGCCAATTCAGTCTGACCATTCGTCTGTGGGTGGTAGGCGTTAGTGACCTTGTGGTGCACTCTATACCTACATATCAAAGCCTCAAACGAACGGTTACAGAAATGAGTGCCTTGATCATTAATCATAGCTCGAGACATGCTGAATCTGGAGAAAATGTTTTCTTTAAGAAATTTGACAACAGTGTTGTTGTCATTGTTTCGGCACGCCACAGCCTCTACCCATTTGGACACGTTGTCCACTGCAAGCACGATATATAGATACCTAAAGGAAGATGGAAAGGGTCCCATAAAATCGATCCCCCAACAATCAAATATTTCATTGACAAGAATCAGGTTAAGGGGCATCATATACCTTTGGGACAAAGGCACCAAGCTTTTGGCATCTATCACAAGAACGAAAAAAATTGTTAGTGTCTTTAAACAGAGAAGGCCAATATAATCTAGACTGCAGAATTTTTGTAGCAGTCTTTTTCATAGAAAAGCGACCACCAAAAGCTGAACTATGACAAAATGTAAGACACTCTTAATCTCAACCACAGGGATGCACTGCCTCATAATTTGGTCAGGGAAATACTTATAAAGATAAGGGTTATCCCCATAGAAATTTCTTACCTTGACCAAAAATTTTCGCTTAGCTTGCGCGCTCCATGTGGATGGCATTTCGTCGAAAACCAAGTAATTTACAATGTGTGCATACCATGGTACTTGGCTTACGGTGAACATATGTTCGTCGGGGAAGTCATCTCGGATGGGTGGCCCATCAACAAACTCATTGAACTCTAGGCGAGACAAGTGATCTGCCACCACATTCTCCTCCCCCTTCTTATCCTTAATTGTTAAATCAAATTCCTGCAAGAGTAAAATCCAACTAATCGATCTTATCTTAGCATCCTTCTTTGACAGAAGGTACTTAAGGGTTGTATGGTCAGTAAAAATAGTGATAAGTGTACCAATAAGATAAACACGAAATTTATCTAAGGCAAAGACTACTGCTAGCAATTCTTTTTCAGTAGTGGAATAATTCATTTGTGCATTATTAAGAGTTCTACTAGAGTAGAATACAAAAAAGGGCTTCCCCTCCCTTCATTGTCCCAAAACTACCCCCACCGCATAATTAATCGCGTCACACATAATTTCAAATGGTAAATTCTAATCCGGTGACTGCAAGATAGGGGCAGACGTAAGCCTATCATTGAGTGTTCAGAAAGCATCCTCACACTCTTGTGTCCAATCGAACATAGCTTCCTTAGCTAGAAGGTTACAAAATGGTCTAGATATAGTAAAGAAACTCTGTATAAACCTTCTGTTAAAACCAGCATGCCCAAGAAAGGATCTAACATCATTAACAATTTTGGATGTGGGCAATTTAAAGATCAATTCTATTTTTGATTTATCCACTTCAATCCCTTTTTTTAGAAATTATGTGCCCCAAAACTAGTCCAGAGGGAACCATGAAATGATATTTTTCGCATAAGACCTTTTGGTTCACATCTACTCAAAACAGCCTGCAAATGGAGTAGACATGAATAAAAAGAATCGCCTAACCCAGTCAAATCATCCATAAAGACTTCCATAAAGTTTTTGACCCTATCGCTAAATATACTCATCATGCATTTTTGAAATGTAGTCAGTGCATTACACAGTCCAAAAAGCATACACTGGAATGTATAACTACCAAATGGGCATGTGAACGTAGTCTAATCCTGATCTTCTAATACAATCTCTATTTGATAATATCCTTAATACCCATCTAGAAAGTAATAAAAGGGATGGTCAACTACACATTCTAAGATTTGGTCTAAAAATGAAAGTGGGAAGTGATCATTGCGGGTGGCAGAATTAAGTTTTCTATAGTCTATGCACATGCACAACCTTGTCACTACCTTGGTAGGAACAAGCATCCCCTATGTGTTGATTACAACAGCTACCCCTGACTTTTTAGGTACTACCTAAGTCGAGCTAACCCACTTACTATTAGAGATAGGGTAAATGATACCCGCATCTAATAACTTTAAGACTTCCTTTTTCATGACTTCTTTCATAGTTGGGTTAAGTTGTTGCTGGGGTCTTTATGGGGGTTAGCTCTTTCCTCTAAGTGGATCCTATGGGAACATATCAAGGGGTTAACACCTTTAATGTCAGCAATTGTCCATCCTAATGTAGCTTTGTGCTCACTTAACATGTCAATCAATTTCTTTTCTTGTGAATCATTAAGTACAGAGGAAATAATAACAGGAAAGGTATCACCTAGTCCCAAGAATGCATGTTTGAGTCCCTTAGGTAGCATCGCTAAGTCGACCTTTGGGGTCTCCTCAATAGATGGCTTCGGTCTCTCTCCATCTCTTGGTAACTCCTCAAAGCTTGGTTTCCATTTTTGTTCTCCTTTATCCTTTATTCCTGAAATAGCAGAAACATCGAAAACATTGTAAGGATAAAGTGAACTCTCAAAATAAAAAATACAAAGGAGATACTCTGAAGATTCTGAATTTTTGCTCATGAGAGCCTCCTCTAGGATCAGTGTGTCTATCATATAAGTATGATAGCAATCATCATCATCATGTGGTTGTCTTTTGATGTTGAAAATGTTGACCTCTAGAGTCATGTTACTAAAAAACAGCTTCATTAGACTGTTCCTGTAATTAACAAGAGCGTTAGAGGTGGCTAGGAAAGGTCTTCCTAAAATGATTGGAACTTTAGACTCCTTATCTACCACAAAATGAGTATCAAGAATGAGAAAATCAACAGGATAGTAAATCTTATCTATCTGTATCAATACATGTTCGACTATCCCCCTTGGTTGCTTAATCAATCGGTCGACCAACTATAGTACCACAAATGTGGGTTTGATCTCTCATAGACCCAGTTACAAGTAGACAGTGTAAGGCATTAGGTTCTCACTAGCTCTTAAATCCAGCAAAGCTTGACCGATCTCATGAGTCCCAATTTGATAGGTGATTGTGGGACACCTTGGGTCTTTATATTTGGGCGGTGTCTTTTGCTCAATCACCGCTCTCACTTACTCAATCAAGAATGCGGTCTTCTTGACTTGATTTTTTTCTTTTGGTCGGAGTGCTTGGGGAAAAGGGACTTAAACCAAAAAAATTTCATTGGTTCGTTCTTGGGGGCGTTCTCCTCAGTGCTTGGAAAAGTGCTTGTGGTCGTCTACTGACTTGGTCCATCTAACACATTACCACTTCGAGTAGTTATGGCATTTACCTCTATGATGTTTTGTGAATCTGAAGTAGAGATTTGTGCCATATGTTGCCCCATTAGATTTTATTGAGGCTGAGATGGGACTTTGCCTTGTTCTTGCACTGCGAGATAACTTATTAGCTTAGTTATTTGACTTTTAATTTCGTTGTTCTTTTTCGTTACCTGTGTCACAGCAGTTTCCAATCTCTGAATAATTTTACTTTGTGACTCTATAAATGCGTTTAATTTTTCCTCTAAAGGGATTATATTAGGTTGCGCATTGTATGAGGTTGTAGGGTATGACACAGGTGGTTGTGCATGTGCGTGTATGGGTTGGTTTGAGTCGGACCTTCAGGTAAAGTTCGGGTGGTTACTCCAACCAGAATTATATGTATTAGAGAAAGGATTATGAGGCTTCCTGTAAATCCCTAAGGTGTTACATATTTAATCAAAAACCCCTCTCATCTCTGCAAAAGTTGGGCAATCCTGAGCTAAGTGTTCCATTCCCCCATAGATGAAACAAGCATCTTGTGACTCGATTCTTGCAACAGTATGCATTAGTCTACCATCTTGGGTCTTAAGTGCCTCTAACTCTTGAGTTACTCACTCTAATTTGGCTTTCATACTATCTTTTTCCCTAAGTTTGTAGATCCTAGTCGATCTTGCTCTATTTTTGCTTTCAACAGCACTAGGCCCTGTCTAAGTGTGGGCCTTCTCAGCCAAGTCAATCAGATACTCAATTTTATCATCGTGGTCCTTTTGCATAAAGTCCCCGTTGCACATCATCTCTATGAATTGGCACTCTTTACTCGTAAGTCCCTCGTAAAAATGACTAACTACGCGCCAACTCTCATACCCATGGTGTGGACACATATTTAACAAATCCTTATACCTCTCCCATCCCTGATATAATGCCTTGCTATCCTTTTAGGTAAAGGTTAAAATTTGTCTTTTCAGACCATTGGTATTGTGAAGCAGGAAGTATTTATTAAAAAAATGCTTGCATCATTTCTTCCCATGAACTTATGGACCTCGGTCGCAAAGAGTATAGCCAACTCTTTGCTTTATCCTTCAAAGAAAAAGGAAAAAAACCTCAGTTTAATCGAGTTAATAGCTTTAGGTCTGCCATTAAATGTGGCCACCATTTCCTCAAATTCCTTAATGTGAACATAAAAGTTTTCGCTTTCTAAACCGTGGAAGGTGGGTATCAATGCTATCATGCCCGGCTTGAAATCTATATGTGATGTGTTTGGCGGAAACATGATGGTGTAGATGTGCGTGTGGGATGAAGGTAGTCATTTAGGGTCCTAACAAGGTCATCTTCGTGATTGCTCTTGGTGTTAGAGCTTGTGTTTGAACCTGTTTCATTCCTAATGTAATTCGGTGGGTATTCTAACTGAAGGATTCTAACTAATCGTCCGTGTTCGTCTCTAACCCAATGTATATACCACCAACACTCTTTTTTTAATTTATTTTTAATTATTCATTAATTATTAATATTTTTTTCTTGAATAAAAGAAAACTGAAAAATAAAGCAAAGTCAGAATTAAAACGAAAGTAAAAGAAAGAGTTCAAAAAGATAGTACCCAAAAACCTCTCTGTAGACTGATGCTCTCCCCAGCAACGGCACCAAAATTTGAATTACGACCAAACAATACTATGCGGCATCAACAATATAGAATGGGGTATCGATCCCACGAAGAGAATGTTCTACAATCAAAGTGTCAAGCAAAAAATAATGGAAACAAAATTAAAAATTAATATTAAGAAAATGTGAGAATTAAATGAAGCAATTGACTTTAGTGAAAGAAAATCAATAATGAGAAACACAAGAGTCCAAGAATCCCTCTTAGATTTTATAGCTTCAACTTGTATTAATTAAGTAATTATAACTCAACTACGTGTTTCACATCCCAAATGCGTAATCGGAAAATAATAGTGAAAGCGCCAAAAATATTCTTTTGTAAATTATTATGAGAAATCCCCTTCTTGTTTTTACAAGTAATGCAACGATCGATCATATATGATATCCTAAATCAACGATATATCCAGAGACAATAATATAGTAAAGGACAATTGTATATAATTAATCTACCAAAATTAATTGCATCCTAAATTCCACACATAAGAGAAGCATGACTGAACTTATATGGAGAAAAATAACAATAATCACTGGAGTTAAATAAATCTATAGAAGAAGAAAATATAATTGTTTGTCACACAAAAACATCAACTTCATATTAAATAAAGGGAACAACTCAAAACAATTATTCAAATTTAAAAACACAAATTACTGAATTAAATACAAGCCAAACCCGCTATGTTTGGGAGTTCATCTCTTCGTCTTGGTTGAAACTTAGCCTAGCTGATAATACATAATCACAATAGCTCTCTCAAAATTCAATATGTATCTGTTCAACCCCCTATTTCTCAGTCTGAAAATCCTATATATAGCTGTATGGAGACGGCTTTGTAGACAGAAAAATTACCCTAGGGTTTCTGTTCAGGCTATGTCCCCTGCTATCCAGTCAAGGTCTGGTTCTGCTACTCTGAAATGGTCCGGATCTGCTGCTGTCCAGGCCCAGTTCTATTGCTTTGAACTGGTTCGGATCTACTGCTATGCAGGCCCAGCTCTACTGCTTTGAACTGGTTTGAATGTTGTAGATTCTTTCGAACATAGTTTATATATTTTTTTTGTTTAAGGCTTCTTTGGTTTTTTAATCTGCAAAACACACTAAAACACAGAATTCTCCAAAGGACCACACTTGTCAAGAAATTCAATGAATAATAAAAAATAATCTCAACAAATGCGTATAACTAACTTTATTTTAAGTGCATTTTCACACCCTAATCATTCACATTACACCATCGTTCCTTATTCTATTTATCTCTCTCCTTATACTTTATTCACTTCTTACAGTACTTTAATCCTCACACTAACTAGTTGTCCAACAACTTCATTCCTACTCCTTTATATACACTCTCTGCCCCATCTATACTCTTACCTGTAATTCTAATCACCTTTGTTTTATAAAAACAATTATCACTTCCTAATGAAACACTTACAACTATCTATGAATCGGTCCTACCTTCAAACTCTCGAATTTCTCATATTTCATAATTTGTAGTTCAACTTAAACTTTCAAGGTACTACGATCCAACACTCCATCGACTACTTTCTCCATTTGCTCAACCCTTAGGCATACACACATATAAGCCCACTACACCAAACTTATCTACCTTAATTTACAATATCTATACTAATTATTCCTCAAACTTCAACGATTCGAGACCTATCAATCCCACAAATTATAAACAGAAAGAAAACAAGATGTGATTTACCCAGGTTCACCCCAGAATAGGGCTATGTCCTGCTAGAAGTTTCACTATTATCAACCTCATGAATCTATCGTTACATTGTGTGCTCAGTACATAGAGAGTATATATAAGCAACTTAAGATGCCCTAATTAGGGTTTCCGCCCTGTTGCAAAATCATGGCTATTCATGGGCTCAAGTCCAAACCGTCAAGAAAGAAACCAGACCCAAAACATGTACAGGGCCTAAAATTTTCGGGGGCACTACCCCCTAACCCCGCCCACTCACCGGAGAGTCAGACCCCCATGGTCGTCGAGGGTTCTACAGATCTGGACCCATGAAGTATGCATCAACTCTAACAAAACTAACAATATACTCTCATAATACAATTATCAATTATAAATATCATAATCTATACTTCAAGAGAAGAAAAGTCGTTAATCAAATATTTCAATATACTGTACTAACTTAGAGGTCAACTCATATAAACTCGAAGTCTATTTTAACTAGTGATTTATCAACAATTTATTAGCAATTAAACAATTCAATACAAAAAATTTGAATAATTAGTCTCTCCAATGACCCTTCCTCAACTTTCATTTTTTAATACTATCAATAAACCACCAACCATATATCAAACTTTCCACAATTACACGAAAAAAATATATCAATAAAAACATTTCATCAAACACTCTCATCAAAGGCATCATTACCAAAATTTTACAATACAAAATTCAATCCAAACAATATCAATTCCACACAACAATCACATGGCATCCTTTCTAACTCTACACAATCGACCCTCTATATCCACCACATGTAATATGCACCATGCAACTGTGTCTAAAGACCTTACACCTAAAGCTATGATACAAAAAATGTAATTTGCCATCTCCGAGTGGGCCCTAGCCGAGAAGGTATCATTACTTTTAGTCCCGAGCACCCAACCTACATGCAATCACACATAACTCACCAAGAATACAAGTGTTCAATCAAAATATTTCAAATCATATAATTACAATTTCATAACTAACAATCTTTACAATATAACAACTTTAACTAGACACAAATAACACAAAACTCCCCCATAACAAATGTTCTTTTACAATGACTAATCCCAATATGAACAGAATCTCCTAAAAAAACTTTCAAATGTGAGGATGCCACCGACGAAAGCCTTAAATTGGGCTTCTTCAACTTGATTGACAAGTCTCTAGTAATTCTTAAAATGTTAGCAAAAAAAAAAAAGGATGAGCTATAAAGCTAAGTGAGACATACCTTACAAGAAGTAGTCGTATTTGAGGAATTATCTTCTTAATTTTAACTACAATATATTATTTAGTAAAGCTTCTAAGTACGAGTAATATATTTCTTAATTATCTTTCAATTATTCCTTTAAGTTTACTCCAAGTATTTTTCTTTACTTCCTATACAATTTTACAACCATTTCGCTATGGTTTACAAAATTCTTAACTCATAAATTATATACAAGTCTTAATACATTTACAAAATACAAGGACAAGTAATCAAAGAAATTCTTATTTCCACACCTTGTATATCCATAACAACCATCATGCCCTTAGTCCAGGCCAAGTATATCATATGCCCGTCATGGGCCAGTCATATCACACGCCCCATATAGGTCATTCATAAAACACACCCCTTATCGGCCAATCATTTCAATATGTTGATGAAATGTAAAGCCATGCTATATGATGCAATGCAATAAATGCACAATCAATCACTACCCCTCACTAGGCTATATCATCATCACGGGGACGTCTCCCCACGTAGCAGTACGTACAATCATCATATCAAATCTTTGAAACACCCTTTGTTCCAGGTCAGGTCCTACTCATCCAATATCCATTCTGTACCCGTATACCCCTTGTGGTAACGGACCTACTGACTTCATCTATCACTCGCCCCTCAACAACATGCTAATAACAAAGTTATAATGCAAAATGTATGAAGTGATATGCATATAAGCAATCATCAATCATTCACATCGCATTTCATACAAATCCAACCAAATACATTCATTACAATTCCTCAACACAATCACCTTAAATTGTTTCACGACTCATATCTCAAACCTTTACTTTCCTAATCTATACTGATTCCTCGTATTACTAGTTTTTACTATCTTCATACCATAATATATATACTTAAATCTACATAAATTCTTAACTTTGTAATCATAAAAGTAGATCATATTATTTTTATTTATCCTTTATTACTCAATTTACATATTTTACATACGCTTACTAAAGGTAAGGCGTACTCACCTCGCTACGCGATCTTACTACTTCCTTGTCTCTTAAGGATTTCCCCATTAGTACATACAAATGAACAACACTTAACTTCATTACATTAAATAATTTAAAATAATATCAAGCAACCTTAAGTTGGTTTGCACACTAAATCTCAAGAGTGCACTTCACACGAAACCAAAAGTCAAAGAAATTGAGGCTTTAAGCCTTTTTTAAATCTTAAAAACACTTTAATTTTTGTGAATACTAACATTTTTAAAGGTTTTTTAAATCATACTTCGAATTTATATAAACATTATAGTTATTTTGGAAAGGTTTAATGTTCAAAAATTAAAGAAAATGTCAAAAGTTTAAAAATCAACATGGTCCAATCGACTGGATGCCTGATTCAGTCGACTGAAAAGTGTCTAGAGAATTCACCCCCTTTATTCAATCGAATGAATAAATTTTTTCAAACCTTGATTGGTTCAGGTGAATCATCCAGTCAACTGAGCACTTGATCCAGTTGACTGGATCCCCCATTTTCAGCAAAATCTTTTCGCAAACTCCTCTTTCTCACAAATTTCTTCTTGATTTTAAAAGATCCTTTCAAAGACACAAGTTTCAAAGGGTTTAAAGTTGAAAGCTTTACATTACCCAAGGGAAAATTTGAACCCAAATCAACCAACTTAGCACAAAACCCATTTTTTTTTTAAACAAACCCATTTTCTTCAAATTTTTCTTAAGAAAATCTTCAAATTTATAACTCAAAAACTTAAATCCTTAAAGAAATCAGCACACTTATACTAAAGGAAAGGAGAACAAGCTTTTACCTTGAGTTTTGCAAGAAAACTCTTATTTTTCCTTCATCTTCTTATCCTCATTCTCTTTCTCTCCTTCATTTGGTGGTTCTGGATGAAGTTCTGGATGGTCTCCCCATCTCCCCCAATTTATAGAAAAAGACTTTAAAATTTTGAAAGCCACCCTTCAATTTACACCTCTCTTTATTTTCTACTACAAACTTTCTTAATAAATAAAACTAACCCTTCATCTTATAATTCTCTCACCACCTATCGAAACATTTCTTAAAACTCCAAAAGTTCCCCTAACTCAAGTTCTTACTATCAAATTTTACTTATTCCAAAGCTCTACACAACTAAGTATAAATTAATTATTAATCACAATTGAACATTTAAACATTTTTATGCGTCGAAGGAAAACTCTATAAATTTAAATATTCCAAATAAAATACTGAGATCTACAATATATTGTGGTTGACCCAAGATGGGTATGTAATGTGATAGACCCGGTGAAAGCACATATATTTTTAAATGTTGTGAATTGAAAGATATCGAGATCAATGTTGCTTGTAAATGGTTGATTTTATATTGTTGTGATGATAATTCCTTTGTGGTAAGTGATAAGAAAAGTACATTGAAAATATACTTTATACATGAAAAGTTTGAGATGAATATTTTCAAAATAATTGATCTTAAAGTTGTTGAAATATATTAAGGACTAAGAAAAGTATGGTTTATTAAGAATATCAGTGTCATTGTAATGATTTCTCTTTGAGGACTAAGAAATGAAGAAGGCAAACCAAAATTATACATAAAAGTCTTATCATACTTATACATATGAAAAGAGATTCATATAACGATAATTTGAACTAAAGAATTTAAGCCCCAACATGATTACTTTTAGTGAGATGTTTTACTCACTGAGCTTTTTAGTTCACCCCTCTTTTTTACTAACTTTTTAGATTAACACTGGAAGGCGTATGGTTAAAGTTGGTAGGAGTCCTCGTCCTTGGCATCCTCATCTCTTTGATCAATTTTTGAAAGTCTAAGTTTTATTTATAGCATAGTATTTGTAAAAGTATACTAGTTAGATGTATCGAAGAAAAGCTTTTCTTTTTGTCGATGTCCATTGTAAAATTTTAAGAGTCAGTTTTTAATGGTGAAAATTTACGTGTAGTAAAGATGTGTATTTTTTTTTTTTACAGATTTGTAATGACTGAAATATTGTTGTTTGATTTGTGAATTTTGTATGGTTACATTTGGAGTCAAGGTACTCAGTGCTGAAAGGTAATGGAGTCGTTCTAAGTAGGGCCCACTCGGGATGAGTCGTTACATTTTTGGTATCAAAGTTGTAAGTTTAAGGTCTTGTAGACTTGTTGCTTGGTGCATGGTGTGTGGAATGGTTATAGAAAGTCAGTTGTGCAAAATTAGAGAGGATACCGTTTAGGTGTAGTAACCAGCGAAGGCTTAGGTGGGGGTAATATCTGTTGAGACCAAAGTTGAGTCGACTTGTATTTGAATATTGTGTGAGTTTGGTGCTATTTCAAATGAATTATGATTTTTGTGAATTTTCTTGGTGATGCTTTTTTGTAAGAATTATGGATGTTATTGTTTTGATACGACGAAGTAGTTTGATTGATGTATTGTTAAATGTGTGAAAAAATTTGTTTGCGGTAAATGATCTAACGATAATATTGAAAAGTGAAGGATGAGAAAATGTTTCTTAAAGAGTTTTAATTACTTGAAAGCTTTACTTTGTTAAAATATTAACGAGTTACTAATTAAAAGAATAGAAAATATTGTTAAGACTAAATCACTAAAGGTGTGAAGTGAAATAAACTATTCTAAGTTATTAAATTATATTAAGGTATATATTAAAGGATTTGGAGATATTGATGAAGATCGAATGAATTGTATTGAATTTGTAAAGTATGTTGAGAGTTATGTATAAATGTTTCATTTGATAATTTATTTTCATGTGTATTTGCTAATGTACTTGTGATTGATGGTTATGTAAATATCGTGTAATGTTGCCTTAAAAAATAATTATTATAGAAAGTATAAACTCAAAATAGGTGAAGTTAAGAGTAACATATTTATATGTGTGCTTGGGTATTGATTATAGGAAGAAGGTAGTTGATTGGTTATCAAATTGAAATACTTTGAAAGTTTGGGTAGTGATTATCTATTGTAAAATGTGGATTGGTTCAAGAGTTATAATATTTTTGTCGATTCATAGAATTGTAAGCATTTCAAGGTGAATTGGAAATTAAAAAGGGTAATTATCTTGTTGATAAAACGCAGATGGATTAACGAGCGTAAATGAGAATGGGAGCAATTTGTTGAACAAGTGGCTAGAGTAAGGATTGAGGTATAGTAAGGAGTGAGTGAGTTAAAAATACAAAGTACAATTAGGTAGAGAAATGATGGCATTGGGTAAATCATAAGTAAAGATTTGGTGGTTTCTTGAGACTTTAAAAAAGATGATAAAATGAGTAATTTGGAAAGTAGAAATTGGAATGAGAGAAGTTGTAAAGGAGAATGGGTAGTAAAATCTTGATTTGATCTTAAGTGCTAACTGAAGTTCGATACAAGGAGATGATGGATTTATTCAAAACCTAGAAAGTCTTAAGTTAAATTTGAGAATAAGAACTGTTTGATTGAAGGTAGCTAAGTGAATTAGAAAGTTTTATTTATTTATTTGGGGAATTGATTGGAGAATAATTTTGTTATTTAGTGAGAGGCAAGCGACGAAAAACTAAGATATTTGAAGTCTTAGAAAAATCTAAAGGTTTCAGGTGACTTGAATTAGATATGGTTGGGATAATAAAAAGGGTGATGATTAATGCAAAAATGAGGTGTATACTTATTAAAGAAGTTACTTTGGTGATGGAGATGTTAAGAATATGTTTGATAGGAGACTAAGAGTTTAGTAAGGCATCATAGTATTAGAATAATTATGGTAAATGAGAATTTGGTGTATAATTCAAGGCTAAGGGATTGTTGAATAAAGGATTGTAGTATGGGTGTATAATGAGAAGTTAGAGTTTGAAACTATTAGCTTTAGCTTTCACCTATAGTTAATATTAAGGACTTGTCGATTTTCAATAACGGTGTGAAAAAGAGAAGTGCGGAAGTGAAGTGTTAAATGGTTTTCTAGAAGACTAATTGTTCTTAAAAGGACCAGAAAGAGAAACAAGAAATAGAATTATAAGAAGGTAAGTTGGGAAAGAGATAAAAATCTAAGTCTTAGAAGGAAATACTAAGTATGAATCAAGGTGTTATATGTATAAATAAATAAAAAGATGGAATTTTAGAGAAAATTGTTGGTTTAAGAAAACATAAATGAAGATGAATTAGTGTAAGGACATAGTTACGAGGGTGATGTTTAGAGGCACTCTTACAAATTTTTGGGGTGGAGAGTTATCTAAAATGCGTCTTTGAGAGTCTTCTAGGTAAGAGAAATAATAATTGGACACAAAGTATAGAGTACATGTTTATGATATAGGAAATGAGTAGAAGATTCAATATAAGAAGGTTGGTAAAGGTATAGAAAGATACCAAGGAAAATGGAAATTTTGGAATACAATCAAATAGAGTTGTTAGTTATAAATAGAAATGTTTGATTCGAGAAATGCTAAAGAGATGCTATGAATTAATTTGTGACATATCTATGTTGGTTAATGAAAGATTGTCAAATTGGGGTTTGTAGTGAGGAGTGGGGTGCTTAAAATTCGTTACTAAGATGAATTATATAAAATTTTATCGTTAAGCATGCCCTGGTTAGTGTCGGATAAGTTAGATTTTAAGTGGAAAAAATTAGTGAAAAAGTTGGTTTAGAGCTAAGTGAAGTGTCGAGGAATGAGAGTGAATCACAAAATCGAAATTTTACTTGATAGGTGCTAGAAGTTTTATGAAGGATCAAAAAGTTGGATTGAATTTGATTATTTCTCCACGTAACTAAACCTAAAATTGTAAAGTAAACGAATTGAAGAGTTGAATGAGAACTAAGCTGAGATGAATGCAAAAGTTTGTGATTACATTGTTGATGGATCTTAGGCATAATATCTAGTCAGAGAAAAATTTACTAAATAATAAGAGGTTGTGATTAGATGGTAAGTGACCCTGTGAAGAGGTATCTTGGGAAGGCACATGATTTAAAAGTTGTACTGTGTTTAAGACCCTTGAAGTACGAAGTCGAGAGAACAAAATGTGAAATGGTAAGGGAATTAGTTTTCAAAACTCATGAGCAAAGAGATGATATAAGAAATGAATGATTTTAAGTAATAATTTTGTTTGGGAATATGTGAATTGAAGGGCTAGTTGGGTAAACTGAAGGATCAAATGGAGGAGAAGAAATTAATTATAGGGATAAGTAGTCGGCAGAAGAGCGAATGTCACTTAGTGAATAAAAAGAATTTCTAACAAAATTCAGATAGAGTTTATTAAAATGATAAGTCGGATCACTCTAATAATAAATAGTTGAGTGACAATGAGATAGAGAAAGATCAAGTTGATGATGATGTAGAAACTTAATCTTGTGATGTAAATCTTAAAGAGAATGAAAAACTTGAGAAGTGTATTTGAGAATGTGAGATAGACTTAGGAAACTGTTAATCCTGGTGTTTTGTGAAACCTAGTTAAGGAATTTTCAAGGATGATATTTTATTAGTGGGGAAGAATTTTGGAGCCCGACACTTTAATTAGAATATTTTAATTTCGAGGTTGTGGTTCGACCCCTGAATCGTGTACTGGTTCAGATTTGAGTCAAAATTTATTTGTGTTGGTACTCATGAAAATTTTGAAACAAGTAAATAAAATGGGAATCAAGGAATAAAAGTAAAACTTAGAGGAGTTTCTGAAATTTTAAAGAGTATAGGGGTAGTTTGTGAAAAAGGATATAAAGTGGTAGGGTAGTTTTGCAATTTAAGATTTGTTTGTTTATAAAAAAAAGTGTGTGGGAGAGGAGGACCAAAATGTTCTGGATCCTTTTGTAGTGACCGAGAGAGAGGAAAAAGAGAAGTGAAAAGGTAAGAGAGAAAGAATTAGAGGAAGAGGAAAGAAAGAATGGAAAGATCTTGGCAAATCAAGGAAAAATCTTACTCTTCTTTATTATTAAACCATTAAGCTTTTTTACTAAACTAGATATTTGAATTTTTGAAAGTTTGATTTGAAGAAATTTCTTAAGAAAAGTTTGAGAAAAAACTTGTTTTAAAGAAAAATGGGTTTGAGACAAAGTATGTTGATTTAGGAGATTAGGTTCAATTATTTCTCTTGGATAGTGTAAAGTTTCTGATTTTAAAAGATCAGATCTTTTGAAATCAAGAAGAAATTTGGGGAAAAGTTGAGTTTTCGGGAAGAAAAGATTGCTAAAAATATGGGTCCAATCAATTGGAAGGGGTTTTGGGCTATTTTGCAAAGAATTAGTTGACTGGATCAAGTACCTAGTCGACTGGTTCAATTGGCAAAAGCTTATAGACCTTTCGCAGTCGACTGGATCAAGCTAATTTTCCAAAAATTGATTTTTTTCTTTAGTTTTTGAGTGTGAATCATTTCCAAAGTAATTTTATTGTTTATATACACTTGAAGTATGATTCAAACACCTTTAAAAGTGTTAGTACTCATGAAATTAAAAATGTTTTTGGGATCTAAAGAAAATGATTTGAAAAAGGGTTTAACACCTCGATTTCTATAATTTTTGGTATCGTGTGAAATGCGCTCTTAATATTTAAAGTGGGTAAATACCATGGAGTTCTTAGTATTTTCTTATTGATTGATAATAATGGGGATTAGATATTGTTTCACTTCTAGGCAAATGGTGGACACCTCTAAAAGACAAAGGTAGTAGTTTAGATTTTTGTGGAACTCTTGGTGAGTTTCATGTTACTATCAATAAGTGTTGTGAAACGTATAGATGAAAATGAAAAGCTATAAGTACATGCATATAAATTATTATGGAAATATAAATGTTGGTATTTGTCTAAGGATTAAACAGGTTGAAGAATGAAGCTTCAACAGGCTTTGAGCCGCGGCACAAGGAGTGTTCGCCGCGGCCTATAGCAAGGAGGGTTTGTCCTCCACCAGGTGTGCGTCACGGCACAGGCTGGTGTGCGCCATGGCACAAGGTGGCACAGGGCTGTGCACCATAGCCTAGGCTTTTTGTGCCACGGTGCCCAACACTTGGAGGTGTTTCTGCCCTGTGTGTGCCGCGGCCAGCTCTGTTATGGGCCGCAGTGCCAGGCACACCTGGTGCACTCTGATCATCATTTTGGAAAGGTGCGTGGGACTTGGTTAAAATGCACAGGATCGCTTAGACTTGTTGAAGGGCTATGATTGTTTGGTCCTCAAGATCTAAGGGTTGAGATTGACTTCAAGATTGGTTCAAGAAGTGGTTGCACTATATAAAGGATCATCTAGGAGCAATATCAAGCATGAAGTGTGTGAGAGTGCAAAGACACTAAACACAAGAGAGACACAAGAAGGGGTCTCATTCCAAGAGCGGTTGGTGTTGAAAGAGATAGACTCTCAAATCTTCAAAGGTGTCACAAGTGAGAGAGAGTATTCAAGAAGTGGGGTTCAAGGGCTTTGTAATTGGAATTTTCTTTTGGAAAATTCCGAAAATTCCAGGGAAACACTTAGTTCTTATCTCTTTCTTTTCTCTTCTTTCATGTATCAAGAACAAGTGGGTTTTTGAGGAGGTGTTGATGTAATTGTAAGAATTCTATTGATTTAGTGCAGAAAACTCGGAGGAGCTCACGAGGACGTAGGCCTTTGCTAAACCTCAATAATAATTGCTTGTGTTCTTTCTTTGATGGTTTGATTCTGTTCATTACAAGTCATTCTAGACTTAGGTGTTTGAAGGTCACCACTTGGGCATCTTGAGGTGATTTTCAATAGTGGTATTAGAGCTAGTTCAACAGTGGTATCAGAGCTATGGTTTAACAACAGTGGTATCAGAGTAAGAACAGGGGGTATCGGAGTAAGACTCCAAGAATCTAAGAAAACTTCTTGGGTGATTCAAGAACGATGTTGGGATAAAGATCTGATCGGGTTCTTGAGGGTGATTCAAGAATAGTGCTAGGATCAAGATTTGATCGTGTTATTGAGATTTAGAAGTTTGGAAAGCAATTATGGGTGCTGCATAAATCTTATAATTTTCTCCGCAAGATGGGTTCAAACTTCATTGTTGAGAAGTTTGATAGAAAGGGAGACTTTTCCCATTGGAAGTGGAAGATCAAGGCAGTTCTTATGCAACAAAAGGTGGACTTAGCTATTGGAGAAGATGACGATTTTCCAGCAAGTATCACGGAGGTCCAGCGGAATAAGATGAAGAAGATGGCGTATAGCACCATCTTTCTGCACATGTCGGATAGTGTGACACCGGAGTGTGGAGACTCGGAAGATCTAGCTGTCATTTGGAAGAAACTAGATGAGTTATTTCTTACCAAGACTCTCCCTAATAAAATTTATCTTCTAAAACGAATCTTTGCTTTTAAAATGGATCCTAATAAAGTGTTGCAAGATAAT
Organism: Bretschneidera sinensis; assembly: GCA_023935145.1. Classification (NCBI taxonomy): domain Eukaryota; kingdom Viridiplantae; phylum Streptophyta; class Magnoliopsida; order Brassicales; family Akaniaceae; genus Bretschneidera; species Bretschneidera sinensis. Next base: position 52,453,675 of record CM043704.1, read on the forward strand.
CTTGATGTGTTTAATAAACTAGTTCAAGATTTGACTAGTTATAGTATAACATTCCCGAATGAACAATTGGCTGTTATTTTGTTGAATTCTCTTCCTGATTGTTTTGAAAGCTTGATTAATGCTATTGAATATGGAAGAGATACACTAACGAAAGAAATTGTGATCAATGCTATAAGGGCTCATGATTTCAAAGGCAAGATGAGGGAAGGATCAAGTGGAGAAGGCTTGTTCGTTAGAGGAAGGCCAATAACTCGGAATGGCAGTAACATCTATGGCAACTACCAGGACAAATCAAAGAGTAGAGATCAAGGCCATGGAAGATCGTATTCCAAAACAATGTTTGGAGGAAAGTGATGCTTTTACTGTAATAAGGAGGGTCATTTCAAGAGAGATTGCAAGAAGATGATGAGGTATGAGAAAGGAAAAAGCTATACCAACAATGGAGAGGCTTCGATTTCCAAAGGAGAACAACAAGATGATGGTGTTCTTGTTGTGTGCTCAAATGTGAGCAGGAGGCAAGGTAGCAAGAAATGGATCTTGGATTCTGGGTGCACTTATCATATGTGCCCTCACTGGGATTGGTTCAAGAATTTCAAGGACACCAATGATGGAAAGGTTTTCTTAGGGAATGATACTTCTTTCCAAGTGAGGGGGATAGGAGACATCCAATTGAGGATGTTTGATGGAATTACAAGGCTGCTGAGGAATATGAGATATCTTTCGAATTTGAGAACAAATTTGATCTCATTGGGGCAGCTAGATTCCATGGGGTACACATACAAAGCAGAGGGAGGAAAGATCAAGGTAACCAAGGAATCTTTGGTAGTGATCAAAGCAGCAATAAAGGATGGTCTCTATGAGATGATCGGAGAGACAGAAATCAAGGATCAAGCATAAAGCTTGATGGCTGAGATGGATAAGGCAGTTCTTTGGCACAATCACTTGGGATATATGAGCGAAAAAGGGCTGCAAGTTCTCAGCAAGAATGGTTTACTTGATGGTGACAAGGTAGAGAAACTGGATTTCTGCGAGAGTTGCATTCTTAGGAAGTAACATTAAGTCAGCTTCAACACTAGAGTGCACAGGTCTAAGGGTATTCTTGACTACATTCATACCGATCTTTGGGGACCAGCAAGAACACCAACACAAGGAGGTAATCTTTACTTTCTTTCTTTAATTGATGATTATTCTAGAAAGGTTTGGGTTTATTTGTTTAAAAATAAATTAGATGCTTTGAATAAGTTTGTGGTGTGGAAAAAGTTGTTGGAAACTCAAACGGGTAGGGTAGTTAAGGTTTTAAGAATCGATAATGGCTTAGAATTTCGCAATCAGGATTTTGACAAATTTTGTGAGTTAAATGGGATTCTAAGACATAGAACGGTTGTAAAAACCGCTCAACAAAATAGAGTTACTGAGAGGATGAATAGGACCCTTATGGAAAAGGTTAGGTGCATATTAATTGGTTTCGGGTTACCCAAATATTTCTGGGGGGAAGCTGTGTCTACTACTGCGTATTTGGTTAATAGATCACCCTCTAAAGCTTTGGATCTTAAGACTCCCGAGGAGATGTGGAGTGGGAAACCCCCTGAGTTAAGCAACCTTAGGACTTTTGAATGTGCTGCGTTTGCACATTAAAAGGATGATAAACTTAGCCCAAGGTCTAGAAAGTGTGTTTTTCTAGGATATGGTGAAGGAGTTAAAGGGTATAGGTTGTGGTCCTTAGAGCCAAAAGGAACTAAACTCATAATAAGTAGGGATGTCATTTTTAATGAGCATTTATTTCCCTATTTGGAGAAAACTAACCCTGCAGGGGAAAGTAAGCAAACTAGCCCGGTTTATGTGGAGCATAGCATCAAAGAAAATTCAGTTCAGGTAAAGCAAGGAAGGCAAGAGGGCTCGGACCAAGTAGATCCCATTGATGAAGGCCAAGCTCAGGACACTCAAAAGGAGGTTGAACTAGAAAGGGATTGATAAGTACTTAAATAGTCATATTTAAGCTCCTTAATTTATGCTTGTTAGGCTATTTATTTATCTATTTCAATAGATTCTACTTCATTTTCGTGTTTTATGTGTTTTTCACAGGACTTGGACTAAAATATGATATTTTGGAGCTGTTAGGAGTAAAAGTCAAGTTTTGCCAAGCGCACCTCCCTTGTGATCGAGTGCACAGACACACGAGTGCACTTGAAGAAGGCTCGAGCGAACACTTGCGCTCGAGCGCATCCCGAGTACGATCGAGCGCAAAACAGTCCAGAGGCGACAGAGCCAGATAAGGAAAGAAGTCTCCGAACCTCAGTTAGAAAATTAGGGTTTCGGGACACCCTAAGAGCCCTATATATAGTCTTGTAAAACACATAAACAATATCTTTGGTTTTAGAGACTTGAAGAAGCTAGCTTAGGAGAGGAATTGACGACTCGTCTCTCCGAGTCTTCTTCGGTTTTATTTTTCTGTTTTTATTTCATTATGTTTAGAATGTTTAGTTTAACTAGCATGTGTAACTAAACTCTTATAGGGCTCGATTGAAGCCCTAGTTATGCTTTTCCACATGTTCATTCATTGATTACCTTTGCTATAGCCTTGTTAGAATCTTTAACTTGATTAATACCAGTTTGTATTTAAATTCCTCATATGTGTCTGTCTGATCAACGTATGCATGTGGTATGGATTAGTTAGTCAAATCAATTTGGATGACTGAGTCCTGGGTTCGACATTAGTAACAAGAGATATCCACACCAGATTCTCGGGTTAATCAACATGGGAAACCGGGAGCGGACCAAGCCCTAGGTCCCGTGTGGTTGCCAATCTCCACAGCCCTTATGCTCTTTTAAGGAATAACTCAATATACACCCATACTGAATCCTTTAAGAGAGAAAAGAGTTAGAGTATACACCATGCCTAACTCGTTGCATAGGGAGATCAATAGCCTAAGGTGTGGACCAAACCCTTAGGTTGGCAACCATTAGATATTCATGATAAGGCTAGAGCAGTGGCACCTTACTTAGTGGGAAAGTATAATTAGTGGTGGATATCGTAGTCCTATGTTCTCATTATTATTAACTCACTCTCAATAATTATTTCTCTTTTTACTTTAAGAAACTAATTCTAAATCGGAATTAACCAATCCCTGTGAAAATAATCTCGCACTTGCACATTATGCTACCATTGACTTGTGCACTTGCAAGTAAAACTAGTAGGTTATTTGCATACTTATTTAGGTAGATAATCGTCACAACAAGTTTTTGGCGCCGTTGCCGGGGATTATGCTTAAATTCCTTTTTAGAATTAATTTATTGTTTAGTTTAATTATTGTTATTTCTGTTTTTTTTTCGTTTCATTAAAACCCTAATCAATTTCTTTTTTTTTCTTCTCTGTTTCAGGTACTCCAGGAGAACTTTTTGTGCCACTTGCGATCGAGTGCACCCTCTTGTACGATCGAGTGCAACTGAGGCAGAGAGTTACCCGAGCAGCAGTGTTTGACTGCTGCACTTACGTAACTGCCACCAATTCATGCACGAATAGCGATCCAAGCATCCGACATTCTTTTCCCTTGATACCGAGCTTGAGCGGACTATCCGACAAAGGCTTAGAGACAACTCGGAAGAGGTAGAAGAAGGAATTGAGGAAGAAATACCAATGGCGGAACAGATCGATAATCAGCAACCACCTAAGCGGAGGCCGATGAAGCAATTCTTCATCCCACAGAACCTCGATCAACCATCGTGCATTGCGTATCAACCTAAGATGGAAGGAAACTAACTACTACATATCTCCACAGATACTCAGTGCCCTGACTCACTTTAGGGGTACACCTAGTGAGGATCCACAATTGCACCTTCGAGAGTTTTTCGACCTCTGCAAATTCCAGCACATCCGAGGGTTAGACTAAGAAGGAATAAGGTTAATTTTGTTCCATTTTTCCTTGAAAGATAATACTAAACTTTGGTACAATTCTTTGCCTGCAGTTTCTATTCACACTTGGGAGGAGTTGGCTAGCAAATTCCTAAGGAAATTTTTCATAGACTAAAAGACGAGGCAAATGAGGAAGGAAATTCAATCTTTCCAACAAAAGGATGGAGATCTATTCTTTGAGGCCTAGGGACACTTCAACGAGCTACTACTCAAATGCCCACACCATAACCTACCTCAAGATGAACTGGTACAAGCTTTCTATAAAGGTTTGAGCAGTAACAAACATATTTTGGATTCAGGTTATGGAGGAGTGCTGATGGAGAAAAGCAGCGAAGAAGTGATGGAACTTTTCGAGACTGAACACATGTAGCAATTCTCCTCTCGAGGTAGACATATAACCAAGAGCAAGGGAATGTATGAAGTAAATTTAAATGGAGGATCTTCTCAAATAGCTGCTGTGGAGAGGAAGTTAGACCTATTGGTTAAAGCTATGGCTGCTCAGAACACCTCATCTAACCCACCAGCTACACCACTCCAGGTATGTGCTATTTGCTCCCAATTGGATCATAGTACTGATACATATCCCTTGTATTCATCTGCAGATCATGAGCAAGCAAACTTTGTGGGACCAAACAATTACCAGCCGAAGAACAACCCTTATGCAAACACATACAACCCTGGATGGTGGAATCACTCGAATTTCTCATGGAGTAACAATCAAAACAGTTAAGGGCAGCAAGGAAACTTCCAATCAGCAGCCTAATCTGTTCCTGAACGAAAGAAGAATGACCTCGAAAGTTTTGTGAGGCAATTGGCTTCTCAGCAACAACAACTGATGACTTCACAAGATCGGTTCATAGCAAAAGAAAGGAAATTTTGGACTGAACTAAGTTAAACCACAAGAAAACATGGACAAGCCATCCAAAGGCTAGAGGTACAAATGGGACAATTGGCTAAGGAGATGAGTAGCAGAAAGTAAAAAGAGATTCCAACTCAACACCCCGGGGGGCATCAACAATTGAAATCTGTCATGACCCTCAGAAATGGTAAGGTGATAGGGTCCAATGAATCTGCAACAGTATCCAAAGAAAACCCATCAACATCAAAGGTAAGTGAGCCGGAGAAGGTGAATGCACCACCGTTCCCGTAAAGGTTAGTAAAACAAAAAAAAAAGAGAATAAATTGCTTTATATTTTTGAAACCTTACGGAAAGTTAAAATAAACATCCCTTTGTTAGATGCAATTCAATAGATACCTGCTTATGCTAAATTTCTAAAAGATTGTTGCACTCATAAGAGAAAATTTCAAGAACATTAGATTGTAGCCCTAACTGAAGAAGTAAGTGTTGTGCTATTAAGAAAACTCCCACCAAAACTGAATGATCCGGCTACTTTTACTATTCCCTGTAGGATAGGTGATCAGTTGTTTGAGCGAGCATTACTAGATTTGGGGGCGGGTGTAAATTTGCTACCCTACACTGTATTCGAATCCCTAGGTTTAGAGGAGCTACAACTAACTTCCATTACCTTACAATTAGCAGATAGAAGTATCAAAAGACCTAGGGGTATTCTCGAGGATGTCCTAGTAAAGGTGGGAGAGTTCATTTTGCCTGCTGATTTCATTGTGCTAGATATGGAGGACTGCCCTATGCCATTGCCTCTGCCCATCATATTAGGAAGACCTTTCATGAGAACTGCTGATACTAAGATTTGTGTGAAAAAGGGCATAGTGAGTATGAAAGTCAATGGTGAGAAAATAGAATTTAAAATATTTGATGTATTAAAACTGCCTCAAGACGATTTGGAATGCATTAATGTATGTATGATACAAAGTTTTGTCGAGCAAGCTTTTCAGGTCCAGCACATTGATCCATTAGAGACTACTATTACCCATAGTTTCACAGAAATGGAGATTGAGCAAGAACCCAAAGATGTTACTGGTGACATCATCACAGCTGTGCACCTCCTTGAGGCCTCTCTAAAACACTCAAGTAAGTATACTCCTCCATTTGAATCTCTCATGCCTACTAATACTACTCTTCTTCCATCCATTATCCAGGCACTAACATTGGAATTAAAGCAGCTACTTGAACATTTAACGTATGCCTATTTGGGAGAGAAGAAGACTTTACCTGTGATCATAGCTGCTAATTTGAGTAGTGGAGAAGAAGAGAAGTTATTAAGAGTTCTTAGGGAGCATAGATCGGCCATTGGATGGACCATTGCTGATATTAAGGGAATAAGTTCATCCAAGTGCATGCATAATATCTACCTTGAGGATGAAGCAAGGCCCATTCGAGATGCTCAAAGAAGACTTAACCCACATATGAAAGAGGTAGTAAAGGCCGAGGTATTAAAACTTTTAGATGTTGGCGTTATCTACCCCATCTCCGATACTAAGTGGGTAAGTCCAGTCCAAGTTGTTCCTAAAAAGTGTGGGATCACAGTAGTGAAGAATGAAAATTAGGAGCTCGTACCTATAAGAAAAACAACTGGTTGGAGAGTATACATTGATTATCGAAAATTGAACAAGGTTACTAGAAAAGATCATTTCCCCTTGCCCTTCATTAATCAAATGTTAGAAAGATTAGCTGACCACAGCTACTATTACTTTTTGGATGGGTATAGTGGATACAACCAGATTTGCCATAGCACCTGAGGATCAAGAAAAGACTACCTTCACATGTCCTTTCGGTACATTTGCTTATCAGAGAATGCCATTCGGATTATGCAACGCACCAGCCACTTTTCAAAGATGTATGATGAGCATATTTTTTGATATGGTGGAGAAATATGTTGAAGTATTTATGAATGATTTCAGTGTGTTTGATTCCAATTTTAATGAATGCCTATATCATTTGGAGAGTGTCCTAAAGAGATGTGAAGAAAGTAACTTAGTGCTGAATTGGGAGAAATTTCACTTCATGGTTCAACAAGGCATTGTGTTGGGTCACTCCATCTCCAACAAAGGTATTGAGGTAGACAAGGCTAAAATAGACATCATTTCAAAGCTGCCTCCTCCTCTCACAGTCAAGGGTGTAAGAAGTTTCCTTGGACATGCCGATTTCTATAAACGATTTATTAAGGATTTCTCCAAAATCTCATGACCTCTTTGTGCATTGCTAGCTAAAGATACCAAATTTGAATGGACTAATAACTGTATGACAGCTTTCAACACATTGAAGGATGTTCTAACCTCCGCCCCAATAATGATGGCACCAGATTGGAATCTTTCATTCGAATTGATGTGTGATGCCAATGATTTCGCCTTGGGAGCTGTCTTAGGTCAAAGTGTTAATAAGGTACCGCATGCTATTTACTATGCTTCTAGAACTTTAAATGATGCACAACTTAACTATTCTACTACTGAAAAAGAATTCTTAGTTGTTATTTTTGCCTTAGAGAAGTTTAGATCATATCTTATTGGCTCTAAATTTATTGTATACACTGATTATGCTGCTTTGAGATATCTGTTTTCTAAAAAAGATGCAAAGCCTAAGTTAATCAGATGGGTGCTCTTATTGCAAGAATTCGATTTGGAAATCAAAGACAAGAAGGGCAGTGAGAACGTGGTTGTAGATCACTTATCAAGGCTACCCTATGAGAATGATGCAAATGAGCTGCCCTTAAACGAGAACTTTCCTGATGAACAATTGTTCGCACTAGAGGTAAAACTTCCATGGTATGCTGATATTGTCAATTATCTGACTGCTAAAGTTTTTCCCGCAGGCATGACAACACAAGGAAAGAAACGGTTAATATCTATGTCTCGACACTACCATTGGGATGATCCTTACCTTTTCAAATTCTGTCCCAATCAGATCATTTGACGGTGTGTCTCGGAAGAGGAACATTTGAGCTTGTTACAACACTGCCATCAGTTTGCTTGTGGATGACATTTTGTGGCCAAGAAAATAACACTTAAGGTACTATAATCCGGTTTTATTGGCCTAATCTATTTAAAGACACCTTCACATTCTACAACTCATGTGATTGATGCCAACGGACAGGTAACATCTCATCCCGAAATCAAATGCCCCTATAAAATATCCACATAGTATAACTTTTTGATGTATGGGGCATTGATTTCATGGGTCCATTCCCCAATTCCTTGGGTAATTTATATATTATTGTGGGTGTGGATTATGTGTCTAAATGGGTTGAGGCTGTCCCCTCAAAGACTAATGATAACAAAATAGTGTTAAAGTTTCTACAGGATAACATTTTTACGAGGTTCGGAACATCAAGAGCGATCATTAGTGATGGAGGCAGCCACTTCCATCATCATTCTTTTGCTGTACTCATAAAATAATATGGAATAACCCATAAGGTTGGCACCCCATATCATCCTCAGATTAGTGGCCAAGTGGAGATAAGTAACCGAGAAATCAAAAGCATTTTGGAGAGAACCGTGAATCCTAGTCGAAAGGACTGGTCCTTACGACTCAACGATGCTGTGTGGGCATACCAAAAAGCTTATAAGACACCAATTAGGATGTCCCCATACCGCTTAGTCTTTGGCAAAGCATGCCATCTACCCGTAGAGCTAGAACATTGAGTATATTGGGCCATTAAACAATTTAACTTCGATATGAAACAAACGGGTGAGAAAAGGAGGCTGCACTTAAATGAGCTAGAAGAATTATGGTATGATGCATATGTGAATGCCAAGCTTGACAAGGAAAGGGCAAAGGCCTATCATGACAAACAACTAGTGTGAAAAGAGTTTCACGTAGGACAAAGAGTGCTACTCTACAATTCAAGATTAAGGCTATTCCCTGGCAAACTAAAGTCCTGTTAGGCTGGTCCGTATGTGGTAACCAAGGTCTTTCCTCATGGGGCTTTGGAGATTCGTAACTCATATAGCAATCAGACATTTACAGTCAATGGACACCATGTCAAACCATACCTCGATCTCACCATACCTCCTCGGGACGAGGACTTGACACTTCAAACTGTACACTACATAGCTGATCCAAGGACACCTGATCCACTTGAAATCATAGTTTCTGTCACATATAACGTCACTACTTGAAGCATTACGATCAAGTGCAATGCTCCTTTCGCTCGAGCGCATTTACACCAGAAGCTACCTCCTGCACCCAGTACCTCTTCGAATGCACCCACCGATGATCAGCAGTGAGAGGATACCTCGTCTGGCTGAAGATGTAAAACTTAACGCTCATGGGGGCACCCCAGACATATCCTTTTCATTTTAATACTTTTCTTTTGAATATGTTTATATTTACATTATCCTTATTTCTTGTTTTCCGGAACAATGTTTATTTTTCTTTGTCAGGCACTTAGTGTGTGCATCCAGTTCAAGTTTGGGGGGCGTGTTACAAGCAAAGCAAGCAACTTAGTTCTCCATCTCTCAGGTCAGATTTTTCCATGTAACACACACATTGGGGACAATGTGTATATTAAGTTTGGGGGTAGTGGGAGACATTGTTACACACACACTTGAAACATATACACACACTATGCCTAGTTTTTTTTTATAGAAAAGATAAGTGCATGTTCATTTGGTAACAAAAATTTTGATTGATTTAAAATTTGATAAAAAATCATTAGTAAGCTTAAAATCTAGAACATATAGTCTTGTAATAGAAATTTTTACAAAGTTTAGTTACCTACCTCAAGGCACTTAAGAATTCATGAGTTTGATCCAAATTTGCACAAGTACATTAGCACGCATAGCATTTATGTGGGGCATGACATATAATTATTTTGTATATGTTTCCATGACTTAACTGTAATCGGATAACTTGTTAAAAGAACACTTTGGCATAAGAAAATTAAAAAAAAAATGTCCATTATGCAAAAAGAAAATAAAAAGCTTCTAAATGATCATTAAACACTTTCCACTGAGTAACTGGGCCTCTTGCCTCAGTAAGCAGTGAGTGTTCACATCAAAAGGTGGGAAGTAAGCCTTTAATGATCATAATAAAAATTTTCACTGAGTAACTGGGCCTCTTGCCTTAGTAAGCATTGAGTGTTCACGTCAAAAGGGGGGAATTTCACTTAGAAGCATTAAAACCTGTTAGTTCCGTAGCCTTTTTGACTCGAGTTAGTAAGTCTTTAGGGGTGTCTTTACACCTAATGCCCTAAAACCATCTGGTTTGGGAGTCATTGGCTAAACACTCGTTACAAGGGTCAATTAGAAAGCTTAATGGAACTCAACATGGCAAAGATCGCAAGCATTATGCCACTTTTGTTCTCTTTAAGGAATTCGAAAAAGGTTTGGGCACCGAAACACTATACACTAAAATTATGTGGAAGCCCCATCTCATATTTGCTAATTCATCACACACAAATCAAACTTGCGATGCCTTAAGCCAACCTTAGGTAAGTATCATGAGCTTCAAAACAAAAATATGTTTTTATTATAAGCTTACTCATGAACGGTTATCATGGTTTTATGCGCAACCCAAATTGTTGAATATCATGAAAATGAATTTATCTTTAATTTTGTTTCAACATAGTCTTTTCTTTTGTATTGCTAAGGGACTAGCAATATGTAAGTTTGGGCATGTGATAAGTGCTTAAATAGTCATATTTAAGCCCCTTAATTTATGCTTGTTAGACTCTTTATTTATCTATTTCAGTAGATTCTACTTCATATTCGTGTTTTATGTGTTTTTCACAGGACTTGGACTAAAAGATTATATTTTGGAGCTGTTAGGAGTAAAAGTCAAGTTCTGCCATCCAGCAAGGTGCGCTCGAGCGCACCTCCCTTGTGATTGAGCGCACAGACACACGAGCGCACTTGAAGAAGGCTCGAGCGCACACTTGCGCTCGAGTGCATCCCGAGTACGATCGAGCACAAAACACTCCATAGGTGACAGAGCCAGATAAGGAAAGAAGTCTCCGAACCTCAATTAGGAAATTAGGGTTTCGGGACACCCTAAGAGACCTATATATTGCCTTGTAAAACACATAAACGATATCTTTGGTTTTAGAGACTTGAATAAGCTAGCTTAGGAGAGGAATTGACGACTCGTCTCCCGACTCTTCTTCGATTTTATTTTTCTGTTTTTATTTCATTATGTTTAGAATGTTTAGTTTAACTAGCATGTGTAACTAAACTCTTATAGGGCTCGATTGAATCCCTAGTTATGCTTTTCCACATGTTCATTCATTGATTACCTTTGCTATAGCCTTGTTAGAATGTTTAACTTGATTAATACTTGTTTGTATTTAAATTCCTCATATGTGTGTGTCTGATCAACGTATATATGTGATATGGATAAGTTAGTCAAATCAATTTGGATAACCGAGTCCTAGGTTCGACATTAGTAACAAGAGATATCCATACCGGATTCTCGGGTTAATCAACATGGGAAACCAAAAGCGGACCAAGCCCTAGGTCCCATATGGTTGCCGATCTCCACAGCCGTTATGCTCTCTTAAGAAACAACTCAGTATACACCCATGCTGAATCCCTTAAGAGAGAAAAGAGTTAGAGTATACACCATGCCTAACTCGTTGCATAAGGAGATCAATAGCCTAAGGTGTGGACCAAACCTTTAGGTTGGCAACCATTAGATATTCATGATAAGGCTAGAGCAGTGGCACCTTACTTAGTGGGAAAATATAATTAGTGGTGGATATCGTAGTCCTATGTTCTCATTATTATTAACTCACTCTCAATAATTATTTCTCTTTTTACTTTAAGAAACTAATTCTAAATCGGAATTAACCAATCTCTGTGGAAATGATCTCGCACTTGCACACTATGCTACCATTAACTTTGTGCACTTGCAAGTAAAACTAGTACGATTATTTGCATATTTATTTAGGTAGATAATTGTCACAACAGGGATGATGCAGCAAATCAGAATGATTATAAGCTCACAATGGACCGGGAATGGAGGCTGGTCAGACCACCTTTGAGATATGGTTTTGCGGATGCTAATGTAGTAGCTCCTTATTCAGAAGGCGGGAGTGAACTAGAAACTTACATTGATGCCATAGGATGTAAGGATTCGTCAAGATGGAAGCTAGCTATGGAGGAAGAAATGCATTCTTTGAGGAAGAGCAACTTTTGGGAATTGGTGCCCAAACCAAAAAAACAGAGAGTTGTGGATTGTAAGTGGATTTAAAAGATCAAAGAAGGGAACACTGTAGAGGATAAAGTCCGGTATAAGGCTAGGCTAGTGGCGAAGGGGTTCACACAAAGAGAAGGCATAGATTTCACAGAAATTTTCTCACCGGTTGTGCACAAGGTGGAGGACATGGTGATCATCCTTATCTATGTTAATGATATGCTGTTGGATGGTAACAGCAAGGAGAGGATAGAAAGGTTGAAGTCTTAACTCAGTCCAAAGTTGGAGAGGGAGGATCTTGGTCATGCACAAAAGATCCTTGGGATGAGTATAATCCGGGAAAGGGAGAGAAATAGGTTGAAGGTTTCTCAGTCTTCCTATATAAAAAAGATGATATCCAAGTTTTCTATGGAAGATAGCAAAGCAGTAAAGATTCCCCTTACTGGTCATTTCAAGTTCTCCAGCGATCAATGTCTTAGAATGGATTAGGAGAAGAAGGAAATGGAAAAGGTCCTTTACTCTAGTGCGGTTGGATAAGTCATGTTCACCATGGTAAGCACTAGACCCGACATTGCTCATGTAATTAGCGTTCTCAGCAGGTTTATGAGTAATCCCGGAAAGGAGCATTGGCTTGGGATGATGTGGTTGCTGAGGTATTTGAAGGGAAGCTCAGATGTGGGGCTTGTTTATAAGAAGAGAGGTAAGTCCATCTGTCTAGAAGGTTAGGCTGATTCGGACTATGGAGCAGAGCGGGATAAGAGAAGATCGATCACCTCCTACTTCTTCAACTTAAGTGGATGTTGTATAAGTTGGAAGGCTCAGTTGTAGCCGGTGGTAGCACTCTCAACAACCAAGGCTGAGTACATAGCGGCAACGGAAGCCATTGAGGAGGCTATGTGGTGTAAAGTGTTGTTATAAGAGTTGAAGGTCCTAAAAGAGCAGGTGGTGGTGTATTTGGATAGCCAAAGTGCATTGCATTTGTGGAAGAATCAGGTATTCCATGAGAAGAAAAAGCATATGGATGTTTGGTATCATTTCATTCAGGAAAATGTTATGGAAGGATGTATTCATGTGGATAAAGTGGCCACGGAAGAAAATCCCATAGATTTAGGCACCAAAGTTCTACCTCTAAGAAAGTTCAATCAATACCTTGGACTTCTTAGGATTGGAGTCGGATAATATGGGGACTCATGTTGAGTTTGGATCCTAAGTTCTCTACACAATGGGTTCGGGTTTAATCACTTACACAAAGGTAGAGATTGTTGGTTGATGCGATGAAATTGACACTAGCAAGTGCACTAATTGTTCAAGTAATAAAATGATGAGTAAATATCGTTCCAAACGAGGACTGAGCAAATACTACAGAAATTATTATTCGACTCTTACTGTTATTTGAGCAAACGAATAATTGTCGGAGAAAAAGTTACTAACAATTAACTAAAAGAGAAAAACAGAACGCAATAGTAAATAACGGAAAATTTGCAATCTTTGGAATGAAGACTCTTATGAACTAACGTGCTAAGGACTCGACTTCACCTAAACCATAATTGACAAGAGCTTCGAATGGACAAGTTTCGTTTAATACGTTTTTCAAGATGGTAGAATCCCCAATAAATTGGTTATCCATATTCCAGGTCTAACCATAATCTTAAGAATCATTAACTTCGAACATCTGTATTCCAGGTCTATTCTAGATTAGTTCAAATTAAGAAGCATTAAGTGTTTTTGGATTCCTTTCAGTTAAATCTCCCTATTCGGTTACGATTTAAGCGGACCACATGAACTTCCTAGGATCCCTATTCGGTTACTCCTATTTCATTCATGGCATGTTTTACCCTGGCCTTTGCATAGATAACAATTCAATATCATATTTATTAGTTCAATCATTCATAAAAACATGGCTTCTTTATTCGACACATCACCATGCCCCAAGAAGGGATCAAAATAATAAAAAGCATTAAGAACAATAAAACACACTCTTTGAAAAACAAATTATATTCTACTTGTCCAAACAACAACTCAAGATAAAGGTCTAGGATCCATCTATCCTTAACACAAAAATATCTACTCCATAATCATATTTAAACAACCCATGTTCATATTATAAAACATCAACATAGATAGAATAGAAAAATACAAAACCGGAGAAGAATGATTAAAAGCTTGATGTGTAGCCTCCCGGAGTGTCTCCAAGCCTCCTTTCGCGTCTCCTCTCCTCCAAATTCTGTTTTCTTTCTTATCTTTTCTGCCTCGCTTCTTGTTCAACTAGGGCTTTAATTTATAGATTCAAAATTCGCGGGCTGGCGCTGCAGCGCCAAAATCCCAGCGCTGCAGCGCCAAGACACACAAAAAACCCTAATTCTGTCGCTGCAGCTCCAGCTTTCTGGCGCTGCAGCGCCAACTTTCTGTCCAATTCCTTCTTTGTGTCAACTACCAGCACTGCAGCACCAACATACTGGTGCTGCAGCCTTGAGTTTCTGTCCTCTCTGTGCATTTTGGTGTTGTGAGGTGCGGTGCGGGCTGATGCTGAACCAGGAGGTCTGACCTCTGTCCGCTAAAATCACCATAACTTTCTCTAGAAAAATGATTTTAACGAACCGTAAAATCCTCCAGAAAGTACACTTCCAGATATTTCTGAGTGTATATGGCACACTTCCTGCTTCTTCCTACATCAATACAGTTTAATTTGTAAAGATGATTGATTTGTATGGCAACTCCAGCAACTTAGTGAAAACTCCTTTCTTAGTTTCTCGTCATCTTGGCTCTTCCACGACCATTATTTTGCTTGAGTGTTCAATGGAGCTTCGTGTTTAAAATTATGATAGCTCTTCCATCTCTTTTAGATCAAGATACCTGAAAAATGCACCGAAATAAGTTAATGCTCCAAAAATACCACTTTAGAGTTGTTAATGAATAAAAATGCAATTAAGACCTAAATCAACCCTAAAGTGCGAACAAATAAGTACGATTATAATGCATTTTATGGCTCTTATCACAACCCCCAACTAGTTTATTGCTAGTCCCTAGCAATTCAAGCGAAAACAAGAGATGAATTTCTATGGTGGGAATCAAATTTTATGAAAAGCAATATTAGTGTCAACCAAGAGTAATTCACTTTTTGTCTCAAAAATTGCACATAACATACGACACATAGAATCATTAAATTTCGCCTAAGTCCAAACATAATCCAAATATCAATCTTAAAATCGTTATTGACTCTTAACATCCATGTTACCACAATCCATTAATCCGAACATCCGGATGATTTTATGCACAACATTTATGAAAACAAGTCTTGGCCTCTAAAAACATAACAAATTGTGTGACATCAATCACATAAACAAGCTCCATAGGCTTATTTTTCAAATCATTCTCCACTATTGTAGAAACGTCACACTACATTGGATCAATCAGGTCTTTCATAGGCTTGTAATTTTAGATCAAGGTAAAGTTTAAGGGAAAACGAGAAGGATTTGCAAGTAAAAGAACTTAATCTCTTAGCTTTAAACACAACTACTTTCAAGCACTAGATAACTTTACTTCAATGCTCAACTCCTTCAACCATTTTTTATAAGAGCATATCTCTTGACAAGTCACCACTTTTTCTTTTCTTTTTCTTCTTTCTTTGTTGTACTTCTCTTCTTTTTCTGTTTTTGGCAAATACTCATTCACCTCTTTTTTTTATTTCTTTCTTTTCCACAACCCCCAACTTATCTTCTTTAATATACTTGGGTTATGGTTTTTTTTTTTTTTATATATTTCCATCCTTACTCCTCTTAAGTGCTTCTCTTCAATGTGTACAACTAAGTTCTTTTAAAAGAAGGGTAAAGATAAAATATTTTTAGGCTCATAAGGGTAAGTAAATGAGTTTTTGAAAGAAACAAGGCTCAAATTCTTTTTCAAGAAAAATGGCTCAAAAAGGTGACTAGTGATATATATTGCAAGGATAAGTTTGAAAGGCTCAAACGATTCAAAAATGGCCTATATCATATCCTAAGTAGTGTGCATTCTAGGAATTCGTCTCAAATGATTATCAAATAAGTTCTAGAGTTTGTTGAGACCGCAAAAGTATTCACAAACAATCGCACATAAAACTTTTCTAGATGTTTTAGACTAATCATACAATCTTACCACAAACTAGAGTCTCAAACCAAATGAAGATTGATACTTAAATTAATTTCAAACCGAAACAAAATTTAACTCCTTCTAAATTTTGTATGTTATCTTAATTAAGCTTATATCATTGACAACAACAGAAAGCACTCAGATAACACAAATAGAAAAATAACTAGAAACACGAGCAGTGCACAACACTCAGATAAAGTTTCCACCCCCAAACTTAAATGATACATTGTCCGCAATGTATAGAATTTGAATTATCAAGTAAGAGAAGGGAACTCCCCTGATTAGTCGGAGGCTGAATCAATCGTCTTTGTCAATGTCCTCATCCTCATGATCACTGCTATGATCAGGATATGGTGGTAGTGGAGAGGGAGAGCAGCTGAAAATTAAATTTTAGAGTGCCCTAACTATGGAAGGGCTGTGCATTTAAATGTTAGCTTGCGACCTAGCGCTGCAGCTTCCACTTGCCAGCGTTGTAGCACTGAATTTCTGGGCAGATTTAACGTGCGTGAGTGCAGAAACAGCTTGTGTGCACAAGTCCTGGCACTGCAGTTCCAACATTGTGAGGATGCAGCGCTGGATTGCTGTCTTGACTCCAAGTAGAGCTGAAAAATAAACCAAAAATACACACTGTAAGGCCATAACAATTGAAATAACAAATAAATTAAGCAAAACAAAAAAAAAAATTGAAACACACCAAATAATTTCAAAAAGCAAGAAAAAAATAAAAAGTAAGAACCGAAATGGTAGTTCTAATTTATAGTCTTTAGCTTGACTTTCTGTTTTATGGCTCTTGGAGAATGGTGGTGGACGATTGAGGGTCAAAAGTCCCTGTAATGTAGTGCTTCAATCTATGCCCGTTAACCTTGAATATCTCCTTGTTTTTCTCGTGTCGAACCTCAACGGCACCAAAAGGTGAGACACTTATCACGGTATATGGTCCAGTCCACCGAGATTTCAGCTTTCCCAGAAATATGTGCCTTCTTAGGACTTCCTGCAACCGTTCTTCCATTTTACCTGTCAACGAAGAAGATATTATCACAGGGAAAATATTTTTCTCAAAATAAGCATATTTTAAATGAGCAAGTAAAGTTTTCAATTCAGTTATTATTATTTGTTCTTCTGGCACTTCTTTTCCCATTTCAGACTCCAAGTTCCTTGCTTCTTCTTCGATGATGAGTTTTTCAGTGGTATTAGTTCCCGATTCCATGATGCATCCCTCCAAAGTATCTTCATTTAATGTTTTCTCCTGAAACTCCTCAATGAGGTTATCAACAATATCCACTTGAAAACAAGAAGAAGAAGAAAAGCCATAAGGGTATTTCATAATTTTATACATATCAAAAACTACTTGCTCATCATTGACTCTTAAAGTCAATTTCCCTTGTTGTACATCAATTAGGGCTCTCCCTATAGCAAGGAATGGACGTCCAAGTATAAGAGGTACCTCACGATCCTCTTCCATGTCGAGAACAATGAAGTCTACAGGGAATATAAAGTTATCAACCTTTACCAGTACATTTTCTATAATTCCCCGTGGTCTCTTAATAGATCGATCAGCTAATTGTAATGACACTGTTGTTGTTTTGATTTCTTCTAATCCAAGTTTCCTGAAAATTGAAAGAGGCATAAGATTGATACTTGCACCCAGGTCACATAAAGCTTTATCAAAAAATGAATTTCCTAAAGTGCAAGGTATAGTAAAACTCCCTGGATCTTTTAATTTTGGAGGTAGCTTGTTTTGCAGTATAGCGCTGCACTCTTCAGTTAACATTACCGTTTCATGTTCCTCGAGATTAGACAAAATTTCCTTTAAAAATTTAGTGTAACTAGGCATCTTTGCTAATGCCTCTGCAAATGGAATGTTAATATGCAATTTCTTGAAAATCTCTAAAAATTTTGAAAACTTATCTAATTTTTCTTTCATAAATTTCTGAGGATAGGGAAGAGGTGGCATATATTTAGTTTCAGGGTTAGAATCGATCAAACCTATACCAGTACATATCTTTGCTGAAACTCGTTTCTCCTCTTGCTCAGTCTCTTCTTTCTCCCCTTCTTGATGAGTGATTTCTTTAGGTTGTGGCTCTTCCAATTGTGTGCCGCTCCTTAGTGTTATGGCCATGACATCCTCCTTAGGATTCTTTTCTGTGTTGCTCGGGAGGGAACCTTGTGCACGTCCAGAAATTATGTTTGCTAGTTGACCGATTTGAACTTCCAGATTTTTTATGGATGCTTCTTGATTTTGGAATCTTGTTTCTGCTGTACTTAAAAATTTGGCCATCATATCCTCCAAGTTGGACTTCTTTTCTTGAGGAGTGTATTCAGGATGAGGTTGCTTTGCATTGCTTTGATTCCACGAGAAGTTTGGATGATTCCTCCATCCCGGATTATATGTGTTGCTGTATGGATTATTCTGCCCGAAAATTTGAAACAAAATTAGCTTGTTCAGCAAATGAATTACATGCAAACTGATTACCATGACAGCTACTGCTGTGATGGCCACTACCACCACACAATTCACATATTGAATGTGAATGGGGATTAAATCCATCAATCTTCTTGTTGAGAGTCTCCAGTTATGCTGCTAGAGCTGTAACAACATCTACATTGTGCAATCTTGAGGCTCTGTTGATAGGTAACCTTTCAATTGGCCATTGATAAGAGTTAGTAGCCATTTCTTCTAGTAATTCAATGGCTTCTTCTGGAGTTTTTCTCATGATAGTGCCACCTGCAGCTGCATCAATCATGTTTCAGGTTGTATTAGTTAAACCGTTATAAAAAGTTTGTACCTGCATCCAAGTGGGCAACTCGTGATGAAGACATCTTCTCAATAGGTCTTTAAAGTGCTCCCACGCCTTATCGAGTGACTCTCGATCAACCTGCAAAAACATAGTAATTTCATTACGTAACTTTGCAGTTTTTGCAGGGGGAAGTACTTCCCTAAAAACTTATGTGTCAATTCTGTCCATGTTGTTATAGATCCGACAGGCAAAGAAGTCAACCAGCTTTTTGCTTTATCCCTCAATGAAAATGGGAAAAGCCTTAAACGAATTGCATCCTCTGATACTCCGTTATGCTTAAATGTGTCGCAAATTTCTAGGAAATTCGCCAAGTGAACATTCGGATCTTCTTGCGATAAGCCCCCAAATTGTACTGAATACTAAATCATCTGGATGATGGCGGGCTTAATTTCAAAATTGTTCGCTTGTATAGGTGGTCGCTGAATGCTGGATTCAACACCATCCATCTTTGGCATGGTATAATCCCACAGTTCACGTTACATCTCTACATTGTTTCCTTCTGCCATTGTATTAATTGTTACTGGTGCTGCTCTTCTCAAAGAGTGAAATGGGCGCTCAATCTCTGGATTAGGTTCTGCAAGTATTCTCCCACTAGTACGTGTCATGCACTAGAATCGAAAGCCATGCAAAATAGACTTAAAAACCAAATTAAAAAAAAAACTCTCAAATTAACAAGTTGAATCACAATAAAAGTAATAGTTTATTTCAGTCCCCGGCAGCGGTGCCAAAAACTTGATGCGATGAAATTGACACTAGCAAGTGCACTAATCGTTCAAGTAATAAAATGATGAGTAAATATCGTTCCCAACGAGGACTGAGCAAATACTACAGAAATTATGATTCGACTCTTACTGTTATTTGAGCAAACGAATAATTGTCGGAGAAAAAGTTACTAACAATTAACTAAAAGAGAAAAACAGAACGCAATAGTAAATAACGAAAAATTTGCAATCTTTGGAATGAAGACTCTTATGAACTAACGTGCTAAGGACTCGACTTCACCTAAACCATAATTGACAAGAGCTTCGAATGGACAAGTTTCGTTTAATACGTTTTTCAAGATGGTAGAATCCCCAATAAATTGGTTATCCATATTCCAGGTCTAACCACAATCTTAAGAATCATTAACTTCGAATATCCGTATTCCAGGTCTATTCTAGATTAATTCAAATTAAGAAGCATTAAGTGTTTTTGGATTCCTTTCAGTTAAATCTCCCTAGTCGGTTACGATTTAAGCTGACCACATGAACTTCCTAGGATCCCTATTCGGTTACTCCTATTTCATTCATGGCATATTTTACCCTGGCCTTTGCATAGATAACAATCCAGTATCATATTTATTAGTTCAATCATTCATAAAAACATGGTTTCTCTATTCGAGACATCACCATGCCCCAAGAAGGGATCAAAATAATAAAAAGCATTAAGAACAATAAAACACACTCTATGAAAAACAAATTATATTCTACTTGTCCAAACAACAACTCAAGATAAAGGTCTAGGATCCATCTATCCTTAACACAAAAATATCTACTCCATAATCATGTTTAAACAACCCATGTTCATATTATAAAACATTAACATAGATAGAATAGAAAAATACAAAACCGGAGAAGAATGATTAAAAGCTTGATGTGTAACATCCCGGAGTGTCTCCAAGCCTTCTTTCGCGTCTTCTCTCCTCCAAATTCTGTTTTCTTTCTTCTATTTTCCACCTCCCTTTTTGTTCAGCTAGGGTTTTAATTTATAGATTCAAAATTCATGGGCTGGCACTGCAGCGCCAACATCCGAGCACTGCAGTGCCAAGACACACAAAAAACCCTAATTCTGGCGCTGCAGCTCCAGCTTTCTGGTGCTGCAGCGCCAACTTTCTGTCCAATTCCTTCTTTGTGTCAGCTACCAGTGCTGCAGCGCCAACATCCTGGCGCTGCAGCCTTGAGTTTCTGTCCTCTCTGTGCATTTTGGTGTTGTGAGCTACGGCGCGGGCTAATGCTGAACCAGGAGGTCTGACCTCTATCCGCTAAAATCGCCATAACTTTCTCTAGAAAATTGATTTTAATGAACCGTAAAATCTTCTAGAAAGTATACTTCCAGATCTTTCTGAGTATATGTGGCACACTTATTGGTTCTTCCTACATCAATACAGTTTAATTTGTAAAGATGATTGATTTGTATGGCAACTCCAGCAACTTAGTGAAAACTCCTTTCTTAGTTTCTCGTCATCTTGGCTCTTCCACGACCATTATTTTGCTTGAGTGTTCAATGGAGCTTCGTGTTTAAAATGATGATAGCTCTTCCATCTCTTTTAGATCAAGATACCTGAAAAATGCACCGAAATAAGATAATGCTCCAAAAA
Source organism: Bretschneidera sinensis (assembly GCA_023935145.1). Lineage (NCBI taxonomy): Eukaryota > Viridiplantae > Streptophyta > Magnoliopsida > Brassicales > Akaniaceae > Bretschneidera > Bretschneidera sinensis. Next base: position 52,474,911 of record CM043704.1, read on the forward strand.
TACCACTTTAGAGTTGTTAATGAATAAAAATGTAATTAAGACCTAAATCAACCCTAAAGTGCGAACAAATAAGTACGATTATAATGCATTTTATGGCTCTTATCATTGGTATTTGTCTAAGGATTAAATAGGTTGAAGAATGAAGCTTTAGCAGAACTGCGGCACACAATCCCCTCCACTAGGTGTGCTCCGTGACACACGGTGGCACAGTGCTGTGCGCCGTGGCACCCAGCACCTGGAGGTGTTTCTGCCCTGTGTGCGCCGCGGCCAGCCCTGTTTTGGGCCGCGGCGCCAGGCACACTTGATGCACTCTGATCAGCATTTTGGAAAGGTGCGTGGGACTTGGTTAAAATGCACAGGATCACTTAGACTTGTTGAAGGGCTATGATTGTTTGGTCCTCAAGATCTAAGGGTTAAGATTGACTTCAAGATTGGTTCAAAAAGTGGTTGCACTATATAAAGGATCATCTAGGAGCAATATCAAGGATGATGTGTGAGAGTGTAAAGACACTAAACACAAGAGAGACACGAGAAGGGGTCTCATTCCAAGAGTGGCTGAGGTTGAGAGAGATAGACTCTCAAATCTTCAGAGGTGTCTCAAGTGAGAGAGAGCATTCAAGAAGTGGGATTCAAGGGCTTTGTAATTGGAATTTTCTTAGGGAAAATTCAAGGGAAATACTTAGTTCTTATCTCTTTCTTTTTTCTTCTTTTATGTATCAAGAACAAGAGGGTTCTTGAGGAGGTGTTGCTGTAATTGTAAGAACTCCATTGATTTAATGCAGAGAGCTCAGAGGAGCTCACAGGGACATAGGCATTTGCCGAACCTCAATAACAATTACTTGTGTTCTTTCTTTGATGGTTTGATTCTGTTCATTACAAGTCATTCTAGACTTGGGTGTTTGAAGGACACCACCTGGGCATCTTGAGGTGATTTTCAACAGAATAATAGAGTTATAAGAAATTCTATATATATATATATATTGATAATTTTATACGTATGTGTTGAAATATGAATGTATAATATATAATCTTGGAAATTATTTGATACGGTTGTGTTTAGAAAAATATAATGTATGTATAGTTATAATGAAAGTAATTGATTTGATGGAAACGAGTTGAGTTTATGATTGCTTGGGTATGAGGATTGTTTATATTATGAGTTTAGTGACGTGATTGGTTGATAAATGATAAATTTAGAAGTTCATTGTAAAGTATTTGCATAATCAGCTCTAACGAGTGGGAGTGTTGTGTGAGGCCGAAAACATCCGTTTGATGAGGAAGAGTGTTGGGTAAGGCTAAGAAATGAAAATTTGAAAGTTGTTTAAATGATGATGATGATGTTGGAACATACCACTACGTGGGGAGATGTCCCCATTGTTATATGATGAGCCCAATGAGGGGAAACGAAATGAAATGAGTAATGAAACATGAAATGACATAAGTAAAGAAATGATTATGCATTGCATAGTATCTCATTGCATTTTTCATACATATTGGACATATACTGTAATTACCCATGAACGACATGTGATGAGATTAGCCCAATGAGGGGCAATGACATGAAATGAATTGATTGAAAATAATCATGCATTGCATTGCATAGTATTTACATTCCATTAATGCATTGTGGTGATTGGCTCATGAGGGGCATGTGTTATGATTTGGCCCATGGGGGTCATGTGTTATGATTTGGTCTATGAGGTGCATATATTATGGTTGGCCTATGAGGGGCATGTAATGTTGTTGACCTGTATTTGATTTTAATAATGACAAAACATTACTCTAATTACACTAATAGTTTTATCTAAGTGTCTAAGCGGTAAAAGCATTCAGTACAGAAACAATATGCAAGAACTCAACATGATTCAGACACCAAAACAAGAAAGAAGATCTAGAATAACCATTAAGGTAATTGAAACAATTGTAAATCTCTTTTGCTCAATCACATAGCTTGATCTGTGCCTCAATTTACAAAAGAATTTGACAAAACTATTATACAAAAAGTTTCTAAGTCAAAAGCTGTTTTGAAAACATAAAAATTGGGTTGTAGGACAACCCAGTTCACTGGGTCTACATACCAGTTGATTAATATATGGAACAGAAAGCTCCTAGTCGACTGAAGTCAAGGACCCAGTCGACTGGTCCTCTGACCTAGTCGACTGACACTCTTCTTTAGCCTAAAAAGTGAAATTTCTCACTTGACCTAGTCGACTGGTAATTCAAAAATATGACCGTTCGAGACGCGCGACTTGAGCATTTAATACTCCAAACCTACCAAGTCAGTGTCAAATAGCCATATTGATTCAAGGCTATATAAACCCACTTCAATAAGCATTTAAAACAAGAAGAGAACACATTCAATTCACAAGTCAGCTCATTAATTCTCAAAAGCTTTGAAAAATTTATTGTTGAGTCATTCTTCAAGCTTGTCCTTGAAAGAGAGATATTGTTCATTTGTAAAAGAACATATTCTATCTCTCTACCATTTACTTTAGAGAAAATTTCATTTATTGTAAAGGGAAAAAGTTGGTACAACTCTTATAGTGTTTAGGATTAAACGCTTCATTGTAGCTTCCAAGAGGAAGAGATCGGTTGTAAGGTTTGTGCAACACCCGTGAAGTTGTACGACTAAAGTTTTAGTGGATTACTTTAAGGAAGTTCCTTGAAGAGAGTGGACATAGGGTCGGAAGGAATACAATATTGTCGAACCACTAACCACTATAAACAGAGTTTGCACTTTCTCTTCCTTAAACTATTTAGTTTCAAACATATTATTTGATTGGGTGTTTTATGTAATTAACTGTTTTAAAAACTTGCAAGTTAATCAACAAAAGTTTTTAAAAACTCAATTCACCCCCCTCTTGGGTTTGAACCTCAGTTTACAATTGGTATCGGAGCTTCGTACTCAATTTCAAGTTTAAAATCTTTGACTTGATCTGGTGGCATCAAATAGCTATACCGAAGGTCATTCCTACACTAGGCCTCCTTTGTTCAATGGCTCCAATTATAACTACTGGGAAAATAGAATGAAAATCTTTGTCGAATGTTAAGATTAAAATCTATGGAGAGTTATTGAGGAAGGACCTAGAATTCCTACAAAGGAAATAACTATTGGAGAAATCAATCATACAACACAACTAAGTTCAATGAAGAGGATTGTAGAATGATGTCTCTAAATAGTAGAGCCACTAGTATTTTACATGTGCTTTAGATATTTTTTAGTATAATAAAGTTTCTATATGTGTTTCAACTAAGAAGATTTGGGACAAACTACAAGTCACATATGAGGGCACTAGCGAAGTCAAAAAAATCAAAAATTTATATGCTAGTGTCCGAGTATGAATCTTTCAAAATGCCTCCTAACGAAACAATTTCTCAAATGCACTCACGTTTCACCACTATTGTTAATGGCTTAAAGCTTCTTGGTAGGAACATTGAGCAGTTTGAACTAACAAGGAAGATCTTAAGGTCTTTTCCATCCACTTGGAAAGAATAGAAGACGGCCATCACGAAGGCCAAAGATCTTGACAAACTTGATGTTGAAAAACTTCTCGGATCACTATTGACATACGAGATGGAGGAAATGAATCCTGTTGTTAATGATGATGAGACGAAGAAAAAGATGATTGCTCTCAAGGCCTCTACAAGTAACAAAGAAGAAGAAAAATAAGAGGAGAATGAGAGCAGCGAAAAAGATGGGAAGATGGCCTTAATCACCAAAAAGGGTAAGAAGCCTTACACAAGGGAGTCCACCCCAAAAAGGGAACCTCTTATGTGTTACGATTGTAAGAAATCCAGTCACATAAAGGCTAATTGTACAACAACAAGCAAACCATATAAGAGCTTGAAAAAGAAAGCTATGATTGCAACCACATGGAGTGATGACAAGGAGGAAGAAACTTCGGATAATGAAGCTGGATACAAGGAGATTGCTAACTTATGCTTAATGGCAATCTACAATGAGAATGAGGTATCAACTTCTTTCCCTTCTAATAAAAATAATATTGTTAGTAGTAGTGAAGAGGTAATTGTAGTTACAAATGAGATGCATGAAGAATTGAAGAAATTCGATTATAGAAATATGGCTCACAAGAAGGAAGTTTCATCTCTTTCTAAGGAGATAGAGAGCTTAAAGGAAGAAAAAGAAAAACTATCTTCCATGCTTTATAACTCTTCATAAGATTTTCTAAAAAGTTAAAATGATATTTTAAAGAAGAAAATAATGTATTTGAATAGCACTATATCTAGACTTATGCTTGGAAAAAAAAGCTAGATGAAGTGTTATCTAGCCAAAGGTTAAATGGAGGAAAATCTAGCTTGGGTTATTCACCATTGGGTAAGAAAAAATCTAAAGAGACTTTGTTCATGAAAACAGCATGTTTGAATGAAGCCTCAACTTTTAATACCTCTAGCAAGATTAAAAGCACTCCTTCAATATATGCCAGTAGGTCTAAGAATGTGAATTTAAATTCTAATGCATATACTAGAATTAAGCATCCTAGAAATACTCATGCATATATGTATGCTTACTCAAGAAATGAAAATGCTAGGAATGATCATTCAAGAAATGCATATACTAGAAATACACATCCTAGGAGTAACCATCATGTGCATCATAGAGATAATATGTATACTCATAACTTGCACACTACACATAAACACCCTAGGAATTACCATCATGTGTATTCTAGAAATAATATGTATGCTCACACCACAAGCGCACATCCTAGGAGCTACCATCATACATTTCCTAGTAATAACATGCATGTTCATAACTTTAATCATAGAAACATGTATCCTAGGAATGCTTATCCAAGGAACTATAGACATGCACAATTAAGAAATCCTAGAAATTTCAATAACTATCATCCTCGGATTATGTGTCATCAACATGTTTATAATTATAGAGCCCCTTTTAATTTTAAGAAGGTATCCCTAAAGGAACCGTCTTTTCTAGAACTAACCCTAAAGGACCCACGAAATTTTGGGTACCTAAGAGTGCAATTGTGTATCCTTTCGTAATGTAGATATATCTCCACACCAAAGAAAAAGGTAACTATTGGTACCTTGATAGTGGACGCTCAAAGCACATGATCGGTGATCAAAGCATGTTCAAAGAGCTAACTCTAAGGGATGGCAGATATGCGACCATTGGAGATAACGCAAAGATAAAGATTATCGGGTATGAAAAAGTTGGCAACGATTTCTCAACCATTGATGATGTATTATATGCGCAAGGTCTTAAGCCAAATTTACTTAGTATTATTCAACTATGTGACAAAGGCAACAAAATCATATTTAAAACCTTTCATTATCTAGTTATAGACATCAAAAGTAACAAGATCAAGTTTGTTGGCCATAGACACGAAAATGTCTATATAGTTGATTTAAAATCTTTGCATTCGAAAAATGAAAAATGTTTTCCTGCATTTACTGAAAACCCATGGCTATGGCATAGAAGACTTGGCCATGTGAATATGGATTTGCTTAAAATCATTTCAAGAAAAGATTTAGTCATTTGACTTCCAAAAATTAAATTTGAAAAAGAAAAGGTGTGTGATGTTTGTCAGATGGGAAAACAAACTAGAATTTCCTTTAAATCAAAAAATATAGTCTCAACTACTAGACCATTGGAACTTCTACGTATGGACTTGTTTGGTCCAATAAGTACCATAAGTCTAGGTGGCAATCAATATGCTCTTGTTATTGTTGATGACTATTCAAGATATACCTTTGTTATTTTTATTTCTTACAAGGATGAAGCTTACAAAGGATTTGTGAACTTTTGTAAAAAGGATCAAAATGAAAAAGGAATTTTTATTTCTAGTATAAGAAGTGATCATGGAAAAGAATTTGAAAACCAAAGCTTTTCAAAATTTTGTGATGAAATTGGAATTGATCACAACTTTTCAGCACCTAGAACTCCTCAACAAAATGGAGTTGTTGAGAGGAAAAATAGAGTTCTAGAAGAATATGCAAGAACAATGCTTTATGAAAATAGTTTGCCAAAATATTTTTGGGTGGAAGTCGTAGACACTTCTTGCTATGTTTTAAATAGAGTATTAATTAGGTCTATGCTAAATAAAACTCCATATGAATTATGGAAAGGTAGAAAGCCTAATATTTCTTATTTTCTTACTTTTGGTTGTAAATGCTTTATCCTAAATAACAATAAAACTAACTTGGGTAAATTTGACTCAAAGACCAATGAGGGGATATTTTTAGGATATTCAACCTGTAGTAAAGCTTATAGAGTCTTCAACAAGAGAACTCTAGAGGTTGAAGAATCTGTACATGTAGCCTTTGATGAGTTTAACCCAATTAGTAGTAGAGTAGGTTCTTTTAATGATGATGCAAATTTCGTTCTAAGGATAGAAACACCTACTCCCATTGTTGACCCGAATGAGAGTGAACCTCAATTAAATCAAAAGGTAGACACTCACAATCTTGATCAACCATCTACAAGTCAACAAGAGGATAGTCTTCCCAAAGATTAGAGGTATGTGAATTATCATCCAGTCGATCAAGTGATTGGTGATCCTTCACAAGGGGTAAGAACTCGTTCCTTTATTAGAAATATTTGCAATTATGTACCTTATTTATCTCAAGTAGAACCTAAGACTTTTTTAGAAGCCGAGAAGGATGTTGATTGGATAAATGCTATGCAAGAAGAAATAAATCAATTTGAAAGAAACAAAGTATGAAATCTAGTTCCTAGACTAAAGAATCACACTATAATAGGAAATAAATGGGTATTTAGAAATAAAATGGATGAAAATGGAATAATGACTAGGAACAAGGTATAACGACCCATCCTAGGTTGGCCACCTCCGAGATGGTGTTGTTATATTTTGAAAATCCCAGCACGACACATATATGCAACAATAAAAATAATACCAACATAAATTTTTACGTCAATCCTCAACCCTCAACCCTCAACAGGGGAGATACATCATTCTGATCTTGACTTAAATATTTTATACAACGTAATATACATGAATATTTACAAATGAATTTTTATTTTATTTTCTCATTAGTCTGAGGATATGGACACGCACGTGGTTTACAGATAATGATTTTGTCTGAATCTCAACTCACCAAATTATTTGTCTTGCCTACTACCTGAAATCATTGTACAATGAGGAGTGAGCTTCACAAGCTCAATGAATTAAATTTACTATAAGTATTCAATTTTGTACTCCCAGTTACATCTTATAATTTAATTACTTCTAAAAATCTTCCGATATTCATTCATCTTTTTCCTCAAATAAGTCAATAACACTATTCTACAATCATTACTGAATTTCATAATTCCCCTATTACACAATCTCTTCTTAAGTTACTCATCAGACATATTTCCATATTTCTTCATTAGCATATTTGTCTCTCTGTGAGACCCATTCCTCTATCAATAGATGTACAATCATAAATAGCACTTTAACATATCAAGCAGTAACAATCAATATTTAAAGCAAATGCAATGCGTGAAGTTAAATGTTATTATTATTGGGAACATCTTTCCAAATGTCGACATGTTTTTATCTTAGACCGGTTGCCTTCCCGATTCTTTCATTCTTATTTAGATCGGCTGCCTTGTAATACCTGTATTCTTAAAGTAAGGGTAAAGAAGTAATTTGATAGATATTACATGGAAATAAAATAATATATACATGAAAGATTTAATATTGAATAAAATAATTCTTTTGAAAAAAAAGATGGAACGGTCCAGGTAAGAAAAAAAAGAAAAAAAAAATTGAAAACATGAAGACGAAACGGTCCAGGTAAGAAAAGAAAAAAAAATTGAAAACAAGAAAATGGAACGGTCCAGGTAAGAAAAAAAAAGAAAAAAAAGGAAAAAATGTGGACAACATTTGAAGTCCAGGTGTTGTCACAAAAGCATGCAATTTTGCATGTGAAACATTTATCATTTTCCTATGAAACAACAGGAACATATGGTTTGTGTGTGTGTGTGTGTGTGTGTCTATATATATATATATCTGTGTGTGTGTGTGTGTGTATAATTTTCTTTTATTTGTTCATTACTTATCAAATCCTATTTGGTTTTCTCCTTTCATTAATTCAGACTACTCTATTTCTTTAAACACTTGAGGACTGAAAGAAAGTTGAAAAAGTAAATTTGTGAAGGGGTTTATGGGAGAATTTTATAGAGAGGCACAAAAAGCTCTAAGAAAAATAGAAGGTAATAGCCTGAAGTTTATTTTTGAAATTTAACATACATGAAATTTCCTAGAATTCAAAAGGGGAATTTTCAAAGGGTGTGAATTATGGAAGAATTGAAGAATAAATTAGAAATTTAATATAAATATTATGTCAGGTGTTGACAATCAACAACCGGGGGAAATTGCTAAGAGGAGCAGGAAAGGCAAGGAGGTGATCCACATGTAGCTCTAAGTGCTACATGGTGAGTTAGATTTACTTTAAGTAATCAAGATAAATATAAAATTCTTGACGAGTTATGGTTGATAAATTGATGTGATATATGAGGAAAAGAAATTAGTGAAATTGATCAAACAGTAATTTGAGAAAAAGTAGGATAGCTAAATTAAAGGTCTATATACATGCTTATTTTTATATTATTGTTCATATACATATCTCGTATCATTGTTCATATGCATATGTATGAAATAAAAGAACTAAGAGGGGGCTGGTCTAAATGAAAAACCGTTACAGTCGGTATATGCTGGAAATAAATAAAAACGATGACAACCAGTATACGCTGGTAATAAATGAAAACCGTGATAGCCAATATATGCTGGAAATAAAGGAACCAGGAGGGGGCCGGTCTAAATGAAATAAAAGAACCGGGAAGGCAGCCAGTCTAAGATAAAAACATGTCGACATTTGGGGAGATGTTCCCTAATAATAATTCATGCATTGCATTTGTTTTAAATATTGATTGTATTACTGAAATGTTGAAGTGTTGTTTGTTATTGTAAATTTATTTATAGATGAATGAGTCTCACAAAGAGACAGTTATGGTGAGAAAGAAACATGGAAGTATGATATGATAGAACTATCTAAATGGTAGACTATATGTGTGAAGCTCATAAGGAGGTAATTATGAGATAATTGATGATCTTAAGGTGAACAAATATATAAGAAGAAAAGATTGATAGAGAATGGAGCATATGATATGCGTAGTAATAGTAGAATGCTATTATCAAGTTATATGAGATATAAATGATTAAATATTAAAAGACTATTTATACAAATTGAATACTTCTAGTAAATTTAATTCACTAAGCTTGTGAAGCTCATCCTTGTTGTGCGATTATCTACCTGTGATTATCTACATAAACAAATAAGCAAATAATCGAACTTGTTTTACTTGCAAGTGCACAAGGTCAACAGTAGCATAGTGTGCAAGTGCGAGATCATCTCCACAAGGATTGGTGAATTTCGTTTTTAGAATCAGTTTCGCAATATAAAAAGAGAGAAATAAATATTGAGTCTAGATTGATAATGATAAGAACATAGAGCTTTGATATCCACCACTAATCATACTTTCCCAATAAGTAATGTGCTAATGCTCTAGCCCTATCATGAATACCTAATAGTTGTCAACCTAAGGGTATGGTATCTACTCCTTAAGCTATTGATTTCCCTAAGCAATGAGTTAGGCATGGTATCTACTCTAACTCTTTTCTTTCTTAAGGGATTCAGCATAGTGTATACTGAGTTGTTCCTTAAGAGAGCATAAGATCTATGGAAATCGACAGCCACACGAGACCTAGGGTATGGTATATACTCTCGGTTTCTCGTGTTGATTGACCCAAGAATTCGGTGTGGATTTCTTTTGTTACTATTGTCAAACCCAGGATTCAGTCATCCAAATTGATCCAACTAACTAATCCATACCACATGCATACGTTGATCAGACACACACATATGAGGAATTCAATAAAACAGGCATTAATCAATTAAGGCATCATAACATGGCTATTTGCAAAGGCAATCAATGAATATATATATGGAAAAGAATAATTAGGGCTTCAATTAAGCCCTATTAAAGATTTAGTTACACATGCTGTTTATGATAAACATCTTCATAACATAAACTAAAACCGAAAAATAAAACCCGAAGAGTACTGTGGAGACGAGTCGTCAATTCCTCTTCAAAGCTTACAAATCAAAGCAAAAGTCAAAGGTATGTTTTTTGTGTTTTACAAGCCTATATATAGGGTTCTAAGGGTGCCTTGAAACCCTAATTTCCAAAATAAGATCCGCAGAATTCTTTCCAAAACTGGCTCTGCCGCCTCTCTGTCCGTGTGCACTCGATCGCGTGCTTCTGTACTCGAACGCATAGGTGCACTCGAGCCTTCTAGGTGTGTGCACGAGTGCTTGTGTGCTCTATCACAAATGGCTTGTGCTCGATCACACTTAATAGGTTCCAGATCTTTAGTTTTCTTCCTTAGAACACCAAAATGTTATCTTTTCTTCAAAAACCTATAAAAAACACAGAAAACACAAAAGTGAAGTAGAATATACTAAAATACATAAATAAAGAGCTTAACAACTATAAATTAAGGGGCTTAAATATGAATATTTAAGTACTTATCACACCCCCAAACTTATACATTGGTAGTCCCTTAGCAATACAAAACGAAAACTAATTGAAAAGCAAACTCAAAGATAAATTCATCATTCATGATTTTTGAAATTTTGGATTGCACAAAAAACTATGATGTTCGTTCATGAGTAGGCTTAAAATATTAATATATCTTTGCAATGAATAAGGGTTTAAAATTCTAATTACTTGCACAATGCTGGTTTAAGGCATCACAAGTTTGTCTTAGTGTGTGAATTAGCACATAAAAGATGAAGCTTCCAAATAATTTAATGTATAGTGTTTCGGTGTCTTAACATTCATCGAATTTCCTATCAGAATGAACAATAACGGCATAGTTTTATTTCTTTTCTTTTTCTTTTATAATGAGATTTTTGCCACGTTAAGTTCCATTAAGCTTTCTAATTGACCCATGTAGCGAGAATTTAGCCAATGACTCCCAAACCAGATGGTTTTGAGGCATTAGGTGTAAAGACACCCCTAAGAACTTACTAACTCGAGTCAAAAAGGCTACGAAACTAACTGGTCTTAATGCTACCAAGTGAAAATCCCCACCTTTTGACATGAACACTCACTGCTTACTGAGGTAAGAGGTCCAGTTACTCAATGAAAATTTTATTTAATGATCATTATATGCATAATTCCCACCTTTTGATGTGAACACTCACTACTTACTGAGGTAAGAGGTCCAGTTACTCAGTGAAAAGTTTATTTAATGATCATTAGGAGCATTTTATTTTCTCTTTTTGCATGATAAACATTTTTCTTTATTTTTCTATGCCAAAGTGTTCTTCTAACAAGTTATCCAATTACAGTTAGGTCATGGAAACATATACATAAAAATTATATGTCATACCCCACACAATTGTGTGCTAATGTGCTCGTGTCAGAGTTAGATCAAACTTATGAATTCTTAAGTGCCTTGAGGTAAGTAATGAAACTTTTAAAACTCTTATTACTAGACTATGTGTTATAGATTTTAAGCTTACTGATGAAGTTTTATCATAATATTTATTTTAAATCAACCAAAATTTTCAAAACAAAATGAACATGCATTTATTGTTTTTCAAAATAAAAAAAAACTGGGACATAGTGTGTGAATGTGTCTCCCATACCCCCAAACTTAATATACACATTGTCCTCAATATGTGAATGACATGGAAAGATCTGACCTGAAAGATGGAGAACTAGGTGGCTGGCATGGCTTGTAACATGGCCCCAAACTTGAACTTGATGCACGCACTATGTTCCTGAAAAAGAAAAACAAACGTTGTGCTGGAAAACAAGAAATATTAATAATAAACAGTTAAATAAAAATAAATACTAACTACAAATAAAAGACAATACTAAAAATAAAAAAGGATATGTTGTGGGGTGCCTCCCATGAGCACTAAGCTTTACATCTTCAACCAGACGGGGTACCCTCTCACTGTTGGTCTCTAGAAGGTGCAGTCGATGAGGTACCGGGTGCAAGAGATGGAGGCTGACTGTTTAGGCATCCTGGCAAGTTTCTGTCCAATTTGCACTAGAGCACACTGAGAAATGCACTCGATCGTAAGGGTAGAAAGTGTGTACTCAGTGGCCTCAGTACCACTGACCTCAATAGAGGCGCTTGAGTTACACTTTTATCAAAGTCTGAATTGCTCAAGCGCGCTCTATAGCAGCTTCAACTTTAGTATTTTGGTAGGGAGTACTTAAAGCCCACTATATGTGGCTCAAGTGCTCTTGGTGGTGCTGTATATTTATCAAGACTCAATTGTTCCAACTCATTCAAATGCAACTTCTTCGTATTATCCGATCTTGGATGCATAGAATAAACTTCAAGGAGGTGCACAACTTTAAAGATGTCATCAGTAATAGTTTCTGATGCAGGCTCAATATCCAATCTTTTGTAAGGCTGGGTTATGGTGGTCTCCAACGGATTAATGTGCTGGACCTGAAAAACTTGCTTAGCAACACCTTGTATCAAGCACATTTTAGAAAAGTCCATATTATCTTTAGGTGAATTTAATGTATTATATATATTGAAGGCTATCTCCTCACCATTTACCTTCATAGTGACAATACCTTTTTTTACACAAATATTCGTATCGACAGTTATCATAAAAGGTCTTCCTAAAATTACAGGCAGAGGTAATGGCAAAGGACATTCTTCCATATCCAATACAATAAAATCAGCAGGTAAAATAAATTTACCTACCCTTACCAAGACGTCCTCAAGAATATCTTTTAGTCTTTTGATGCTTCTGTCAGCCAATTGCAAGGTGATGGAGGTTAGTTGAAGCTCCCCCCAACCTAGTGTCTCGAATACAGTGTAAGGCATCAGATTGACACTCGCCCCTAGATCCAATAATGCATGCTCAAATAGCTGGTCATCTATCTTGCAGGGAATGGTAAAACTACCAAGATCTTTTAGTTTTGGTGGTAGTTTTCTTAATAGTACCACACTTACCTCTTCTGCCAAAGCCACGGTCTCATGTTCCTGAAACTTCCTTTTGTTAAATCAACAATCTTTCAAAAATTTAGCATAAGTAGGTATTTGTTGGATTGCATCTAATAAAAGAATTTTTATTTCTACTTTCTGCAAAGTTTCAAAAATATCAAGCAGTTTATTTTCTTTCCTTTACTTTACTAACCTTTGCGGGAAGGGTGGTGCATTCAACTTCTCCATGTCACTTACCTTTGACGCAGAAGGTTTCTTTAGAGATGCTTGTGCAGATTCATTGGTTCCTATAACCTTACCATTTCTAAGGGTTGTGATAGCATTCAGTTGCTGATGTCCTCTCGGATTTGGTATGCTTGGGCTGAAAGCTCACCTTGCTTTCTGTCACTCAGTTCTTTAGCCAATTGTCCCATTTGTACCTCTAGCCTTTGAATGGCTTGTTCATATTTTGTCGTGGTTTTTCTTAGTTCAGTCTAAAACGGCCTTTCATCTGCCATGAACTGATCTTGTTAAGTCATTAATTGTTGTTGCTGAGTTGCTAATTGCCTCACAAGACTTTCGAGGTCACTTTTCTTTGTTTTGGGAGCTGAGTGAGTAGCTGGCTGGGAGTTCATTTGCTGCCCTTACTGGTTAAGGGTATTCTGATTGTTACTCCAAGAGAAATTTGGGTGGTTTCGCCATCCAGGGTTGTAAGTGTTTGCATATGGGTTGTTCTTTGGCGGATAATTGTTTGATCCCACGTAATTTGCTTGCTCCGGGTCTGTAGATGAATACAAAGGACATGTCTCAGTATTATGATCAAATTGGGAACATATAGCACATACCTGGTGTGGTGCAGTTGGTGGATTAGGTGAGGTATTATGAGCAGTCATGGCTTTCATAAGTAGGTCTAGTTTCCTCTCTATAGCAGCTATTTAGGTAAAGGATCCACTGTTTAAAGTCATCCCATACATACTTTGATTTTGGAAACATGTCTACCTTGAGAGGAGAATTATTGGGTGTGCTCACGTAACGTCTTGAATAGCTCCATGGCTTCCTCGCTGCTTTTCTCCATCAGCACTCCTCCACAACCTGAATCCACAATACTTTTATTAGTATCACTCAATCCTTCATAGAAAGCTTGTACCAATTCATCCTGAGGTGTATTGCGATGTGAGCATTTGAGTAACAGCTCGTCGAATTGTCCCAATACCTCAAAGAATAGGTCTCCATCCTTTTGTTAGAAAGACTGAATCTCCTTCCTCATTTGCCTCGTCTTTTGGGCTGGGAAAAATTTTCTTAGGAACTTGCTGGCCAACTTCTCCCAAGTGTGGATAGAAACTATAGGCAATGAATTGTACCATAGTTTAGCACTATATTTTAAGGAAAAAAGGGAAAAAAATTAACCTGGTTCCTTCTTGATCTAGGCCCTGGATGTGCTGAAACTCGTAAAGATCGAAGAACTCCCGAAGGTACAAGTGTGGGTCCTCATTAGGTGTACCTCTAAAGTGAGTCAATGCACTGAGTATCTGCGGAGATATGTAATAATTGTCTTCCGCCTCAGGTTGATATGCATTGCATGATGGCTGGTCGATGTTCCTTGGGATGAAGGATTGCTTCATCGGCCTTCGCTCAAGTGGTTGTTGGTTTTCTAGCTGTTCCGTTATTGATGCTTCATCCTTGAATTCTTCTTCTACCTCTTCAGAGTTGTTTCTAAGCCTTCGTCGAATGGTCCGTTTGAGCTCCATATCGAGGGGAAAGAAAGTTGGATGCCTGGATCAAAGCCCTTGCATGAATCAGTGAAAACCGCTTCAGTGCAGCAGTTCAGTACTACTGCTCGAGTAGTCTCTGCCTCAAATGCACTCGATCACCGAGGAGATGCGCTCGATCATACAGTATTGCACTCGATCGCACAAGGTGTTACGCTCAAGTGTAGTGTCACAAAGAGCTTCTACTGTAGTGCTTGAAACAGAAACGAAAAGAAAATATATTAGGTTTTTTACGAAGGAAAATAAAAGTGAAAAACAAAAACTTAAATTTTTTAGATTTTTGATAAAATAAAGCAGAATAAAATAACTAACAATGATTAAATTAGAAAAAAATAATTCTAAAAAGAAATTAAGCACAATCCCCAGCAACGACGCCAAAAACTTGTTGTGCGATTATCTACCTAAACAAATAAGCAAATAATCGAACTTGTTTTACTCGCAAGTGCACAAGGTCAACAGTAGCATAGTGTGCAAGTGCGAGATCATCTCTACAAGGATTGGTGAATTTCGTTTTTAGAATCAGTTTCGTAATATAAAAAGAGAGAAATAAATATTGAGTCTAGATTGATAATGATAAGAACATAGGGCTTTGATATCCACCACTAATCATACTTTCCCAATAAGTAATGTGCTAATGCTCTAGCCCTATCATGAATACCTAATAGTTGTCAACCTAAGGGTATGGTATCTACTCCTTAAGCTATTGATTTCCCTAAGCAATGAGTTAGGCATGATATCTACTATAACTCTTTTCTTTCTTAAGGGATTCAGCATAGTGTATACTGAGTTGTTCCTTAAGAGAGTATAAGATCTATGGAAATCGACAGCCACACGAGACCTAGGGTATGGTATATACTCTCGGTTTCTCGTATTGATTGACCCAAGAATTCGGTGTGGATTTCTTTTATTACTATTATCAAACCCAGGACTTGGTCATCCAAATTGATCCAACTAACTAATCTATACCACATGCATACGTTGATCAGACACACACATATGAAGAATTCAATAAAACAGGCATTAATCAATTAAGGCATCATAACATGGCTATTTGCAAAGGCAATCAATGAATATATATATATAGAAAAGCATAATTAGGGCTTCAATCGAGCTCTATTAAAGATTTAGTTACACATACTGTTTATGATAAACATCCTCATAACATAAACTAAAACCGAAAAATAAAACCCGAAGAGTACTGTGGAGACGAGTCGTCAATTCCTCTCCAAAGCTTGCAAATCAAAGCAAAAGTCAAAGGTATGTTTTCTATGTTTTACAAGCCTATATATAGGGTTCTAAGGGTGTCTCGAAACCCTAATTTCCAAAATAAGACCCGGAGAATTCTTTCCAAAACTGGCTCTGCCGCCTCTCTGTGCGTCTGCGCTTGATCGCGTTCTTCTGTGCTCGAACGCATAGGTGCACTCGAGCCTTCTACGTGTGTGCACGAGTGCTTGTGTGCTCGATCGCACTTAATAGGTTCTAGAATTTCAGTTTTCTTCCTTATAACACCAAAATGTTATCTTTTCTTTAAAAACCTATAAAAAAAAACACAGAAAACACAAAACTGAAGTAAAATATACTAAAATACATAAATAAAGAGCTTAACAACTTTAAATTGAGGTGCTTAAATATGAATATTTAAGCACCTCATTGTACAACGATTTCAGGTAGCAAGCAGGACAGATAGTTTGGTGAGTTGAGGTTTAGACGAAATCATTTTCTGTAAGCCACGTTGGTGTCCACATCCTCAGACTAATGAGAAAATAAAATAAAAATTTATTTGTAAATATTCATGCATATTACATTGTATATAATGTTTAAGTCAAGATCAGAATAATGTATCTCCCCTGTTAAGGGTTGATGTAAAAATTTATGTTGGTGTTATTTTTCTTGTTGCATATATGTGTCGTGCTGGGATTTTCAAAACGTGACAACACTGTCTCGGGGGTAGCCAACCTGGGATGGCGTTACATGCCTTCCTGGTTCTTTTATTCTCATTTAGATCGACTACCTTCCTGGTTCTTTTATTTTCATTTAGACCGGCTGCCTTCCCGGTTCTTTTATTTTCATTTAGATCGGCTGCTGGGAGACAAATTCACACACACTTTGTCCCATTTTTTTATATATTATTGAAAAAGATAAATGCATGTTCATGATTGGTTTGAAATTTTAGTTGATCTAAACAATATTGTGATGTGATTTCATTAGAAAGCTTAAAATCATGAACACATGATCTGATGACAGAATTTTAAAGTTTAGTTACTTACTTTAGGCATTTGAGAATTCACATGTTTGATCTAATCTGACACGAGCACATTAGCACATCATCGTGTAAGGTATGACATGTGATTTTGTTGGTATTTGTCTAAGGTTTAAACATGGTTTAAGGTTTAAACAAGAGGTGGAAGAATGAATTTCATCATGTTAAATGAGTGCACATAAGTGTGCGCCTCACTTTTGGTGTGTGCACACCACTCCATTCAGCAAGACAAAGAAGTACGCACAGTTGTGAAGGGTCCAGCTTCAGTGTGTGGTACAGTCCTCCTCCTCCTAGGCCGTGGTGCCCAACAAGGAGGAAGTCCTAGTGGAGAGCAGTGTTGCACCTCTTCCTCACCAAGGCCGCAGCGCCCAGAAAGTGGTGAAAAGGGTGTTTTGCCTAGCGCCGCAGCATGCCCTGTTCAGTGCCTAGGCGCTAAGCACACTCAGGCACACATATTCCACTTTATTCAACCTCTTGTTAAGTGTGTGAGTTCAAGGTTAAAATGCATAGCATCACTTAGGATTGATGGAGGGCCAAAGTTGATTGGTTATCAAGATCTAAGGGTGGAAACTGACACTCAAGATTGAACAAGAAGTTGGTGCACTATATAAAGGGTCACCTAGCTTTATTCTCAAAACAATTGTAACAGAACAATGTGATATAACTTGTGAGACATGTGATGTGAATGAGTGGCATAGGAGAGTGCAAAGACACTAAACACAAGAGAGGCTCATTGTAAAGAGGTTGGTTGTAAAGAGAGAAGTAGCATAGATTGTGGGTAGAGAGCTTTTGTAATAGTCTTATCACTTTCTTTCTTCTCATCTTGGTTTCTTCAAGAACTTGAGGTTTCTTAGAGAGGGTTGCTATATTATAAAGAACCATTGATTTAGTGTAGAGAGTTCAGAGGAACTCACGGGGACGTAGGCTATTGCCGAACCTCGATAACAAATTGCTTGTCTTCTTTCTTACTTTGGTTGCTGTATCTTTTCTTTACAAGTCATTCTAGACTTGGGTGTTTGGAAGATCACCCCTAGGCATCTTGTCAAGGTGATTTCCAATAGTGGTATCAGAGCTTTGTTAGAGGGTATCGGAGCAAGAACAAGAAGGCAACGGAGTCAAGACTCGAAGAATCAAATATCAACTTCTTGGGTGATTCAAGAACGGAGTAAAGATCAAGATCTGATCATGTTCTTGAGGTTGATTCAATAATAGTATTGAGATCAATCTTCGATCTGTGTTCTTGAGGTTTAGAAGAAGTTGGAAAGCATTTGTGGGTGCTGCATGAATCAAGGGATCTTCTTCGCAAGATGGGTTCAAATTTTGGAATTGGGAAGTTTGATCGAAAGGGAGATTTTTCCCTATGGAAGTGAAAGATCAAGGTTCTTTTTATGCAACAAAAGGTGGACTTAGCGATTGGAGAAGATGTTGCTTTTCCAGCAAGTACCACAGAAGACCAGCGGCATGAGATGAAGAAGACGGCATACAGCACCATCTTCTTGCACATGTCGGATAATGTCACAAGGGAGTGCGGAAACTCGAAAGATCTAGCTGTCAGATGGAAGAAACTAGATGAGGTGTTTTTTGCCAAGACTCTCCCTAATAAGTGGTATCTTCGTAAACAAATCTTTTCTTTAAAATTTGATCCTAATAAAGAGTTGCAAGATGATCTTGATGCCAAGATGAGGAGTGCATCAAGTGGAGAAGGGTTGTTCTTTAAAAGAAGGCCATCAACTCGGTATGGCAGTAACCATGGCTACTATTGGGACAGAGGTAGAGGAGAGAGCCATGGGAAAGTGCACAACAACATACATGGCTACTACCAGGACAGAGGTAGAGGAGAGAGCTATGGAAGAGTGCACAACAGCATACATGGCTACTACTGGGATAAAGGTAGAGGAGAGAGCCATTGAAGAGTGCACAACAACATGCATGGCTACTATCGGGACAGAGGTAGAGGAAAGAGCCATGGGAGAGTGCACAGCAACATGCATGGCTACTACTGGGACAGGGGTAGAGGAGAAAGCCATGAGAGATGTTTTTACTGCCATAAAGAGGGTCATATCAAGAAAGATTGCAAGGAGAAGATGAAAGATAAAGGAAAAAGCCATACCAAGCATGGAGAGGCTTCTGTTTCCAAAATAGAACAGCAAGATGATGATGTTCTTATTGTGTGCTCGGATGTGAGCAAGGGCCAAAAAGGCAGTGAAAAATAGATCTTGGATACCGGGTGCACTCATCATATGTGCCCTCACCGGGAATGGTTCAAGAATTTTGAGGAGATCAATGATGAAAGGGTCTTCTTAGGTAATGACAATTCTTGCCAAGTGAGGGGGATAAGAGACATCCAGTTGAGGATATTTGATGGAATGGTAAGGCTACTGAGGAATGTGAGGTATCTTCCAGATATGAAGAGGAATTTGATCTCATTAGGGCAACTGGATTCTATGGGGTACACGTATAAAGCAGAGGGAGGAAAGATCAAGGTAACCAAGGGATCTTTGATAGTGATCAAAGCAGCAATGAAGGATAGTCTCTATAAGATGATCAGAGACACAGACATCAAGGATTAAGCAGTAAGCTTGATGGCTGAGATGGATAAGGTGGTTCTTTGGCATAAACACTTGGGACATATAAGCAAAGAAGGCCTGCAAGTTCTCAGCAAGATTGAATTACTTGATGTGGACAAGGTAGAGAAACTCGATTTCTGCAAGAGTTGTGTTCTTGGGCAGCAACATCGGGTCAGCTCCAACACCAGATTGCACAAGTCTAAGGGCATTCTTAACTACATTCATGCGGACCTTTGGGGATCGGCAAGGACACCAACACAGGGAGGTAACTTTTACTTTTTGTCTTTAATTGATGATTATTCAAGAAAGGTTTGGGTTTATTTGGTTAAAAATAAATCAGATACTTTGAATAAACTAGTGGCGTGGAAATAGCTGGTAGAGACTCAAATGAGCAGGGTAGTTAAGGGGACAAGAACCGATAATAGCTTAGAAATTTTTAACCAAGAACTTGATCAATTCTGTAGGTTAAATGGGATTCTAAGACATTGGACGGTTGTGGAAACCTCTAAGTAAAATGGAGTTGCTGAGAGGATGACTAAGACCCTTTATAGAAAAGGTTAGGTGCATGTTAAATAGATCCAGATTACCCAAATGTTTTTGGGGGGAAGCGGTGTCTACTGCTACATATTTGGTTAATAGATCACCCTCTAAGGTTGTGTACCATAAGACTCCCGAAGAGATATGGAGTGGAAAACCCCCTGAGTTAGACAACCTTAGGACTTTTGGGTGTGCTGCATATGCACAACAAAAGGATGATAGACTTAGCCTAGGATCTAGAAAATATATGTTTCTAGGATATGGGAAAGGAGCTAACGGGTATAGGTTGTGGTCCTTAGAACAAGAAGGATTGAGACTCATAATAAGTAGGGATGTTATTTTAATGAATTGTTATTTCCCTACTTGGAGAAAACTAACCCTGCATGGGCTAGTGAGCAAACCAGTTCGGTATTTGTGGAGCATTACATCAAGGAGAATTCAGTTCACGTAGAGTAAGGAAGGCAAGATGGTTTGGACCAAGTAGAACCCATTAATGAATGCCAAGCTCAAGACACTCATGAGGAGGCTGAACTGAAAGAGGATGATGCAGGGAGTCGGAAGGACTATCAACTCACAAGAGACCGAGAAAAAAGGCTGGTCAAACCACCTTCAAGATATGGGTTTGTGGATGCTACGGACGCAACAGCTCCTTAGACAGAAGGAGAGATGAGTGAACAAGAGACTTACATTGATACCATGGGATGTAAGGATTTGCCAAGATGGAAGATAGCTATGGATGAAGAAATAGATTCTTTGAGGAAGAACAACTTCTGGGAATTGGTGCACATTCCAGGAAATCAGAGAGTTATGGATTGTAAGTGGACTTACAAGATCAAAGAAGGGTACCCTCTAGGAGATGAAGTCCGAAACAAGGCTAGGTTAGTGGTAAATGGGTTCACGAGAAGAGAAGATATAAGCTTCATATAAACTTTCTTACCTAGACACAAGGTGGAGAAAATGGTGAGTATCGTCATCTATGTCATTGATATGTTGTTGGTTTGGAACAGCAGGAAGAGGATGAAAAGGTTTACATCTCAACTCAGTGAAGAGTTCGAGAGGAAGGATCTCTGCTTTACATAAAAAATCCTTAATATGAGAAGAATTCGGGAAAGAGAACCAGTGAAGATTCCTCTTGCTGGTCATTTCAAGTTCTCCGGTGAACAATACCCTGGAATGGATGAGGAAAAAAAGGAAATGGATAAGGTCCCTTACTATAGTGCGGACGGACTAGTCATGTGTATGATGGTGAGCATTAGACCCGACATTTATCAGGCAATGGGTGTTCTCAACAGATGTGTGAGTAATCTCGGAAAAGAGCTTTGGCTTGGGATGAAGTGGTTGCTGAGGTATTGGAAGGCTCGGTTGCAGTCGGTGGTAGCACTCTCAACAACGGAGTTAGAATACATAGTGGCTTTGGAATCCATAAAGGAGGCTATGTGGTGCAAAGGGTTGTTGGATGAGTGGATGGTCCTAAAAGAGCAGGTGGTGGTGTCTTCGGATATCCAAAGTGCGGGGCACTTGTGGAGGAATTCGGTGTTCCATGAGAGGACAAGGCATATGGATGTTTGGTATCATTACATTCTGGAAAATGGTACGAAAGGATGCATTTATGATGACAAGAAGGCTATGGAATAAAGTCTTATAGATTTAGGTACCAAGGTTCTACCTCTAAGAAGGTTCAATCATTGCCTTGAACTTCTTAGGAATGGAGTCGGTTGAATGATGACTCAAGATGAGTTTGGATCCTGAAGTTCTCTGCACAATGGTTCGGGTTTAAATGTTTAGATAAAGGTAAAGATTGTTGGTATTTGTCTAAGGTTTAAACATGGTTTAAGGTTTAAACAAGAGGTGGAAGAATGAATTTCAGCATGTTAAAGGAGTGCACACAAGTGTGCGCCTTACTTTGGGTGTGTTCACACCTCTCCATTTAGCAAGACAAAGAAGTGCGCACAGCTGTGAAGGGTCCAGTTTCAGTGTACGCTGCAACCGTCCTTCTCTTAGGCTATAGTGCCCAGCAAGGAGGAAGTCCTGGTGGAGGGCAGCGCCGTACCTCTCCCTCACTAAGGCCGCAGCCCCCAAAAAGTGGTGAAAAGGGTGTTTTGCCTAGCGCCGCAGCATGCCCTGTTCAGTGCCTAGGCACTAAGCACACTGAGGCACACATATTCCACTTTATTCAACCTCTTGTTAAATATGTGGGTACAAGGTTAAAATGCATAGCATCACTTAGGATTTATGGAGAGCCAAGGTTGATTGGTCATCAAGATCTAAGGGTGGAGAATTACACTCAAGGTTGAACAAGAAATTGGTGCACTATATAAAGGGTCACCTAGCTTCATTCTCAAAACAATTGTGACAGAACAATGTGATATAACTTGTGAGACATGTGATGTGAATGAGTGGCATGGGAGAGTGCAAAGACACTAAACACATGAGAGACTCATTGTAGAGAGGCTGGTTGTAAAGAGAGAAATAGCATAGATTATGGGTAGAGAGCTTTTGTAATAGTCCTATCACTTTCTTTCTTCTCATCTTGGTTTCTTCAAGAACTTGAGGTTTCTTGGAGAGGGTTGTTGTATTGTAAAGAACCATTGATTTAGTGCAGAGAGTTCAGAGGAACTCACAGGGACGTAGGCTATTGCCGAACCTCGATAACAAATCACTTGTCTTCTTTCTTGCTTTGGTTGCTATATCTTTTCTTTACAAGTTATTCTAGACTTGGGTGTTTGGAAGATCACCCATGGGCATCTTGTCAAGGTGATTTCCAATAGATTTTAATGTGCATGTTCCATGGTTTAGCTAATTCTGGACGACTTGTTGGATGGACACTTTGGCATAAAAAAATGCTCATAATGATCATTGACAAACTTTCCACTGAATAACTGGACCTCTTGCCTCAGTAAGCAGTGAGTGTTCATGTCAAAAAGTGGCAATTTTGCTTAGTTTTGTATCCTTTTTTACTCAAGTTAGTAAGTCCTTAGGGGTGTCTTTAAACCTATTGCCTTAAAACCATCTGGTTTGGGAGTCATTGACTCAACACTCACTACATAGGTCAATTAGAAAGCTTAAGGGAACTAAACATGGCGAGCCTCATAATAAAAGAAAGAAATAAATAAAACTATGCTATTGTTGTTCATTCTGATGGGAAATTCGGTGAATCTTGAGACATGAAGACATTAGACATTGGAGTTATCTGGAAGCTTCATTTTTATGTGCTAGTTCACTTTACACGGATTCGAGCTTTTGATGCCCTAGCCTGCCTCTTGTAAGTAATTAGAATTTAAAATTCCTATTCATTGCAAAGATAGGTTTATATTTTAAGCTTGCTCATGAATTAATATCATGGTTTTGTGTGCTACTTAAATTTTTGGACACCATGAATGATGGATTTATCTTTGTGTTCTTTGTTTTTCATTTAGTTTTTTTTATTTATTTTGTTTTGCTAAGGGACTAGCAAAATGACAGTTTGGGGGTATTTGATGAGTGCTAAATATTGCATATTTTGGCCCCTTAATTTACATTTGCTAATTCTTTAGTTGTGTCCTAATCTGATATTTTGTGTTAGTTCTATGATTTTTAATGTTTATAGGATTGCAAAGGAAATTGGGGATTTAATGTGAAAAAATGCAAAAGCTGGAATCTGCTGTTGCGATTAAGCACAGGAGACTTGTGATCGAGTGCAATAATGCTCAAGTATTTATTTATATGTTTAGCTTAGGAATTTGTTACTTTGAGTTGTTTTTTTCGTTGTTTTACAGGTTTATAAGCACTTGGAAAGGAGTTTCACTAAATTGCTAGAATTGCTCGTACATATCAGTCATTTTTTCAGATTAAACTGTATTGATTCAGGAAGAACCAGGAGATGAAACATATATGCTTGGAAAGATCAAGATGTCTATTTTCTGGAGAATTTTACGGCTCTATGATTTTTCTAGAGAAAGTTATGGCAATTTTAGTAGACAAAAGTCAGGCTATGCGTGATTTTAGCGTGGTAGAAGTGATTTTTGTGGATTAAGATGTAATGATTCAAGAAGAAACAGGAAATGAGCCATATATTCTTGGAAAGATCCGGATGTCTATTTTCTAGAGAATTTCACAGCTCATAAATATGATTTTTCTAGAGAAAGTTATGGTAGATTTAGTAGATGAAGGTCAGGCTGTGCATGATTTCAGCGTGGGCAGAAGTTTTGAAGGGCATGTGAAGGCTTAAATCCCACATCCCACATCGGTTGAAAATTTTGGAAATCACCTTGACAAGATGCCCAGGTGGTGATCTTCCAAACACCCAAGTCTAGAATGACTTGTAGAAAGAATTTCAGCAATTGAGCACAAGAACAGAAAATCAAAGAAAGAAAGAAGACAAACAATTTGTTATCGAGGTTCGGCAATGTGCCTACGTCTTCGTGAGTTCCTCTGAACTCTCTGCACTATCTCAAATGGTTCTTACAAGTTACAGCAATCCCTTTCAAGAAGCTCAAGTTCTTGAAGAAACCAAGAAGATTACAATGCTCTCTCTCTATACTACTCTCTCTTGTTTACAACCAGTCTCACTACAAAGAGTCCCTCTTATGTTTATGTCTCTCACACAATTCTCTCTTGTATTTAAAATTGATCTCATAATGTCACAAACTTGTGTGTTTATTCTCTTGTAAAAATGAGGCTTGAGAACCCCTTTTATAGCCTTTCACTTCTTGGACATTCTTGTGAATCAATTTTCACCCTTTGATCATGATCTCCACTTAATCATAGCCCTTCATCACATTCCAAGTGGTTCTGTGCATTTTAACCTTACACTCATGCACTTAAAAGGGTCTTAAAATAGGCTGTCCATATGTGCAGCCCTTTGCCTAGCGCCTAGGCACTCAACAGGGGGCGCCATGGTGCTGGGTAGGGCACCTTTGCACACCTTCTAGATGCCATGGTGCTGGTGCTGGGCGCCATGGCACTGATGCGGTCCTTCACCACATCATTCTGGATGCCATGGTGCTGGTGCTAGGTGCCATAGCACTGATGCGGTCCTTCAGCACATCATTCTGGATGACATGGTGCTGGTTGCTGGGCGCCATGGTGCTAATGATGCTGTTGTTGTGCGCACACTTCCCTGATTGTGTGCAGAAGTGCGCACACTAGTGCGCATGGCCTTCCCTTACTCCAAATTGATGCACACATATGTGTGCAGTCTCTAACTTGCTGAAATTTAATACAACACCTTTGGTTTGGACTTTAACTATTTTTAAACCATGGTTGGACCTGTTTGAACCTTAGACAAATAACAACAAGAAACATATTCTACATCCCACATCCCACATCGGATTGAAAACACATTGCATTCATGGAGTTCCCCTATAAAAGTCTCATTTCACTTCATCAAATGGGTGGGCAATCTCGAAGGCTTTGCTACCAAAGGGTGAAATCTGGAGGATTTTGCTACCAATCAGGGGAAGCGCCACACAATAGCTGTGAGTGAAATTTCTCTCTCCATGTATTATCAGTTTTAAAGTCCAATGTTGCCATTTGCTCTAATTTTTCCCTTGAGATTTTTGTTGTCCATTATATTTATGGGTAACTAAATTCTCAAGTAGGGCTAGGGATGAACTTGCACAGTAGATGGTATTTTTGTTTATTTTTTAATTCATGTATTTGATTTTCGATTACTTAAACTCTTTTGTTTAATCATTCTCAATTCATTGGTGATGTTTTCTTCTCTGAAGAATCGTAGAATTTATTCTGTTTATGGATTCAGTCATGCTTTCTCTATTGAATGGATTAGCTGTTTGATTATGTTTGGATCAATTATTTATCTATATTGATTTAATTCTTTGCTGCAATATCGTTTCCTGAGTATATTGTCGTTGTTGGATTTTCTCAATAGTGATAATAATTTACGTATTTTAAAAGTGGTGAATGATTTTTCAAAGGGTTACATTTGATTTAATCTTGGTTTATAAATCTACACCTTTCGATTCAAAAAATTGGGAATTGATTCCCAATTGAGTTATTCAATGAATTAAGAATAATTAAAATACCAAATTTGTGCAAGGGATGCCTGACGCTTTACAGTTTGTCAAATTTGAGTACTTTCTTCGTTAGTCACTTTGCTTCACTTTTATTGGCATTTAAACTTAATCTTTGTTCTCTATTAATCACAATATTTTTATTAGTTTCTTTGTTCCTTCTACTACTCTTTAAATTATTCTCTCTATGGAATCGACACCCCAAAGCTGTGCTACAACTACCGCGTTATTCTTTGGGCGTAATCAAATTTTACAAATAAAGAAAGAAAAAAAAAATACTTGCGTAGTGTGGTCAAGGTTGATAGACCGGATCCATAAGTGGAATGTCTTCTACTTCCAGACCTTGCCTATCAATTAATGCTTTAAGGCGTTGACCATTTACTTTAAAGATCCAACCATCCTTAGAGTCCTCTATTTCTACCACCCATTTGCAAAAACATTCTTCACTATAAAAAGGCCGATCCACCTAGACTGAAGTTTTCCTGAGTGCTTATGGAGTCTAGAATCATATAAGAACACTCGATCATTAGGGTTAAACGTTTTTCTCAAAATATTTTTATCATGAAACGCTTTTATTTTAGCTTTATAGATTCTAGAGTTCTCATAAGCATCATTTCTCAACTCCTCTAAATCGGTCAACTGAAATTTTCTAAGCTTACTTGCTTCTCCCATGTCACAATTGAAATGCTTGATAGCCCAATAAGCTCGATGCTCAAGCTCCATAGCTAAGTGGTAAGGCGTTCCAAAAACAAGCCTATAAGGTGACATACCTAAGGGAGTTTTGAAAGCTGTACGGTAGGCCCAAAGTGCATCAACTAGTCTCAAAGATCAATCTTTGCGATCCGGGTTTACCATTTTTTCTAAAATTTGCTTAATTTTCCTGTTTGCAAGTTCTACACATCCACTTGTCTAGGGGTGGTAGGCAATAGAGATCTTATGCACCACAACATATTTTTTCATCAAAGCTTCAAAAGAACGGTTGCAAAAATGAGTACCCCGGTCATTAATGATAGCACGTGGTGTACCAAATCAAGATAACACATTTTCTTTGAGAAATTTAATTACTGTCTTATTATCATTGCTCCTGCAAGCTACTACCTCTACCCATTTTGACACATAATCTACTGCTACAATAATATATTGATATCCAAAAGATTGAGGGAATGGTTCCATAAAATCAATGCCCCAACAATCAAAAATTTCAATCACTAAAATTGGGTTTAAGGGCATCATATGACGATGGGACATAACTCCTAACTTTTGACACTTTTCACTTGAGTGAAAATAGAAGTTTGTATCCTTAAACAAGGTGGGACAATAAAATCCACACTATATAATTTTTGCAGGGGTTTTCTTCATTGAAAAGTGGCCCCCATAAGCTTGGGAGTGACAAAATTCCAATACGCTAGCAATCTCTTCATCAGGGATGCAACACCTTCAAATTTGGTCAGGGCAGTATTTGAAAAGAAAAGGGTCATCCCAATAGAAATTACATACCTCAGTCATGAACTTCCTCTTATCCTGAGCACTTTAATCCACCGGTATCTCACCTGCAACCAAATAATTCACAATATGAGCAAACCACGGTAGAGAGGTAATAGAAAGTTGCTCATCGGGAAAATCATCCCTGATTGGCAGGTGGTCAGAGGTGTCCTCAAATGTGAGCCTCGAGAGATGGTCAACCACTACGTTCTCTCCTCCTTCTTATCTTTGATGGTGATGTCAAATTCTTGCAAAAGTAAAATCCACCGTATTAGTTGCGCCTTAGCATCCTTCTTTATAAGAAGGTACTTCAGGGCTGCATGATCTGTGAAAATAATAATAGGAGAACCAATCAAGTAAGCACGAAACTTATCCAAAACAAACACTACAGCTAGCAACTCTTTTTTAATGGTGGAGTAATTCATCTGAGCATTATTTAGAGTTCTACTAGCATAGTAAATGACAGAAGGCTTCCCCTCCCTTCGCAATCCAAGAACAGCACCTACAGCAAAGTCACTAGCATCACACATGATCTCAAAAGTTAAAGTCCAACCAGGTGGCTACATTATGGGTGTTGAGGTAAGCGTGCCAATTAGCATTTTAAAGGCCTCTTGGCAAGCTTGTGTCCACTCAAATGGGGCATCTTTAGCTAGGAGGTCACATAGTGGTCTAGATATGGTGGAAAAATTCTGTATGAACCTCCTATAAAAGCTCGCATGACCAAGAAAGGATCTCGCATCCTTTATGGTTTTAGGTGTAGGCAACTTAGAGATTAATTCAATCTTAGATTGATCAACCTCTATCCCCCTAGAAGAAATAATATGCCCTAAGACAATACCTGAAGGTACCATAAAGTGGCATTTTTCCCAATTCAAAACTAAATCCTTCTCCTCACAACGAGCCAATACGCTCTCTAAAATCAATAACCATGCATCAAAAGAAGATCCAAAAATAGTTAAGTCATCCGTAGAAACTTCTATGCAATTTTCAACAATGTCACTAAAAATGCTCATCATGCAACGTTGAAAAGTAGCAGGTGCATTACACAATCCAAATGGCATTCTATGAAAAGTATAAGTACCAAAAGGACAATTGAAAGTGGTTTTATCTTGGTCTTCTAATGCAATTTCAATTTGATAATAACTAGAATAACCATCCAAGAAACAATAGAAAGGATGACCAGCAACACGCTCAAGAATTTGATCAATAAAAAGGAGGGGAAAATGGTCTTTCCGAGTGGCAGCATTTAATTTTCTGTAATCAATGCACATCTGCCACCCAGTCACAAGTTTTTTAGGAACAACCTGTGTAGGACTTACCCATTTACTATTAGCAATAGGATATATGATTCCCACATCTAATAGTTTCAACACTTCATTCTTCACCACTTCTTTTATAGTGGGATTAAACCTACGCTGGGGGTCTCTATGAGGGCTAGTTCCTTCCTCCAAATTAATTTTATGAGAACAGACCTGGGGACTAACACCTTTTATATCAGCCATGCTCCAACCTAAGGCTGACTTATGCTCACTTAGGATCCTAATTAATTTCTCACCTTGAGACTCAAACAATTCAGATGAGATAATAACAGGAAAAGTATCACGTAGACCAAGGAAAACATGCTTTAAACCCTTAGGAAGACACTTCAATTCAACTTTGGGTGCTTCCACACTTGAAGGAATTTGTTTTTCACTTTTGTCAAGCAACTCCTCAAACATTGGTTGCCATGCTTGAGTGCCATAATCCTGAGTTCTATCAAAAATAGCACAAATATCAACTATATCAGAGGGATTACTGATAGAATCAAACTCAGAATTAACAAGAAAATACTCAAGGGGATCAAGATAATGAGTTATAGAAACTCCCCTATCCATGAGTGAGTCAATCATGTATGTCTGGTGGCTCTCGTCATCATCTTCTGGTGTTGAAAATCACCTTGGAGATGCCCAGGTGGTGATCTTCCAAACATCCAAGTCTAGAATGACTTATACAAAAAGATATAGCAATCAAAACAAAAAAGAAAACACAAGCAATTGTTATCGAGGTTCGGCAATGTGCCTACGTCCCCATGAGCTCCTCTGATCCCTCTGCACTAAATCGATGAGTTCTTTACAATCAGCAACACCTCTCCAAGAAACCTCAAGTTCTTGAAGAACAAAAGAAGAGAACAAGAAAGTGATAAGGTCTTGAGTTACCCTGGAATTTCTCCTAAGAAATTCCATTGAAAAGTCCCAAGAATCCCCTCTGTATACTACTCTCTCTCTCTAAACAACCAGCCTCTCCAATG
Source organism: Bretschneidera sinensis (assembly GCA_023935145.1). Taxonomy (NCBI): domain Eukaryota; kingdom Viridiplantae; phylum Streptophyta; class Magnoliopsida; order Brassicales; family Akaniaceae; genus Bretschneidera; species Bretschneidera sinensis. The sequence continues at coordinate 52,504,834 of CM043704.1, forward strand.
AGTCTCTCTTGTGTTTTGTGTCTTTGCACTCTCACACAATTCTCTCATTCACATGTTCTATCACACACTTGTGTTTCTACTTGTATCATATACACCTCTTGGAAGCAAGGTGACCCTTTATATAGTGCACCAACTTCTTGACCAATCTTGAGGGTCAATATCCACCCCTAGATCTTGAGGACCAATCAACCATAACCCTCAATCAATTCTAAGTGATCCTGTGCATTTTGAATATGCCTCACGGCATCATTTAAAATGCTGAAACAAAAGCATCAAGAGTGCCTTGTGCTGAGGCTTAGTTCAGGGCGTGCTGAGGCTTGGTGCTTCGTGTTGAGGCTTGGATCAGGCTAGGTGGCGAAGCAGACCATGGGACCCTCTTCATCCTTTCTAGGTGCCACCATGGCATGGGGGAGGCTGAGCCATGGCATACACCTCCTCCAGGACTCCTCCTTTGCTAGGCGCCTCACCTTGGAATGAGCTGGGCCGCGGCGCACACTGGTGTGCACTTGATGTTGATCTTTCCTTATTTAAACCTTGTTTAAACCTTAGATAAATACCAACAATCTCTAGCTTTGCCTAAGTGTTTAAACCCAAACCCATTATGTAGAGAACTCAGTATCCAAACTCATCTTGAGTCCCCATTCATCCGACTCCAATCCTAAGAAGACCAAGGCAATGAGTGAACTTACTTAGAGGTAGAATTTTGGTACCTAAATCTGTAGGACTTCTTTCCATTGTGACTTTGTCCACATGGATGCATCCTTTTGTAGTCCTCTCATGGAACACTGGGTTCCAACACAAGTGCCACACACTTTGGCTATCTGAAGACACCACCACCTGCTCTTTTAAGACCTTCCACTCGTCTAACAACCCTTTGCACCATATAGCCTCCTTGATGGCTTCCGTAGCCGCTATGTACTCTACCCCGATTGTTAAGAGTACTACCACCAACTGCCACTGAGCCTTCAAATACCTTAACAACCACTTCATCCCAAGTCAAAGCTCCTTTCCGGGATTACTCACAAATCTGCTGAGAGTACTAATTGTCCGAGAAACCTTCAACCTGTTTCTCTCCCATTCCTAGATTATTCTCATCCCAAGGATCTTTTATGCAAGGCTAAGATCCTTCCTCTCGAACTCTTCTATGATTTGAGATGTCAACCTTTCCATCCTCTCCCTACTGTTCTCAACCAACAACATCTCATCCGCATAGACGAGGATACTCACCACTTCCTCCACCTTGTGTTCAGGTGAGAAGGTTTCTGTGAAATCTATGCCTTCTCTTTTCATGAACCTCTTCACCACCAACCTAGCCTTATTCCGGACTTTATCCCCAAGAGGGTTCCCTTCTTTGATCATGTAAGTCCACTTACAATCCATAACTCTCTGTTTTTTCGGAATGTGCACCAATTCCCAGGAGTTGTTCTTCCTCAAAGAATCCATTTCTTCCTCCATAATTAGCTGCCATCTTGATGAATCCTTACATTCCATGGCATCAATGTAAGTCTCTGGTTCACTCATCCCTCCTTCTGTCCAAGGAGCTGCTTTTAATAGTATCCACAAAACCATATCTTGAAGGTGGTCTGACCATCCTTCTCTCCCGGTCCCTTGTGAGCTTATAGTCATTCTGACTTGGTGCATCATCCCCTTCTAGTTCAGCCTCCTCATGAATGTCCTGAGCATGGCCTTCATCAATGGGCTCTACCTAGTCTGAACCCTCTTACCTTCCTTACTCTACCTGAACTGAATAGTCCTTGATGCTATGCTCCACAAATACCAAACTGGTTTGCTCACTAGCCCCTGCAGGGTTAGTTTTCCAAATAGGGAAATAACAATTCATTAAAAAAAATATCTCTACTTATTATAAGTTTCAATCCTTTTTTCTCTAAGTACCATAACCTATACCCCTTAGCCCCTTCCTCATATCCTAGAAACATACATTTTCTAGATCCTGGGCTAAGTCTATCATCCTTTTGATGTGCATACGCAGCACACCCAAAATTCCTAAGGTTGTCTAACTCAGGGGGTTTACCACTCCACATCTCCTCAGGAGTCTTGAGCTCTAAAGTTCTAGAGGGTGATCTATTAACCAAATATGCAGCAGTAGACATCGCTTCCCCTAAAAAATATTTGGGTAATCTGGATTCATTTAACATGCACCTAACCTTTTCCCTAAGGGTCTTATTCATCCTCTCAGCAACTCCGTTTTTCTGAGGTGTTTTCACAACCATTCTATGTCTTAGATTCTCATTTAACCTACAGAATTGATCAAGTTCCTTGTTAAAAACTTCTAAGCCATTTTCGGTTCTTAACACCTTAACTAACCTGCCCGTTTGAGTTTCCTCCAGCTTTTTCCACACCACTAATTTATTCAAAGCATCTGATTTATTTTTAACCAAATAAACCCAAACCTTTCTTGAATAATCATCAATTAAAGACAGAAATTAATGATTACCTCCCTGTGTTGGTGTTCTTGCTAGTCCTCAAAGGTTCGCATGAATGTAGTCAAGAATGCCCTTAGACTTGTGCACTCTGGTGTTGAAGCTAACCTGGAGTTGCTTCCCAAGAATGCAACACTCGCAGAAATCAAGTTTCTCTACTTTGTCACCACCAAGTATACCATCCTTGCTGAGAACTTACAGGCCCTTTTCGCTCATATATCCCAAGTGAATGTGCCAAAGGGCTGCCCTATCCATCTCAGCCATCAAGCTTGTTGCTTAATCCTTGATCTCCGTGTCTTCGATCATCTCATAGAGACCATCCTTCATTGCTGCTTTGATCATTATCAAAGATCCCTTGGTTACCTTGATCTTTCCTTCCTCTGCTTTATATGTGTAACCCATGGAATCCAGCTGCCCCAATGAGATCAAATTCCTTTTCAAATCCGAAAGATACCTCACATTCCTCAGTAGCCTTGTCATTCCATCAAATATCCTCAACTGGATGTCTCTTATCCCCCTCACTTGGTAAGAAGTTTCATTCCCCAGGAAAACCTTTCCATCATTAGTTTCCTTGAAATTCTTGAACCAATCCCGGTGAGGGTACATGTGATGAGTGCACCCGATATCCAAGATCTATTTCCTGCTGCCTTTTTGCCCCTTGCTCACACTTGAGCACACAACAAGAACATCATCATCTTGCTGTTCTTCCTTGGCAATCGAGGCTTTTCCATCCTTAGTATGGCTTCTTCCCTCATCCCTCATCTTCTCCTTGCAATCTTTCTTGAAATGACCCTCCTTATGGCAGTAGAACCATCTCCTATGGCTTTCTCCTCAACCTCTGTCTCGGTAGTAGCCATGTATGTTACGGTGCGCTCTCCCATGGCTTTCTCCTCTACCCCTATCCTGGTAGTAGCCATGTATGTTACTGTGCACTCTCCCATGGATTTCTCTTCTACCTCTGTCCCGGTAGTAGCCATGTATGTTATTGTGAACTCTCCCGTCGCTTTCTCCTCTACCTCTGACCCGGTATTAGCATGTATATTACTGCCATACCAAGTTGCTGGCCTTCCTTTAACGAACAACCCTTCTCCACTTGATGCACTCATCATCTTGGCATCAAGATTATCTTGCAACTCTTTATTAGGATCCAATTTAAAAGTAAAGATTCCTTTACGAAGATACTTCTTATTAGGGAGAGTCTTGGCAAAAAACAACTCATCTAGTTTCTTCCAAATGACAGCTGGATCTTTCGAGTCTCTGCACTCCTTTGTGACATTATCCGACATGTGTAGGAAGATGGTGTTGTATGCCATCTTTTTCATCTCATTCTGCTGGACCTCCATGAGACTTGCTGAAAAAGCATCATCTTCTCCAATCGCTAAGTCCACCTTTTGTTGCACAAGAACCGCCTTGATCTTCCACTTCCAAAGGGCAAAGTCTCCCTTTCCATCAAACTTCTCAACAATGAAATTTGAACACATCTTGCGGAGATGATCCCAAATTTGTGCAGCACCCACAAATGTTTTCCAACTTCTTCTAAACCTCAAGAACACGATCAAAGATTGATCTCAACACCGTTCTTGAATCACCCTCAAGAACACGATATGATCTTGATCTTTACTCCGTTCTTGAGTCACCCAAGAAGTTTATTCTTTAATTCTTGGAGTCTTGCTCCGATACCTTCTGTTCTTGCTCTGATACCCAGTTGTGCAAGCTCTGATACCACTGTTGGAAATCACCTTGGAGATGCCCAGGTGGTGATCTTCCAAACACCTAAGTCTAGAATGACTTGTACAAAAAGATACAACAACCAAAGCAAGAAAGAAAACACAAGCAATTGCTATCGAGGTTCGGCAATGTGCCTACATCCCCGTGAGCTCCTCTGAGCCCTCTGCACTAAATCAAAAATTTCTTTATAATCAGCAATACCTCTCCAATAAACCTCAAGTTCTTGAAGAACAAAAGAAGAGAACAAAAAAGTGATAAGGTCTTGAGTCCCTGGAATTTCTCCAAAAGAAATTTTACTTACAAGTCCCTTGAATCCCCTCTCTATACTACTCTCTCTCTCTAAACAACCAGCCTCTCCAATGAGTCTCTCTTATATTTTATGTCTTTGCACTCTCATATAACTCTCTCATTCACATGTTCTATCACACAGTTATGTTTCCACTTGTATCACATACACCTCTTTGAAGCTAGGTGACCCTTTATATAGTGCACCAACTTCTTGACCAATCTTGAGGGTCAATATCCACCCTTAGATCTTGAGGACCAATCAATCACAACCCTCAATCAATTATAAATGATCCTGTGCATTTTGAACATGCCTCACAACATCATTTAAAATTCTAAAACAAAAGCATCAGGTGTGCCTCGTGCTGAGGCTTGGATCAGGGCGTGCTGAGGCTTGGTGCTTCGTGCTGAGGCTTGGATCAAGCTAGGCCGCGGCGTAAACCAGGGTAGTCTCTTCATCCTTTCTAGGTGCCGTAGTGTAGGGGAGGGTGAGCCACAGCGCATACCTCCTCTAGGACTCCTCCTTTGCTGGGCGCCGCACCTTGGAATGAGTTGGGTCGCGGCGCACACTGGTGTGCACTTGATGCTGATCTTTGCTTGTTTACCTTAGACAAGTACCAACATCTGGCTATTTTGCAATATGAAAATATTCACCTCGAGGGTCATGTTTCCAAAAGACAACTTCGTGAGCCTATTCCTGCAATTAATAAGAGCATTAGCAGTGGCAAGGAAAGGCTTACATAAAATCAAAGGAATTTTAGAAGTAGTATCAACAACAAAGCTAATGTCAAGGATTAGGAAATCAACAGGATAATAAAATTTGTCAATTTAAATTAGAACATCCTCTATCACACCCCGGGGTACTTTGACTAAACGATCAGCCAATTACAAAACCACAGTGGTTGGTTTGATTTCTTCTAACCCCAACTGAAAATAAATAGAATATGGCATTAGATTCACGCTAGCTCCTAAATCTAGCAAAGCTTGCCCAACCTCATGATTTCCAATGCTGCATGCAATGGTTGGACAACCAGGATCCTTGTATTTAAGAGGAATCCGCTGCTCAATTAGAAAACTAACTTGCTCTGTCAGGAACGTTGTCTTCTTCACATGGTGCTTCCTCTAAGCTGTACAAAAATCCTTGAGAACTTTTGCATAAGTAGGAACTTGTTTAATCACATACAACAGAGGAAGATTGATTTTTACTTGCCTTAGATTATCCAGGATTTCATTATTTGGATTTAGAGTTCGCTTGATTGATTTTAAAGCTTGAGGGAATGGTACCTTAACAGGACTCTTTGTCACCTCAGGTTCCTTAGGCAGCTCGGCATCATTACTATCTTGACCCTTTTCCACATCCTCTGATTTGTTCGTTGTTGGGATGTGTAATGACTTACCACTTCATGTCACAATGGCATTCACATCTTTTAGATTCTTTTGCGCCATATGTTGACCATGAGGTGTGGACTGAGCTTGAGAAGGGAACTTACCTTGCTCATTCACACTCAATGAGCTCATCAATTTAGACACTTGGCTCTTTATCTCCTTATTTTCTTCAACAACCTGCGTAATCAAAGATTCACATTTTTGGTTAGTCTTACCCTGTGCCTCAATAAAAGCATGCAAAGTGTCTTCTAAAGGACTCATAGAAGATGAAGGTGAATGATATGGTGCAGGATATGATTTAGAGGGTTGTGCAAGCGGTTGGTTTTCAGACTTCCGACTAAAATTGGGGTTATTGCGCCACCCTGGATTATAGGTATCAGAGAAAGGTGAAAAAGGTTTCTTGTACATAACTAAGGCATTATATTGTTCCTCATACATCCCTCTCATCTTAGCAAATGTGGGACACGTGTGTTGGCTTTAAGTCCTTAGTATTTAACATATCTAGCTCCCTAATGAGCATATCGACCTTAGCCTTTAGGTTATCCTCTTCCCTGAGATGGTAAATTCCACCACCATTTAGGTTTACTGCAGGGTGTGACCTATTTGTGCTCTCAGTAGCACTAGGTTCAATCCAAATGTGAGCTTTTTCAGCAAGCTCATTGAGGTATTCTATGGCCTCATCAGGATCTTTCTGTAAGAACTCACCATTACACATCATCTCCATAAATTGGTGCTCTCTAGGTGTAAATCCCTCATAAAAATAGCTCACTAAGTGTCAATTCTCATACCCATGGTGAGGACACATACACAACTACTCCTTAAATCTCTCTCAAGACTGATACAAAGTCTCACTGTCCTTTTGTGCAAAAGTGGAGATTTGCCTTTTTAAAGCATTGGTCTTATGTTAGGGAAAATATTTATTAAAGAAAACTTGAGTCATCTCATTCCACGACCCAATAGATCATGGTTTTAGTGAGTATAGCCAACTCTTAGCTCTATCTTTCAAAGAGAAAGGAAAGAACTTAAGTCTCACAATGTCATCAGTTGCATTTTGACTATGAAAAGTCGCAACTACTTCCTCAATCTCCCTAATGTTCATATATGGGTTTTCATTTTCCAAGCCATGGAACGTAGGGAGTAACTGTATCATCCCTGTTTTAAAATCCAGTTGGCGAGTATTAGCTGGAAACATGATGCATGATGGTGTGGCTATGCGTGTAGGGTGGAGGTAATCCTAAAGGGTCCTAGTAGGTTGATCTCTGTGTTCACTCATTTCTTTAGGACTAGATGGATTGTCAAATAAAGGATTTAAAAAGTTTGATTCTGACTCTAGCATAGGCTTACAAGCAAATCTACCCATGGCGTCTCTATATCAGTGCATGCAAGGTAACAAAATAAATAAATAAAATACTATAAAAAGAAAGAAGGGAAAAAGAAATCAAAATAATAATGCAACAAGCTAAAAGAATGAATGAAGTTACCGCCTTTACAAACTGCTGAAAAGAAAAACTATCTAGCAATTCTTCTACCGTTTCCCCGGCAACGATGCCAAAATTTAATTACGCCCAAAGAATAATGCGGTAGTTGTAGCACAGCTTTGGGATGTCGATTCCACAAAAAGACAAATTTAAAGAATAGTAGAAGGAACAAAGAAACTAAGAAAAATATTAAATGATTAATGGAGAACAAAGATTAATTGTAAATGCAAATTAAAGTGAAGCAAAGTGACTAAATGAGAAAGTACTCAAATTTGAAAAATAGTAAAGTGTCAGGCATTCCTTGCACAAATAATATATTTTAATTATTCTTAATTCCTTGAATAACTCAATTGGAAACTCAATTCCCAATTTTCCCAATTGGAAGGTGTAGATTTATAAACCAAGATTAAACCAAATGTAACACTTTGAAAAATCATTCACCACTTTTAAAATGCGTAAATTATTATCACTATTGAGAAAATCCAACGACGACAATACTTAGGAAGTGATATTGCAGCAAAGAATTAAATCAATATAGATAAATAATTGATTCAAACATAATCAAAGAGCTAATCCATTCAATAGAGAAAGCATGACTGAACCCATAAACAGAATAAATTCTACGATTATTCGGAGAAGAAAATATCACCAATGAATTGAGAATGATAAAACAAAAGAGTTTTAGTAATTGAAAATCAAATACATGAATTAAAAAATTTACAAAAATATTATCTATTGTGCAAGTTCATCCCTAGCCCTACTTGAGAATTTAGTTACCCATAAATATAATGGACACCAAAAATCTCAAAGGAAAAATAGAGCAAACGGCAACATTGAATTTTAAAACTTCAAAGAAATAAATTAAAACTAACAATACATAGAGAGAGAAATTCCACCCGCAGCTGTTGTGCGGTGCTTCTCCTGGTTGGTAGCAAAATCCTCCAAATTGCACCCCTTGGTAGCAAAGCCTCCGAGATTGCCCATCCATTTGATGAAGTGAAATGGGGCTTTTATAGGGGAACTCCATGAGTGCAATGTGTTTCCAATCGATGTGGGATGTGGCATGTAGAATGTGTTTCCAATTAATGTGGGATGTGGGATTTAAGCCTTCACATGCCCTTCAAAACTTCTACCCACGTTGAAATAATGCACAGCCTGACCTTTTTCTACTAAAACTGCCATAACATTCTCTAGAAAAATTATATTTACAAGTCATAAAATTCCTTAGAAAATAGACATTTGGTTCTTTCCAAGCATATATGGCTCATCTCTTGTTTCTTCCTAAATCATTACAGTTTAATCCGCAAAAATCACTTCTGCCATGCTGAAATCACGCACAGCCTGACCTTTGTCTACTTAAACTGCCATAACTTTCTTGAGAAAAATCATGTTTACGAGTCGTAAAATTATCCAGAAAATAGGCATTTGGATGTTTCCAAGCATATATGGCTCATCTTCTGGTTCTTCCTAAATCAATACAGTTTAATCCGTAAAAATGACTGATCTGTATAGGAAATTCTGGCAATTTAGTGAAAATCCTTTCCAAGTGCTTGTAAACTTGTAAAACAACGAAAAAAAACAACTCAAAGTAACAAATTCCTAAGCTAAACATATAAATAAATACTTGAGGACTGTTGCACTCGATTGCAGGTCTCCTATGCTCGATCGCAACAGTAGATTCCAGCTTTTGCATTTTTTTCACATTAAATCCCCAATTTCTTTTGCAATCCTATAAAACATTAAAAATCATAGAACTAACACAAAATATCATATTAGGACACAACTAAAAAATTAACAACTGTAAATTAAGGGGCCAAGATATGCAATATTTGGCACTCATCAACTGCCCTCCCGGTTCTTTTATTTCATGCATATGCATATGAATAATAAAATAAAAACAAGCATGTATTCAGACATTTAAACTAGCTATCCTAATTATTCTCAAATTATTATTTGAAAAATTCCACTAAATTCTTCTCCTCATAAATTATATCAAATCATCAACCATAGCTCATCAAGAATTTCATTTATTACATTTATTATTAAATTGACTCATTATTCTAATAATATTACTTCTCATATAATAATTTTCTGCACATCCATTATTCTTATCATACATATCAACTAATTTTTCATCTACCAACAAAGCATAAGTTAATAATCTATTCTAATATTATCACTATATATTTCACATTTATCTTGATTACTTAAAGTAAATCTAACTCACCACGTAGCACTTAGAGCTACCCGTGGATCACCTCCTTACCTTTCCTGCTCCTCTCAGCAATTTCCCTCGGTTGCTGATCGTCAACACCTGACATAATATTTATATTAAATTTCTAATTTATTCTTCAATTCTTCCATAATTCACACCCTTTGAAAATTCCCACTTTGAATTTCAGGAAATTTCGTGTATGCTAAATTTAAAAAATAAACTTTATGTTATTACCTTCTGTTTTTCTTAGAGATTCTCGTGACTCTTTATAAAATTCTCCCGTAAATCCCTTCAAAATTTTACTCTTTCAACCTTTCTTTCGGTCCCCAAGTGTTTAAAGAAAAAGAGTAATTTGAATCGTAGTTGAAGGAAAACCAAATAGGATTTGGTAAGTATATATATATATATATATAAAACTTTAAACCATTACTCAGCATCTTCCCCCCATGCTTGCAATGAAATTGAAATGCTATCTTACATGCAGCATTACAATTCTCTTTTGGCAACAGGTGGCAACACCTGTTGCCACGTTTTTTACTTTTACTCTTCATCACCACGCGTCCGTTTTTTTTAAAATTGTTTTATAAAAATTAAATCTTTCGCATATATATATATATATTGTTTTAACTCTATGTCATATTTATTAAATTATTTCTTTACCCTTTCTTTACGAATATAGGTATTACACAAGGCTAGGCTAGTTACTAAGGAATATAATCAAGAAGAATGAATAGATTTTGATGAGATCTATGCTCCCATAGCTAGATTAGAAGCTATTCACTTGATATTAGCCTTTGCTTGCTTTAATAAATTTAAGCTATTTCAAATTGATGTAAAAATCGCGTTTTTAAATGGCTTTATAGAAGAAGAGGTGTATGTTGAGCAACCTCTTGGATTTGAAAATCCTAGTATTCCAAACCATGTTATAAGCTTTCTAAAGCTCTCTATGGGTTGAAGCAAGCTCCAAGAGCATGGTATGAAAGACTAAGTAAGTTTTTTCTTGAAAATGATTTTACATGAGGAAAAATAAACACAACCCTCTTCACAAAAATGACACATTGTTAGTCTAAATATATGTTGATGATATTAGTTTTGGTGCTACTAATGAATCTATGGGTAAAGAGTTTGCTAAGTGCTTGCAAAGTTAATTTGAAATGAGCATGATGAGAGAACTTACCTACTTTCTTGGACTTCAAATCAAACAATTGAAAGAAGGCATCTTCATCAATCAATCAAAATACACCAAAGACCTATTAAAGAGGTTTGGAATGGAAAGCTCAAAGTCAATTAGCACTCCTATGAGCACTTCTACAAAACTTGACCTAGATGAGGAAGGTAAGTGTGTAGATACTAAAACACATAGAAGCATGATAGGAGCTTTACTTTATCTAACTACAAGTAGACCTGATATAATGTTCAGTGTATGCATGTGTGCTAGATTTCAAGCTAATCCTAAGGAATCACATGTAATTGCAGTAAAAAGAATCCTTAGATATCTACAAGGAACTCAAAACCTAGGGTTATGGTATGCTAGAAAATCAACTTTTGAGCTTGTAGGATATACAGATGCTGATTTTGCAGGTTGTAGACTAGATAGAAAAAACACTAGTGGAATATGCAAATTCTTAGGTGCAATGTTAACATATTAGTCTTCCAAGAAACAAAATTTGGTTATGTTATCAATCGCCGAAACGAAATATGTAGCAGCTGGAAGTTGTTGTGCACAAGTATTATGGATGAAACAATAGTTAGAAGATTAAGACATGAACTTTAAAGATATACCAATTCATTGTGATAACACTAGTGTTATCAACTTAACCAAAAACCCTATTCAGCATTCTAGAACCAAACATTTAGAAATTAGACATCACTTCATAAGAGATCATGCTCAAAAGGGTGATATTAGACTAGAATTCATTCCTTTAGAAGATCAAATAACTAATATTCTTACAAAACCCTTAAATAAAGATAGTTTTTTGCAAGATTAGATTATTGATGGGCTTGAAAGACTATGATAAAATGTATGTTTGACTACATCAACATTCATCATATGCATATTTGATATCTAGTGAAATGAGTATTAACTTTTATTTAATATAGTTCTCACTCAAGATGGCATAAATAAACAATTTCGTGTTGGAGCTCAAAATTTTAAGTTGGAGATCAAAATTTTAAGTTTTTTGAAGGACCTAGTCAACTAGTATATTGACCCCAGTCGACTGGTATCCCACTGACCATTTTACCAGTCAACTAGTACAAAGTACCTAGTTTTGTATACAAGTTTTTTTTTTATTTATTTATTTGCCTTATCTTCATGACTGTAGTGTTCAAACTACTTATTTTTCAAGTTTGCACTCCTTTTTTGCTATTGTCAAAACAGGGGAGGAAATTGAGAAAAATCAAGTAAAAGAGGAAACTGAATGTAAACTTAGAATGAAGCATAAATTTAGGAGGAGTATCTCTGAGAACATGTTAACAAATGTATTATGATCTTGAATTGCTTGGTTGGGTTCGATATAATTGTACATGAACTTTTCTTAGCAGGTTGGTTTTTATCCAAAAAACAGAGGAGACTCTGCCCAAAATTTTCAAAAAAAACCAACACTTAGCTTTTAGAACTGTTTTTCTCTCTTTAGTTCATCAAAACGGGGGAGATTGTTGACCTATATTTGATTTTAATAATGACAAAACACTACTCCAATTGAACTAACAGTTTTCTCTAAGTGTTTAAGCGGTAAAAGCATTCAGTACGGAAACAAGATGCAAGAACTTAACATGATTCAGACACCAAAAACAAGATAGAAGATCTAGAATAGGCATTAAGGTAATTGAAACAATTATAAATCTCTTTTGTTCAATTGCATAGCTTGATATGTCGTTCAATTTACAAAATACTTTGACAAAACTATTATACAAAAAGTTTCTAAGTCAAAAACTGTTTTGAAAACATAAAAAATGGGTTGAAGGCCAGCCCAGTCGACTGGGTCTACATACCAGTCGACTGGGATATGGGACAGAAAGTTTTCAGTCGACTGGTGTCGAGGACTTAGTCGACTAGTAACTTCACCCAGTCGACTGGTCCTCTGACCTAGTCGACTGGCACTCTCCCTTAGCCTAAAAAGTGAAACTTCTCACTTGACCCAGTCGACTGGTACAAGGACCTAGTTGACTGGTAATTCAAAAATATGACCGTTTGAAACCTGAGACTTGAGCATTTAATGCTCTAACCTACCAAGTCAGTGTCAAATGGCCATATTGATTCAAGGCTATATAAACCCACTTCAATGAGCATTTAAAACAAGAAGAGAACACATTCAATTCACAAGTTAGTTCGTTAATTCTCAAAAACTTTAAAAAAATTTATTGCTGAGCCATTCTTTAAGGTTGTCCTTGAAAGAGAGATATTGTTCATGTTGAAAATCACATTCTTAATCCTAGGTGGTGACCTTCAAACACCCAAATCCAGAATGACTTGTACTAAACAAGAATCAAACCATAAAAAGGAAAACACAAGCAATTGTTATCGAGGTTCAGCAAATGCCTATGTCCTGGTGAGCTCCTCTGAGCTCTCTGTACTAAATCAATGGAGTTCTTATAATTATAGCAACATCTCCTCAAGAATCCTCTTATTCTTGATACATGAAAAAATAAAAAAGAAAGAGATAAGAATTAAGTGTTTCCCTGGAATTTTCCCCAAGAAAATTCCAATTACAAAGCCCTTGAACCCCACTTCTTGAATACTCTCTCTCACTTGTGACACCTCCTAAGATTTGAGAGTCTATCTCTCTCAACACCAACCACACTTAGAATGAGATCTCTTCTTGTGTCTCTCTTGTGTTTAGTGTCTTTGCACTCTCACACACTTGAATGATGTTGTGTTATGTTATTGCTCCTAGTTGATCCTTTATATAGAGTAACAACTTCTTTAACCAATCTTGAAGTCAATATCAACCCTTAGATCTTGAGGACCAAACAATCATGGCCCTCTAAGTTATCCTATGTGTTTTAATCAAGTCCCACGCACCATCTCAGAGTGCTGAATAAAAGGCATCAGGTGTGCCTGGCACCGCTGCCCAGAATAGGGTAGGTCGTGGCGCATAACAGGGCAGAAAGCCTCTCCTTGCTAGGCGTCGTAGTACACATGGCCTGGGCTGCGGCGCACACCAGCCTGTGTCGTGGCGCACAGCTAGTCGAGAAAAAACCTGGTTTTCTAGAAGCCGTGGGGCACACACTTTGTGCCGCGGTTCCAAAGGCTGCTAAAGCCTTATCTCCCAGCCGTTTAATTCTTAGACAAATTCCCAACAATCTCTTCCTTTGTCTAAGCAATTAAACCCGAACCCATTGTGTAGAGAACTCAGGATCCAAACTCAATATGAGTCACCAAATCATCCGACTCTAATCCTAAGAAGTCCAAGGCAATGATTGAACTTGCTGTGAGGTAGAACTTTAGTGCCTAAATCTGCAGGATTTTCTTCCGTGGCCACTTTGTCCACATGAATGCATCCTTCCGTAACATTTTCCTGAATGAAATGATTCTGAACATCCATATGCTTTGTCTTCTCATGGAACACCGGATTATTGCACAAATGCAACGCACTTTGGCTATCCGAATACACCACCACCTGCTCTTTTAGGACCTTCAACTCTTCCAACAACCCTTTGCACCATATAGCCTCCTTAATAGCTTCTGTTGCCACTATGTACTCAGCCGCGGCTATTAAGAGTGCTTCCACCGGCTGCAACTGAGCTTTTCGACTTATACAAAATCCGTTTAAGTTGAAGAAGTATGAGGTAATCGATCTTTTCTTATCTCGGTCTGCTCCATAGTCCAAATCAACATTACTTTTTAGACAGATGAACTTACCTCTCTTCTCATAAACAAGCCCCACATCTGGGCTTCCCTTCAAATACCTCAGCAACCACTTCATCCCAAGCCAATGCTCTTTTCCGGGATTACTTATAAACCTACTAAAAAGACTAATTGCATGAGCAATGTCGGGTCTAGTGCTTGGAACATGACTGATCCAACCACACTAGAGTAAGGGACCTTTTCCATTTCCTTCTTTTCCTCATCTGTTCTAGGACATTGATCGCTGGAGAACTTGAAATAACCAGCAAGAGGAATCTTCACTGGTTTACTATCTTCCATAGAAAACATAGATATCATCTTTTCTATGTAGGAAGACCGAGAAACTTTCAACCTGTTTCTCTCCCTTTCCAGGATTATACTCATCCCAGGGATCTTTTGTGCATGACCAAGATCCTTTATCTCAAACTCTGAACTGAGTTGAGACTTCAACCTTTCTATCCTCTCCCTGCTGTTACCAACCAACAGTATATCATCAACATAGATGAGGATGATCACCATTTCCTCCACCTTGTGACCTTTGTAGTACAAGCACGAATCATAGTAGCTCCTCAAGAAACCCAAGCTAGTTATAAAGGAATCAAACCTCTTATTCCATTGCCGAGGTGATAGCTTCAGGCCATAGAGAGATTTCTTCAATTGGCACACTAAATCTCATTGCCTTCCTTCCTCATAGCCTTCGGGTTGCCTCATGTAGATGGTCTCATCAAGCTCTCCATGTAAAAACGTTGCCTTCACATCCATTTGCTCGATCTCCCAATTAAATTGGACCACCATCACTAACACTATCCTTATCGTTTTGTATTTCACAACTAGTGATAATATTTTGGTGAAATCTATGCCTTCTCTTTATATAAACCCCTTCACCACCAACCTAGCCTTATACTTGACTTTATCCCCTGGAGTGTTCCCTTCTTTGATCTTGTAAATCCATTTACAATCCACAACTTTCTGTTTTTTTTGGTTTGGGTACCAATTCCCAAGAGTTGTTCTTCCTCAAAGAATGCATTTCCTCCTCCATATCTAGCTTCTATCTTGACGAATCCTTACATCCTATGGCATCAATGTAAGTTTCTAGTTCACTCCCTCCTTCTGAAAAATGAGCTGCTACATTAGCATCCACAAAACTAAATCTCAAAAGTGGTCTGCCCAACCTCCTTTCCTAGTCCCTTGTGAGCTGATAATCATTCTGATTTGGTGCATCATCCCATTCTAGTTCAGCCTCCTCTTGAGTGTCTTAAGCTTGGCCTTCATCAATGGTCTCTACCTGGTCCGAACCCTCTTGCCTTCCTTGTTCTACCTGAACTGAATTTTTTTTGATGCTATGCTCTATATAAACCAGGCTGGTTTGCTCACTTTCCCCTGCGGGGTTAGTTTTCTCCAAATAGGGAAATAAATGCTCATTAAAAATGACAGCCCTACTTATTATGAGTTTAGTTCCTTTTGGCTCTAAGGACCACAACCTATACCCCTTAACCCCTTCACCATATCTTAGAAATACACACTTTCTAGACCTTGGGCTAAGTTTATCATCCTTTTGATTTTCAAACGCAGCACATCCAAAAGTCCTAAGGTTGTTCAATTCAGGGGGTTTCCCACTTCACATCTCTTCGGGAGTCTTAAGATCCAACGCTCTAGAGGGTGATCTATTAACCAAATACACAGCAATAGACACAGCTTCTCCCCAAAAATATTTGGGTAACCCGGAACAAATTAACATGCACCTAACCTTTTCCATAAGGGTCATATTCATCCTCTCAGCAACTCCATTTTGCTGAGGGGTTTTCATAATCGTTCTATGTCTTAGAATCCCATTTAAATCATAGAATTTGTCAAAATCCTGATTGCAAAATTCTAAGCCATTATTGGTTCTTAAAACTTTAACTACTTACCTGTTTGAGTTTCCACCAACTTTTTCTACACTACAAACTTATTCAAAGTATCTGATTTATTTTTAAACAAATAAACCCAAACCTTTCTAGAATAATCATCAATTAAAGAAAGAAAGTAAAGATTACCTCCTTGTGTTGGTGTTCTTGCTGGTCCCCAAAGATCAGCATGAATGTAGTCAAGAATACCCTTTGATTTGTGCACTCCGGTGTTGAAGGTAACCCGATGTTGCTTCCCAAGAACACAACATTCATAGAAATAAAGTTTCTCTACCTTGTCACCATCAAGTAAACCATTCTTGCTGAGAACTTGCAGCGCTTTTTTCACTTATAAGTCCCAAGTGATTATGCCAAAGAACTACCTTATCCATCTCAGCCATCAAGCTTGCTGCTTGATCTTTGATGTCCGTGTCTCCAATCATCTCATAGAGACCATCCTTTATTGCTGCTTTGATCACTACCAAAGATCCCTCGGTGACATTGATTTTTCCTCCCTCTGCTTTGTATGTGTACCCCATGGAATCTAGCTGCCCCAATGAGATCAAATTTCTTCTCAAATCCAGAAGATATCTCACATTCCGTAGCAACCTTGTAATTCCATTAAACATCCTCAATTGGATGTCTCTTATCCCCCTCACTTGGTAAGAAGTATCGTTCCCCAAGAAAACCTTTCCATCATTGGTTTCCTTGAAATTCTTGAACCAATCCCGGTGAGGGCACATGTGATAAGTGCACCCAGAATCCAAGATCTATTTCTCGCTGCTTTGCCTCCTGCTCACATTTGAGCACACAACAAGAACATCATCATCTTGTTGTTCTCCCTTAGCAACTGAAGCCTCTCCATTGTTGGTATGGTTTCTTCTTTTCTCATCCCTCATCATCTTCTTGAAATCTCTCTTGAAATGACACTCCTTATTGCAGTAGTAGCATCACTTTCCTCCAAACTTCGGTTTGGAATGCTATCTTCCATGGCCTTGACCTCTACCCTTTGATTTATCCTAGTAGTTGCCATAGATGTTACTGCCATTCTGAGTTGCTGGCCTTCCTCTAACAAACAGCCTTTCTCCACTTGATCATTCCCTCATTTCGGCTTTGAAATCATGAGCCCTTATAGCATTAATCACAATTTCTTTGGTTAGTGTATCTATTCCATATTCAATAGCATTAATCAAGCTTTCAAAACAATAGGGAAGAGAATTCAACAATATAACAGCCAATTGTTCATCCGGGAATGTTATACAACTAGTCAAATCTTGAACTAGTTTCAGAAGATAAATTTTATTAGAGAAAGTCTTGGTAAGAAACAACTCATCTAGTTTCTTCCAAATGATAGCTGGATCTTTCGAATCTCCACATTCCCTTGTCACACTATCTGACATGTGCAGAAAGATGGTGTTGTACGCCATCTTCTTCATCTTATTCCGTTGGAGCTCCGTGATACTTGCTGAAAAATCGTCATCTTCTCCAATCGCCAAGTCCACCTTTTGTTGTATAAGAACCACTTTGATTTTCCACTTCCAAAGGGCAAAGTCTCCCTTTCCATCAAACTTCTCAACAATGAAGTTTAAACCCATCTTGCGAAAAAAAATCTCAAGATTTATGCAGCACCCATAATTGCTTTCCAAACTTATAAACCTTAAGAACCTGATCAAATCTTGATCCCATCACTGTTCTTGAACCTCAAGAACCAGATCAAATCTTGATCCCAACATCGTTCTTGAATCACCCAAGAATTTTTCTTTGATTTTTGGAGCTTGTTCTGATACCCAGTGTTCTAGCTCCGATACCACTGTTGTGGTATCTGTTCTAGCTCCAGGTGGTGGCCTTCAAACACCCAAATCCAGAATGACTTGTACTAAACAAGAATCAAACCATAAAAAGGAAAACACAAGCAATTGTTATCGAGGTTCGGCAAATGCCTGCGTCCCCGTAAGTTCCTCCGAGCTCTCTGCACTAAATCAATGGAGTTCTTACAATTAAAGCAACACCTCCTCAAGAACCCTCTTGTTCTTGATACATGAAAGAAAAGAAAAGAAAGAGATAAGAACTAAGTGTTTCCTTGGAATTTTCCCTAAGAAAATTCCAATTACAAAGCCCTTGAAACCCACTTCTTGAATACTCTCTCTCACTTGTGACACCTCCTAACATTTAAGAGTCTATCTCTCTCAACACCAACCATTCTTGGAATGAAATCTCTTCTTGTGTCTCTCTTGTGTTTAGTGTCTTTGCACTCTCACACACTTGAATTCTGTTGTGTTATGTTATTGCTCCTAGTTGATCCTTTATATAGAGCAACAACTTCTTTAACCAATCTTGAAGTCAATCTCAACTCTTAGATCTTGAGGACCAAACAATCATGGCCCTCTAAGTGATCCTGTGCGTTTTAATCAGGTCCCATATACCATCTCAGAGTGCTGAATAAAAGGCATCAGGTGTGCCTGGCGCCATAGCCCAAAACAGGGTAGGCCATGGCGCACAACAGGGCAGAAAGCCTCTCCTTGTTGGGCGCCGCGGCGCACAAGGTCTGGGCCACGGTGCACAAGCTTGGCCCACGGCACACAGCTGGTGGAGAAAAAACCTGGCTTTCTGGAGGCCGCGGCGCCAAAGGCTACTGAAGCCTTATCTCCCAACCATTTAATTCTTAGACAAATTCCCAGCAGTCCATTTGTAAAAGCACTTATTGCTATCTCTTTAACATTTACTTTATAGAAAATTTCATTTATTGTAAAGAGAAAGAGTTGGTACAACTCTTAGAGTGTTTAGGATTAAACACTTCATTGTAGCTTCCTTGAGGAAAGATCGGTTGTAAGGTTTATGCAACACTCGTGAAGTTGTACGACTAAGGTTTTATTGGATTACTTCAAGGAGGTTCTTTGAAGAGAGTGGACGTAGGGTCGGAAAGAATCCTATATTGCAGAACCACTATAAAGGGAGTTTGCACTTTCTCTTCCTTAAACTCTTTACTTTCAAGCATATTATTTGATTGGGTGTTTTATGTATTTAATTGTTTTAAAAATTTGCAAGTTAATCAACAAAAGTTTTTAAAAACTCAATTCACCCCCTTTATTGGGTTTGAACCTCGGTTTACAAATCTGATACCCAGTGAAGGGAGTAAATTTTTAAATGTTGTGAATTGAAATATATCGAGAATAATGTTGCTAGTAAATGGTTGATTTTATATTGTTGTGATGATAATTCCTTTGCGGCAAGTGATAAGAAAAGTACATTGAAAATATACTTTATACATGAAAAGTTTAAGATGAATATTTTCAAAATAATTGGATCTTAAGGTTGTGGAAATATGTTAAGGACTACAAAAAGTATGGTTTATTAAGAATATCAGTGTCATTGTAAAGATTTCTCTTTGTGAGTTGAGAAATGAAGAAGGTAAATCAAAATTGTATATAAAATTCTTATCATACTTATACATATGAAAAGAGATTTATATAATGATAATTGGAACTAAAGAATTTAAGCCCCAAAATGACTACTTTTAGTAAGATGTGTTTCTCACCGAGCTTTTCAACTCACCCACCTCAGTTTTACTAACTTTTCAGGTTAGCACTGGAAGGTGTATGGTTAAAGTCCGTAGGAGTCCTCATCAATGGTATCCTCATCTCTTTAATCCTTTTTTGAAAGTCCAAGTTTTTGTCATAGCTTAGTATTTGTAAAATTATACAAGTTAGATGTATCAAAGGTTTTTCTTTTTATCGATGTTCGTTGTAAAATTTTAATAGTCAGTTTGTAATAGTGAAAAGTTTCATACATGTAAAGATGTGTATTTGTTTACAGATTTGTAATGATTGAAAGATTGTTGTTTGATTTGTGAATTTTGTATGATTGCATCTGAAGTCAAGGTACTTTGTGCTGAAAGGTAATGGAGTCGTTCCAAATAGGGTTGACTCAGGATGGGTCATTACATTTTTGGTATCAAAGCTATAGGTTTAGGGTCTTGTAGACTTGTTTCTTGGTGAATTGTGTGTGGAATGGTTATAGAAAGTCAGATGTACAAAATTAGAGAGGATACCGTTTAGGTGTAGTAACCAATGATGGTTTAGGTGGGGGTAATATATGTTGAGACTAAAGTCGAGTCGACTTGTATTTGAATATTGTGTGAGTTTGGTGCTGTTTCGAATGAATTATGGTTTTTGTGAATTTTCTTGGTGATGCCTTTTTGTAAGAATTATGGATGTTATTGTTTTGATACGACGAAGTTGTTTGATTGATGTATTGTTATATTTGTGAAAACATTTGTTTGCTTTAAATGATCCAACGATAATGTTGAAAAGTGCAGGATGAGAAAATGTTCCTTAAACAGTTTTAATTACTTGAAAGCTTTACTTTGATAAAATATTAATGAGTTACTAGTTAAAAGAATAGAAAATATTGTTAAGACTAAATCACTAAAGGTGTGAGGTGAAATAAACTATTCTAAGTTATTAAATTATATTGAGGTATATATTAAAGGATTTGGAGATATTGATGAAGGTTGAATGAATTGTACTGAATTTGTAAAGTACGTTGAGTTATGTATAAATGTTTCATTTGATAATTTCTTTTCATGTGTTTATGCTAATGTACTCGTGACTGATGGTTGTGTAAATATCGTGTAATGTTGGCTTAAGAAATAATTATTATAAAAAGTATAAACTCGAAATAGGTGAAGTTAAGAGTAACATATTTGCATGTGTGCTTAGGTGTTGATTATGGGAAAAAGGTAGTTGATTGGTTATCGAATTAAAATACTTTGAAAGTTTGGGTTGTGATTATCTATTGTAAAATGTGGATTAGTTCGAGAGTTGGGATATTTTCGTCGATTCATAGAATTGTAAGCATTTCAAGGTGAATTGGAAATTAAAAAAGGGTAATTATCTCGTTGATAAAATGCAGATGGATTAACGAGTATAAATGAGAATGGGAGTAACTTGTTGAACAAGTGGCTAGAGTAGGGATTGAGGTATGGTAAGGAATGAGTGAGTTAAAAATGCTAAGTGCAATTAGATAGAGAGATGATGGCATTGAGTAAATCATAAGTAAAGATTTGGTGGTTTCTTGAGACTTTAAGAAAGATGATAAATGGAGTAATTTGGTAAGTAGAAATTTGAATGAGAGAATTTGTAAAGGAGAACGAGTAGTAAAATCTTGATTCGATCTTAAGTGCTAACCGAAGTTCGATACAAAGAGATGATGCATTTATTCATAACCTAGGAAGTCTTGAGTTTAATTTGAGAATAGGAACTGTTTGATTGATGGTAGTTGATTGAATTAGAAAGTTTTTGCTTTATTGGGGAATTAATTGAAGAATACTTTTGGTATCTAGTAAAAGGCAAGCGGCCACAAACTAAGATATTTGAAGTGTTAGAATAATCTAAAGGTTTTGGGTGACTTGAATTAGATGTGGCTGGGATAATAAAAAGGGTGATGATTAACGTAAATATGAGGTGTATGCTTATTGAAGAACTTACTTTGGAGATGGAAATGTTAAGAAGATGTTTGATAGGAGACCAAAAGTTTAGTAAGGTATGAGAGTATTAGAATAATTATGGCAAAGGAGAATTAGGTGCGAAATTCAAGGCTAAGGGATTGTTGAACAAAGGATAGTAGTAGGGGTGTATAATAAGAAGTTAGAGTTTGAAACTATTAGCTTTAGCCTTCACCTATAGTTAATATTAAGGACTTGTCGATATTCAGTAACAGTGTAAAAAAAGAAGTGTGGAAGTGAAGTGTTAAAAGGTTTTCTAGAAGATTGATTTTTCTTAAAAGGACCGAAAAGTGAAACGGAAATAGAAGTATAAGAAGGTGTGTTGGGAAAGAGAAAAAAATCCAAGTCTCAAAAGGAAAGACTAAGTACAAATCAAGGTGTTATATGCATAAATGAATAGAAAGTATAAATTTTAGAGAAAATTGTTTATTTTAGAAAACAAAAATGAAGATGAATTAGTGTAAGGACTATAGTTATGAGGGTGATGTTTAGAGACCCTCTTAAAAATTTTTGGGGTGGAGAGTTATCTAAAATGCGTCTTTGAGAGTTTTCTAAATAAGAGAACTAATAATTGGACACAAAGTATAGAGTACATGTTTATGACATGGAAAATGAGTAGAAGATTCGATATGGGAAGTGTTGGGAAACCACCTCGATGATGCCCAGGTGATGGTCTTCCAAACACTCAAGTCTAGAATGACTTGTAAAGAAAGAAAACAGCATACGAAGCAAGAAAGAAAGACACAACAATTGTTATCAAGGTTCAACAATAGCCTACATCCCCGTGAGTTCCTCTGAACTCTCTACACTAAATCAATGAGTTCTTACAATCCAGTAACATCTCTCCAAGGATCCACAAGTTCTTGAAGGAACAAAGAAGAGAACAAGAAAGTGATAAGGTCTTGAGTTACCTTGGAACTTTCCCCCTTGGAAATTCCACTTACAAGTCCCTTGAATCCCCTTTCTATACTAATCTCTCTCTTTACAACTAGCCTCTCTAATGAGTCCCTCTTGTATGTTTGTGTCTTTGCACTCTCACAAAATTCTCTCATTCATATGTTCTGTCACACACACACTTGTGTTTCTATCACACTGTTATTTTTAGATTGAAGCTAAGTGACCCTTTATATAGTGCACCAACTTCTTGACCAATCTTGTGAGTCAATATCCACCCTTAGATCTAGAAGACTAATCATCCATAGCCCTTCATCAATCCTTAGTAAAGCTGTGCGTTTTAAACATGCCTCACGCACCCTTTGAATTGCTGAATCAGTGTGCATTAGTGTGCCTTCAAGCCGCGGCCCAGATCAGGGCAAGTCGCGACCTGAAGTAGGGTTGAACATCCTCCACTTGCATCCATTTTGGGCGCCACAACTTGAGGGAGGCTGAGCCACGGCGCACACCTCCTCCAGGACTTCTCCTTGCTGGGCGTCGCACCTTGGATGCTGATTTTTTCTTCCTTCCTTGCAACTGTTTAATGCTAAGATAAATACCAACAGGAAGATTTGCAAAAAAATAGAAAGATGGCAAGAAAAATGGTAAATTTGGAATACGATGAACACTAAAAGGAGAAGTTTATGTGAGTAAAAATCTTTGGGAGGTTAAAATAGGGGTAGAGACAAGGAGAAGAAACTTGTCAAATGGAGTTGTTAGTTATAAATAGATATGACTGATTCGAGAAATGCTAAAGGGATACTATGAATTGATTTGCGACATATCTATGGTGGTTAAGGAAAGACTAGTCAAATTGGGGTTTGTAATGAGGAGTAAGTTGCTTAAAAGTCGCTATTACAATGAATTATATAAAAGTTTATTGGTAAGAATGCCCCCGTTGGTGACGGATAAGTTATGATTTTAAATGGAAAAATTATGTGAAAAGGTTGGTTTAGAGCTAAGATAGGTGTCGAGGAAGGAGAGTGAATTATGAAATTGAACTTTTACTTGATAGGTGCGAGAAGTTTTATGAAGGATCAAAAATTTGGATTGTATTTGATTATTTCTTCTCGTAAGTAAACAGATTGAAGAGTTGAATAAGAACTAAGTTGAGAGGAATGTAAAAATTTGTGATTATAACACCGTTGATGATCTTAAGAATAATATCTAGTTAGAGAAAAAGTCACTAGATATTAAGAGGAGGTGGTTAGATGGTAAGTGACCATGTGAAGTGGTATCTTGGGAAGGCACACGATTTAAAAGTTTTATCGCCTATAAAACTTTTGAAGTATGAAGTCAAGAGAAAGAAATGTGATAGACCCGGTGAAAGGCATAAATTGTTAAATGTTGTGAATTGAAAAATATCGAGAATAATATTTCTAGTAAATGGTTGATTTTATATTGCTGTGATAATAATTTCTTTGTGGTATGTGGTAAGAAAAGTACATTCAAAATATACTTTATACATGAAAAGTTTGAGGTGAATATTTTCAAAATAACTGATTGTAAGGTTGTGGAAATATATTAAGGACTACGAAAAGTATGGTTTATTAAGAATTTCAGTGTCATTGTAATGATTTCTCTTTGGGGGCGAAGAAATGAACAAGGTAAATTGAAATTATACATAAAATTCTTATGATACTTATACATTTGAAAAAAGATTTATATAACGATAATTGGATGTAAATAATTTAAGCCCCAACATGATTACATTTAGTAAGATGTTTTTCTTACTGAACTTTTTAGCGCACACCCCTCCTTTTTACTAACTTTTTAGGTTAGCATCGGAAGGCGTATGGTTAAAGTCTGTAGGAGTCCTCTTCCATGGCATCCTCATCTCTTTGATCTTTTTTGAAAGTATAAGTTTTTGTCATAGCCTAGTATTTGTGAAAGTATACAAGTTAGATGTATCGGAGAAAAGGTTTTCTTTTTATCGATGTTTGTTGTAAAATTTTAAGAGCCGGTTTGTAATAGTGAAAAGTTTCATATATGTAAAGATGAGTATTTTTTTTACAAATTTGTAATGATTGAAAGATTGTTGTTTGATTTGTGAATTTTGTATGGTTACATCTGGAGTCAAGGTTTTCAAAGGTAATGGAGTCATTCCAAGTAGGGCCTACTCAGGATGGCTCGTTACACTCTTGTACCCCAATCTCTTTTCCCGAATTTCTCACAAACCAATGATGAGGGATTTTGGCCCATGTAAGGCCAAATGACCATTCCAAATTACCCAAAGTCTTTGTTTTATTCTTAGATGAAACGTTCCTCGATTGTTCTTGTAAAAATGTCCCTAGGTAAGGCCACTACAAGAAAAAAATGATATCACCGACAAAGAATATCACATAGGTGATATGTGTTTTTACAACGAACTATCAACGATGAACACTTTTTCATCGTTGATAAGGTAAAATATTATCACCGATGTATATTTTAGTTGGTGACAAGCTTTTTCGCTTCGCTGATAAATTTTAACTTGTGGGTTGCCGAGTGTGGGACATTGTGATGCCCCAAGATAGGGTAACTTGGTATCCCAAATCGACTAGAAAGAAAGTGACAAGGTTATTTATAAGTGATTGTCTACTTGCACAACGTATTTTAAAGCTGTGAGGCTTGGTGTGCCAAATAGGAAAATATTGTGCCAAGTGGAAGGTCGAGTCATTATAACCAATAATTGAGGATTTAATGTGCCATCATGGACAACTCCATTGGATGTCATCCAAGGATAGCCGTGTTAGCCACCAAGCTCGAGTCTCTTTTTTTACCAATGATTGATGGATATCCCTACCACGTGTAGGATATTGAATAGGTGAATATTCTAGTGAAAGTGATGGTTGAAATAATTTGAGATGCACATGTTGCCATATTTGCAAGAGTAGTGGACTTCCCATAAATGGAGTTGATATATACTTTCGAAGTAGCATCTATCCAATGGAGTGTTTCACCAAGAACTAATGCTACTAGGTTAAAGCCTTCTTCTATGCCTTCCACAACATCAATAAGGGCACATCGTCTGTAAACTTCTTTGGATTTATGTAGGTAATGGCTTAACAGACAAAAGCAAAAAGTTCTTTTTTTGTGTGAGGAAGTATGCATCACTAGTTGAGTTGTTTGATGAGAAATGTTGAAAGATGGGTAGAAGTTCCATGTGATTGTCTTTCATCCAAGGCATGATGACCTTCTCATGAAGATTAAAGAAAGAAGAAAGCTTATACACATACTCGGATTTTGGAGAAGGAATAATTATGTTATTTGATGTTGGAAAATCTAGAATGACACCAAATTCTTCAAAAGTCTCTAAAAAACCAAAGACATATCTCTGTAAATCCCAAAAGTGAGCAATTATTCTCAAGAAATTTTTGTTAATACAAACTTGAGAGACTATAAATACACCAAGACTCTTCCTAAAACCAAACTTTTAGCAAGTATTAGATCTAGGCACCACTTAAAATGCCTATTTTGCCATAGAAAGTGGCACCCTAACCAGTAACTTTGAATTAACTAGTAGATAAAGAAAACTTGAAAAACACTAGTTAGTTCAAAGGTACTGGTTATATTATAGGAGTTTTTGGGATAAGGGAAGTGTGAGAACTTATTTATTTACCGAAACATGTCTAGACTCTCATTTTAAATCCATGATGAATTTGTGTGACAAACTAAATGGAATTTGAATAAGACTCTCAAGGATTTTTATATAGTCCAAGGAGACCCCCAAATTTGTTTGTATGAGGTAGAACAGACCATTTGAAGCTGAGGTCTAGAATTTGTTAGATTTCCTAATTCATTTGGGTTTAGGACTTGAAAATTGTCTAAATGGAGAGGTTTTTTCTCCAAGTCGGCCATAACTGATGCCTAACTCTAATGAGGCTTATAAATACTCCTTTTAGAGACTTTTAGGGATCCCTTCAGAGCTTCTTCTAGACTTTTGGCTGCCATAAAGTGCGATCCCAGTTTTTAGAGCAAATCAAGAGAAAAATAGTGCTAAAGAATGAGTTTTGTGTGAGAAACCTTCATTCTTGAGCCTAAAAATTAATGCTAATCTTTCACATAAAATTCAGTAATAATCTTCCATAGAATTTCAATTTTCTAATCATAGCAAAGAAGGAACGAGGCTTGGAATTACATCGAAGATTGTTTGCACCTAGATTGTCATTTTCTTGAAGGGAACAAGAAGACCACCCCAATCCCCCCATTTGGAGAAGAATGAGGATTCAAGGACCTTAATTGTTCATATTTGATCACATAAGGAGGATTTCAAATTTTTAATTTGATCTTGTGTTTGATTTGATAGTTTACATGTTTAGGAGTTAAAATATTGTTGCTATATGATTGTTTAATTGATCTTTCATGTTAGGATCATTTTTAGAACCATAGAATTTATTTTTTTTATTTGAAAAAACCAAAAAACCGAAAAGTTCACATAGTTGTTGTTTGGGGTGCCACTTTAGGAACAGAATTGGGCTTGATGTCATTCTAGACCTGTGCCTGCAAAGGGTGGCACGAGTCTAAAAAAGGCTTCCCCACCTGTTGAATTTCCAAAATTGTTATTTCGTTTCATTTTTGCTTCGATTATTTTCCTATGCGTGTTTGTTTGATTTTAATTAGTTTATATTTGTTAGTATTTGTCTAAGGTTTAAACATGGTTAAGGTTTAAACAAGGTTAGAAAAGGTTTGAAGAAGTTCAAGCATCAAGCCTCAGCACACTAGGAGTGTGCCTCAGCATGCAAGCAACAAAAAAGGTCCAGCAAAATGAGTGTGTGCACCAGGTCAGGCCGCGGCCCTCCCTAGTCTAGGCCACGGTGCCCAGAAAGGAGGAGGGCTGGAGGAAGGCCCAGGCCGCGGCGCCTCCTCCTCCAGGTCGCGGCGCCCAAAAAGTGGTGAATTAGTGCTTTGCCTTGAGTCGCGGCGCCCCCTGTTTCAGGCTGCACCAAGGCACACTAAAGCACACATGATTCAGCCTTTCAAGTGGTTCATGAGGGATGTTCAAAATGCACAGCTTAACTTAGGATTGATCAAGGGGCCATGGTTGATTGGTCATCAAGATCTAAGGGTGGAGAATGACACTTAAGATTGATCAAGAAGTTGGTGCACTATATAAAGGGTCACCTAGCTTCATTCTAAAGGAGGAATTAAGTGTAAGATTACAAGTTGTGATATACAAGTGATTATAAAGAGATACAAAAGAGAATTGTGTGAGAGTACAAAGACACAAAACACAAGAGGGACTCATTGTAGTGAGGCTGGTTGTAAAGATAGAGTAGCATAGATTTGATAGAGAGCTTTTGTAATAGTTCTTATCATCTTCTTTCTTCTCTTCTTTGTTTCTTCAAGAACTTAGGCTTCTTGGAGAGGGGTTGCTGTGATTGTAAAAGAACCATTGATTTAGTGTAGAGAGTTCAGAGGAACTCATAGGGACGTAGGCTATTGCCGAACCTCGATAACAAATTGCTTGTCTTCTTTCTTTCTTTGATTTTTGTTCCTGTTTCTTATTCCTAATCTTTACAAGTCATTCTAAACTTGGGTGTTTGGAAGATCACCACTTGAGCATCTTGTCAAGATGATTTCCAACAGTGGTATCAGAGATTTGGTGAGAGGGTATCGGAGCAAGAACAAGAAGGTTACAGAGTCAAGACTCCAAGAATCAAAGATCAACTTCTTGGGTGATTCAAGAACGGTGTAAAGATCAAGATCAGATCATGTTCTTGAGAGTGATTCAAGAACGGTGTTAAGATCCATCTTTGATCGTGTTCTTGAGGTTGAAGAAAGCATTTGTAGGTATTGCATAAATCTAGGATTTTCTCCGCAAAGATGGCTTCAAATTTCTATGTTGAGAAGTTTGATGGAAAGGGAGACTTTACCCTTTGGAAGCGGAAGATCAAGGTGATTCTTATGCAACAGAAAGTGGACTTGGCTATTGGAGAAGATGATACTTTTCCAACAAGTATCACGGAGGACCACCGGATTGAGATGAAGAAGATGGCTTACAACGCCATTTTCTTGCACATGTCGGATAGTGTCACAAGGGAGTGCGGAGACTCAGAAGATCCTGCTGTCATATGGAAGAAGCTAGATGAGTTGTTTCTTACCAAAACTCTCCATAACAAGATTTATCTTCTTAAAAGAATCTTTGCTTTTAAAATGGATCCTTGTAAAGAGTTGCAAGATAATCTTGATGTCTTTAATAAACTAGTTCAAGATTTGGCTAGTTGTAGTATTAAATTCCCATATGAACAATTGGCTGTTATGTTATTAAATTCTCTTCCTGATTGCTTTGATAGTTTAATTAATGCAATTGAATATGGAAGGGATACACTAACCAAAGAAATTATGGTCAATGCTATAAAGGCTCATGATTTCAAAGCCAAGATGATGGAAGCATCAAGTGGAGAAGGGTTGTTCATTAAAGGAAGGCCAGCAACTTGGAATGGTAGTAGCATTCATGGCAACTACCGGGAGAAATCAAGATGTAGAGGGCAGAGCCATGGAAGATCTCATTCCAAGACAAGACTTGGAGGAAAGAGGTGCTTCTACTGCAACAAGGAAGGCCATTTCAAGAAAGATTGCAAGAAGAGGTTGTGGGATGAGAGAGGAAGAAGCCATACCAACAATGGAGAGGCTTCGGTTGCCAAAGGAGAATAGTAAGATGATGTTCTTGTTGTGTGCTCAAATGTGAGCAGGAGGCAAGGCAGCAAGAAGTGGATTCTGGATTCCGGGTGCACTTATTACATGTTCCCTCACAAGGAATGGTTCAAGAATTTCAAGGAGATCAATGATGCAAAGGTCTTCTTGGGTAATGACAATTCTTGCCAAGTGAGAGGGATTGAAGACATCCAATTGAGGATGTTTGATGGAGTCACAAGGCTGCTGCGGAATGTGAGGTATCTTCTAGATTTGAAGAGGAATTTGATCTCATTAGGACAGCTGGATTCCATGGGCTACACATGCAAAGTAGAGGGAGGAAAGATAAAGGTGGCCAAGGGAACTTTGGTAGTGATCAAAGTAGCAATAAAGGATGGACTCTATGAGATGATCAAAGAGACAGAAATCAATGATCAAGTAGAAAGCTTGATGGCTGAGATGGATAGGGCAGCCCTTTGGCACACTCGCTTGAGATATATGAGCGAAAAGGGCCTGCAACTTCTTAGCAAGGATGGCCTACTTGGTGGAGACAAAGTAGAGAAACTTGATTTCTGCGAGTGTTGCGTTCTTGGGAAGCAACACCGGGTCAGCTTCAACACCTGAGTGCACAAGTCTAAGGGGATCCTTGACTACATTCATTCAGACCTTTGGGGACCAGCAAGAACACCAACACAGCGAGATAACTTTAACTTTTTGTTTTTAATTGATGATTATTCAACAAAGGTTTGGGTTTGTTTGCTTAAAAATAAATCAGATGCTTTGAATAAATTTGTGGTGTGGAAAAAGTTATTGGAGACTCAAACGGGTAGGGTAGTTAAGGCTTTATGAACCGATAAGAATTTTGTAATAAGGATTTTGATAAATTCTGTGAATTAAATGGCATTCTAAGGCATAGAACGGTTGTAAAAATCCCTAAGCAAAATGGAGTTACTGAGAGGATGAATAGAACCCTTATGGAAAAAGTTAGATGCATGTTAATAGGATCCGATTTACCAAAATATTTTTGGGGGGAAGCTGTGTCTACTGCTGCATACTTGGTAAATAGATCACCCTCTAGAGCTTTAGAGCTCAAGACTCCCATGGAGATGTGGAGTGGAAAACCCCCTGAGTTGAGCAACCTTAGGACTTTTGGGCGTGCTGCATATGCACATCAAAATGATGATAAACTTAACCCAAGGTCTAGAAAATGTGTGTTTCTAGGGTATGGTGATGGGGTTAAGGGGTATAGGTTGTGCTCCTTAGAACGAAAAGGAATGAAACTCATAATAAGTACGGATGTTATTTTTAATGAATTATTGTTTCCCTACTTAGAGAAAACTAACTCTGCAGGGGCTAGTGAGCAAACCAGTCCAGAATTTGTGGAGCATCGCATCAAAGAGAATTCGGTTAAGGTAGAGTAAGGAAGGCAAGAGGGTTCGGACCAGGTAGAGCCCATTGATGAACGCCAAGCTCAGGGCACTCAAGAGGAGGCTGAACAAGAAGAGGTTGATGCAGAAAATCAAAATGACTACTAACTCACAAAGGACTTAGAAAGGAGGGTTGTTTGACCACCTTTGAGATATGGTTTTGCAGATGCTAATATAGCAACTCCTTGGACAGAAGGAGGGATGGTTGAACCAGAAACTTACATGGTTGCCATGGAATGTAAGGATTCGTCAAAGTGGCAGCTAGCTATAGAGGAAGAAATAGATTCTTTGAGGAAGAACAACTCTTGAGAATTGGAGCTCAAACCAAAAAAGAGAGAGAGTTATGGATTGTAGATGGATCTACATGATCAAAGAAAGGAATAAAGCTAGGCTGGTGGCGAAGGGGTTAACACAAAAAGAAGGCATAGATTTCACCGAAATCTTCTCACCTATTGTGAAGTACAAGACGTTATGGATAGTATTGGAAATAGTGGTCCAATTTGATTGGGAAATTGAGCAAATGGATATGAAGACAGTGTTCTTACATGAAGGGCTTGATGAGACCATCTACATAAGGCAACCCAAAGGTTATGAGGAAGGAAGGCAGGGAGAGTTGGTGTGCACATTGAAGAAATCTCTCTATAACTTGAAGCAATCACCTCGGCAATGGAATAAGAGGTTCAATTCCTTTGTAATCAACTTGGGTTTCATGAGGAGCTACTATGATTCGTGCTTGTACTACAAGGGGCACAAGGTGGAGGAAGTGGTGATCATTCTAATCTATGTTGATGACATATTACTACTTGGAAGCAGCATGGAAAGGATAAGAAAATTGAAGGCTCAACTCAGTGAGGAGTTTGAGATGAAGGATCTTAGCCATGCACAGAAGATCCTTGGGATGTGTATCATCCGAGAAAGGGAGAGAAATAGATTAAAGATCTCTCAAACTTCCTACATAGAGAAGATGATATCTAAGTTCTCTATGGAAGATAGCAAACTAGTGAAGGTTCCCTTTGCTGGTCATTTCAAGTTCTCCAGCAATCAATGTCCGAGATCGGAGGTAGAGAATAAGGAAATGGAAAAGGTCCCTTACTCTAGTGTGGTTGGTTCTATAATGTTCACTATGGTAAACACTAGACCTGATATTGCTTATGCAATAAGTGTTCTCAGCAGGTTTATGAGTAATCCCGAAAAATAGCATTGGCTTGGGATGAAGTGGTTACTGAGGTACTTGAAGGGAAGCCCAGAAATGGTGTTGATTTATGAGAAGAGGGGTAAGTCCATCTGTCTTCAGGGTTATACGAATTCAAACTATGGAGCAGACCGTGATAAAAGAAGATCGATTACCTTCTACTTCTTCAACTTAAACGGATGTTGGGTAAGTTGGAAGGCTCAGTTACAGCCTGTGGTAGCACTCTCAACAACCGAGGCTGAGTACATAGCGGCTACGAAAGCCATAAAGGAGGCTATGTGGTGCAAAAGGTTGTTCGAAGAGTTGAAAGTCCTAGAAGAGCAAGTTGTGGTGTTTTCGGATAGTCAAAGTGCATTGCACTTGTGTAAAAATCCGGTGTTCCATGAAAGGACAAAGCACATAGATGTTCGGTATCATTTCGTTCGGAGAAATGTTACGGAATGATGCATTCATGTGGACAAGGTAGCCACAGAGAAAAATCCTACAGATTTAGGCACCAAGGTTCTACCTCTAAGTAAGTTCAATCATTGCCTTGGACTACTTAGGATTGGAGTTGGTTGATTGATGAATTAAGATGAGTTTGGATCCTGAAGTTCTCTGCACAATGGTTTGGGTTTAAACACTTAAAAAAATTTAGAGATTGTTAGTATTTGTCTAAAGTTTAAACATGGTTAAGGTTTAAACAAGATTGGAAAATGTTTGAAGAAGTTCAAGCATCAAGCCTCAGCACACTAGGAGTGTGCCTCAGCATGCAAGCAACAAAAAGGGTCTAGCAAAATGAGTGTGCACACCAGGTCAGGCCGCGGTGCTCAGAAAGGAGGAGAGCTGGAGGAAGGACCAGGCCACAATGCCCCCTCCTCCAGGCCGCGGTGCCCAGAAAGTGATGAATTGGTGCTTTGCCTTGAGCCTCGGTGCCCCCTGTTTCAAGCCGCACCTTCAAGGCACACTAAAGCACACATGATTCAGCTTTTCAAGTGGTTCATGAGGGATGTTTAAAATGCACAGCTTAACTTAGGATTGATCAAAGGCCATGGTTGATTGGTCATTAAGATCTAAGGGTGGAGAATGACACTGAAGATTGATCAAGAAGTTGATGCACTATATAAAGGGTCACCTAGCTTCATTCTAAAGGAGGAATTAAGTGTAAGATTACAAGTTGTGACATAAAAGTGATCATAAAGAGATTCAAGAGAGAATTGTATGAGAGTGCAAAGACACAAAACACAAGAGAGACTCATTGTAGTGAGGCTGGTTGTAAAGAAAAAGTAGCATAGATTTGATAGAGAGCTTTTGTAATAGTTCTTATCATCTTCTTTCTTCTGTTCTTTGTTTCTTCAAGAACTTAGGCTTCTTGGATAGGGGGTGCTGTGATTATAAAAGAACCATTGATTTAGTGTAGAGAGTTCAGAGGAACTCACGGGGATGTAGGCTATTGATGAACCTCGATAACAAATTGCTTGTCTTCTTTCTTTCTTTGATTTCTGTTCCTGTTTTCGATTCCTAATCTTTACAAGTCATTCTAGACTTGGGTGTTTGGAAGATCACCACCTGGGCATCTTATCAAGGTGATTTCCAACAATATCATTCCTATAACATCCCCTAAGATAATATGAATTAAAGTCTTTAACATGAAATCAAAGTTATGGAATTTAATTGAATTTGGACGTAAAAAAAAATGATTTGATGAAAGTTGAGTGCTTTGATATGCTTTGATTGAATCTTCGTTGTTTCTAAGTTAGAATATGATGATTTGGACTCATTTAATTTATTTTTTAATGCATGATCACATGTTTAGTTGTTTAGATTAAGATTTTACAGGCTAAACGATAGTTCTCCATAGCTTGTATGATATATTCTTTGCTCAACATGATCTCTACTTATTTATCTTTGATCACATGTTTAATTTTCCATGAAATTGTTATTGTTTACATTGATAATGCAGATGAAGTTGTTTTCCCATTATGATTTTCTCATATTTAGCTCACTTATGCTTGATTTTTACATGATAACATGCCTCTATTTGCATATTGGGTTTGTCTATTATCTTGCTTAGATAAATTGATGAAATTGAATGACTTGACATGCTTTTTTGTTGAGATTAGTTGTTGCTCATGGATGGATGAATAAAATCAATTTAATTATCTTATACTTGTTATGGATGAATGATTTTTTATGCATTCGTAGATAGTTTATTTTTATTTAAAATTTATTTTGGGAGTGTAAGCTATGTTTAGGCACTCTTTTAATTATTGATATTTTCTAATAATCTTCTTTTATCATTTATTTTTTGAGGATGTATGTAGCGTTTAGGCACTTATATTTTTCTGCTCTTTCCCTGTAATCACATTTTATTTTTTGTACTTCTTTATATGATCTTACTTGCTATGGATGGATGTTTAATAAAACTTCTCCCATGTTCATGATATTTTTTTGTGTGACTCAAATTTTTCATAACATTGTGTGTTTGAATGATCATTCATAAATAAAAACCAATCAATTCATTTACTTAATTAAAAGAAGTCCATTAACTTGCAAGAGTATGAGCTCATCTATGACCTTCTCACTGCGTACCCAAACTCTGGACCCAAATGTCAATCTTGTAGATGACTAGTGGCTATGTGGTTTACTTGTCCCTAGCTAAAACAAAGTGGCAACTCCTCAAGGATTATCTGCTGATGACGTCATGTCATTGGCATACCCCTTGAAATGTTATCCTCTAAATAATCCTTTGAGGAGACTCTATGTCCCTTTGGATTGTCCATTTCGATTTGTCTTTAATTGTCCCTTTCAGTATTGACCCTCAAAAAATGATAGAATGAACGAATCTCCAATCAGAGATATGCAACTAGAGCGATCAAAGAATATCCACACAAGCAATCCCATCGTCATTTACCAAAATAACACATGAGATTAATATTATAAATAATAATAGAAGTGTATAACATAGGCATCGCTACGCATTTAAACCCGATAAATTTCATAGTAGTGCCTTACCCCATACTGCATATCAACTTTATGGATTCATTTTTGGTTTTCTCCAAAAATTAAAACCATGGTTATAATTTTTACCAAAAAAACAATAGTTATAATAACTGAAGCAGGTAATCCTTTAATCCCAATACAGCAAGAAGTTTTCATAGCAATTTAAAAATAATCCATACTCTATGGATTCCAAGTATCTGAATTTATATTTAGGCCTGGATATTCACTTCGTCAACCATTAAAAAAGATCAGAAAATGGGTAATTGTACGTTTTCCTTGCCTCAACATTCAGTCTCTTTGCCAACGTCTACATCGCCATCAACTTGAAGCTCATCCAGGTATAAAAGATCTGCAACATAATGAATAGTGAATTAATTGTGATGAAAAATAAATTAATTAAACATATTGAACAATTAATTTGTGAACACATCCTTTTTTTTATTTCTTTGATTAGTCGACAGTTTTACCATATGAATTTTCATATATTTCCCATTCTCATCATCTTGAATCTAAACGATTAGTATATGATTTTCATTAGTTTTTTTATATGAAATTTATATTAGCCTTTTATTATTAGTAACGTAATAAATACTCTACTTTTTCACTCAAATATACTATATATGAAGATGGAACAAAGGAAATTAGGCACCTTTAATTTGATGATCAAACGGAACAATATCAATCACGAAATTAAAAGCATCATCACGCCTTATGGCATGAGCAATGTTACTATGGTGGAGTACTGTGTGGGGCTGAACTTCTTTGGTTTCCAACCAGGCTCGAAGTGTCAGATCAAGAATGAAGAGCTCGCAAGCCTTGGAGAGCAGGATGGGAGTGTCTGCGCTGATGATCTAATTACGCGTATATCTTATACCATTAGTTTGACATGCAAAAAAAGATCAAAAATTCGAAATATGACTTTTGTGCTATTAGCTAATATGCAATGTAAGTTCTGCCATTTGAGCTATAGCAATTTTTATAAGATACATATGAATTTTGCTCTATAGCAAGAATTAAGCTACAAAGATAAACTTTGTTTGTGTGCTGAAACAAACGTTGATAAGATTAGACAAAAATGAAGCACATCCCATTTTCAGCTTTAATGGTCATAATAGCATGTGTTTCTTTAGATATTAGAATTATTATCTGCTTTTAAAAATTCATATTGAGTTTTCCTTAGTTCTTTAAATGGAAAACACCTCAGAACTTTCTGAAATCTCCAATTTTCTAGAGCATCATTTATTAATGACTATGAAACCAAAAAAAATCAGTGATATACTTTAATTATGGTGCCATGGTGAGTTTAGTGACTTTAATATCATGATTCCCTACATTACAGCAAAATTTTAAGCTTAGAAAAGAATTTATGGATAATAGCCAGAACCTGAAAACATATTCTTAAGGGAACTTGAATTTTACTTTATATAGAGAAGAAAAATTACATTAATGATTGAAAAGGAAAGCAATAGTTTCAAATCAACTTGCAAACCTCCGCTTTTCATCAGATTTCATCACCCTTCTGATCCTTGCTAGTGGTAAATGATGCAGCCTCTTGAAGGCTGTAATTTGTCATGAAAAAACCGAAACAAAACAATTAGTGAATTAAAAAGGGGAAAAAATATGAAACGTGGAAGAAGATGTTAATTCCCTTTTATAGTTTTACTATACAGATCTTAAATCATTATATGTATACATATACAGAACGAACCAAAAGTATTATTAATATCTATCATCTGTTGATACCAAAACAGCTCCAAATTCTACTTCAGTTTCTGTATAAAGCTGGAATCCATAGCCTCTTCATCATCCTTCGCATCAAACAACAGACAGTTAAATTAGAAGATTATTCACAAATAAACAAGAAGATGATGAAAATCGTGTGCAAAAAAGTAAGAATCTAATTGATCAATATCAAAAGAAACATGCATATCCAAATAAATATTGTCACAAAATCAATCATCGAAGAGCATCACCTGTGTTGTTGTCGGGTTGTAAGGCAACATGAAAGGAGGCTCTGGCATGATGTTATGCATTTGAGGAGATGGGGTTAAGAAAGGTGAGAACTCTATTGAGTGATTGAAATCCATGACTGATCTATCTACCACAGGCCTTTTCATGCCTAGAGAAACTCCTTATATAGATAGAGAATATGTAATGGGGATGTATATAATAAGCAAAAGTAATAAATAACAATAACTTTCAGGTCTAAATGAGAAATGAGCATTAAGTTTGTGTTAATTTTTAGTTAGATTTTACCAAGTAATGTCACAAGATAATATATGACAACCGATAAAGTCAGTAAAGTTGTCAAGAGATATCCTTACCACAATAGCTTGTGACGTGTCATGGAAAAATACTTACAGCTTGTATAGTGAAGCACGCGCCTCGTGCCTGCAGTAAGAACTACTTGTAGATGCTAGCTAGCTACACTAGAAAATTGAAATCAAAACTTTTTGGTAATTGGTTATGTGCGCAAGTTAAAGTTTCACTTTCTCTCATACTAAAGTTCACATGTCTCATTTTTCATTTTTGAGTACATATGATATGTTCATATGTCTTGCATTCGGGTTCGATTCGAAGACCCGTTTTCAATCTAAAAATTTTGAGCAATCTAAAAATGCATAAATTGAGATTTGGTTTACTTGTTACGGTTGTAGCCTATTAAATAAAGGCATTGTTAGGGTTTCGAAAAACAATAAAAGACTTTATTTTGTACTCTTCATGTTTTTATAGTGAATTTCTCCTTGTTATTACCCGTGAAAGTAAGTCTAGCTAGCCGAATCACATAAATCTTGTGTCTTTGTTGTTTGTGATTGTTTTGATTTCTATTTGCTATCCTTATCGATCTTGTTACAGCATGATCTATTAGTTTGGATATTGCAACTTAGAATTTTTAGGAGGAAATTGAATTTTAAGCCCTGATCACTACAAGAAAACCAAGATTTAGCGACGCAAAAATCAACATTAGAGACACAAATTTTGCATCACCAAAATATTTACCGATGCGAGGATTTACATCGTTATTCGGCATGTCACGAGCATATTTGATGACACAAAGATATCACTTTGGTAATTTATATGGATGTGTGAACCGTGCGTCGCCAAGTTTAATTTAGTGACGCAAAGCTAGTTGGGCACTAGTTCCATTTAGTGACACAAGTGTTTTCACGACGCAAAATGGCATACTTTGGCCATACAAAATGTATGATATTTTAAATTTTTATATAATATCATACTATTAATACATAATAGCATATTTATATAGAACAATATTTTAAATTTTTAATCAAATTCATCAAAACTCTCAAAAAGGATAAAAAAAAAAAAAAGTAGATGAAACTTAGTCAAATTTACAAAACTCTTACAAACACTTATTTTTTTTATTAAAAAAAATAACACTTCATAGAAACTAAATATCTACTAAATTAATAAAAAATTCCAGAATAATTAATTAATCTTAAAATTTCTAATTGATAGTATAAATACAATCAATATTAAATCATCTATGACAATAAAACTTTTTTAAAAAAATTCATATAACTCTAAAATAAAATTATGTAGAAAAACTAGAATATGGTAACACGACACCAAAAGATGTATCACTATTTGGTGACGCGTTGTTATGTTTGGGTGGGTAAGGTATAATTGTGACGACGCAGTATGGTTTGCTCTGCCAATTGGTAACACACAGTGGAGTATGCAGTTATGTTTGGGTGGGTAAGGTATAATTGTGACAACGCATTATGGTTTGCTCCGCCAGTTGGTGAGACATAGTGGAGTATGCATTGCTGAATAAAAGGGGCACAATTACATTTTGCGTCTTTGTTTTGCAATACAATACGTGCTTGTGTCACTAATGGAGATGTTTGTTTACTTTGCGGCGCAAAATGCCAATGCTTGATGTACGTTGTTGCGTCGTCAAGCGCTGAGACGTGTTCGTTTTGCTTCGTTAAGAGCTAAACTTTTTGTGATGTTGTCTTTTGCTTCTTTATCATCGCTAGAACCCAGTTTTCTTGTAGTGTATAAAAGGCGGCAAGTGCAAATAAACTGCTAGTAGAAACCATGTCAAAGTAGGGACATGCATATAACCTTCTCATGGTAGCCTTCCCAGTAAAGGAAAATGAAGTGTGACAATCATTAATACGTCTCATAGTCCAAAAGAATTTCATGAGTTTACCTTTCCCCACTTTATTTCGTAATCTAATAAATTATATGATACAGATAGAAATGGGATTAAAGAACATGTTAATTGAACAAAAGGTTAATTAGTTGGTTAACTAGTTAGTTAATTAGTTAGGATTGGTAGTTAGTTACTTATTGTATTCATCTCTCATAGCCGCATTGTACACTCATTTGTAGAATCAATGAAGAATAAAGAAACCTTTTAGTTTGTTATTTCTCTCTATTCTCTCTATTTTCTTAGAGGTTTTGTCACTAGCCATTAATTAGTGTCAACTATCTTTATTTTCCCTACAATTCACCATCAAATTCATCTTCATCTTCCCTACCACCAAGAATCATCATCCCACCCAAATCTTGTTAGTATCAATTGGTGCTTTCATTGTACCCTATTCTTGAACTTCTACTATTCTTGAATCAATTTACTCATCTCCCTTAATTTCATCCATTCTTCAAGCTTCCTCAATTTAAATCAATGGAACGGCTATTCTACAAATAGAACACGTTGATTTTTTGCCTATATGACAAAATCTACATGATCCCACAAGTTGGAGAAGAAATTTCCAAGGAGATGGTGTAACGACCCATCCCGAGTTGGCCACCCCCGAGATGATGTCATCACATTTTGAGAATCCCAGCACGACACATATATGCAACAAATAAAAATAATACTAACAGAAATTCTTTTACATCAATCATCAACCCTCACCAGGGAAGATACATCAATCTGATCTTTAAACATTATATTCAATATAAAATTCATGAATATTTACCTATAAATTTTTATTTTATTTTCTCATTAGTCTGAAGATGTTGACACGTACGTGGCTTACAGAAAAAGATTTCGTTTGACTCTCAACCCACCAGACTATTTGTCCTGCCTGCTACCTGAAATCATTGTACAATGAGGGATGAGTTTTACAAGCTCAGTGAATTAAATTTACTATAAGTACTCAATTTGTATAAATTATCTTTCAATATTTAATCATTTATATCTCATACAACTTGATACTAGCATTCTACTATCATTACACATGTCATAAGATTCATTCTCTATCAATCTCTTTTTCTTATTTATTGGTTCACCTTAAGACCATCAATTATCTCATAATTACCTCATAATGAGGTTCACATCATAAAATCTACTATTTAGATGGTTCTTATTGCATCATACTTCTAGGTTTCTTTCTCACCATAATTGTCTCTCTGTGAGACTCATTCATCTATAAATAAAATTCACAATAATAAACCACACATCAGCATTTCAGTAATGCAATCAATATGTAAAACAGATGCAATACATGAATTATTATTATGGGAACGTTTTCCCACATGTCAACATATTTTTATTATCTTAGACCGGTCCCCTTTCGATTCTTTTATTTCCAGCATATACCGGCTGTCACGGTGTCCCTTTTATTTCCAGCATATACCAGCTGTCACGATTTTTCAATTAGACTGTCCCTTTCCCGGTTCTTTCGGTTTTCTTATTTAATGCATATGCATATGAACAATGATATGAAATATGCATATGAACAGAAATATAAAAATCATCTGAATTAAAAATATTTAAATTAACTATCCGGTCTTTCCTCAACTTTCTGCTTGATAAATTTCACAATTTTCTTCTCCTCATATATCACATCAATTTATTAACCAAAACTCGTCAAGAATTTATTTATCACCATCATTATTAAATCAACTCATTATTCTAATAATATTTCTTTTCACATAATAATTTTCTACGTGTCCAATATTATATCATACCTATCAATTTAATTTTTATCTACCACTAAAGGATAAGCTAATAATTTATTTTAATATTATTACTGGATATTTGATTTTTATTTAGATTACTTAAAGTAAATCTAACTCACCACGTAGCACTTAAAGCTACTCGTGGATCACCTCATTATCTTTCTCGTTCCTCTCAGCAATTTCCCTGACTAGTGATTGTCAACACTTGACATAATATTTGTATTAAATTTTTAATTATTTCTTCAATTCTTTATAAACCACACCCTTTGAAAATTCTCACTTTAAATTCCGAGAAATTTCATGAATGCAAAAAATTCAAGAATAAACATTACATTATTACCTTCTATTTTTCTGATAGCTTTTCGTGACTCTCTATAAAATTCTACCTTAAACCCCTTCAAAATTTTGCTATTTCAACCTTTCTTTGGGTCCCCAAGTGTTTAAAGAAAACAGTAATTGAAGGAAAATTAAACGAAATTCGGTAAGTATATGTTAACGTTTATATATATATATATAAAAGGCTCCACATTTTTTATCCACCTGTGTGACATGCATACAATTTGGCAGCAGATGATGATTTTTTTTTCTTCTGGACGTCCCTATTTTTTTTTTAGAAGTGGTTTATTCAAATAATAATAAACATTCCATATATATTTTATTTTAATTCAATGTCATATTTATTAAATTACTTCTTTACCCTTACTTTACAATTACAGGTATTACAAATGGACACATTTCAAAGCATTGATTTGGATACTTTTCATTTTAACAATCATGATCCTACACTACTACAACAACGAAAAGAAATGGTGTGGCTTGGCTCGGGTGTTGCTAGTATTGAGGAAATTCAAGATTTTCTTCCTACTCTTTCTTTGTCATATCAACAACAAGAAGAATCTTCCTATGCCGACAAGATGCTGCAAGATTCTGATTATGATGAGGTAAATTTTATGTCACATGAATTCGGATCTAGCAGTAAGAGGATGATCAAGATTGGAAAAGAAAATATGGTAGAAGTGACA
The DNA here is from genome assembly GCA_023935145.1 of Bretschneidera sinensis. Lineage (NCBI taxonomy): Eukaryota > Viridiplantae > Streptophyta > Magnoliopsida > Brassicales > Akaniaceae > Bretschneidera > Bretschneidera sinensis. The sequence continues at coordinate 52,546,713 of CM043704.1, forward strand.
GAACATGCACCAAAATCAGTTTCCAAGAAAAGAAAAACAATCTTAGTTGATTCGAAAAACCTGATCGCTGAAAAGGGGTACATTAAGATCCATGATGGAGGTGAAGCATCAAAGTTCTTTACTGACAAAAAGATTAAAGAAAACAACGCACACTTTCTGCAAAGACCATGTTTTAGGGGCTGATGGTTATGGTGAAGTCAACACGGAAATTCTTGATGATGACACTATTGTTACTATCAAGTGTGCCAAGTTTGGTAATACTGAAGGCACTGACCAAGTTCTAAACAACCTCACTTTATCATATGGTGATTACATAAGGCCTAAGCCACCTGATGTGATCGAGTTCAAGATAAAACTGGGGGTTGTTCAAGATCTTACAAGTACAGTTGATAATCAGGCAAGCAGAGAGGAGGCTGATAATCAATCAAATATTGGCAATTTTGAGAACCCACTATATAATGACCCACCTCCATCAAGGCCACTACCACCACCAAAGCCACCTCTTCCTTCGAAGTCTCTATTTAAATCTCCTTCAACCTCACAAATTGGACTCATTTTGGATCGAAGTGTTGGAAGTGTAGGAAGCCCTGACATCTAAAGAAGGATTATAGAAGTAAGAGTGTGAACCCTGAAAAGCGAACAGGCAAGATATCAGCTTCAGGAAACAGGAACCAGTATGATGATGTTGGTGACTTAAATATAGCATCTTGATTGGCTCAATCAAATCGAAGTCCTTTCATATGAAACCTCACAGGGACTGGTTTCATGAGTATGAAACCTTTGATGGGGAAATATTTTGTTGAGAGATAACTCTCTATTGAAAATTATTGATTGTGGGAAGGTGACGTTGAATATGAATGATGAGGTAGTCAGGAAACTTCCAGGTGTGATGCATATTTTGGGCCTCAGCATGAACCTAATGTCAGTCAGCAAGATGACAGACGGGGGAGTGAATTTCATGTGTGATAAAAATTCGTGCAAAATGACTCTTGGATCGCTAGTTATCGCATAAGGTGTTCAGTATGGTATGTTGTACAAGTTGCTGAGAAGTACACTACAAAGTCAGTTTAGTGGAAGTTTTATCTCTGAGGAGGCGACTAATGGTGAGGCAAAATCCTCTGTGTTGTGGCATCAAAGGCTTGGGCATATCGGTGAAAATGGACTATCTACTTTATCGTCGAAGCAGATGGTGAAGGGAGTCCCAGATTGCTCTACAGGATTCGGTTTTTGTGAGCATTGTCTACATGGCAAGCAAAACCGTGTGACTTTTAAGTCTGCTAGCTCGAGGGCAAAAGGTATTTTGGATTTGATTCATAGTGATGTGTTTAGGCTAGTTCCGGTCCAATCTCTTGGAAAATCAAGGTATTATGTCTCTTTCATTGATGATTTTTCAAGGTATGCATGGATTTATTTCATTAAGAGTAAAGCTGAAGCATTTGATAAGTTCCGTGAGTTTAAAGCATTGGTAGAAAATCATATAGAAATAAAGATAAAGGTACTGAGAATAGATAATGGAGGGAAATTTTGCTTAGACAAGTTTGAGTAATTCTGTGTGGCAAGTGGCATTGCAAGACAGAAAATAACTCCATATACACACCTCAGCAGAATGGGTGGCCGAGAGACTCAATCGGTCATTCATGGAGAAATCAATGAGTATGTTGAGTTGTGTAGGCTTGGAAGAGAAGTTCTGGGCAGAGGCTATGGTTGTGGCATGTTATTTGAAAAATATGTCACCTACATCAGCTTTGCAGGATCAGACACAGTTTGAGGCATTATTCGGGAAGAAGTCGGGTTTGGCTCATGTTAGGGTGTTTGGGTGTGATGCTTATATGCATGTGCCAAAAGAAAAGAGGAACAAACTTAACAAAAAAATCAGTGAAGTGCACTTTCATTGGTTATAGGGATGAGGTCAAGGTGTACAAGTTATGGAATCCAGAAAACAAGAGTATAGTTTTCAACAAAGATGTTGTGTTCAGAAAAACACAAAGGGATATGGTGACTGTCCAAGATGTACCAGAACAGCCAAAGCAAGTTCAGATTGATCTTAGCCTAGGAGATAAAGAGTGGAAGACTATCCCATAGACTACATCAGATACTTCATATTCTGAATCAGTTGGGTCTGAGCACGATATTCATGTTTCTGGTGTGAGAATATGAGTATTCAGATGTGGGCTCGGAGGTAGAGACCATGCCTATAATAAGGAGATCTACACGAGTTAAGAGGCCACCCATCATGTATTCCCCTCGTGCTTATAATGCATTATATGCTTTACATATTATTGGTGATGATCCTAGCATAGTGAAAGAGGTGAGGACTTCGAATGATGCAAATCTGTGGGAGATTGCTATGAAAGAGGAGATGCAAGCACTAGACAGGAATAAAACATGGAACCTTGTGAAATTGCCTAGGGATAAGAAGCCAACTGGGTGAAAATGGGTATTCAAGAAGAAAACGAATGCAGATGGAATGGTAGAAAAGTACAAGGCACGTTTGGTTGCAAAGGGGTACTCACAAATAAAGGGAATTGACTATGTTGAGATATTTTTTTCCGGTAACAAAGTTGAGATCTATCCGATTTGTCTTATCCATGGTAGCTACTTATGATATAGAGGTTGAGCAATTGGATGTGAAGAGATCTTTCCTTCATAGGGACTTAGAGGAGGAAATTTCTATGAAAAAGCCTAAAGGTTTTGTGAGCAAGGAAGAGTTGGTTTGTAAATTGAAGAATTCTTTGTACGGACTAAAGCAGTCACCACGAATGTGGTACCAGAAGTTTGACACATATGTCATTCAACTTGTGCTCACTTGCAGCTATACTGATCACTGTCTTTGTGAAAAGGTTAAGGTTTGATTTTGTCATTTTGACCTTGTATGTTGATTGATTGGAAATAATAGAAATATGATTAACACTGTGAAGGCATCGTTAGCAAGGTAGTTTGACATAAAATACTTAGGGCCAGCAAACTTTATCTTGGGCATGCAGATAAAGAAGGATCATGAAAATCGAAAACTATGGCTGAGTCAGAAAAAATATATTGAAGAAGTGTTGAAGAAATTTAACATATCTAACAGCAAGCCGATAGGGACTCCCATGCCTTTGGGAACCAAGTTATATGTGGAACAATATCCGAAGATGGAGGAAGAAGCTAAAGAGATGGTGCACGTACCTTATGCTAGTGCGGTTGTAAGCTTGATGTATGCCATGGTATGTACGAGACCAGATATTGCCCAAGTAGTGGGAGTATTGAGCGGATATATGTATAATCCTATGAAAGAGCATTAGACTGCTATCAAGAGAGTTCTTAGATATCTTCGTGGCACATCAGAGTTTACATTGTGTTATAGAGGTATGGGAGGTAAGAAGAATTTTGATATTATAGGAACCGTTAATGCAGACTAGGGATGAGACATTGATAATAGGAGGTCTACAAGCGGATATGTGTTCAATTTGTTTGGTGGGGCAAAGTGTTGTTGCTCTTTCATCCACAGAAGTAGAGTATATGGTGATAACTCATGCTGGAAAGGAAGTGGTTTGGCTTCAAAGGTTGTGGGCTGAGCTTGGGTTGAAACAAGGAGTAGTGAAGGTGAAATGTGAAAATCAATGTGCTATCTTCTTAGCAAAGAATCCTGCATTTCATTAACGGACGAACACATTGATATCTAATATCACTTCATCTGGGAAAATATTGAAGAAAAGGTGATAATCTGGGAGAAATTCGATACAACAGTGAACAACGCAGATTTCTTGACCATAGCAGTTAGTCTAGTGAAGTTTAAGTGGTGTTCTAGTGAGATGGGATTGAAGAAACAGAATTTTGGGAAGTTTTCCATATCTATGAAGTATTTGCCAAGTGGGAGATTATTAGAGTTGGTGCATACTTCAATGGGTCCAGATCTGTAGAACCCCCGATGACCACGGGGATCTCGCTCCACGAAAAACTGGCGGGATTAGGGGGCAGCACCTCCAAAACTTTCAGGCCCTGTACATGAGTTGGGTTTGGTTTTTTACTTAGCGATTTGGGCTTTGGCCAATGAATAGTCACGGTTTAGCAACATGGCGGAAACCCTAATTAAGGCATCTTAATTTGCTTATAAATACTCTCTATGTACTGAGTGCATAAAGAAAATGAGAGATTTGTGAGGTTGATAATAGTGAAACTTCTGGCAGGACATAACTTTATTATGGGGTGAACCTGGGAAAATCTTGTCTTATTTTCTTTCTGTTTATAATTCATGTGATTGGCAAGTCTTGAATCATTTAGGATATGAATGCTCAGATAAGATCCATGCAATCCAGTCTTTGATTTAGTTGAAGATGTAAAAAAAACATACACTTGCAGTTATGCTTAGGTTGGATATGTCCGACTCTGTTTGTCTTCAATTTGTACTGAGATCTACGATGGCATAAAGGAAAAGTAGTAACAGTTCACACTTTGGAGATTTCTACAAAGTGGGAAAATGTTATTTTATAGAATATCAATGGCAAATGAGTCAGGAGAATACTATAGCACACTTGTCTCGTAGTGGCATCAAAGGCATCTTTAAAGAAGAAAAGTATTAAAGCCAAGAGTACGGGGCAATAGGATCATTGCCTTTTTTAGTTATGAGCATGGTTCACAGATACTTGTAAAAGTTTGGATTGTGTTCTTAGTTCTTTGATATTGGGTCCATTAATGAGTTTTTTTTTTTAATGGAGGACACTAGTTAAACCTTGAGGAGAAAGTTTATGCAACAACATATCCCGAAAGAACCGCATGGATCCATTCGTAATAGCATCATTACCTTTGCACATCGAGCACACAAAACTAATGAAAACTGTGACCTAGATCTTCTAGTAAATTCTATAATTTTTTTTACACATACATACACTACCATAACTTTACTTATAGTTGTAAAAAGTTTTCTTGGTTAAAACCAATGTTTTCATAAGTGTTCTTGGGACTTGCCCGGGTGCCGCCAAGGTAGGGCGAAGCAAAAATGCCCCTAGGCTCCTAAAGTTAGGTGTTTTTTTCCCAGGGCATTCATTTTTTTGCTTGGGGCGTACACCCAAGGTACTTGGTTAAAAGAAATGTTTTCATGGGCATTCTTGTGACTTGCCCAAGGGCGGGGCGAAGCAAAACCGCCCCGGGGCCCCTGAAGTTAGGCATTTCTTTCCCATAGCATTTGTTTTTTACTTGGGGCGTACACCCGGGGCGCAAAAATTACACTCCGGGCGCATGCCCTGTGAAGTTTTTTTAAAAAGCTCAAAATTTAGGAAAAAATGCAAGTTAAAGGCTCAAACCTATGACCTAATGAGTGTCATAAGTCTTAACCACTAAACTAGTGTTCTTGTTGTGACATTATTACACTTCATAAATATATGATACATCTTATCTAGTTTAATAATAATTACAAACTACTTAATTAATCACTTATAAGTTACAACATTATAGAAATATAAGTTATACTTCATATAATTTATATATAAATATATATTAATATTTATAAAATTATAATTATCACACTATAGAGAGTTAGTAAAGTATTAAACTTTGATTAAAAAAATTAATTAATTAATCTAAATTTAAATTATTTTATTTTTATTATTCTAATTATTTAATATTATTTTATTAAATTTTTGAAACACCCCAATGCCTTAAGACAAAACACCTCGCCCAACACTTTCTCCTCTAAAAACACTGGTTATAACCAAGTGACTAAAAGTATACAAACTTTTCCATTTACTACATCCAAATAAACCAAAATATACACCTTCCCAAAAATTGAGGCATATAAGCATAGCCTATACAATTAAGACAAAAGATCAAGAGTAGACTCCTGCTTTTAACCCACCTAAACAAAATTCTTCTTAATTATTCCTCACTTGCAAACTTCAAAATCTCAAACAAACTTTCTTGTAAAATTTTAAAAAAAATGAAATAAGCTAAGAAGTTCAGCGAGTAATCATATCACTCGGAGTAACCGTTAATTGATCCACAATAATAGGAAATGTTTCTAACATTTTTTAATGAATAAAGTAAATTATCAATGAACATATTATTTGTACTTCATAAAAGTTATGACTAAAATTTATTATAAAGGTACAAAGTACATTTCCATCGCATGATTAAATATAATATATCATTCATCGGGAGATATCAATCATCTATATTCAATAACTCGACATAAATATTCTGATAAAGATACCATGCACTGCAAATATTAAGAATGATCACTTATTTTCAAATTTAAAGTTTTCTCCATTTCTTGATTTATTTATTTATATCATAACGGTGACGTTTCCCCATGTACTAGTATCTTTCTCATGTTTTCATATCCTCATATCCTCTTCACCTAGGTCACAACCTACACTATGTGGGGTCCTAATATTTCCAATATCATTCTCGAATCCCCTTCACCTAGGTCACAACTTACACTAGGTGAGATCCTACCATTTCCAAATCATTCTCGGATCTCCTTGATCACCTAGGTCACAACCTACTCTAGACGGGGTCCCATAATCTTCTCCATCTAGGTACAACTTACACTAGGCGAGATTCATTCATTCCCTCGACCTATGTCACAACTTACACTAGGTGGGGTATTATAATCTTCTCCACCTAGATACAACCTACAATAGGCGAGATTCATCCATTTCCTCCACCTAGATCACAGCCTACACTAGGTGTGATCTTATCTTTCCAATATCATTCTTTTCATTATCTTACTATAAATTATATTCAGGTAATGCAACAATTATCTCAACACACAATCCACAATCAAACATATCAGTCTCATTCAATCCACAACATATTTTCTAACATATCATAATATTTCTATTACCATTTCTTTATATATGTGCCAACAAAATTATCATCGAACTATAAAGGAATTTTCATGATCATTCATTTCATTATGCTTACTAAGAGTAATATGAAACTCACCTTCGATGCGTCGCAATTTTGTCCCGGATTATTTCCTTGCCCTTATTACGTTCGTCAATTACACCTAAAGATTTATACAAATATATTCATATAGCATTTAGTATAGCATTTAAAACTTTAAACACTTAATAAACAACCAATCATTTCATTTATTTACACATATAATCAAAAGAAAATAATACTAAAAGTTTCATTCTCTCTTTAACCACCTTTCTTCATTATTTCCTTCTTTCCTTCATTCTTTACTTCTTTTCCTTATTCTTTCCTTATCCAAGTTTGAGATTCATATCCAAAAATGATACTCTTCAATTACATAATCAAAATTCCAATTTAAAAGATAAGAAAATTTCAACTTCTTAAGTAATAACATTACTCAAAGTGACTTGTTTCCTTTATTTTCCAAATTTTCATTTTCTATGCTTTTGTTAACAAAGCTTCTAATACTCACTTCAAACTTCTTCCAACTCAAAGAATTCATTCAAGTCTAACCATTTTCATACCATAAAATTCTCAATTTATATAAACTTAAAATTTCCAAACTCTAACTTAGAGTAATTACTAACAATTTTAACTTGCAAAAAGTCTTCTTTCTACACATTAATTCCAAATCAAGAAAGTCTCTTAACTAGAGAAATTTCTTTTAATTCCTACAAGGGTTTCAAACTTCCAGCCCAAAGCATAATTCTCTAACAATACCCATCTCAAGATTATATTATATAAGAATCAAATTTCAAACTTTGAGCAGAAAATCACCATAAACTCTTCCAACTTCAAAAATTCATAACTTCATCAAATTAAATCTAAATGACCTTAAACAACCAAAAATTAACTTCAAGAAGTCTAGTTTAATTTTCTCCCTTTGTGGAGGTCCACCTCCCTGGTTGGACGGTGGAGGATGATGGCAGTAGGTGATGGTTTGTGGGAAAAATAATTTTAGGTGATGGGGTTTTGGTTTGATTGAAGTTTGATGAAAATGAGTTTTTTTTTAAAAAAATTGTTCTCTCTTGACTTTCTCCCTCTCTGCTGAAAATTGAAGAGACCCAATGGGTTTTTAGGTATTTCTTTCTCCTATATACTCCTTAAATTTGAGAACTTACCCTTTTTCCCTTATTCAAATTCTTTTAAGACTTTGCAAGTCTTTTCCTTTCATTCCTCTCTAATTCAACTAAGGCCCCCTTAATTCTTTTCTAATCAAATTTTACAAATTAGATTTAATTTCTACCAAAATACTCCCTTCAATTAAATATCTAGAGCCATTTTTTCGACAAATAGACCCAAAACACTATAATACGAAGATTTAGTTCCAATATTGACATAACATAAATAAAAGATAACACAAGTTCAAAATCGAACTCTATAGTTTATTTGATGGGCATAGGAATGATACGAATAAAAATGAGATTAGAGTGCATGTTAATTGAATAAAAGGTTAATTAGTTGGTTAAGTAGTTAGTTAGTTAGGATTGGTAGTTAGTTACTTTTTGTATTCATCTCTCATAACCTATATAAAGTATTGTACACTCATTTGTAGAATCAATGAAGAATAAAGAAACCTTTTAGTTTTTAATTTCTCTCTTTTCTCTCTATTTTCTTAGGGGTTTGGTCACTAGCCATTAATTAGTGCTAATTATCTTCATTTTCCCTAAAATTCACCATCAAATTCATATTCATCTTCCCTACCACCAAGAATCATCATCCTATCCAAATCTTGTTCGTATCATTATAGAATTCATTTGTAAATGAATTTATTATAGAATTGTCAATTTGGTGTGAAATTGAGTTAGCTTGTTACAAATTCTACCAAAATTTATAGAACCTACAAATCAATTCTACAAAATGATGAAGGTGAGAAAGATTTCCCAGACGATTTCTTTGTTTAATTTTTTCAGAAAAACATGAGAATTGTATTCGTTAAATATGTTTTTCATTACCAAAAATGAGTGGATGTTGTAGGGAGTTTGTTTGTGAGCAAAAGGTTTCTGATAGGTCTGTCCATGGAGGCTGAGAGGATCTAAAGGACAATCTAATCACAGTCTTTGTGGATATTCTTAAGCCTTTCGATCGTTTGAGTTGTTCCTATGCTTGTAACAAGCACACACACACAACAAAGATCTATTTTAGCATGGGAAGACATAGGTTGCAACAATACGAATATTAGCCATAACTTGTTGCTTAACATACAAAGCAAGCTCACACTTACTTCTTTGAAAACTTTTTTCATTGAAATAATTATCAATCTGACTATACCAAGCTCTAGGAGTTTGTTTCAGTCCATATTACGCCTTTTTCAACTTTTACACTTTATCTTGATCACCTTCAATCACAAACTCTTGTGGTTGTTCAATATATATTTCTTATTTCAACTCTTCATTTAGGAATGTTGATTTTATGTCAAGTTGTTACAATAACCAACCTTTGTGACCTACTAAAGCAATGAGAGCTCGTATGGTATTTGTTGTTTTTGAAGTTGCAATAGAAAAAAAAAAAAAAAAAAAAAACTTTGAAGGAAAGAATGATGACAATTTTTGAAGAGAAGAACACAAGAGATTATATCGAAGGAGAAGTTATTTTATTGAATTCATAACTTACATTTAAAGACTTGAAAATAATAACTAACCATTAAGATCATGATCCTAAAAATAAGCCATGATTACACTCATGATTAATCAGAAAATAATAAACTCCCAAAACTAGGAAACAATACTTTGAAATATTCAAAACAAAATAAATGATGTTTTTCACAAACGTGGCAGCAGTTCTAAACAAATCAGCTAACACTCTTCCTTGCTTTAGAGACTGCAAACACCAAGCTTCAACCTCAAAAACTCGAACTTGTTAACTGGTAATGGTTTAGCGAAAAACATCAACTATTTGCTCATCTGTTCTGTAATAAACAAGAGTTACAGCACCATTCTTCTACACTTCCCTCAAGAAAAACATCTTGATGCTGAAATGTTTAGTTTTCCTGTGAAAAACTAGATTGTGAGAAATAGTTATTGCAACTTGATTATCAACAAAAATCTTAGTGTCTTCTTTCTGCTCAAGATGAAGATCACTCAATATCTTCCTCAGCCATAAAGCTTGATTTACAGCAGCAGTTGCAGCAACAAACTCTGCTTCAGCAGTAGATTGAGCTACTGTTTCTTATTTTTTTGAACTGCATGAAAAGACTCCTGATCCAAAACTAAAGCAATACCCTGAGGTAATTTTCATGTCATCAATGGATCCTGCCCAGTCACTATCAGAAAAACCAAACAACTTGAACTCCTTGTTTTTCTTGAACTTGATGCCAAAGTTGATTATGACTTTGATGTATCTAACCACTCTCTTAGCAGCCTTCAAGTGCATTTCACTTGTACAGTGCATAAACCGAGATAAAATACTCACAACGATCAAGATGTCAGGTCTTATTGCTGTAAAATACATCAGGCACCCAATCAAACTTCTAAAGTGTGCCTCATCCACTTTTTCGGTTCCATCTTCCTTGCTCAACTTTTCCTTTTGATTCATAGGAGTGCTTATTGACTTGAAATCTTCCATATGAAACTTCTTGAGAATTTCCTTAGCATACTTATTTTGATAAATGAAAACTTCATCTTGACTCTGCTTGATCTCCATTCCGAGAAAGTAAGTCATCAATCCAAGATCAGTCATCTCAAATACTTTCATCATTTCCTGCTTAAATTCATCAATCAAAGCTGCATTGTTTCCAGTCACCAAAAGATCATCTACATAAAGAGAAATAACAAGAATATCAACCTCACAGTGCTTGACATAAAGAGTGGACTCAGATAGGCTTTTTACGAAGCCTAAACTTAGCAGATGATCATCGATTCTTTTATACCATGCTCTTGGAGCTTGCTTCAATCCATAGAGAGCCTTCTTGAGGAGATAAACTTTGTCTTCTTTTCCTTTCTTCACAAAACCTTATGGTTGCTCAACATAAATTTCTTCTTGCAAGAAACCATTTAGAAATGCTGATTTAACATCCAACTGGTACACTTTCCAGCTCTTTTGTGCTGCAACAGCAAGTAGCAGCCTGGTGGTGTCAAGACTAGCTACTGATGCAAACGTGTCTGAATAGTCTACACCAAAAATTTGAGCATATCCTTTAACAACAAGCCTTGCTTTATATTTGTTGATAGAACCATTAGCATTGAGCTTGGTTCTGAACACCCATTTGACCCTAATGATTTTTCTGTCTTGAAGTCGATCAATAAGCTGCCATGTCTTGTTTTTTTTTTTTATCATGTACAGCTCTTCCTTCATTGCAGCAGTCCAATTCTGATCATGTTTTGCTTCATCATAACTTGTAGGCTCCCAAACTGCAATGTTACATCTCTAATAAATATCAACGAGCAATCTGGTGCTTCTAATTGGAATGTCGTCCACTATCTCACTCTACCAATTGTCATTTATCTACTCCTCGATATTTTTGACAGGAAAGTTTAGCTTCAGTTGATTTGAGTCCTTTGAAGTCTCTCAATTCCATTCTTCATTTTGCACAAAGTGCACATCCCTGTTTATTACAATATTCCCGGTTTGTGGCCGAAAGACTTTGTAAGTCTTGGATATTGTGTTGTAGCCTGCGAAGATGCCTTGTACTGCCTTCTTGTCTAGTTTATCACGCTTAACCTGAGGAACATAGGTGAAGCACAAACAACCAAACACCTTAAGGAAGTTCAGAGACGATTTATATCCATACCAAGCTTCAAATGGTGTCTGCTCCTTCAACACTTTTGTGGGTAGCCTGTTTTGGAGAAAAACCGCAGTGTTTGCTGCCTCTACCCAGAATTTCTTTAGCAAATTCTTCTCATGTAACATACATCTTGTCATTTCCAGGATATATCGATTTCTCCTCTAACTGACTCCATTTTTTTGTGGAGTGTAGGGAGCCGTTAGTTGATGTTCAATGCCTGCATCCTCACAAAATTGATTGAATACTGCAGGTGTGTACTCCTTACCGTTGTCTGATCTCAATGTCTGAATTTTGTAGCACTCTCATTTTCAATTCTAGCTTTAAATTTCCAGAATATTCTAGCAACTTTTGATTTGTATTTAAAAAATAAAATCCAACACATTCTTGTTAGATCATCAATAAAGGCAATATAGTAAAGGCTACCGTTAAGAGATGGTGTTCTTTGTGGTCCTGCTAGATCAGTTTGGATCAATTATAGCTTCTGTGTTGATCTCTAAGTTGTTTTTGGAAATGTTTGTCTGTGTTGCTTTCCATATTAACATGCTTTGCAGTGTGGAAGATGATATTCTAAAACAGGTAAATCCCTTACTAATTGCTTTGTTTGAAGCAGTAGTAGTCCTTGATGATGAAAATAACCAAGCCTCTTGTGCTATATCTCTGTGACACTTTCCTTGGTACGAAAGACAGCTTGCTCCTCCTCAAGTGAGTTAAGTGTGAAGCTCTTTCGTCTCATCTTGACGTTGAACATCTCTTAACCAGATGCATCCTTTATCAGACAATATTTGTCTTCAAAATGTACTTTAAAGCCTTTCTCTATCAACTGACCAACACTTAACAGATTTTAGTCAATTTCTGTAACATAGAGAACATCAGAGATAAGTTTTGTACCTAAACAACTTGCAATTGCAATAGTGCCTTTTCCTTTGACTGCTATATGTTGTCCATTGCCAATCTGACTTTTGAAGTCTCCATGCTTCTTAATTCCTTGAACAACTCCTTGTCATGTGTCATATGGTTAGTGCAACCACTATCAATTAACCAGCTCTCACTTGAATCACTGCTTGAGAAGCACGTAGTAACAAAGAGCCGATCCTCCTCCTCTTGATCAGCAACTTGAGCATCTACTTTTTGCTGCTGATTTTTACTTTTGCAAATCACAGCTTCATGACCAAGTTGGTTACACCTGCTGCATTTTGCATCAGGTCTCCTTTAGCATTTGAAAGGAGGATGATCTTTTCTGCCACAATGTTGGCATGGAGGATGATTTCCCTTCGTACCTCCGGTCTTGTTCTTGTTATTGTTTGCTGTAGCATCACCACTTGCTGCGAAATTCTTCTTATTCTTCTTCCTCATTTTCCCTCCTTCTTGATGCTTGACTGGCAGTGCTCCTTCAATGGCTCCTTCTTGCCTCATGACCCTTCTTTGCTCTTATGCCTGTAAAGCATTTAAGAGCTCTGCCAAGGTAATCTTTGACAAATCCTTGGTGTTCTCCAAGGTCATAATAGTTGCCTCAAACTTTTCAAGCAGTGTTACTACGATTTTTTCAACAATCCTCGAGTCGGGTAGATCAGAACCGAGCAGTCTTACCTTATTGGCAATGCTTAAAAGTTTGTCAGAATACTCTTTAATGGTTTCTGATTCCTTCATTTTCTGCAGTTCAAAATCTCTGATCAAATTCAGCACTTGCGTCCCTCTGATCCTCTCATTTCCTTCATACTCTATTTTGAGATAATCCCATATTGTTTTTGCTGATTTGAGTGACATGACTTGGGTGAAGATAGTCGATGAGACGACAGCAAACAAACAAGCCTTTGCTTTTGAATTCCTCGTTTTTTTGTCCTTGTGATTCTTGATCTGGGCCATTGTGGGGTTGTTTGGCAGAGGAGGAACTTTGTAATCCTCTTCTACAGCTTCCCAGAGATCCATTGCATCTAGGTAGGTCCCCATTCTCACAGCTCAAATCTGATAATTTTCTCCATCGAACACTAGAGGAGCAATCGATGAAAAACTGGCTTCTGCGTCCATGGCATCCACTTGAATTCAATCTTAAACTCTCACAGGTTCCCTAAAAAGAAAGCTCTGATACCAATTTTTGTTTTTGAAGTTGCAACAGAAAACAAAGACAACTTTGAAGGAAAGAACGATGACAATTTTTGAAGAGAATAACACAAGAGATTATATCGAAGGAGAAGTTATTTTATTGAATTCAGAACTTACATTTAAAGACTTGAAAATAATAACTAACCACTAAGATCATGATCCTAAAAATAAGCCATGATTATACCCATGATTAATCAGAAAATAATAAACTCCTAAAAACTAGGAAACAATACTTTGAAATATTCAAAACAAAATAAATGACATTTTTCACAAACGTGGCAGCAATTCTAAACAAATCAGCTAACAGTATCTAAACAAACAATTGGTGCAAACGTCTCATGGAAATCAACACCAAGCTATTGTAATTAGCCTTTTGCAACCAACCATACTTTTTTTCTTTGCACCGAACCATCTAAATTATAATTCACCTTGTAAATCCATTTCACCACAACAATTTCCTTATCTTTTGGTCTTTCAACAAGCTGCCATGTATGATTTTTTTCAATTTCTTCCTCCATTGCCTTCCTCCAAGTTTTCACTTCAACTGCTTCTTCAAAGTTTTCTAGTTCAACAACACAAATAATTGCATCTCTCAAACTCCTCATTTTTCTTGGATTTGAGCTTGATAAAGATGAACTCGAACTTGGAGAGGATGGTGATAACTCTCCATTTTCCTCTTCTTCATAGGCTGGCCTTGTATGCACCACATCAACATTAACTATTTTTTTCTTTAATCCTTCCATGCTCCCAATCCCATTTTGCTTTTTCATCAAATGAAACATCTCGGCTAATAAATATCTGGTTGGTTTTCTAGTTATATAGCTTGTATCCCTTCGATTTTGAGCTATAACCAACAAAGATGCATCACTTGCTTGTTTCATCAAGTTTATACCTCTTCTCTTTGGGAATTTGAGCATAGCATACACTACCAAAGACCTTTAAATGCTTCACAGATGGCTTCCTTCCACTCCATGCTTCAAATGGAGTTTGATTCAACATAGCCTTGGTTTGAAACTTGTTTACCAAGTACACAACGGTATTTACATCTTTAGCCTAGAAACTCTTTAGCAGGTCTTTCTCATCCAGCATTTACTTAACCATTTCTATGATAGTTCGGTTCTTCCTCTTGGATACTCTAGTTTGTTGAGGCGAATAACCAACAGTGCACTGCCTTTCCATGCCTTCATCTTCACAAAATTGATCAAATTCATTTTTGTGCACTCTTTACCTCTATCACTTCTCAGCACTTTGATATAATGGCTACTTTGTTTTTCAACAAGACATTTAAATTTCTTGAAAATAGTAAAGACTTCAAACTTTTCTCTCATAAAGTAAACCCAAGTCATTCTAGTGCAGTCATCAATAAACAAAATAAAGTAACTGTTTTGAGAGTGAGAAGGAGTCCTTATAGGACCACATACATTGGTGTGAACCAATTCCAACACTTCTTTAGCTCTCCAAGCATTTCTTTTTCGGAAAAGGTTTTTGGTGATGCTTTCCAATTGCACACCCTTCACAAACATCATGTTTTTCCAAAATGGTGGGAATTTTATAAAACATTCCCTTTTGATGAAGCAATTTGAGGCTATGGAAATTCAAGTGGCCAAATCTTCTATGCCACAACCATGACTGATCATCAACTTCCATCTTCAAGGCAATGTTCTTTACATAGCTGAAAGTGACGAGAAAGCTTCTGTTTTTCATCTCAACTTCAACAATCAACCTCTCTTTTCTTTGATCATAGATCGTACAGCCACGACCTTCAAAATAGAGTGAGTATCCATGCTCTAAAAGCTGCCCAACAATCAACAAATTCTCATTCAATTCTGGTACATACAACACATCATGGATGTAGTTTCTATCATTCTCTGTATCAACTCCAATAGTTCCTTTTCCTTTCACTTGCACTATAGCAGCAACTTCACCTTTGAATTGAAGTTAGTATCCGTGTCAATAAAAATACATTTTTCTGCTGTCATATGGTTAGAACAGCCACTATCTAAGAACCAGACATGATTCTTCTCTTTAGTGGCACTTTGAAAAGCATAAAACAAATTTTCTTCACTCCCCTGCTATTCACTAAAGCTTGCTTCTAAAGTATTATTCATTCTACAATTCTTTTGAAGTGGCCAAACTCTTATATTGAAAGCATTGTGGCTTCCCCTTAAACCAATAATCTTTCTCCATATGATTATTCTTTTTACATATGTTACACCTCTATGAAGATCTTTCACCGTTAAAATTTCTGTCATAACTGCCTCTACCTCTTCCCCTGCCATGTCTACTATCTCTAGGCGGTTCTCTACTTGATTCTAGAGATGGTGATTTCCTTTCAAGGTTTTGGGAGCCAATATTAAGCTTAGATTGCAATGAACTCTTAACAGCCTTTTCAGAGCGTTGTGCCAGTTTTTACTCATACATTTTGAGTGAACCCATCAGTTGTTGTACACTCAATTGGGAGAGATCTTTAGTTTCTTCAATAACAGCAACTATAGGATCAAATTTCTCCGGCAAGCTTATTAAGATTTTCTCTACAATTTTCCAATCATCTAATTGTTCACCATTAGTCTTCATTTGATAAACAAACTCAGGAAATCCGGTTAAGTATTCATTTTATGATTCATTCTCCTTCATTCTCATATTTTCTAAATCTCTTCTAAGAGATTGAAGTTTGACAGCCCTTAGCTTCAAATCTCCTCGTAACTCTTGTTGTAGAATATCCCAAGCTTGCTTTGCTTTTGTTGCTCCCATTATTCTTTGGAAAATGGATTCTCCTAACACTCTTTGGATCACGGAAAGAGAACTTGCATCATTATGCTTCTTATTCTTCAACTCTCTTTGTTGAGCAGTTGCTGTAGATTGGGGATCTTCATGCCCATTTTCAACCAAATCCCATAGGTCAAATGAGAGAAAAATGGTCATCTTTATAGACCATAAATCATAGTTTTCACCTCCAAAAATTGGAACTTGGGCTGACTGGACATTTGCACTTGCCATGGAGTTCTCGGCAGAAAATTATTTTTTCTTCACTTCCTGACATTTCTTCTTCTTTCTCTGAACTTAGCTAGCTCTGATAACAAATCTGTTGGGTGTTTCCTTAGCTTGTAACAAGCACACACACAAAGCAAGGATCTATTTTAACATGGGAATGAAGATAATTTAAATACAGCAGGGCTGCAAGTTTTCTACAGTAGAAAATCTACTGAAAAACAGAGGAAAGATAAGAGAAAAGGAGCTTCTGCAGAACTAATTTTTTTATTCACTCTTCCAGCAGATTCTACAACCCTTTTATACTCAAAATGCATGCCATTGCAGCCTTACAGATGTCCATTTCTAATTCACACATTTTAACTCTAGTGAACACACTTAATTAACACAAATTAAAACGGGTTAAACTTAAGTAAACAGTAACATTGCTGTAGAATTTACAGCACATTAACGTCAACACGATCTATAGCAAGCTCGTACAAGGAGATGTTTGCAAGTTGGAAAAGATCATAGATGTGTATATTTCAAGAAAGAATCGTCAGAGTTATTTGGTTTTGTTTGTTTTATGGATCTTCGCTACACTTTGAACGCAATCAAGGATAGTTAAATGGTTTGTGATATAGCTCAAAATACTTCGGCCCAATAAATAACTTCCTCAAGCACATAAATGTACTCAAGGAAGTGGAGGGGCCTGTGATATGGCCCAAAATACTCCGACCCAAATGAGCTCCAGGCCCAGCAAAGCGACCCCGGTCCAAATGAGCTTCAGCCCAAATAAGCACCAGACCCACTAGAGCAGTCCAGTCCAAATGAGCCTCAGGCCCGGCAAGATGCTCCAACCCAATAAGAAACCCAACTAAACTCTCCAGCCCAATTAACGTTCTGATCCAGTGACCCCTCCAGCCCAGACAAGCTGCCAACATCCCCTCCGGCCCAGCAAAATCTCCAAGCCCATGAAGGATGGCCTGGCAAACCTGCGCCCGGATCCCCCCTATGACTTGACACCCTGCAGCCACCAGCCACCCTACTGCCGCCCTGCAGCTACCCTATGACTGCCTAGCCTTGCAGCCACCCTACGGCCACCCTACAGTGCCCTTTCTCCTGAGCTTGCAATCATGATCTCCCCATTGCCGGACTACTATAAATGGGCCAAGGTATGGACTTCACTATATATTGAAACACACACACTTTTACTTACACTTCAACTGCACAAGCCCTTGGCTTCTTTTGAGCCATCGGTTTCTCCTTTGAATCGTTGCTGACCTAAGCATCGGAGCGCCCTCAGAGGTCCCCCCATCTCCTCCTTTCGAGGGTCTTCAGTTCACTTCTGTTATCTGTGCAAGTCCAAGCCACGTCCTCACTCAAGCCACACCAACCTCCGAACCCCGTCCTCACCCAGGCCACATCAGCACCAGCAGAAAGCAGCATCAACAGATTGGTGCTGTCCGTGGGAAGCCACAATCTCTCGCTACAGTAGAAGCAAGGAAGTAAAAAGAACTTATCTGTAACGATGTCGCCAAGAAACAGTACCAGAAGAACCAACGAGGAAGCTCTGGTGGAGTGCTCGGCTCCTATCCAAAATGACGCTCACAGTCACCAATCCAAACTCAGGTTCCCAACGATCCCTGAGCACGACACCCCTAAAGAGTAGCACCCCACCCCTCCTGGATCAGCTCTCCCAATGGCGGGGAAGAGGCTGCCCACCTCCAGGCCCCAGTGACTCAAGCTCAGTTCCAGGAGCTATCCAGGATGATAGCCAGCCTGGCAGCCCAGGTGCGGGGCGAAAGTCAGCCACCTCTTTTCCCTCCTCACCAAGCTCCAGGACAAGCTGAGTCCTCCGATAGGGATGACCCCACCTATAACCGGCCTCATACCGAACCTTCACCACGTAACAGTCAATCCAAGGAGAGCTCCTCGAAAGGCAACCTCAGCCTAGACAGACAATTTGAGGAAATGGAAGAAAAAATAGACTCGACTCTGAGACACAAGGATCCCAGCCTCATGGATGAATTTTGCATCCAAGACCCCCCATTCACAAAAGACGTCCTCGAGACCCCGCTTACACTCAACTTCAGGATGCCTCAAGAGAGAATGAATGATGGCTCCACGAATCCTATGGATCACCTACAGCACAACAAGACGACTATGATACTGCACCGCCACTCGGACCCAGTCATGTGTCGTGCCTTCCCTCCGACTCTTGAGAAGGCAGCAGGCACCTGGTACTCAAGGCTGAAGCCAGAAAGCATCAGCAACTTCAAAGAACTCAGCTACGCCTTCGCATCCCATTTCTTCAGTAGCAAGGGGCCCAAGAAGACTTCAGAGAGCCTCTTCAACATCATCCAGCATCGAGGGGAGAGGCTCCGGGCCTACATCTCATGGTTCAATACGGCAGCATAGGAGATTCTCGACCTCGACCCAAACGTCTAAGTGATGGCCTTCAAAAATGGATTGAGGTCGGGCATCTTCAGCTCTAAATTGACTCGGTGCCTGCCCCGAGACATGAACGAGATCCTAGCCCGAGCCGAGAAATACATGTTGGCAGAGGATGACCAAGTCTTCAGAAAAGAGAGAGAAGTGGAAGCTGAGAAAAAGAGAAAGGATCCCGACCCCTAGAAGGGGAAAGTCAAGAGGCCCCACCAGGAAAACAGGTACAGGCCCCACCCTCGCGTTGATGGTTTCACTCCACTCAATGACACCCGGACAAATGCCCTCATGTAGCTCCAAGATAAGTCTTTTCTCTAGTGGCCGCCCAAAAAGCCGTATTGCGGAGGTGACCTGATAAGAGCCATTAAATGCATTATAATCGTACTTATTTGTTAGCACTTTAGGGTTGATTTAGGTCTTAATTGCATTTTTATTCATTAACAACTCTAAAGTGGTATTTTTGGAGCATTAATTTATTTCGGTGCATTTTTTAGGTATCTTGAGTTAAAGGAGATGGAAAAACTATCATCATTTTGAAACACAAAGTTCCATTGAACACTCAAGCAAAAGAATGATCGCGGAAGAGCCAAGATGAAGAGAAACTATGGAAGGAGTTTTCACTAAGTTGCTGGAGTTGGCATACAAATCAACCATCTTTAAAAATTAAACTGTATCGATGTAGAAAGAACCAGGAAGTGTGCCACATATGGTTAGAAAGATATGGAAGTCTATTTTCTGGAGGATTTTACGGTTCATTAAAATCATTTCTCTAGAGGAAGTTATGGCGATTTTAGCGGACAGAGGTCAGACTTTCTGAATCAGCGCGCGCACAGCCTTGTGCACTCCGAGTTAGACCCTAATTAGGTCTTTAATGACTTATTCAAACCCTAAAACACCCCTAGACCTTGTAAACTATAAATATACCACTTAGGGTTTGTAATCGGAGATTGAAAAATCTGGAGAACTCAAGAGAGCAGCAACTTTCCTTCCATTGTGCAACCATGAGCCCCATGGCTAACTAATCTCCAAGCAAGGAGAAGGGATGAATCCCTAGGTGTAGTTGTTTCTATTTCCCTTATTTGATTCAGTTGTAATGGAGCTTTAATGTTCAAATATTGTTATGATTTACTTTTTATTCTAATTATAAAGATTTCATCTAATCCGGTGATTGTATCTTTTTCCTTGATATAGATTTAGTCATGCTTTCTTTATGTCAAGATTATTTGGGTATGATTGAGTCCGGTAGATCTAGCCTTTAGGTTTGTCCATTACTGCAATATTGTCATCAAAGATATATTGTCGTTTCTTGATAAACTTAAAGGATAGATCATATGTGCATGAATTAAAAATATAGAGTATTTCATAACAATCAAATTAGGGTTTATACATGTGCTTTAATTGAATATTTGCCGATTGCCTGTTTGGGATGTGAAACTTGCAATCGAGATAAAAACAACTGAATCAAGTTAGGATTAGGGCAACAAACCTAGGGAGGATTCCCGAATCCTTGTTGCTCTCCTATTATATTTCACAATCTACTTTACACAATTGTCTTACTATCAAATTCAGATTCTATATTTAATTTGATCATATCGTCTCATATTAAAGTTTACATCTTTCTTTATAGTTAATTTGTCTCCCTGTGGAATCGACACCCCAAAGCTGTACTACAACACCGCGTTACTGTTTTGGGCGTAATCAAATTTTGGCGCCGTTGCCGGGGAGACACGCTTACAAACAAGGAAGATTGTCAACTTTGAGACAAAACGGTAATATTGTTCCTTTCTTGATGTCTTGATTTTCAGATTTTTTTTTTTATTTTTTTGTTCTTTGCTCTTTGTTTTGATTTTTTTTAATTAATTAATTAATTCATTTTCTTTCTATTTTATTTATTTCCCCTAACATGGCCGAAAATCACAATGAAATTGTTGCTAGGACACTTAAAGACTACTTGCACCCTAGCCGAACAGCCACCCCATCTTGTATCATGTTCCCCCCTAATGTTCAACAACCTGATTTTAAGCCGGGCATAATCCAATTGCTACCAACCTTCCATGGGTTTGAGAATGAAAACCCCTATGTCCACATTAGGGAATTTGAGGAAGTAATAGCAACTTTTTACAGTAGGGCTGATATGATAGACACTGTTAAACTTAGGTTTTTTCCTTTTTCACTTAAGGAAAAAGCCAAGGCTTGGCTATACTCATTAAGGCCTAGGTCCATAGGTAGTTGGGATGAGATGACACGAGTTTTCTTCCAAAAACACTTCCCAACCCATAAGACCAATAACCTCAAGAGACAAATCTCAAACTTTGCACAAAAAGAGAGCGAAACCTTATATCAAGTTTGGGAACGTTTCAAGGACCTGTTGAATTCTTGTCCACACCATGGGTATGAGGGTTGGCGGGTAGTTAGCTATTTCTATGATGGACTCCTAAGTAGGGAAAGGCAGTTCATAGAAATGATGTGCAATGGAGATTTTCTTCAAAAAGATCCCGACCAAGCCATAGATTTCCTAGATGACCTATCAGAAAAATCCTACACTTGGACAGGACCAAATGCCATGGAAAGCACTAGGAGAAATCAACCCGCTGGGATTTATCAAGTTAAGGAAGAGGATAACCTTAAAGCACGTTTAGAGGCCCTAACTAAGGAAATTGAAGCCTTAAAAACTAGAAATGCTAGGGCTCCTGAACCGGTTGCTAGGGTAGATTCCTATGAGCCTTGTTTCATGTGTAATGGGGTGGATCATTTACCTAAGGATTGTCCAATTTATTTTGAGATGAAGGAAGAGTGTAATGCTGTAGGTATACCCTTTGGGAAACCACACTCACCCTACTCTAACACCTACAACCCCGGTTGGAAAAATCACCCAAATTTTAATTGGAAACCCGATACACAACCTCCTACCCACTCAAGTACCCAATGGCAACCGGAAGCAACTTTATATAATGCACCTCAAAAATCTTTACCTTTGGAAGATATGTTTAAGTCATTTATGCAGGTGCATGCCAAGAATGTGGAAGATCAAGGCAAAATAAATCAACAGCTGTTAGAGGAGCAACAAGGGATCAAAGTGGAACAAAAGGAGATAAAGAGCCAACTCACTAAGTTGACTAGTTTCTTGGCGATTCAAAAGCAAGGACAGTTTCCTTCGCAAACACAACAAAATCCAAGGGGACAACATATGGCACAAACCTCCAATCCTGGAAATCAAAATGTTAAAGAGGTTAATGCCATAATCACCCGTAGCGGTAAGAAAATTGATGGTCCCACTCTACCATCAAACTTGAGTAACAAGGATGAAACCCCCAAGGAACAAGAGGCCCGTGATGTTTATCGCCCACCGGTGCCTTTCCCTCAAGCACTCCTTAAACCTAAGGAGATAAATTCAGCGTCAAAAGGTGAGATTCTTGAACAACTTCAGCATGTTAAAATTAACCTCCCTCTTCTTCATGTTATAAAACAGATTCCCAACTATGCTAAAGTCATCAAGGATCTATGCACACTCAAGAAGAGGCATCATGTGAAGAATACGGCATTCCTAATGGAGCAAGCAAGTGCAATAATTGACAGCAAGACACCGCCCAAATATAAAAATCCGGGCTGTCCAACAGTGGCTTATCAAATTGGAAACAAATCTTGTGGCCAAGCATTGCTAAATTTGGGTGCTAGTGTGAACCTCATGCCATACTCCATATACTTGCAACTCGGTCTAGGTGAGATCAAACTAACCTCCGTGGTACTTCAATTAGCGGATAGATCGGTAAGAAAACCAAGAGGTATTGTAGAAGATGTTTTGTTGCAAATTGATAATTTCTACTATCCTATTGATTTTTTGGTTTTAGATACTGTTTCTACTGTAAGCACGGAGTCCAAAATTCCTTTGATACTTGGAAGACCATTCCTTGCCACTGCCAATGCCCTCATTAATTGTAGGAATGGCTTAATGACATTATCATTTGGAAATAGAACTTTAGAGGTAAATGTTTTCCGAGTCTCCAAACAGCCACATGAAGAGAATGAGTGTGTCGATACTTACATGGTTGATAAGCTCAATTTGGAGGATGAGCACACTAAAGATAATTTTATGGAATTCCCTCCTAATAATTTTAAGTTCGATGATTCTTTAATTTATTCCCATGCCGTTAATGTTGTTGATATTTTTGATAAGTCACAGGAATTTATTAAGAAATCATGGCAACCATGCTTTGAGGAGTCACTTGAGAGAAGTCACATGGATGCGAGAACCAAATACTCTACTGCTAATAGTGAGTGGGCAACACCAAGAACACTTGAGCCATATGCGGTGGACTTTAAGTATTCATTGCCAAAAGATTAGCATTAAGGCCATTAAATTGGAGCCTCATTTTCAGCACCACAGTGAGGCCAGCAGTGAGAGTGGTGCAACGTCTGGCCGAAGACGTAAAATTTAGCGCTCATGGGAGGCAACCCACAACATATCCTTTTATTTTTACTGTTTTTCATATTTCTTTTTCTTATTTATTATTATTATTTTGTTGTTTTCTAGTATTAACTTAGTATTTCTTTTTCAAGGAAAATATACGAAGCAGTTCAAATGGTGGAGCACAATTTTTAGCTTCTGTGCACCTTTGGCTACAAAGGGAGTTTCTTTTACTCTTTCTTTTACATTGAGGTCAATGAAATTTTTAAGTTGGGGGTGGAGGAAACACATCTCTTTGTTTCCATATTCTTTATTTCCATACATTTTTTTTCCATTGAACTGCTTGGTGTCATTTTCCTTTTTGTTTATTTTTAGCATGCTTTGTGTTTGCTCTAGAGTTAATTCACATGTCAATGATAAGAAGTTAAATTCTGTTTCAGTTTGAGAATAATTTAAGTATCAATCTTGATTTGGTTTGAGACTCTAGTTTGTGGTAAGATTGAATGATTAGTCTAAAACATCTAGAAAAGTTCTATGTGCGATTGTTTGTGAATACTTTTGCGATCTCAACAAGCTCTAGAACTTATTTGATAATCATTTGAGGCGAATTCCTAGAATGCATACTACTTAGGATATGATATAGGTCATTTTTGAATCGTTTGAGCCTTTCAAACTTACCCTTGCAATATATATCACTAGTCACCTTTTTGAGCCCTTTTTCTTGAAAAAGAATTTGAGCCTTGTTTCTTTCAAAAACTCATTTACTTACCCTTATGAGCCTAAAAATATTTTATCCTTACCCTTCTTTTAAAAGAACTTAGTTGTACACATTGTTGAGAAGCACTTACGAGGAGTAAGGATGGAAATATGAAAAATCATAACCCAAGTATATTAAAGAAGATAAGTTGGGGGGTGTGGAAAAGAAAAGAAAAAAAAAAAGAGATGAATGAGTATTTGCCAAAAACAGAAAAAGAAGAGAAGTATGGCAAAGAAAGAAGAAAAAGAAAAGAAAAAGTGGTGACTTGTCAAGAGATATGCTTTTATAAAAAAATTGTTGAAAGAGTTGAGCATTGAAGTAAAGTTATCTAGTGCTTGAAAGTGGTTGTGTTTAAAGCTAAGAGATTAAGTTCTTTTACTTGCAAATCCTTCCCGTTTTTCCTTAACCTTTACCTTGGCCTAACATTACAAGCCTATTAAAGACCTATTGATCCAATGAAGTGTGATTTTTTTTACAATAGTGGAGAATGATTTGAAAGATAAGCCTATGGAGCTTGTTTATGTGATTGATGTCACACAATTTGTTATGTTTTTAGAGGCCAAGACTTGTATTCATGAATGTTGTGCATAATTCATCCGGATGTTCGGACTAATGGATTGTGGTAAGATGGATGTTAAGAGTCAATAACGATTTTAAGATTGATGTTTGGATTACTTTTGGACTTAGGTGAAATTTAATGATTCTATGTGCCGTATGTTATGTACAATTTTTGAGACAAAAAGTGAATTACTCTTGGTTCAAAGCTAGCATTGCTTTACGTTGTTTTTAACTCCTACCATATAATTCATCTCTTGTTTTCGCTTGAATTGCCAGGGACTAGCAATAAGCTAGTTGGGGGTTGTGATAAGAGCCATTAAATGCATTATAATCGTACTTATTTGTTAGCACTTTAGGGTTGATTTAGGTCTTAATTGCATTTTTATTCATTAACAACTCTAAAGTGGTATTTTTGGAGCATTAATTTATTTCGGTGCATTTTTCAGGTATCTTGAGTTAAAGGAGATGGAA
This sequence comes from Bretschneidera sinensis, assembly GCA_023935145.1. Classification (NCBI taxonomy): domain Eukaryota; kingdom Viridiplantae; phylum Streptophyta; class Magnoliopsida; order Brassicales; family Akaniaceae; genus Bretschneidera; species Bretschneidera sinensis. The sequence continues at coordinate 52,572,042 of CM043704.1, forward strand.
AAACTATCATCATTTTGAAACAAAAAGTTCCATTGAACACTCAAGCAAAAGAATGATCGCGGAAGAGCCAAGATGAAGAGAAACTATGGAAGGAGTTTTCACTAAGTTGCTGGAGTTGGCATACAAATCAACCATCTTTAAAAATTAAACTGTATCGATGTAGAAAGAACCAGGAAGTGTGCCACATATGGTTAGAAAGATATGGAAGTCTATTTTCTAGAGGATTTTACGGTTCATTAAAATCATTTCTATAGAGGAAGTTATGGCGATTTTAGCGGACAGAGGTCAGACTTTCTGAATCAGCGCGCGCACAGCCTTGTGCACTCCGAGTTAGACCCTAATTAGGTCTTTAATGACTTATTCAAACCCTAAAACACCCCTAGACCTTGTAAAATATAAATATACCACTTAGGGTTTGTAATTGGAGATTGAAAAATCTGGAGAACTCAAGAGAGCAGCAACTTTCCTTCCATTGTGCAACCATGAGCCCCATGGCTAACTAATCTCCAAGCAAGGAGAAGGGATGAATCCCTAGGTGTAGTTGTTTCTATTTCCCTTATTTGATTCAGTTGTAATGGAGCTTTAATGTTCAAATATTGTTATGATTTACTTTTTATTCTAATTATAAAGATTTCATCTAATCCGGTGATTGTATCTTTTTCCTTGATATAGATTTAGTCATGCTTTCTTTATGTCAAGATTATTTGGGTATGATTGAGTCCGGTAGATCTAGCCTTTAGGTTTGTCCATTACTGCAATATTGTCATCAAAGATATATTGTCGTTTCTTGATAAACTTAAAGGATAGATCATATGTGCATGAATTAAAAATATAGAGTATTTCATAACAATCAAATTAGGGTTTATACATGTGCTTTAATTGAATATTTGCCGATTGCCTGTTTGGGATGTGAAACTTGCAATCGAGATAAAAACAACTGAATCAAGTTAGGATTAGGGCAACAAACCTAGGGAGGATTCCCGAATCCTTGTTGCTCTCCTATTATATTTCACAATCTACTTTACACAATTGTCTTACTATCAAATTCAGATTCTATATTTAATTTGATCATATCGTCTCATATTAAAGTTTACATCTTTCTTTATAGTTAATTTGTCTCCCTGTGGAATCGACACCCCAAAGCTGTACTACAACACCGCGTTACTGTTTTGGGCGTAATCATGACCAGAGGTGTTGGTGCCGCTTCCACCAGAGTTATGGTCTCGATACTGAGGAATGTCATGACCTGAGGGAGCAAATTGAAGCTTTGATCAACCGGGGGTACTTAAAGGAATTTACCGAGCCCCGAAAAAGGGACAAGCCCCCGCAGCCGAGAAGAGATATTGGACGTCCCTATCGTCAGCAGGAGTAGAGGGACCCACCAAGGAACCCTAGGGCCGAGCAAGAAACGCCCAATCGAAAGAAACAGAAAATAGCCATGACCACCCGCATCATCAAGACCATCTGCGGGGGCCCAACGGCGGGGGGTAGTTCGGGGCAGGGCAGTAAAGCCTACACTAGGGCCGTAGCCTCCATTAGCAGCCCTCATAAGAGAAGAAAAACTGAGCCAATGATTTCCTTCACGGAGGATGATTTGAAGGATGTGCAGACTCATCACGACGATACAGTGGTAGTCTCTCTCTTGGTGGCCAACTGCGAAGTGCGAAGGGTCTTGATTGACAATGGGAGTTCAGCGGACATACTGTTCCATGATACTTATCAATGCATAGAGCTGAAGAATGGGCATCTGGAGCCAGCCCCGGCCCCCCTCTACTGTTTTGGTGGTTCTCCTGTGTTCACTGAGGGGAGCATAGTCCTCTCAATGACAGTAAGTATGGCGCCAAGGACATCCATAGTGCAGACCACCTTCTTGGTAGTCAAGCAACCTTCATCCTACAATATTATCATCGGCCAACCAACCCTCAACAAGTTGAAGGCTGTCGTTTCCACCTATCACTTGAAGGTCAAGTTCCCCACCAGTGAAGGTGTATGAGTGATCAAAGACAATCAAAAAATCTCTCGGGCTTACTACCTGAACGCTGTTAGGGAAGAGAAGAAGACAGAGGACCTGCCCCTTGAGGTAGAGGATCTTAGGGATGAGATGAAGATACCCATGGGATGACCTGCGGAAGAGTTGGCCTCAGTACCACTGAGAGATCCCGCCCGGACTGTCCAAATAGGCACAAACCTCCCCGAAAAGCACAGAAATGAGCTCATCTCCCTGCTCTGGAAAAATAAGGAGTTGGCCTCCGACATGCTGGGGATCAGTCCTAGGACAATTGAGCATCGCCTAAAACGTGGACCCTAAATGCAAACTGGTCATTCAGAGGAAGAGGACCTTCGCCCCTGAACGACAGACAGTGATTAAAGCTGAGGTGGATAAGCTATTAGAAGCTGGCTTTATCAGTGAGACAAGATACCTGAAGTGGGTGTCTAATATGGTAATAGTCCGCAAGGCCAGCGGCAAGTGGTGCATTTGCATTGACTTCACCAATTTTAATAAGGCTTGCCCAAAAGACAGTTTTTCTCTCCCTTAGATTGACCAGTTGGTAGATGCCACCTCGGGGCATGAACTCTTTTCATTCATGGATGCGTACTCCGACTACAATCAGATCTTCATGCATGAGCCAAACCAAGATAAGACCGCCTTCATCACAGACCGAGGGCTGTATTGTTACAAAGTTATGCCCTTCGGACTCAAGAACACTGGGGCGACCTATCAGAGGCTGGTGAACAAGATCTTCAAGGGGCAGATCGGTCGGACTATGGAGGTTTATGTGGATGATATGTTGGTCAAGAGCGCGGAAGTGCGGAACCACTGCTCCGACCTAGAAAAAACGTTTGAAGTATTACACCAGCATAACATGAGGCTTAACCTGTCCAAATGCGCATTCAGAGTAACCGGTGGAAAATTCTTACGGTTCATGGTCACCTAGAGGGGAATAGAGGTCAATATGGAGAAGATAAAGGCCATCCTCGATATGACCCTTCCCAGGTCTGTGAAAGAAGTCTAGCGGCTCACCGACCGAGTCACAACTCTGAACCGTTTCATGTCCAAATCAGCGAAAAAGTGCCTTTCTTTCTTTAAGGCCATCAAGAAGGCCAAAGATTTCTCCTGGTCGGAGGATTGTCAGGAAGCTTTTGCGGACTTGAAGAAGTATTTGAGCCAGCCACCGCTCCTAACTAAGCCACTCCACGGAGAGGAGCTCTTCCTCTAATATCAGTCGGCCAGAGCACTGTGGTCTCTGTCCTGATACAAGAAGATGTGGGCATCCAGAAGCCTATCTACTATGTTAGTAGAATTCTCCATGAAGCCGAGACCAGATATCCTCCTATCGAAAAGATGGCTTATGCCCTGGTAATGGCAGCACGGAAACTCCGACCTTACTTTCAGGCGCACACCATCGTTATCCTAACAGATCAACCCTTGGGGCAAATCTTGCTTAGCCCAAATGCTTCCAAGAGAATGGTGAAGTGAGCGGTAGAGTTGGGAGAATTTGATATCCGCTACCGGCCCCGTCAAGCGATCAAGGGCCAGGCTCTAGCTGACTTCATTGTGGAGACAACTCTGTCCTTAGACCCGAACGAATCCACGGCGTTCGTACCCAATGGAGCCTCTCTAGTATGGACCCTCCATGTAGATGGATCTTCTAATTCACTAGAGAGCGGAGCAGGGCTCATCCTCTGTAGTCCAAAAGGCTTTACGATCGAGTACACCTTGAAGTTTGGTTCAAGACCTCCAATAACGAAGTAGAGTACGAAGCTCTACTAGTCGGCCTAAGGTTGGCCAAGGCATTGGCCGTGGAGGTTCTGGACACGTTCAACGACTCTCAGCTGGTGGTGAGTCAGGTGATGGGGGAGTTTGAGGCTAGGGGGAGAAACTCACCCAATATCTCCAAAAGGTGAAGGAGTTGGCCGCCATGTCCAAGACGTTTCGGATAACTCAGATCCCTCGAGCTGAAAACTCCCAAGCAGATGCCCTGGTCAACTTGGCCTCCTCCCAGCACTTGAAGACCAACAGAGTTCTCTATCAGGAAACTCTCTCCGCACCAAGCATAGATGAGGCTCCAGTCCTGCCGGTAGAGGAAGGACCCACATGGATGGATCCAATCCTCCAGTATCTAAAAGATGGCACGGTGCCCGAACAAAATGATTAAGCCAGGAGGCTAGTCTCCTGTGCCTCCCGGTACACCCTTATGGAAGGATAGTTGCATAAGAGGGCCCTGACTATGCCTTACCTGCGATGCCTCTGGCCCAGAGAGGTCGATTATGCTCTACGAGAGGTCCATGAGGGAATATGCAGGAACCACCTGGGAGCTCGGGCATTAGCTTTCAAAGTTCTACGCCAAGGGTACTACTGGCCCACCATGAAGAACGACGCAGCAGACTTAGTAAAGAAATATGAAAATTGCTAGTAGTGGTCCCCAATATCGCACCGCCCTGCTAACCCTCTTGTCTCCATCACCAGTCCCCTCCCCTTCGGCATGTGGGGGATGGACATCCTTGGCCCATTCCCAACAGCTACTGGCAGAAGAAGCACCTCATCATGGCCATTGATTACTTCATCAAGTGGGTTGAGGCAGAGCTACTGGCCAGCATTACGGATCACCAAACCCAAAATTTTGTCTGGAAGTCAATCGTGTGCCGATTTAGGATCCCTCGGGTATTGATCACCGACAACGAAAAGTAGTTTGACAGTTCCCAGTTTAAGACTTTCTGCGATGATCTCCACATCGAGCACCGGTTCTCGTTTGCTGGTTACCCACAAGCCAAATGCCAGGCTGAAGTAACCAACAGGATGCTCCTCTAAGCAATTAGGAGAAGATTGGATGAGGCGGATAAGTAGTGGGCTAACTAACTCTCCCATATCCTTTGGGCTTATAGTACCACAGTACGAACACCCATAGGAGAAACCCCCTTCTTCATGATATACGGAGCAAAGGCTGTCATCCCTATTGAAATCGAAGTCCCATCAATGCGAGTACAGTACTTCGAGCCAAACAACAATGAGGAAGGGTTAAGGATGAGCACGGACTTAGTCGACGAAGCCTGAAACAAAGCCCAAATCCGTCTAACTGCTTACCAGCAGAGGGCTGCACAATACTATAATTCCCGGGTTTGGCCCAAAGACTTCAAGCTGCATGACCTCTTCCTCTGAAAGAGTGAAGTGTACCGCCCTCGCTTTGTGGGGAAGCTGATTTTGAACTGGGAGAGCCCGTACCAGATTCGAAAGGTTTGTTGAGCCGACACCTATGAACTTGAAGATATGGATGGTAGACCCATCCCCCGCACCTGGAACGCGGAGAACCTCCGTAGGTTTTATCAATGAAATGTAAAAGAAAACAAAAAATCAATAAAGGTTTCAAGTTTTAATCGTGAAAGTTTATTGATAATTAGAAGAAGTACAAAATTAGGCACTACTGGCCTTGATACCAAAAAAAAAACTATCCTAAAGCAACAAGGCCTCTTGAGCCTCACCCTCGACCGTCCCTGGGACCCCCTCCCCAAGGTTCTCGCCTCCAGCTGCCTCTTGAGTCTCGGGAGCCTCAACCTCTTCAACACTCCCAGCACCAACCACAGCAGTATCCCCCGTATTCCCCTCAGCTGCGACAGCACAGTCCTCCCCCAGATCAAGACTAGAGAAGCCGACCCCTGGGAAGAGGACTTCCACTCTCCTCTTAGCCTCGTCAAAGCCCGCCAAGAACTGATCTCCCGTCAAGAACTAATCTCCCGCCTCCTCTAGTAGTTTTTACTGGTCGCACCTTCTCCACCTGAAAAAGGGCCTCTTTCTCCCTGCGAAGGGCTTCATCCGCATCTGCGCGGGTCAGGTCCAATTCTCTCATAAGGGTGTCCTCTCTGTTACGACGCCGGTCCCTCTCTAATATGGCGGTCTCCTTCTCCCGCTGGATAGCTTGAAGACAGTTAGACAGATCGCGAACTAGGCTCTGGGTCTTCTCCAGCTTGAGCTCAGCCTTGGCCAAGTGATCAGCTATATCCATGGCACGCCGAGAAAGCATCCCACCAATGACTCCAGTCTAAAAGCAGGAATAACCTCGTGAGAAACAGTTGTAGTGCGAAAAGAGAGCAAAATGATAAATGAATTCAAACCTGAGATAAACTAGTCTCCATAGACGAGCATAACATCTCAATGGACTGCGCGAAGAGGTCCACAAAATCGTGGGGAGGGATTCCCCTCACTAGGTGTTCGCGAGCGACCCTTGGATGCGCAAACACCGAGTCATCCACCTTCAGCGTCCAGCAAGACGTAAAAGGGGCGGCCAACCCTGACCCTGCCCTTGGCGAGGACGGGGCAGGAGGGGGAATAGACGTAGAAGACCCCGCAGGTGCTGCCGTTTCCTTCGGAGCCTCAGACTTTGGAGATCTAGCCCCAGGAGCAGGACCTGGAAATGAAGCCCGAACCCTCTTCCCACGCTCCTACATCGAAGTGCCTTCCTCAGCAACCCTCTTTCTTTCCCTGGCCTTGCACCTGGCCTTCTTCATAGCCTGTGAATAAGCCTCCATAACTACGCAGAAGGCAAATGTTAGTAACTTGGAAAAAAGATCGAAATTTCTAAAAGATAAAAGATTAAAAGCTACCATGCTCAATGTTCAGTGGAAGGCTGGGATGGCAGAAGCCGCGCCTGTAGAGCTCATCATTATCTCCAAGCACCTCAGCATCTAAAGGCGTGGCCAACATAGCCTTCAAAGTCCCTTGCTCTCGGTGCAGGAGGTGCGGCTTCTTGCATTTGTCGGCACGCTCCAAACTCCACACAAGGGGGACATCGAAGCTCCCAGCACTCCATATGAAGAAAAAAGCGCCCTTCCACCTCTTTATGGAAGAAGGCTTGTCCTTCAGCACCCTCATCCGCCTCCTTGAGCTCACAATGACCCGCCCAGTATGCCGGAGGTGGGCTATTTGGAAATGGGCTTTGAACAAGCCGATGTTCAAATCCCCTCCCACCTCTTGGCATACCGCAATAAATGCCAAGATCAGTCTGATGGAGTTGGGGACTAATTGACTCAACACTAAACCAAAGTATCTAAGTACCGAGAAAAAGAATGGGTGGAGAGGGAACCTAAGCCCCGCCTTTAACTGATACTCATAGACACATATCTCAAAAGACAGACGCTTTGGAAGAGCATCGCACGCCCTCTCACCACCTTCCGGTGCCCTCATTCCAAACTCTATGGGGATTCTGTATTTCAACCTCATCCCCACGAGTTGAACCTCTTCCACAACACTCGGAATGAAGTTCACTTCGAACGTCCATTTCTCCCTCTCCGTGTCTATGGCACCTTCCCAACTAACATCGAGGCCTGTACATCCCCCTCTCCGGAGGACTCACCATCTCCTTCCCGTCGTCCATCCTCTGCGGTATAAGGAACGAGGGCTAATTCCCCGCCCCTAGGAAGATTCTCCTCTGGCGAAGTCTTGTCATTAAAAGAGGAGCTCGTTGCATCCTCCAGCTCCCTCAATAAAACCCTACTAGCTTCACTATCAGACATAAGGCTCACCAGCAAGTATTCGAAGAAAGACCTCTAAAAACTCCGAGCACTCCCCAACTATTCTTAATCAAAGAACTATGAACTCCCAAGATCTCTCAAGAGATACAAAGTGAAGGTTGAAGGAGAAACCTGCTGATATAAAAGTTTTGGCAGCAAAAACGATAAATCTCAATCCACGCGTCAGATGAAAGGACGCACCCCCTGCTGTTCTCCAGACACCGTTTCTTGTCTCCAAAGTGCTAGTTGTCACTAAAATATGTCTTCTGCCGTAATCTACCCGCCGTCATTTCCTGTCAGCCGTAATCATTTATCACGCCTATAGTAGGGTAAACCTAGTGGGCTCGGGACAGACACAGAAGCTCATATACGCAGAGAGAAGGAAGCTACGTGAACAAAAACTTCTCCCAAGTGTCGATTGCTTAGTCATGATTTCTCCAAAAAGTCCGAGTGTATGAGCTGTGTTGCATACGCTCGGCCATGATTTCTCCAAAAATTCGAGCCTTGTCAACGCTCGGTCGTATTCTCCAAAGAGTCCTAGCGTATGAGCTGCGATGCATACGCTCGGCCATGATTTCTCCAAAATCCGAGCCTTGTCAACGCTCGGTCACATTCTCCAAAAAATCAGAGCGTATGAGCTGCGTTGCATACGCTCAGCCATGATTTTTTTGAAATTCGAGCCTTGTCAACACTCGGTCGTATTCTTCAAAAAGTTCGAGCGTATGAGCTGCGTTGCATACGCTCGACCATGATTTCTCCAAAAATCTAAGCCTTGTCAATACTCGGTCGTATTCTCCAAAAAGTCCGAGCGTATGAGCTGCGTTACATACGCTAAGTCATGATTTCTCCAAAAATCTGAGCCTTGTCAACACTCGGTCGTATTCTCCAAAGAGTCCGAGCGTATGAGCTGCGTTCCATATGCTTGGTCATGATTTCTTCAAAATCCGAGCCTTGTCAACACTCGGTCGTATTCTCCAAAGAGTCCGAGCATATGAGCTGCGATGCATACGCTCGGTCATGATTTCTTCAAAATCTGAGCCTTGTCAACGCTCAGTCGTATTCTCCAAAAAATCCGAGTGTATGAGCTGCAATGCATACGCTCGGCCATAATCCGAGCCTTTTCAATGCTCGGTCACATTCTCCAAAAAATCCGAGCGTATGAGCTGCGTTGCATACACTCAACCATGATTTCTCCAAAATCCGAGCCTTGTCAATGCTCGGTCGCATTCTCCAAAAAATTCGAGCGTATGAGCTGCGTTACATACACTCGGCCATGATTTCTCCGAAATCCGAGTCTTGTCAACACTCGGTCGTATTCTCCAAAGATTCCGAGCATATGAGCTGCAATGCATACGCTTGGCCATGATTTCTCCAAAGATTCGAGTCTTGTCAACGCTTGGCCGTATTCTTCAAAAAATCCGAGCGTATGAGCTGCGTTGCATACACTCGGCCATAATTTCTCCAAAAATCTGAGCCTTGTCAACACTTGGTCGTATTCTCCAAAGAGTCCGAGCGTATGAACTGCGTTGCATACGCTCGACCATGATTTCTCCAAAATCTAAGCCTTGTGAACACTCGATCGTATTCTCCAAAGAGTCCAAGCGTATGAGCTGCGTTGCATACGCTTGGTCATAATTTCTCCAACAATCCGAGCCTTGTCAATGCTCGGTCGTCTTCTCTAAAAAGTCCGAGCGTATGAGCTACGTTGCCTACGCTCGACCATGATTTCTCCAAGGTTTCTCCAAAAATCCGAGCCTTGTCAACGCTCGGTCGTATTCTCTAAAAAATCTGAGCGTATGAGCTACGCTGCATACACTCGGCCATGATTTCTCCAAAAATTCAAGCTTTGTCAATGCTCGGTCATATTCTCCAAAGAGTCCGAGTGTATGAGTTGCGTTGCATACACTCAGCCATGAGTTCTTCAAAATCCGATCATTATCAACGCTCGATCGCATTCTCCAAAGAGTATGAGTGTATGAGCTTCGTTGCATATACTCATCCATGATTTCTCCAAAAATTCGAGCCTTGTCAGCAGTCGGTTGTATTCTTCAAAAAGTCCGAGCATATGAGCTACATTGCATACGCTCGGCCATGATTTCTCCAAGGTTTCTCCAAAAATCCGAGCCTTGTCAACGCTCGGTCGTATTCTCCAAAAAGTCCTAGCGTATGAGCTGCGTTGCATAAGCTCGGTCATGATTTCTCCAAAAATCTGAGCCTTATCAATGCTCGGTCGTATTCTCTAAAGAGTCCGAGTATATGAGCTTCGTTGCATATGTTCGGCCATGATTTCTCTAAAATCTGAGCCTTGTCAACGCTCGGTCGTATTCTCCAAAGAGTCTGAGCGTATGAGCTGCGTTGCATATGTTCGACCATGATTTCTCCAAAAATCTGAGCCTTGTCAACGCTCAGTCATATTTTCCAAAGAGTCCGAGCGTATGAGCTGCGTTGCATACGCTCGGCCATGATTTCTCCAAAAATCCGAGCCTTGTCAATGCTCGATCGTATTCTCCAAAATGTTCGAGCTTATGAGCTACGTTATATACACTCGACCATGATTTCTTCAAGGTTTCTCCAAAAATCCAAGCCTTGTCAACACTCGATCGTATTCTCCAAAAATTCCGAGTGTATGAGCTGTGTTGTATATGCTCGGCCATGATTTCTCCAAAAAGTCCGAGCGTTTGAACTTATGCTATAAATGCACGGCCTTGTTCTCCAGGGTTTGAACGCCCTCCCAAAGGCTACCCTTTGAATAAGTCTTAGAAATTTCTTCCGGATTTCGTCAAAACCAACATACATTCATTCACGCAAGTATAAAAAGCAAGAATATTGTGCGAAGACAAAGATTGAAATAAAAGATATTTTATTAATTCAAAAGGTTATAACTAACGACATCGAAGTACAAGTAAAAGAGGACCCTAATGGCCTTAAAGTACAAAGAAAAGGATAGCGGCCCTAAGAAAAGAAGGGGTTACCGCCGCCCCTTTATCTTGCTGTCACCAGAGGGACGGCTGCGCCTTACTCTCAACTTCCAAGGACCAGGAGCAAGCCGACCCCCCCTCTTCTTCTTCGGTTCCAATAAGCTCAGGGGGTCGAGAAGCCCACCATCCAGAGACACAACCCCCCTAACTAAATCAGTGGTGCTCCTCCAGGGCTGGCCGTGTCCCTCTTCTTCCTCAGTTCCAAGGAACCAAGGAGCTTTTGGCACAAGGAACCCTCCTAGATCCACTCGAAAACTGGAAGAGGTTCTTGCCTCCACTCGGAATCTGAAAGAGGTCCTGACCCCCATTTAAAATAAGGGGAAAGACTCTGTTCGTTGAGCTACAATTCTCCAGAACAACCTCATCCCCCTCTTTGGCTTCCATAAAACCCTCAAGAGGTTGATAACCCCCCTCTCTCTCTGTGATCATTACCCTCGGCTTTTCTATCAGAAAGTGGTGTCTCCCTCTCAAGCTCTTCAGAAACTAAAGTCATTTCTACTTAAAACAAAAGGTGTCAGAGACCTCAATTTATAAGAACGAAAAACACACTTAATGAAGAAGAATAAATGCAGAAAGTGAAAAAAAGATGAGACGTTTCGCTTCTCTAGGCGACCTTTCACCTCCCAAGATTGACGCTTCGATTGCCAAGGACAACCACCCAAACGCATAACTGCTCTCACGATTCCAAGATGTCCTTTCACTCTCCAAAGCAGTAATGGCCCGGCTCCCACGCACGTTTTGGGTTCAATTAGAAGCCTGTTCCAATAAATAACTTCTTCAAGCACATAAATGTACTCAAGAAAGTGGGGGGGGGGCCTGTGACATGGCCCAAATGAGCTCCAAGCCCAGCAAAGCGACCCCGGTCCAAATGAGCTCCAGCCCAAATAAGCACCAGACCCACCAGAGTGGTCCAGTCCAAATGAGCCTCAGGCCCGACAAGATGCTCCAACCCAATAAGAAGCCCAACTAAACTCTCCAGCCCAAGTAACGTTCTGATCCAGTGACCCCTCCAACCCAGACAAAGTGCCAACATCCCCTTCGGCCCAGCAAAATCTCCAAGCCCATGAAGGATGGCCCGCCAAACCTGTGCCCGGATCCCCCTATGACTTAACACCCTGCAGCAACCAGCCACCCTACTACCGTCCTGCAGCTACCCTACTACCACCTAGCCCTGCAACCACTTTACAGTCGCCCTGCGGCCACCATACAGTGCCCCTTCTCCCGAGCTTGTAATCATGATCTCCCCATTTGCGGACTACTCTAAATGGGCCAAGGTATGGACTTTACCATATATTGAAACATACACATTTCTACTTACACTTCAACTGCACAAGCCCTTGGCTTCTTTTGAGCCATCGGCTTCTCCTTTGAATCATTGCTGACCTAAGCATCGGAGCGCGCTCGGAGGTCCCCCCCTCTCCTCCTTTCGAGGGTCTTCAGTTCACCTCTGTTACCTGTGTAGGTCCAAGCCACGTCATCACTCAAGCCACGCCAACCTCCGAGCCCCGTCCTCACATAGGCCACGTCAACACCAGCAGAAAGCAGCATCAACAGTTTGAATCTATTGGGTGCTAACATTTTGGTGAAGATGGCTTCATTCTATAGGGATAGTCATCGAATATCTAGCTCTATCAATGGTAGTCAAAATGATAAAAAAAAGTTTCTCATCAATGCAAGCCTCTGGAGTGTCCGGTTATGGAAGCACGTGACGCTAGTGTTCATATATCCTTTGCTGAAGCGGTGAAAGGTAGTGTGAAAAATGTCTTGTATGCCCTTATCATTTTAGCAATTCATTGGGAGCAAAAAGTATTTTTAAATACGATCCCATAGATGCTGATATAGAATGGCTTAGTAGATGTGCGGTCAGTTATCTTAAAGATTTGAAATTTTTTGTTAATGTTCAAGAGCAGGTCATCAGGGAGGGTTTTTTTAATTGTTCATTGATCCCAATGGGAGGTTCCTTGATGTAGTTATCATTTGATAGTAGACAGGAGAAGTTATATTTCTTAGATGAAGGGTGAAGTGGTTGGAAAATTGGTTTAACAAAGTTACAAGCAGCATGGTGTCCAAATGTTGTTAACAATGAAAGATTTGTTTGGCTTTGATGTGTGGGTCTCCTTCCCTTTTCAAGCATAGAATACCAAGCTATTTCAATTATTGGGTAGCTATAGAGGTAAATATATAACACATTTTATGATAGCAATAATGAATGAAGTATTTGAAAATATATATATATTGAGCTTGATGGATTTTTCAATCGCTGTAAATAAATTGATGTTGCTCTTAGAGAAAAGGAGAAGTAGAACACGAAATTCAATTTGAGACATGGATCTCATCAAAGAAGCAGACCTACGATTTCATCCTTATGTTTCTCTGGTTGTTGACTGCTGAAGCTTAATGAAGTCCATGACTTCTTACCGAAGCCCCTCCTTCTAGCTTAGATTTGATCTTATTATCATATGTAGGCATTGTTTGGGTATTGCTTAAATGTAAATTAAATCATCAAAACTTAAAGTTTTTATAATAATTTAAGTTGTATTTAAATAACTCCCAAATAAAACCTTAATGGTTGTTTGTTTTAAAATTTAAGAAAAAAGGTCACAACCCTTACGATAGGGAACTTTTGCCATATAAATTTTTACTCATTTAAGACGTAGTGTCCACAACTATTTTGGTTGTGGCAATAGCAGCACCCTAATGTTTGGCTATTCCGGTGTCATTCACTACAAGAATATGAATTTTTAAATGAGATTTAGCAACGACAAAAAAGTCATTGATAAAGATTAGGCATTTTGCAAAAAAAAATCCATATTTCAATTTTTTGTTTGAAATCTTAAAATTATTTGGCAACGACTTTTACCGTTGCAATACGTGAATAAAATTTTATTATGTTATTTTAACAGTTATTTTCTGCAACGATAAATTGTCGTTGCAAAATGCTTGTCTAGAATATTTTTGGCAACAAAATTTATCGTGGCGAAATGAATCTCCGAAATATTTTGACAATTTGTCGTTGCAGGATTCATGAATTTTTTTTATCTATTACTTGCAAAGATATTTTTTGCAATGATAATTTACTGTTCCGAAATATTTTTGTCAACGACAATTTGTTGTTGCATGTTCATGAAATTGTTGATGCATTATTTTGCGAATTTATTTTTAGCAATGATAAAATTTTATTGAGAAACGTTTGTCCAAAATATTTTTGGCAACGACATTTTGTCATTGCGGCTTCATGAATTTTTTGATGTATTATTTTTCCAAAATGTTTTTCACAATGATAATTTTTATTGCAAAATGTTTGTCTGAAATATTTTTGGCAACTGCGAGTTTTATGAAAATTTTTATGTATTATTTTGCAATTTTTTTTCGCAACAACAATTTATCATTGTGAAATGTTTGTTTGAAATATTTTTGGCAATGATAAAATTAGTGAAATTTTTGTTACTCGATGCACTTAGTGAAATAAATTTAGTTTTTTAATATTATTATAATACATATATAATAATTCTAATACAATTAAATATGATAACATAATTATTTATGAATTATTATATATTAATAAATAATATAATATTGTTATAATAAATAATATAATTTAATAATAAAAAATATAGTAATATATGACTAATAATAAAAATTAAATATAATTAAATATGGATTGTCTGAAAATAATATAATTAATTTATATAATTTATATTGATATAAAAGTCATATATTGATAAACTCAATATGAGAAAAATAATAAAATAAATATTAATACAATAATATAATTAACTAAATATAAGATAGGTAAATAATATAATGTTATGATATTAAATAATATCGTTGACCATTATCTAAATTTTAATAAGGACAAAACACAACTCTAATTGTACTAATAGTATTATCTAAGTGTTTTAAACAATAAAAGCAGCCAAGAATTAAGATGCAAGAACTCAACCCGAATCAGACACCAAGTCAAGACAGAATATCTAGTATAGGCATAAGGTATTGAAACAAGTTGTAAATCTTGTTTATTCAGGTAACTAACTTGTCTTATGGCTCCTTTTGTAAAAGCATTTTGACAAAACTATTTATTCAAACTCTTCTAAGTCAAAAACATTTCAAAACATGAAAAACTGGGTTAAAGGGCAACCTAATCGACTGGCTACTTATACCATAACACTGGGATATGGGACAGTATGTCCCTAGTCGACTGGGTGCTCCATACCAGTCAACTGGTATATTGGACAGTAAGTCCCTAGTCGATTGGTACTAATAACCCAATCAATTGGTACTAAGACCTAGTCGACCGATAATTCGAAAAATATGACCGTTGAGGCACCAGACTTGAGCATTTAATGTACCAAAACATACCAAGTCAGTACCAAACGACCATATTAATTCAAGGCTATATAAACCCACTCCAATGAGTATTTAGAAGAATGAGATTACACATTCAATCAAGTTTTTTCTCGTTAATACACAGAAGTTTTGAAACATTTATTGTTGAGCCATTCTTCAAATTTTACTTTGAAAGAGAGATATTGTTCATTTGTAAAGGCATTCATTGTTATCTCTCTACCAATTACTTTACAGAAACTCATATTTATTGTAAAGGGATTAACTTCCGAAAGGAAGAGATTAGCTTCTGAGAGAAAGGGATTAGCTTCCGAGAGGAAGGGATTGTTTGTAAGGTTTGTGCAACACCCGTGAAGTTGTACGACTAAGAGTTTTAGTGGATTACTTCAAGGAGGCTCCTTGAAGAGAGTGGACATAGGGTCGAAACGAATCCGAAATTTTCGAACCACTATAAACTGAGTTTGCACTTTCTATTCCTTAAACTCTTTTATTTAAAGCACTTTACTTGTTTATAGGCTTGTGCACTTAACTGTTTTTATAAACTTGCGAGTAATTAGTGAAAGTTTTTAAAAACCCAATTCACCCCCCTCTTGGGTTAGAACCTTAGTCTACAATTGGTATCAAAGCCTCATTCTCAATTTTAGGCTTAAAATCATTGAGTTGATCTGATGGCTTCGAATAGCTATTCTGAGGGACATTCCTACACTAGGCCTCCCTTGTTCAATGGCTCCAACTATAACTATTGGAAAAATAGGATGAAAATTTTTGTCAAAGGACAAGATTATAATCTATGGAGAGTCATTAAGGAAGGATCTAGAATTCCTACAAAGGAAATAACTATTGGAGAAATCAATCATACAATGCTTAAACTCAAAACTGAGTTCAATGATGAGGATTGTAGAATGATGTCTCTCAATAGTAGAGCCACAAACATTTTACATTGTGCTTTAGATATTTCAGAATATAATAAAATTTTTGAATGTGTTTCGGCTAAGGAGATTTGGGATAAACTGCAAGTTACATATGAAGGAACTAGCAAGGTTAAAAAATAAAAAATCTATATGCTAGTATCCAAATATGAATCATTTAAAATGTCTCATAACGAAATAATTTCTCAAATGCACTCATATTTCACAGCTATTATTAATGGTTTGAAGCTTCTTGGTTGGAACATTGAGGAGTTTGAACTAACAAGAAAAATCTTAAGATCTTTGCCATCCACTTAGAAAGAAAAGAAGACGGCCGTCACGGAGGCCAAAGATCTCGACAAACTTGATGTCGAGACACTTCTCGGATCACTACTTACATACGAAATGGAAGAGATAAATCCCATTGTTAATGATAATGAGAAGAAGAAAAAGGCGATTGCTCTTAAAGCCTCTACGAGCAACAGAGAATAAGAAACGAAAGAAGAGGTGGAGAGCAGCGAAGAAGATGGTGAGATGGCTTTAATCACCAAACAGTTTCACAGATTCTTGAAGAAAAGTAAGAAACCATACACAAAGGATCCCACTTCAAAAAAGGAACCACTTGTGTGTTATGGATGCAAAAAGCCTGGTCACATCAAGGCTAATTGTACAGCTACAAGCAAACCATATAAAAGCTTTTAAAAGAAAGCTATGATTGCAACCACTTAGAGTGATGACGAAGAAGAAGACTCATCAGATAAAGAGATCGGATACGAGGAAATTGCAAACCTATGTCTTATGGTATTCGATAATGAAAATGAGGTATCAACTTCTCCCTCTTCAAAAAATAACATTGTTAGTAGTAATGAAGAATTGATAGAAGTCATAAATGAAATGCATGAAGAATTGAAGAAATTCGATTCTAGGAACTCTATTCTTAAGAAAGAGGTGCCATCTCTTTCTAAAAAGATGACAGGTCTAAGAGAAGAAAAAGATAAACTATCTTCATTGCTTTATGATTCTTCTCAAGATTTTTTTAAAGATTGAAATGAAAACTTAAAGAAGAAGATAATAGAATTGAATGGAACAATATCTAGACTCATGCTTGGAAAAGAAAAGCTTGATGAAGTGCTATCTTGCTAAAAATTAAGTAGAGGAAAATTCGGGTTAGAATATTCTCTATTAAGCAAGCAAAAATCAAAAGAGAGCCTATTCATGAAAGTATCATGTGTGAATGAGGCCTCTACTTCAAAAACCACAAGGTCAAAAGTATTCCCTAAATGAATGCTAGTAGGTCTAGAAATACTAATTCTAATGTATATATAAGAATGAAACATCCTAGAAATTCTCATGCTTATATGTATACTCATTCAAGAAATGCTTATACACATCCTAGGAGTAACCATCATGTGCATGCTAGAAATAATATGTATACTCAAGACTTGCACACTGCACAAGCATATCCTAGGAATTACTATCATGGTTATTCTAGAAATAATATGCATATTCATAATAATGCAAGCAAGTATCCTAGAAATCATCATCATACATTTCCTAGAAATGACATGCATATTCTTCACAATAGAAACATGTATCCCATGAATTATTATCCAAAGAATTATAGACATGCACAACTAAGTAACCCTAGAAGTTTCAATAACTATTATCCTAGGATTGTGTATCATCAACATGTCTATAGAACACCATATGTTGTTAAGAAAGTATAGGTCCCAAAAGGAACCGTATTTTCCAGGACTAACCCCAAAGGACCCAAGAAATTTTGATTACCTAAAAATGCAATTGTGTATCCTTGTGTGATGTAGATATGTCTTCACACCAAAGAAAAAGGTAATTGTTGGTACCTTGATAGTGGATGCTCAAAGCACATGACCAGTGATAAAAGTGTATTCAAAGAACTAACTCTAAGAGATGGCAAACATGTCACCATTGGAGACAACACAAAAATAAAGATCATCGGGCATGAAAAAGTTGGTAATGATTTCTCAACCATAGATAATGTATTGCTAGTACAAAGCTTTAAGCCAAATTTACTAAGTATTAGTCAACTATGTGACAAAGGCAACAAAGTCATATTTGAAACCTCTTATTGTCTAGTTATAGACATCAAGAGTAACAAGATTAAGTTTGTTGGCCAAAAACATGAAAATGTCTATATAGTTGATTTAAAATCCTTGCATTCAGAAAATGAAAAATGTTTTCCAGTATTTAGTGAAAACCCATGGCTATGGCATAGAAGGCTTGGTCATGTGAACATAGATTTGCTTAAAAACATTTCTAGAAAAGATTTAGTCATTGGACTTTCCAAAATCAATTTTGAAAAAGATAAAGTATGTGATGCTTATCAAATAGGAAAACAAACTAGAATCTCTTTTAAATCAAAGAAGGTAGTCTCAATTACTAGACCATTGGAACTTTCGCATATGGACTTATTTGGTCCAATAAGTACCATTAGTCTAGATGACCATCAATATGCCCTTGTTATTGTTGATGACTATTTAAGATATACTTTTGTTATCTTTATTGCTTACAAGGATGAAGCTTTCAAAGGATTTGAAAACTTTTGCAAAAAGTTCAAAATGAAAAAGGAATTTGTATTTCAAACATTAGAAGTGATCATGGAAAAGAATTTGAAAACCAAAACTTTTCAAAATTTTGTTATGAAAATGAAATTGATCACAAATTTTTAGCTCCTAGAATTCCTCAACAAAATGGAGTTGGTGAGAGGAAAAATAGAGTTCTAAAAAAATTTACAATAACAATGTTTTGTGAAAATAGCTTACCAAAATACTTTTTGGCGGAAGCAGTAAACACTTCTTGTTATATCTTGAATTGAATTTTAATTAGGCCTATGCTTAACAAAAATTCTTGTGAATTATGGAAAGGAAGAAATCTTAATATTTCATATTTTTGTACCTTTGGTTGTAAATGCTTTATCCTAAATAACAATAAAAATAACTTGGGTAAATTTGACGTAAAGACCGATGAGGGGATATTCTTAGGATATTCAACCTCTAGTAAAGCTTATAGAGTCTTCAATAAGAGAACTCTAGTGGTAGAAGAGTCCGTACATGTAACCCTTGATGAGTCTGACCCAATTAGTAGTAGAGAAGTTTCTTTCAATGATGATGCAGATTTCATTCCAAGAATGGAGATTACTACTCCCATTGTTGACCCAAAGGAGAGCCCACCTCAAACGAATCAAAAGATGAAAACTCTCAAATTAGACCAATCATCTACAAGTTAACAAGATGATAGTCTTCTCAAAGATTGAAGGTATGTAAATTATCACTCAATCGATCAAGTAATTGGTGATCCTTCACAAGGGGTAAGAACTCGTTCCTCTATTAGAAACATTTGCAAGTATGTAGGCTATTTGTCTCAAATAGAACCTAAAACATTTGTAGAAGCCTAAAAGGATAATGATTGGATAAATGCCATGCAAGAAGAAGTAAATCAATTTGAAAGAAACAATGTATGGAATCTAGTTCCTAGACCAAAGAATCATACAATAATTGAAACTAAATGGGTATTTAGAAATAAGATGGATAAAAATGGAATAGTAACTAGAAACAAGATTAGACTAGTTGTTAAGGGATATAATCAAGAAGAAGGAATAGATTTTGATGAGACCTATGCTCCCGTAGCAAGATTAGAAGCTATTCGAATGTTATTAGCCTTTGCATGCTTTAATAAGTTTAAATTATTTCATATAAATGTAAAATGTTCCTTTTTAAATAGCTTTATAGAAGAAGAGGTATATTTTGAGTAACCTCTTAGATTTGAGAATCTTAGTCTTCTAAAACATGTTTACAAGCTTTCTAAAGCTCTATATGGGTTGAAGCAAGCTCCAAGAGCATGGTATGAAAGACCAAGCAAATTTTTGATTAACAATAATTTTATAAGAGGAAAAATAGGCACAACTCTCTTCATAAAAACTTACAAAAATGACAATCTACTAGTCCAAATATATGTTGATGATATTATATTTGGTGTTACTAATAAATCTATGTATCAAGAGTTTGCCAATAGCATGCAATGTGAATTTGAAATGAGCATGATGAGAGAGCTTACCTACTTTTTTGGACTTCAAATCAAATAATTGAAATGATACATCTTCATTTGAAATGAAACATCTTCATCAATCAATCAAAATAAACCAAGGACCTACTAAAGAGGTTCATGATGGAAAGCTTAAAGTCACTTAGGACTCCAATGAACACATCTACAAAACTTGATCTTGATGAAGGAGGTAAGTGTGTAGACACTAAATATTATAGAAGCATGATAGGAGTCTTACTTTATTTAACTGCAAGTAGACCTGATATAATGTTCAGTGTATACATGTCTGCTAGGTTTCAAGCTAATCCTAAGGAATCGCATGTAATTGCAGTAAAAAGAATCCTTAGATATCTACAAGGAACTCAAACCCTTGGATTATGGTACTCTAGAGATTCATCTTTTGAGCTTGTAGGATATTCAGATGCTGACTTTGCGGGGTGCAGATTACACAGAAAAAGCACAAGTGGAACATGCCAATTCTTAGGTGCAACGTTAACCTCTTGGTTTTCCAAGAAACAAAACTCTGTTGCACTATCAACCGCCGAGGCGGAATACGTAGCAGCTGAAAGTTGTTGTGTCCAAGTATTATGGATGAAACAACAACTAGAAGACTATAGCATGAACTTTAAAAGTATCCCAATACATTGCAATAATACTAGTGCTATCAACGTAACCAAAAACCCTATTCAACACTCTAGAACTAAACACATAGAAATTAAACATCATTTCTTAAGAGACCATGCTAAAAAAGGTGACATAAGACTAGAATTCATACCTTCAGAAGATCAAATAGCTGACATTTTTACAAAACCTTTAAATGAAGCTAGTTTCTATAAAATTAGACTATTAATAGGATTATTAGATTATGATAAACTGTATGCCTGATTGCATCATCATTTGCATACTTGACATTTAGTGAATGGGTATTAAACCTTCTTTAATATTTCCCTCACTCAAGATGGCATAGATAAACAAATTTTGTACTAAGATTCAAAACTGAAAGTTTTTTTTTAGGTCAAGTCGACTGATAAGTCACTGCCTAATTACCTAGTTGACTGGTAAGTCTATACCAATCGACTAGTAAACCAATACCTTATTTGGAGCTATTTTTTGAATTTCAGTTAACTACCCAGTCGACTGGTATTTCTCTACCAGTTTATCCAGTCGATTGGTGCCCTGACCTAGTCGACTGGTATGTTAAAAAATTTTAAATTTGCAAAAGACCCAGTCGACTGGTGCCCCAACCCAGTCGACTGGTATCGCGATTCTATAAATAGTCTCTTCAGATTTTTTAGCTTTTCACGTCATTTTTGAAACCCTAAGTTTTTGCTCTCTAAAAAATATCATTATTTTTGCCAAAATCTCCTCAAATCTTTCAATAAAAGCCTTAATCTCCTCATCTATACCAATTATTTCAACTTTCTACGGTTGAAATCTCCAATTTTTACCAAAATCTCTATTTTTCCCGAAAAACACTTTTCCTACAAAATATCTGAGAGAATCCGCATTAAAACCATAGTTGGGGGACCTCACGCACCTACTAGGCCAAGGTCCACCAAATCTACTGCTCCGGACTCAAAATGGAAGGGATTGACAGGCTCCTCAAGCAAGAAGGCGAGGATAGAGCTCGACGACTCCCTGTTCTCTAGCCCCACAGCAAAAGAAAGGTATACCACTATAATCTGTCATAAAAAGATCATGATGGGTAGATTCGTTGACTTCGAATCTATTCGTCATGGTAACTTTGATATTTTACCTGCTTTTAACTCAATAAACTTGACTCCACTGGTCAAGATACACCAGAAATTTTACCCAAGACTGATTCACCAGTTCTATGCGAACTTGGTGAAACCCAGTCCATTGGCTCTACAGTTCAGAACTAGTGTAATGGGTGTGGAGTTCGAGGTCAACACTGACCTCTTGATGAGTATTCTGGGGATCCTTATGGGAGGGATCTAATGGAGTTTGGACGGATGGTCAGACAATTTTGATTATGAGGAGGCATGTCAGAAAGTTAAGGGTGACCCTAACTATGTCTTTTGATCCACTATATTTCACACATGTAGTGACATGCCCCTCGACTCAAAATTTTTCAACCTCATAGTGAGTTGGACCATCCATCCAAGACTTGAGAGTCGGGGCTATCTATCTAAGATAGATGTGGTATTGATTTGGTGCCTTAAAACTAGGTACCATTTCAATATATACCTCATACTGCTCGTCAACATGATAAACGGTGAAGCTAGTGACTCCAAATGCCTTTCTTATGGGATGCACATCACACTCATCCTCCAGCTCTTTTGAGTTCCTTTTTTCTGCCTCTAAGGCTCAGGACATCAGTCTCAAGGACATCACCAACGTCTTTTCATTGAAGAAGATGGGGTGCACAGTCCGAGATGGGATGATCTATTCGAAGGTCGGGAAAAACATCAAGATAGGCGATGATGATGAGGAGGGTCCAGATGTTGCAGTCATTGTTATGGATACGGATGACCGAGCACCACCTATGGGTGGCTTGAGCTCTTCTATCGACACTATGCATCATGGCCTTCGCTCCCTCTGGGATGACTTCGAGCTGCACCGAGAGCATACAAAAGGTTCTTTGGATGAGCTACGGGATCTCATTCGTGGTGGCTCTAACTCTCTCGCTCACTGAGTTGCTTTCTGTATTACTTTTTAGTTGTGTGTGTGTGTGTGTGTGTATATATATATATATATATATATATATATATATATATATATATATATAGTTTTTAGTTGTTCTTGGCACGAACATCATTTTATCATATATTGTAGTTTTTCAGTTTCGGCTCTTAGAAGCCCATGATGTATGGATATTTGCTTTATATGTCTATATCTCATTTTACATTATGATTCATATACTTGTTTTACTTTTACGCAATATGTTTACTTCATGTAAAACCTTCTTTGATCGGATATATGCTGTAACTGCTTATGCACGTATGAAAACTTTCGGCTCTTCCTGGGAAATCTTCCCAGTTATGAATTATGCCTACTTTTCGCATAAAATTTTGTTTATGCATTATCTTAATGTTTGTAATGTCTATGTGGCTTATTTTTTCGTTTACTACCCCATTTTCTACTGTTGTCAAAACGGGGGAGAAATATGAGAAAAATGATTGTAAACTTAAAGTAGTGCATAGATTTAGGGGGAGCATTGCTCCATAGAACTTGTTGTATAAGACTATATGTTGAGTTGGTTGGTTGGATTGAATATAAACTGTTTTGAACTTTTTATGGGTTGGTTTTATTCAAAAAACAGATGAAACTCTGCCCAATTTTTTCTAAAAATCAAACACTTAGTTTTTAAAACTGTTTTCTCTCATTAGTTTTGTCATTATCAAAAAGGGGGAGATTGTTTACCCTCATCTAAATTTTAATAATGACAAAACACAACTGCAATTATACGAACAGTATTATCTAAGTGTTTTAAAGAATAAAAGCATGCAGCTAAGAATCAAGATGCAGGAACTCAACCCGAATAAGACACTAAGTCAAGACAGAAGATCTAGTATATGCATAAGGTATTGAAACAAGCTGTAAATCTTGTTTGTTCAGGTAACTAACTTGTCTTATGGCTCTTTTTATAAAAGCTTTTTGACAAAACTATTTATTCAAATTCTTCTAAATCAAAAACATTTCAAAACATGAAAAATTGGGTTGAAGGGAAACCTAGTCGACTGGCTAGTTATACCAGAAGACTGGGATATGGGACAGTATGTCCCCAATCGACTAGGTGCTTTATACTAGTTGACTGGTATATTGGACAGTAAGTCCCCAGTCGACTGGTACTAATGACCCAGTCGACTGGTACTCTTCACAGCCTTAAAAAGTGAGACTTTTTACTTGACCTAGTTGATTGGTACTAAGACCTAGTCGACTGGTAATTCAAAAAATATGACCGTTGAGGCGCCATACTTGAGCATTTAATGTACCAAAATGTACTAAGTCAGTACCAAACTGCCATATTAATTCAAGACTATATAAACCCACTCCAATGAGTATTTAGAAGAAGGATATTACACATTCAATCAAGTTTTTGCTCATTAATACACAAAAGTTTTGAAACATTTATTGTTGAGCCATTCTTCAAGCTTTACTTTGAAGGAGAGATATTGTTGATTTGTAAAGGCATTCATTGCTATCTCTCTACCAATTACTTTACTGCAACTCATATTTATTGCAAAGGGATTAATTTCCGAAAGGAAGAGATTAGCTTTCGAGAGGAAAGGATTAGCTTCCGAGAGGAAAGGATTAGCTTCCGAGAGGAAGGGATTGTTTGTAAGGTTTGTGCAATACTCGTGAAGTTGTACGACTAAGAGTTTTAGTGGATTACTTCAAGGAGGTTTCTTGAAGAGAGTAGACATAGAGTCGGAACGAATCCAATATTACCGAACCACTATAAACTAAGTTTGCACTTTATATTCTTTAAACTCTTTTATTTAAAGCACTTTACTTGTTTATACGCTTGTGCACTTAACTGTTTTTATAAACTTGCGAGTAATTAGTGAAAGTTTTTAAAAACTCAATTCACCTCCCTCTTGGGTTGGAACCTCAATCTACAAATATGATATATATATATATATATATAATAAAATAGATATTAATACAATTATATTCAATAGTATGATATATATAATAAAATGGTAATAATAATTATTAAGATTAATTTTATATACCTTTTATTCTTAAACACATTTTTGTCAATTTGATTTCATTTCAGTGATATTAACATGTTAACCAAACAATATAATCAGTTTCAGCTTCAATTCAAGGGTTTTTTTTTTTTTCATGTTCTAACCAAACAATATAATCGAATTCCAGCATTGATTCCATTACAACTCTGATTAAATTGCTGTCTCAATTACGTGTAGCCTTGATTTCATTACCTTTACCAAACGGGGTATTAGGGTGTATGGTTTAATAAGGATTAGGCAATTTAATGTTGGTTAATTAGGATTAAATTAATTAGAGTTTAAGGTTATGGTTTAGGGTTTAGGGTAATTAGAGTTTATAGTTTAGGTTTTAGGGTTAACTAGCTAGGGTTTAGCTCTTATGATTTTTGGTTTAGAGTTTATGGTTTATGGTGAATAATATAGGCATTAACTAATATATAGTTAAGTAATACAATATTATTATAGTACATACATAATATATAAATAATACTTATAAACACATGAAAAATGAGTTTTAAGTATAGAAAAATAATATTAAAGAATTATTGTAACTAAATAACAAATTAATATAGTTAAATAATGTAACAAAATACTAGTAAAAATAATATATATAAAATACAATAAATTATACTAATAATTAATAAAATGAAAATGTAATTAAATATTTTATAATAATAAATATTAGAAAATAATATAATTAACTAATATGTATAGTTAAGTAATACAATATTATTATAGTACATATATAATTAATATAAATAATATATATAAATGCATGAAAATGCTATGAACATGTTAATTAACCAAACACTTTAATCGATCCCTGCTTCAATTTCATCTTCTCCATTATAACAAAAAATATAATGAGATTCCAACCAAACACTATAATCAATCTCAACTTCAATTTAAGGTTTAAGATTTTAGGGTTTAGGGTTCATTACAAAAAAAAAAAAGAAAAAAAAGTAATATACTGACAGATATATAACTCATAAGTATAGACGGTCTATATCGACAGATCATCAATTCATAAGTATAAAAAATCAAAAAATTTGTCACTATAAACCTAATATATACTAACAAATACTAATATCCATAAGGTCAGACTTGTAATACAGTTATGGTAGAACCCAAAAAAATAATGATCCCACTAATTCGATTCGTGGGAGTTACTATAGAACAGAGAAAGTCTATTAATAATTATAAGCAAATTAAATAATAATTTTGATATTTTAATTTTTAACTTTTAAAATTTTTAAACAATTATTATTAAAAAAATTTATAATTACTAATAGATTTTATGGATTCCATATAGTTATCACTAACCTTACTCTAAAGGAAAAAAAAAAAAGCGCCACCCCAAAATAAAAAAGGCGCCAGCTTTCCCGTCTCTGATTTTACGAAGCTAATTTGGTAAGGAAAATAAAAAATTTCCCAGACACAGACCCCTCTCTCTCTCACTCTCTCACTCTGTCTTTCTCCCTTATTCAACATACGGCTCTCAAACCCCAACCCAGTCCCCTCTCTCTCAAATCCCATAGCTCAGTCCTCTCTCTCCAAGTCATGAAGAACCCTAAGCCCAAGTGGTGAAGAACCCACGAAGAATCCACCCTTGTTGTGAAGAACTCGCGAGCCCCACCGCCCCACCGCTGCTCCACTGCCCTTGCCGTGAAGAACCCGCAAACCTTTGTCGTGAAGAATCCACGATCCCCACAGCCCCAACGCCGCTCCACCGCCCTTTCCGTGAAGAACCCACGAACTCTTGTCGTGAAGAACGCACGAAACTTTGTTAGGTCAAGAAGTTCTTCTTAGCTAAATGATTTTTGTATTTTCTTGTCTTTCTCATCCTGTAAATTTCGAAATTTCGATTAGTCATTGATGAAATCTGGTGAGCATATTACCTATGGAAATAAAGTGTTAATGTAAGTCTAGCTTTAGTTGATTGTAGCTTTGCTTGTGGTGTATCGGAAGTTAGTGAACTGTTCTAATCGAAATGAATAAAAAGAAAAGGAACCCAATTATTCTATAATTTTATTTTCTGTTTCTCTCAACATTTTGCTTTCGCTACTCATTATTTGTTTATATTTTTTACTTTAATTGAATTAACTTGTTTCTAGTGTTATATGAGTTCTTAATCGGTTTACATGCTTGGGATTTTGATTTTATGAGCTTAGGCTCTGTTTGGTTGGTAAGAAAAATTGACGAAAAGGAAGAAAATAGGACTGTTAATTTGCTCAACAGTTGATTCACTTGAGCCTCTGGAAACTGATATACAAAATTAAGTTTTGTGATATCCGCGACTTTAATTCGTGTATTGTTTCAAAATGCGGTGGCCAATGTTAGTTCATAGAATGTGTACTTAATCTCTACTTTATTTGAGATGGCATGATTTAAGGCAAACAGAATTTTGTGAGTGTATAGATTCTCCTTGAGTTTGCAAGTATCACGTAGGAAAATTGAGATATTATTGCCTCGTGAAATCAGGGAACATGCTTAGGTGACTTAAGAATCCTTCTAATGATATTTCATTATTCATACTTTTTTCAGTTTGACATGGCATTAAAATATTATACCTTACATTCTAAATTTTAAGAATTGTTTTACTGAATCACTGTTTTACTTTGTTATTTTCAAGTTAACTGTTGTTTTTTATTTGTAGTGTTGATCGATATTTGCATGCCATTGGACTTTCTTGGCATCTGTTTCTAAGATATAGTTTGACCAGCTCAATTCTGGCATTTCATACGTAGAATTGACAGGAGAACCATGCATTTAATTAAGGGTGTTTTGATTTTTAGGTTACTAAACATGCGATCTAGCTTCAGGTAGGGGGCATGTGAAGTTATTTTAATATCAGATGATGCTCTAAACTTAATTTCCACTCTGATTTTTAAGTTATTAAGGTAACAAATACTTTAATACCATTTTATGGTTTTTTTTTTAAACTATTGAGGTTTAATCCGATCTGTTGAATGCTTTTGTGTTTCAGGTGCAAAAATTTGAGCTTCGAAAGAAGCAATGGAAATACTTTGTTCACTACCTTGTGAGTCCTTCCCTTATCTACGAAATGTTATTTTCCAAATATTCTTTAGGAGTGCTGTTCAGTTATAGCTATTAACATGTTAGCATTGTTAGCTTACCATTTTGAATGCTGGACCACTATATTTTATAGTATTAATTGATGCAGCATTCTCTGTTTGCAGGGCTGGAACAAAAAGTGAGTATGCCTTCTGCTCTCTTCGCCTTTCTATATTTTACAAGATCAGATATCAAAATTCAATGAGGTACACAGTGCCGGATTTAAATTTCATTCCTCCCTCTTCTTCTTGCCTCCTCTACTTCAAAATTACCTTAAAGTTTTGTGTTGAGCTTTCAGATGATCTTGACATGGATATTCCCATCTGATGGCTCCTAATTTTTTTCTTGGATAACGATTCTGTGTAAGTTTGTTCTCACTGTGAGCACATGCTGACAGCCATTGGTTGGACTATTAAAATTGACCTTTAATGTGAATTTTTGAAGAAAAAAGATTCACCTTTGATGTGGCTGGTCTCTAGCTCATTGATAAAGAAAAATTATTAACTCATGGTAGATTAGAGGGCTTAACATAAGACCTTGCTTAGATACACCTTTCAAATACCTTAAGTTTTGCGGTGAGCTTTCATATGATCTTGACATGGATATTCCCATCTGATGGCACCTATTTTTTTTTTTTGGGATAACAAGCTCACAGAATCGTTATCCTTTTTCTCTTAGCTTTATCCATTCCATGCTACACTGCCTTACATCAGAACTATTTCATGATCTCTATCTCTGGTAACATGTGTTTTCTAATTTTGTGGTTGTCAAACTTGTGGGATGTGCTTGGACATCTTGAGGAAATTGAAAGAATTTCATTATAAGGATGCCCATAGGTAATTTTTTATGGCAGATATGCAAAATTGCTTGCATACTATGCCTGGTGTGGTCTGCATCTTCCTTGATGGTCTCATTCACATTCAGGACCTTCCTTCTAAAATAAAACAAATTTGACCATTGATAATTCATGTGATGCTCAAACACAGCCTTGTATCTGTTATTTTCATGTTGTGTATCTTTAATCGTTTCTTAAATAATAAATTCTTTTAGAAAATAAATATCATTTTCATAATATGTTATCATTTATTGAAGTGGCAAAAGGGAAGAAGCGAAAGAGTGATTCAGGCATTGAGGTCTGGTTTGTATATGATTCAGTATCGTACTTGAAGATACCTTTTAAATTTTTCTCATTTTCCATGTGCCTTGTTCCTCTACTGCTTCTCTTTATTGCCCTGCTATGGGCTTATATTATAGTCCTGATTAGAGAACTGATTTTCTTGCTTTTGTAAACAATTCTTTGTTGTTATACTTAAATTATTCTCTGAGGTGAAGTTGCAAGTCTATATCTGTACACATGTACACATACAAAGACACGCATATAGTTCACATCTTCCTAGCGTTCCTTCTTAAATCGAGCTTTGTTTTAATATTTTTGGCTTATGTATGTTTTCATGATTTTTATAAGGATAATCTATCTGCGGAAAAGCTAGTCAAGATCCAAATTCCTTCAACACTGAAGAAGCAGCTTGTCGATGACTGGGAATTTGTTATCCAGCAGGATAAGGTATATTTGTGGTGAACTGTTGGACTCACCTTGGTCTCATTGAATTGATGCTCGAGTATATGATTGAAGTGAATTGGAATTGGCATAGAAGTTATTAGTAGTATAACTGTTGTTACTTTTATGTAGCTGTATGCTTTAGTTGTTTCCATGAAATTTGTTGCTGAATCTTGAATGATGAGATTCTTTTATACAACTCAATTCATATCTCAGCAAACCTTTTCCAACCATTTGGAATAGCTCAGCAGACCTTTCCCAACCATTTGGGATAGCTCCGCAAATGTTTCCCAACCATTTGGAATATGGTACAAGAATACTTGCCAATTTGGTTTTAGTGGACCAAAACTCACTGGCCCCTGCATTTAATTGAGTCCATATTAATCATGGTGTAGTCATAGATTTTCAGTCCTCATTGCACATATGAGATCAACTGTAGATCCTTCAACTAGATTTCCTTAACATGAATAACTCTACTTAATTCAGGCCTCTAAATTTTGTTTTCTAGTGTCTTTGAAAATTTAGTTCACTTGTCTTTGACTGTAGTTTCCAAGCAATAAAGTCAGGAACTTGCCATTCTTTGGAGTTAGCAAGTCACTTGTCTCTGCTGGTACCCTCTCTGTCTAATGCAGATACATGCTCATGCATGATTTCAGTGGCTATTTTATCCTAAATCTGTAATTGTCAATTAAAAAAAAATCCAAGTACAGTTTTAGTTTGTAGTGTAAATCTACTTCCGCCGTTGATTTCCCCAATTTCTGAAAGAAAATATAAATTTAAATATTGCTAAACTTTGTAATTGTCCCAATATTATATATTTTTTAAAAAATTCTCTCTGGATATCCAACCTTTATTGTAGGCTATTATTTTTTCCGTGGTGATTATTTAAGATGTAACTAGCCTTTGATAGACATAAAAACATATATTTTAGTGTTCATATAAAATGTTTTAAATGGGAGATTTGGGAAATATCACTTTCGAAAGTTGAAACCGAATTAGCTTGAGGGGGGACAGTTAGAATGTTATGAGCATAAACAGAGATTAAGATTTGGATTTTAATTTTAATGAGGATGCTGCTATCCCCCTATCCCGTCTTGAGGACTGAAGAGAGAAATTTAGCTTCTTTTCCTGAACATGTATATACAAGTACAGATATGTGCGCACACATAGCAATCATTTACACTCTCTTTGGCTTATGGGTAGCATCCATGAGCGTCCATAGATTTTCTGAACTTTCGAGTTGAGGTCCTGATGCTAAGTTTGCTGTGCCGATTTTTTTTTCTTGGCTACTGGATAACTGATTCAGTAGAAGTCTTGAAAGGAATACATTGTTACTTTGACAAAGCATTGCCTGTATGCTCCTGTACAAAAAAGAACGTCAAAAGTATCAAGATGTGATTGTGGATGGTGTCTCTCCATCAGCCGTATATGGTGCTGAGCATTTACAACGCCTCTTTGGTATGCAACGTCCATAAATGTCGATACTTTTGAGTGTGCACAGTTTATTTATTTGATTACTGTTTTAAGAATGCACTTCACATGTAAAATTACATGGGAAATGACGTAGTCAGATGGTCTAATAATCATATCTTAGTAATTTATGGTTCTAGCTTCTCTTGAACCAATTCAGTCCTTGCTGACTGGAAGCAAGGAACATACTGAGATATGAAATAATCATTGACCTTGTTTACCGTTTCTTTGAGAGTTCAATAAAATTAGCTTTCAAAATGATCAGTGTTCTTTCTGATTCGCATGGGCATACTCCTTGCATGTGCTTCTTTCTCACGGAACATCTCGTGTTTTCTGAAAGTGATTCACCTTGGATGTTTAAATTTATCCATCGTCCACTTATATATATAAAAAAAAACCATCCATGATCTATTTTGGTTTTTTGACGTCCCAAGTTATTTTTCAACCTTCGTGCAAGTGATACACGATTACCCTGTTAGTTGGCTCTGGATCAGAACTTCACACCTCATCAATATATTGGTTTCCACATCTATAAACCTTGATATCATATTTGGTGAATTTAATTACAATGAATTATTTCACTCTGTTTGGTAGTACAAAATTGAT
Organism: Bretschneidera sinensis; assembly: GCA_023935145.1. Classification (NCBI taxonomy): domain Eukaryota; kingdom Viridiplantae; phylum Streptophyta; class Magnoliopsida; order Brassicales; family Akaniaceae; genus Bretschneidera; species Bretschneidera sinensis. The sequence goes on from CM043704.1 coordinate 52,603,261, forward strand.
GCCTTGAAAATAGAATTGAATGGAAAATGTGGCTCTCCTACAAGTTTATTATTGCAAAATCTAACAAATCCATCTAAGTTTTCATTTCAAATGTCTCAATTTCATACTACCGAACGCAACGTCAATGTGCTTTTTTGAATCTAAGCTTTATCGGTCTCATTCAAATATCTTTTAAGAATCTAAGCTGTCAAATAGTCGACCTTAGTTCCATTTAATTTGGTGCTTTCTTTCATCTTGTTGGCATGAATTATTGATTTCAGTGCTTAGTTTTTTTCATTATGGTGCAGGTATGATGTTGACAGTAGCTAGATTGGAACCTAGCTAGTTAGGAGGGTGGACATACTTTTTGTTTATTTTGGTGGGGCATGGCGAAGCAAGTTTATTCATTGTAGGTTTAAGTATGATAGGATATATTTGGTTATGACTACTCCATATTTTATTTAATTAGATATTTCAATGTATTTTATTTAATTAGATATTTCAATGTTTTGTCTAGTGATTTTTGTATGTAATAAGTTGAAAATGTGTTAAGTTGTTAAAACCTTTTAATTTAGCAACAACGAAGCTAAACATGGATGACATAATTGAATTGGTTAATTAAGTCTTTTGACTTTTGTAAAACTGTCTCCATGCTTTACAAGCATTTTTGAGTATGAGAGTATCTTTAATTTGTGTTTATATATATAAGTAATAGATTCAAGATATTGATAATTAACTATGTATAAACAATATAAATTGTTTTGATTTAGTGAATCAAACCCATTTAGCAACGACGTTTTAAACTTATTTCAAATAGGATTCACGAGTATTGCTTAAAATTGTATCGTAACAATGCACTGTAATTGTCTATCCAATTGGACGGATTCCTTTTTTATTATTAATTATTGACAATGATAACTTGGCTAGCCAATAATTATCTATCGCAACGACGAAAAGTCATTGTTAAAACTCTTTAGCAACGATTTTTTACTTTTAGCAAAGAATAAATTTTATGTAGTGATTAAAAAATGACAATTTATCTTTTGTGGTACTCATATATTTGATGGTAAAATTTATACTTTTGATAATAAAAATATACATTTGGTGATAATTTGTTTTTTATCATCAATATTTTTTTTTTACTATCAAATGTATAATCTAGCTTATTCTAATGTTGGGGTTGAGTCTATTGATAATGAACTGTGTCCATTTGACAAGCAAATTGTGTCTTATGGTTTGCCTTCAAATTTTGGGAAGCTTATTGATTTGTTGAGATTTTACTTCTAAAATCCACTTACTTAAATTTTAGGCAAAAGACAACCACAACAATTAAATAAGCAAAATAAACAAAGAGTAAAAACAAGAATAATTAATGTGGTTCAACAACTTTTTTGTCTATGTCCACCAACAAACCTCATCATTTTAATAATATTCAATTACAACTTTAGGAAGATCAAAGTTGCTAATCTTTGACTACCTCACAACCTAAAAGCTTCAATATAACCAAAGCTCTCAACCTAGCTTTAGTTGTAAGTGCTTTCTCCACTTGATAACCCAAAGTCCCAATATATTCAAAGCCCTCATCCTAACTCTAGTAGTAAACCCCTCTTATTTATAATGTATATTGAAATTATGAGTGTGCCTCAAACATTTTCTAGGACTACCTTTATATACATGATATTTTTCTAATACTAATAGGAAAAGAACAACAACATTGGAGAGTACTGCTCCTTCTCCTATTAGAACAAGCAACCATCCAATAGGAATTTACTATTATACTCCTTCTAAAATAAGCAACTACAAAATAGAAAACTAATTTTCTTAAACCAATTAGAAGTCTTCCATGTGGGGATTTGAGAAAAAAATCCTAAAAAATCTCTACATTGGTTCAAATTTTCCACCTCATCATAAAATTTGACTTTCTTCTTTGATTGGTTGAATCCATCTTTTTTTGTCTTCCCATTTCATCCGCTTATCTTTTGAAGCAACAATCCTCTCATTCAACAAGTACAAGCCCTATTCGCTTATGGTACGCCTCATCACTACCTTTGAACTATCAAGAACTTGCATCTTATCATACTTTATTAGTCTTTCCATTATCACTCTCTTTCATTCTACTCAACTTCTCCAAGCCCTCCATCGTGGCCTTACTTGTAATTGTGTGTGCTCCTCTTCATCATTGGCGATGTTTGGGTGGAGATTAAATCTCTACCCAAACATCACCATTGTAGATGCACTCCTTATTTGAAAGATCTACAGACTTAGATCTTGATCTTTCCTCCACCTTACTTGAAGTGTTCCAACCCCTCTCTTTGTTTTACTCATCACTTGGTATATTTACAAACAATTCTCCATCATTGAACACACATGGCTTGTTCAACTTATCTCTTTCTAGAGGTACCGTGGGAACTTCCCCATCCATCCAAACTTCCTTGCCTTCTTCCACCATCTCTTGTGGCTTGAACTATTCAATCGCCTTGTATAACCCTTGTCAGCATATATTTGATGGAATTTTGCCAAAGAGAGAAACCATTCTCCTCATCAAATAACTCAATGTTAATTTTTCATATCTTTAGTGCTTTTGTAATCGCAACCACAGCTTTGATACCACTTGTTGAGATTTTACCTCTAAAATCTACGTACTCAAATTTTAGGCAAAATATATAACCACAACAATTAAATAGGAAAAATAAACAAAGAGCAAAAGCAACAATAATTTAATGTGGTGTGACAACCTCTTTGTCTACGTCCACCAACAAACCCGATCAGATTATTAATCTTCAATTACAACTTTAGGAAGAGAAAAGATACTAAACTCTCACTACCTCACAACCAAAAACTCCAATACAATCAAAGCTCTCAACCTAGTTCTAATTGTAAGTGCTCTCTACCCCAATACACCTAAAGCTCTCATCTTAACTCTAGTAGTAAACCTGTATGATTTACGATGCACATTGGAATTATGTGTGTGCCTTAAACCTTCTTTAGGACCCTTTTTATACAGATGATATTTTCTTAATACTAATAAGAAAAGAACAACAACATAGGATAGTACTACTCCTCATATTAAAACAAGCAACCATCAAATAGGAAACTACTACTATACTTATACTAAAATAAGCAACTAAAAATTAGGAAGCAACTTTTTCCAAACTAATTAGAATTCTTTCTTGTGGACACGTGGTATCAGAGCTAAGGTGCAACAATCCATTAGCGCCCCAACAAGTGTAATAGAGAAAAGTTCAAAAATGGCAAAACTTCAGAGAATTGATGAGGTTAAGAAGCAAGTTAGATTTGCTGTGGAAGATCAGATTTTAAGCCTAGGTGGAGGGTTATTGGGATCTGATTTGTTTGGTGATTTGAGTCAAGGGAGGAATTTGTTGAGATATTCCTCAAATTCCACATCTGAGAAAAATGCTATTATAAGTAGTTCTAGTCCCACATTGTCTACGTGTCAAAAGGTTGTGGGTGCTAGTTATTATAAATATGAACATCAAGAGATTTAGTCTGCCCTATTCTTGAAGCATGAATAGTTGGTTAGATGTAGAGTGCAACAGACTAAACACTAGTATAACTTGTAAAAGAGGTTTTTACAATATCCAAGGGTTGAGTGAACATTAGGTGTATTGGAGTTTGGGTTGTGAGATTGAGGAGAGTTTTTCACACAATTTTGTCTAGAAAAATTGTGTATTGTTTGGGAAGAAATTTCACATAGTTTTGTCTAGAAAAACAGTGTATTAATTGTAGTGAGTTTAATAGTTTTTCTCAATCCAAAAGCGGTAAAAGGAAGTGGAATAGTGATTGACTCATGGACGTAGGCAAAAAGTTGTGCTGAACCACGTTAAAATCATTGTGTTTCTTTTCTCTTTATTTTTGTTATTATGATTGCGCAGTCATTGATTAGATGTAAGATTCCCAACATGAACTCAATCCCAAATTTTATCTCAACCTTGTGCAAGATGAGGAGTCCAATAAGTCCGATAATCAAGCAAACTTATGTGATATTGAGGTGAGGGGTAATGATGAGTATAACATCAAGATTGTTAGCAAGCAAAGATCGACAAGGAGTAGAAAGGCTAGCTTGAAAAAAATTCTTATATCAAAGAAGAAAAGCACGGTAGGACATTTCCTTAATTTAAATAGTAAGAATTTTCCAAAAAACAAAAAAATGTGGTAAGTCGAAATCAAAAGCATCCAATGATTTAGTCTCTATTGAGATCGATGAATACGATTGCTCAGGTGGAGATGTGGACTTGTCATTATCTGATGATGATTCAAAGACCGTTTGGCTAAATGTTTGCTATGAAAGAGTATATATATCCGTAATGCACTGTACCACCAACTCATAAGAAAATTCTTAACTTACACTACACCACATGTCACATTGTCCTTCATTCGTTTAAAAGGGTTACATTTTACTTATGATATGATATGATGTATCATGATATGATAAGATGTCTTATGATTTTTATCTTTCTGATGTCACTCAAATAATGTGGACCAAGAAGAATCGCATAGGTAGCCAAACGCTTTGATGTGATGACTCAAGCAGAGGAGACATTCCAAGCTTCCTCCCTTTTCTCCATAGGAAAAATCTTAGATAAATACCATGTTAAGAACCAACAAAGTTGGACCAGCTCTCGTCACCTTTTTTTGGCATCAACAGATTTGCGTCGTCCATGGGAATCGACAAATCTCTCTCATGATGCCACCTAAAAGCATGTTCACATAAGTTGAGATTGACATCGTAATACTCTCCAAATGGAATACGGATGGGCACAACCCCCCCAACTCTTAGGGAATCATCAGAACTCTAAGACTCATGGTGGACGACACTCGTCCAGCCCCTTGATCACACCAATGGCACCAAGCCTAGTTCGAGTCGTACCTATCCAGGTTCTTCACCAGAAGACCATGATATTAGTCATCCTGTGAGATCAAGAAGGAGTATTCATCTCAACAAGAAGATCAAGAAGAAATAGTCATTTTAGATCGGATCGAATAGCAACACACGCATGCTTGACAAAAGAAGAGGGACGAAGCCAAACTCACCAGCTAGGAGAAGAAGCTCGACCAAAGAATAAATTCGGAGGTCTTCCTCAATGATCTTCTAGCCCTAGGCTTGAGTCACTACTTGCCCTGCACACCCCTCTTCATCTGGGAAAGCAAAGCCGTTTATGTATTGTTGCGCATTGCAATGCTAGTAGTAGTTCCTCTTGGGATGGATTTGAGCTGAGCTTTTATCAAGCTATTCAAGTTTGAGCTTGATCAAAGCTCGCCTTGATTGAGTTTGATCTAAGCTCGAGCTTAAAAATTATGCTAGATTAGTTTGTTGAGCCGAACTTGAATACCTTAACGTTCAACTTGAAAGGTTTTCGAACAGTTCAATAAAGTATTATCAAGCTCGAGCCAATATTTATATTAAATTTATATTTTTATTTATTAAAATTAGAGTTCAGACTCGAGCTCGAGTTCGAATGGGTAATAGAGGCTCAGGTTTGACCTTGAGCTAAGGGTGGAATAGGCTCGTTTGTTATCGAGCTCGAACCATCAAAAAATTGATTGAGTTCGAGCTTGAGCCCAATTTTTGAGCTCGATTGGAACTCGAGCTCGAACCCGTTCACTTTAAGTTGAGCTAAGCTCGGATAACTTAATATTCGGACTCGATTCGGCTCGAGTCCACACATAAAAAATCTGACAATAAATGCTCTTTATTCTCAACCATAATATTCCAAATAACATTTAACTAAGAATCCATACACCGCATAAGAGGCTAATTGGAAATTTCATTCCATTTATTTTTGAGTGAAATGCTTTGCTGGCCTTGTGCATGAACATTAAAATCACAAATATAATTTCATTATTGCTTGGCTTTGCAGGTACTGGTAGAACAGGTTTCCACACAACTTCCCATTGTCGTTGCATCTGTGCCACATTACAACATGTTAAGTATGCACATAAAAATAAAAATGAAAAGAAAAGAAAATACATAAATACACACATATACAGAGTTGATCAAATCTCAGGCCGGACTTACACCAAAATCTAGACTCGATATAATTGGGCCGGCCTAATAATTCAGCTCTCAAGCTTGCCCACCTGACTTGATTTTTTTTTCTCTAACTTAGAGTTATCCTTAAAAAAACAATTTTTATATAAAAAAATAAAAAAATTACAGGCTAGACCAAACTGATCGGATAAGGCAACAGACTTATAATCACCTCAAATATTAATATAATCAACAATAGATATGTAGATATATATATATATATATATATACACACACACTCACACACATATAGAGGGAGAGAGAGAGAGAGAGAGAGAGATTACCATCAACAAAATTTTCACAAGAGTGCATTGAACAACCAAGGTTACAGTAGTAGTAAACGTCATTAACGGGAGCATGAAAGATACATTTCTTCAGGCATTTCCATTAACATGGCAAGAGTTTTTTGGGCAAGTATGGAAACTTGTGCTTCATATCTATGATGCAATCCATGTAGCAGGCAGCATAACATTTATCAAACCTTGCTGCCGTTTTCCCTAAGAAAAACACCATCATCATCATAACTATAAGGAGAACTACCTTTTCACCTTTCCCCTCCATTTTGCCCTTCCTCTCTGAACTTAATTGCTTTTCCTAAAAGCAAATACTAAAGGGCACTCACTATATATAGGCCACATCTTCAAATTTACACACAGATTGCACATTTACTGGTTTCTCTCATATCTGGAATGTGAAGTGGATTCAATAAAGAAATTTTACTTTTTTTTTTGAAGAAATAGAAGGTTATTTCTTTATTTGTGATGAAATACTTCATATCATATAGCTGGCAAGATAACACTGAATTTTTTTTTTGGTAATAAAAGACAACAAAACAGAAGTCATTCTGGGGAACTTAGCCCCTATGTACATTGAATTGTTACTTGTCATTAATTATCTTGCTTAATGGATATTCTAAACAAGGGATTTCTTGGTGTACTATGTCTTTTTCCAATTAAGTGACGAAATAATATCAAATAACCAGTCTTTTAATGTAATGGTGGAACATTTATTACTGCACAATCTTTTGTTCATTTATGATATAGCTGGCAAGATAACCTTAGAATTTTTTTTATGCCAAATAATTGAGTTACCAATTAACTCAGAAACTTAAGCTGATGAGAAAGAGTCTAATTAATTCTATATACTTCAACATCAACCACTATAGCAGATGGGTTGGCTATACTTGGAGTGAATCAGAAGATTGATGTTGCCGCCACTTTGGTTATGATGGTGGATTAGACTGGTTGTTTGGTTTAAGTTAATGATACTGGGTTTGTTATGGAATTGCTATTTGGTTGGTTGTGGAGCTAATAGAGTTGTCTTTCTCGCATAGTTTCATAATTGGGAGCTGTGCATGAAGTGTTTGTGAAAAGTCCTCTTTAAGTATTTTTATATTTTTATTAGTCTTCTACCTCATTTTCTTCTGGATCTCACTGGTGCGTTTTAATACCCATTTATAAGCTCGTTTCTATTAATTAATTCTTAAATTCGCTTTTGGTTTTCGCCTGCTGTTCAGCGGCTTATCTCAACGAAATTACCATAACAAATTCTCTATCACTGTAAGACCATTGTTGTGTAGTCGTCTCTCTGTTGATTCATTGTCGCTCTCACAAAGTTTAATTCATTAGTTCTTCATAGCATCGTAAAGATCAATGTTGCCCGTGACTATCCCCTTTGTTCGTTTCAATTCGTACGAAGGAGATAAAGAGAAAGGGAAAAGTTCTTATAAGAACTTCAAATTAAGGGGAGTAACTTCTGGTTATCCTGGTTGTATTCACGTGAAAGGTAGGTAACCTTTTTCTTTTTTAGGTTTTTTTTGTTGACGAAAATCACCTTGGTTTATTATTAGTTAATTTTATCTTAATTCATAATATGTTATCATCGATACACATTTTTTTTGCTGAAATAGGGTCTACCATGCCCAACTTCAGATTTTGCGTTATGAACTCGTAAAATTATTTTTATTCATGATTTTCTACACTTATAAAAACGATTTGAGTACATTGAGACTAATGCAAATATGATTTGAATTTCAATATCTGTTCTTTAAGGATTCAGCTCTAGAATTTAGTGTTTTGACTAAATTTTGTTATGATAAGAATTAAATTTGTTTTTATGCGATCTGATTTTCAAATTCTTGCTGGTTTTTATATTTTCAAGAACTGAATTTCCACTGTCTACTAGTAAGCTAAGTTATGATATGTGATTCTGACCCTCTCAATGGGGGATGTATCGACATGTAATATATGATCATAGTAGCGTGCATTATGATATGGGGCATTATGGAGTCGTTCATTATTCCCAAACTTCTGACCTATGTCACTAGGATTAAGTGTGGCCTTGGTTATTAATGGAGACTATATAAATCTTTAAATGTGTCTATATCAATTTAGTCTTGTGAAAACTGAATTTATGTTTGAAAACTATGTCTCTGTTTTAAAACTATGTTCCGATGAAATCATTGCTTTGTGTTTGTCTACTCTTGAAATTTTGAAAATCTTTACCTTGCAAGGTGGGTTTTGATATTATTTGAAATACCATAAACTCAACCATAATTTTGTTTTAATTCATGCCTAGTCCCCACTAAGAGGGAACGATTGTTACTAACTAGGCTGTCAAACTCACTCTTTTATTTTTCTATTTTAGTTCCAAATTTTATGTTTCAGCATGCAGAGGTATTGGGGAATGAGCGATACGACTCGTTTGACTTTGATTCATGTCATTCATATATTTGGAACTTGATTTTAAATAAACTTTGTATACAAAGTTCTGGAAAATTTTGAGACTCAAGAAAAATTTGTTCTATCTAGTTCAGTGAGGTTTTGCTCATTTGTAGGGGAAACTCTATAGGTGAGTTCCGGTTGCCACGTCCTTGCCTTGTGCTTAGGTTGGGGGTGTGACAGAAGTGTTTGTAAAATTTGATGTTGGCAAAAGCTCTTCTACGAGGTATGATGATGATTGTTAACGGGTATCTTATAATGATATGAATAGTTAGATTCTTTCTTTTGCATATATTTTCTAGATTGATAATTGTCTTAGGGTTTTTTTTTTTTTTTATTTGGGGTGGTGAGGGTTGGAAATTGACATTCTCTGGCCTTGATTTCTTTGCTTCAAGTGATGCATCTATAGTGATTGTTGGTTGTTGTCTATGGACTCTGAAGTGCATCGTGTTTCCTGATGGTCTTTTGGGTTGTTTAATTCTTTGACATGATGATTGTTATGGCTCATGGTTTTTATTAACTTGCATCCTAATCAATATTAATAAAAGAGTGAAGATACTCTCCAATAACTTGAGAATTTTTTTTTCAAGTGCACTATTTGATGAATGCCATGTCAACATTATGGATGACGTGGCATTCATCAAATGGTGAACTTGAGAAAATTTTCGGATGTCCCCCAATGCTATTAAGTAAAATTGGGATTGACCACAAGTACTCGACACAACTGCCAAATAACTAAGCTCTTGCTCATGTTCAAGTGAAAAATATTATTATTTAGGATTGTAATTTCTTTCTTTTTCTTAATCAAATGAAAAAATTATTGACGTAAAACGCAAGTGGAAGAAAGAACTAGAAAGAAGAACTGTGCCTTCAACCCTCAATATAATAAGTTCTCATGAAGAGAAAAGAAATCCTAATTTTATTCAAGAAAAATTGATCCCATAATATTACATGGTCTCCTTATTTATAAGGTCAAAGCTAAAAAAATAAAATTGAAATTAAGCAATTGCAAAATTGGAAAATTTTCTAAAAACTGAAAACTGCTAAACTGAAGGCCTAAACGTCGTTTTTTGGCTTAAAAATGACGACGCTCAAAATCGATTTTTGCCCGGAAGCCTGTTTCCAATCAGATTAGGGTTTTCGTGGCCCGATCCGGGCCCGTGGTGTAAAACGATGTAAACCGCACCCTTAGATTTGGAGCGATCCAATTGTTCTAGGTAGTCCAGGGCCATTTGTTCTGCTCTATCTACTCGTTCTGCATCATTCCCCCTTACTTCAAAAGAACTCAACCCCGAGTTACTGTCAGGATAAAGCAGTTCGTCCGGTGGATGGTACTCAAAAAAATCTGCCACATTGAAGGTGTTGGAAATGGCCATGTTATCCGGAAGTTCAATCATATAAGCATTGCCATTAATGTGCTTAAGCACCCGGAAAGGGCCATACTTCCTGCTTTTTAACTTGTTGTAAGTTCCCGCGGGGAAACAGTTCTTACGCAGATGTGCCATCACCAGGTCACCTTCCTGAAATACACGTTTACGACAGCTTTGTACTTGTTGTTGGCCAACTGTAGATTCTGGCGAACCTTCGCATGGATGCGGTGTACTTGCTCAGTCATGTTCTAAGCAGCCTGACTGTGGCCAGGAGGTTTGGGCAAAGGAACAAGGTCCAAAGCATGCTGAGGTGCTTTGGTGTAGACAATTTCGAATGGCATCTTCCCGGTAGATCGGTTGTACATGCTATCAAAAGCAAATTTAGCTTGTGGAAGGGCGGCATCCCACTGCTTAGGCCGAGAACCAGTCATATAATGGATCAAATTACCAAGGGTCCGATTGACCATCTCGGTTTGGCCGTCTGTCTGCGGATGACAAGTGCTGCTGTATTTAAGGGATGTGTCAAATCTGCCCCAAAGTGACTTCCAGAAGTGGCAGAGGAACTTGATATCGATTAGAGGTGATGGATTTGGGAACTCCATGAAGGCGAACAACCTCACGAAAAAAAAGGCTGGCTATATGAGACGTGTTTGAAGTTTTACAGCACTGAATGAAGTGTGAAATTTTAGAGAACCGGTCGACAACTACAAAAACAGAATCCAGCCCACGCTGAGTCCGTGGAAGCCATAAAATAAAGTCCATGGTCAAATCCTCCCAAATGTTTTCCGGCACGGGCAGAGGAGTGTACAGCCCGGTATTATGTGTTTGGCCCTTTTCAGTTTGGCAAACAGGGCACCTCTATACGAATTTGCCCACATCACGTTTCAACTGTGGTAAGTAATAATGCTCAGCTACCTGGGCTATTGTTTTGTCACGCCCTGCATGACCCCCTAAGCCGCTGCTATGTATTTCACGGAGGATCTGCTCGCTCAAAGACGCGTGAGGGATACACAATTGGTTACCACGAAACAGAAACCCGTCCTGGACATGAAAATCCGAAACTGCCTCTTTCTGTCGACACTTCTTCCAAATTTCCTGAAAATCAGCATCTTCCTCATACAACTTTTTCAAACAATCAAACCCCACTATTTCTGATCGGAGAGTCAAGAGTAAGGAAGCACGCCGGCTTAATGCATCTGCCACCTTATTCAACTGCCCAGACTTGTGTTTGAGTACAAAACTGAATTTCTGGAGGAAGGTAGTCCACCGAGCATGCATTCGATTCAAGGTCGTTTGTGTGTTGATAAATTTAAGGGCTTGGTGATCACTGTAGAGAACAAACTCATGCTGGATCAGGTAATGCTCCCAATGTGTCAAAGCTCGGATGACTGCATAAAATTTCAGCTCATATGTGGTCCACTTTTGGCGAGCATCTTTGAACTTCTCGCTGAAAAATTCTACTGGCCGTCCCTCCTGTGACAGAACAGCACCAATACCCATGCCCGAGGTGTCACACTCAACTTCAAACAGCTTTTCAAAGCTCGGTAGGGCAAGTACCGGGGCTGTAGAAAGCTTTTCCTTAATCACTGCAAAGGTTGTATCTTGTGCGTCCCCCCACTAGAAGCGGCCCTTTTTCATGCACTCTGTGATTGGTGCTACTATAGTGCTGAAAATCCTAATAAACCGGTGGTAGAAAGTGGTCAGTCCATGAAAACTACGAACATGGTGCACTGTTGTTGGGGTTGGCCACTCCCGAATTGCACGTACCTTCTCTTCATCAACCTGAATACCATCTGCACCCACGATATATCCCAAAAACAGCAGCTTGGTAGTGAGAAAATTGCATTTTTTTTCAGGTTCACATAGAGTTTACTCGCGCGCAAAACCAGCAACACTTCCTGCAAGTGGTCCAAGTGCTTCACCTCATCCTGGCTATAGATTACGATATCTTCAAAATAAACAACCACAAATTTACTAATGAAGGGTTTTAAAACCTGGTTCATTATACGCATGAAGGTGCTGGGAGCATTTGATAAACCGAATGACATCACCATCCACTCATAAAGCCCCTCTTTGGTCTTAAAGGCTGTTTTCCATTCATCCCTTGGTCTGACCCGAATCTGATGATAACCACTACACAAATCTAGCTTGGAGAAGATCTTGGCACCCTCTAACATGTCCAACATATCACTCAGTCATGGAAGGGGAAAGCGGGTACTTGACTGTTATCTTATTTATGGCGCGGCTGTCAATGCACATGCGCCAGCTTCCATCCTTCTTTGGTGTCAATAAAGCAGGCATAACACGGGGACTCAGACTCTCTCTGATCAACCCCTTTTTAATCAACTCCTCAACTTGATTTTGTAGAATTTCGTGTTCTTGAGGACTCATTCGGTAGTGTGGCAGATTCGACAAACTAACCCCAAGAACCAAGTCAATATGGTGCTGAATATCTCTCATGGGAGGCAGACCTTCAGGTAATTCCACTGGTATGATATCTTGAAACTCAGCCATTAACGACTTTAACTCCTCAGGAATCTGTTGATACTTGGCTGGTGGTTCTCATTTTACTACCAATGCATAAAACTCCCCTGCTGCTTTCACATCCTCAACAAACTCCATCTCAGGGACTGTAAGAAAGGTCTTTCCCTCTGCCTTAGGGGTTTCAACAGCTGGCTCACGTTCACTTACAGGAACTAGTACAATCTTTTTATCAAACCACCAGAAAACATAAGTATTATCCCGACCCTTATGCATAGCATCTACATCAAACTGCCATGGCCTCCCCAATAATAAATGACACGCATCCATATCAACAACATCACACACAATCTCATCCTTATAAAATTTGCCAATAGAAAAAGGAACACAACAGATATCGGTTACCTGAGTTTCAACGCCTTTTTTGATCCAATCAATCTTGTATGGAGAATGATGTTTTTCTGTTTTCAGGTTCAATGCCGCAACAAGGGCCTTCGATACGATATTTTCACTGTTGCCACTATTAATAATCACCTTGCACACTCTCTGGTTGATAGTGCATCGCGTCCTGAAAATACAGTGTCGTTGGTTGTCATCCTGCTGCCTTAGCGTAAATAACAAGCGCGGAACCACACAGTTAACATATACACCCTCATCTACATCTGCTACTTCACCACCAGCGTAATCATTGACCTCCCTAGAATAACCTTAATCTGCACTAAAAGGATTCTCCTCCTCCTCTGCTGTTTCAACCATGTTAACCTGTCGACGGTTGGGACATTCATTGGAACGATGTCCAGGTTGACCACATCTGTAACACTTTCCTGGAATGGGATGAGCATAGGGATTGTTGGGCACTCCTCTGTTTTGTGCTGGGGCACCGGCTGTGGGGGATGTTGGCTTGGTGGGGTTGGTAGTACTAGTACCGGCAACTCTGCTGGTTGACGGCTGTGGTGAAGTCTGCGGCACTGAAACCTGTGATGGCTGCGATCGATATGGTTGGGGACGCGATGAGTGCCTGGACTGTTGTGACTCCATTTTCATGGCTAGGTTGACTGCCTGGGACAGGGACCACACAGTATGGAGCGATACCTATTCTTGAATGGACACTCGCAACCCTCCGATATGCCTAGCCACTTGCTGTCCCTCTGTTTCCTGCAGGTCATTGCGCGAGTTCAACCTATAAAACTCCTATGTATAATCGCTGATGGTGCGCACCCTTTGCCTGCAATTATGATATTACTGGTACAACATCTGTTCATTGTTAGGAAGAAGGAACCTCGCTCGCAGTAGTTGTTTCATCTTGGACCAGGAACGAACAGGTTGCTTACCCTGTCGCCTGCGGCTATTCTGCGTCTGCTCCCACCACACAGAGGCTCCCCCATTCAGTTTATAGGCTACAAGCTTCACCTGCCTATCTCCTGGGATCTGCATATACTCAAAGAAAGCCTCCACTTCGAAAAGCCAGTCAATGAAGTTTTTGACATGGAGGTGGCCATTGAAACACGACAGATCTACCTTAACCCAAAAATCATGATTGTTCTGTTTGTACCTGTTTTGGTTGCAACGATTCTGACCAACACGATTCTGATTACGACCATGCCGACCATCATCATCGTTCTCGGCGCCAAGCACTTCGAACTCATCATCACTGGATAAAGTGGCATAGGCTTGGGGCCTACGCTGCGGAGCAGGAATGCGTCCACCAACTGGTTGGTCGCGAGCAAGGCCTCCGACACGATCCGGGTTGCGTTCTTCACCCCTGTTGCCATTGATTCTCAGACCAGCCATGGTTTGTTGTATCTCCCGCAACATGCGTTCGATACGATCAAACCGTTGATTGTGATCATCAAACTGCTGATTGTGATTATCTATGGCTGCCCATAGAACCTGCACCCCACGATCAACGTCGTCAAGGTGGTTGCTTTCGTTTCCATTACCTGCCATTAGACTAGGGTAGAACAAGGCTCTGATACCAATTGATGTAAAACACAAGCGGAAGAAAGAACTAGGAAGAATAACTGTGCCTTCAACCCTCAATACAATAAATTCTCACGAAGAGAAAAGAAATCCTAATTTTGTTCAAGGAAAATTGATCCCTATAATATTACATGGCCTCCTTATTTATAAGGTCAAAGGTAAAAAAGGAAAATTGAAATTAAACACTTGCAAAATTGGAAAATTTCCTAAAAACTGAAAACTGCTAAATTGAAGGCCTAAACGTCATTTTTTGGCTTAAAAATGACGATGTTCAGAGTTGAGTTTTGCCCGGAAGCCCATTTCCAATCAGATTAGGGTTTTCGTGGCCCGATCCGGGCCCGTGGCATAAAACAATGTAAACTGCACCCTTAGATTTGGAGCGATCCAACTATTCTAGGTAGTCCAGGGCCATTTGTTATGCTCTATCTACCCGTTCTGCATCAATTATTGAAATAAATAAAGGAGGACAAGGGGAGGACTAGAGCTTGAAGAAATGATAGAAAGTAGAGCATGGCTAGATGGCTAACAACAACAGAAAGAAATCAGGAGCTATTGAACCCTAAAATGGTATAAACCATTCTTGCCTTGAGAGACCAACTGTTTAACCTTAGCAGGGAGTGAATCCCATGTCTCGAAAATTTGCTGAGAACCATGCTCATGATCTCAAGATGCAAGGCAATCAGGAACAAAATTTTGAGACTAAAGGAACATTGAGTCTCATAATGTTGGCATCTTCAGGATTAGCACTGTTACAAAGTTTCCATAAAAAAAAGCTTCAATCTTGGAGGGAATGCTTACAATAATACTTGTCTCCGATGTAGGATTTGAGAAGTATCCCAACAAATTCCTTCCTCAACTCAAATTTCCAATCACTTCGATCCTTGAGTCGGGTTCGCCTCCACCTAATCAAAACCTCCCTATTTTATTTTGGCCTTCTAATCTTACTTTTGCCAGAGATTGTTGATTGGGTATTAGATTCCTGACAAGTGGTATCAGAGTCTGGTTCGACAAGGGCAAAAATTCAGAGCATTGATGTAGTGAAAAAGCAAGTCAGATTTGCTATCGAAGATTAGATTATAAGCCATATGAAGATGGATCATAACATGGTGAACGCCAATGAATCCTATTGTTGTTGGTTTATCCAATCCCCAAGAAGAGTTCACATGCTTACAAATCACATCAAATGAAGGATGTCCTGCATGAGAATTTTTCTACCGGAGTTGTAGCAAATGAGGCATTACCTTTAGAGAGGTTCACCATTAATTTTTTTTCTGCAGGCGTATTGGAAATCAACATATCAGGTAGAAAAGGTTTGGAAGCAACAATGGAGGAGGACGAGCCTGAAACAAAAGCTGGAAAGAAAGAGGTAGGAGCGAGAAGTTTAGGCTTTTCAGAGACTATCAAGGAAGGCTGCATGGGAGAATTAGGGTTATATATACATAAAATTAAGTGACGACTTTGATGAAGAAGAAAGATGAGGAAAGGATCCACCACCAATGCTACCAAAGAGGCTTATTTTTAATTTCTCTTCATTTATTTTTGAGTGCGGGGTTCATTCCTTTTTAGCCTTTAGAAAGATATTTCTAGAATCATATCTTTTTGAATAAGGACTAATCCGAATAGTCAACTCCAATCATAAGAATAACAAACCTGAGACACAAAGTTAAAGTTTGGGAAACTGATTAGAATGACCACTCGGTTATTTAAGGAACCAACTCAGATTCAGAATTTAGGTTACACAACGGGAAGGTTGAGTGAGCATCTCACACGTGCATAGGTCACAAAGGACATAGCCTCTGCTCAAGCTTATTAAAGGCTAATTTAATTTTTACAGTTCTTCAATATTTTAGTTCAAATCATCAAGCGCACTATCAGTATTATTAAACCTCAAACATGAAGGCTGAACAAACACCGCATGTCTGTGAAGTGTAACCCCACAAACATGCAAGGCCACAATTCACGATCTCCTCATTTAAATTACTTATAGAACAAAATTTCAACTTCATTAAAAATTATTCAAAATATTGTAAGGTTCACTTGAACAGTGATGACAATCTAAAAATAATAGTCTCCACTAGCGCCCACACCCCTGAATCCCCACGCACAAAAAGATCTCGTTTATATGAAGAAAAAAAAATATAAAGAGGGTTTATGAGTTCGACAAAGTGTTCCCTCATCTAAGATCAAACATGTGTCAAAACAAGATCAAAATACACATTTAAATTAAATTCACTATATAAAATGAATGGTTTGGATTTACTAAAACACAAAGTAACTCACAAAAATCACATATTCTCAAGCTTATAAACTCACAAAACTTAAAGATAATTTTCATAAATGTCTTCGGTATTCAAAGGATACACTTAACCCCAGTGGTATAGGTCACATAACATAACATAGTGGTTCACAGCGAATACCCATACACATATCGTGCCATGTCACATTATCCGCTTTTCTATCACCAACGGCTTGGTGTCACAAAGACCGCTATTCTATCACACGCGACTTGGTGTTGAAATCGGTTTCTCACAGCGCAAGACATGTTGACATGGCCAGCGTTCAAACCTCACTTGCATGGTTCACAACACAGTTACAGTGGGAGACATTTCAAAAATATATTTAGATATGCAAAATCCAGCCACAATCTTAAGAATCATTTATATTTAAATAAAAAAATTCATAAAACACTTATTTCTGTGCTACAAGGAGGAAGACTTTCTGCTACGGCAAAATCCGTCACTGAAAGTGCTAATTCTGTCTCTAATAGGTATATGTGATGGGCGTTCCTGGCAAATATTATGGTCACTAATAATAATTTTCAAGGACAGACAAAATTCGTCACGAAAAATATTATCTGCAATGAATTACTGCTCATATCTTTGACAAACGTTTTGTAGTTGATTTTTTAAAAAATATTTCAAAAAGTTGGTCCTTTCTGAAAAAAAATATTATCCCTGATGAATTACTATTCACATTCGCGAGAAAATTATCCCTAGCTGATATTTTTATTTTTAAAAAATATAGTTTTCAAAGAAATAAAAAAATAAAAAATATTTTTATTTTTTAAAAACCATATATTTTCTTTCTCATTTAAATCATGTTTAAAACCTGATCAAACCAGATCCAATCTTAACAATTCTAGATCATCGAATGCTAATTCAATTAATTAAAAAAATAAATCTCGATCAACAAATACAACTAAAGGTATAAGATATAATGTTTAAACATTTTGTTTTAGTCTAATACAATGTTCTTATTTAAAAAAAACATCAAGCTACTCATCGGTAGAATCTATCAGCGACGGATCCTCATTCCCCACTTCAGCTGAACATGTAGAACAAAATTAAGCCATAAGATATATATGAATTATATATATATAAATGAAACTATACAATACCATTTGAAAGTTGTAAACATTCTATGCATAAGTGTTTTAATTTACATTTTCACCAATAAAATGTTAAGTGAAATGTTTTTTGCCCAGGAGTTATGTATGATCCCATGGACACCTAGTTTCTCCACCAGTTGATCAGAAATATATATGCCAGCGATGAAGTGTACTTTAAGAAAAAAAATCTGACAATAAATGCTTTTTATTCTCAACAATCATATTCCAAATAACATTTAACTAGGAATCCATACACCACATAATATGCTCATTGGCAATTTCTTTCAATTTATTTTTGACCTGTTGCTTGCATTGTGCATGAACATTAAAATCACAAATGTAATTTCATTATTGCTTAGCTTTGCAATTACTGGTAGAGCAGGTTTCCACACAACTTGCCATCTTCGTTGCATCAGCGACACATTACAACATGTTAAGTATGCACACAAAAATAAAAATAAAAAAGAAAAGAAAATACATAAATACACACATATACGGAGTTGATCAAATCTCGTCGGACTTGCACCAAAATCTGGACTCAATATATTTGGGCCGGCCTTATAATTCAGCTCTGAAGTTTGTCCATCTGACCCAATTTTTTTATTTATTTTTTTTCTCCCATTTAGAGTTATCCTAAATACAATTATTATATAAAAAGTACAAAAAAAATTACAGACCGGACCAAACGAATCGGACAAGCAAACAGACTTATAATCACCTCTAATAGTAGTACAGTCAGCAATATATATATATTCATTCAGTTCCCTCAATTTTGAGAGGAAATATAAGACTCTAAGTTAAGCTCATCTTTTCAGAATCCAATAAAATGTATTGTTGATGTGGTATTATTTTTATTTAGTAGCAAAATCATGTCCATCCAAAAACAATTGAAGGGTTAAGATGAGCTTAACTTGATTCTAAAATTCCATTTCAAAATTGAGAGAACCGAAATCTATATATATATATATATATATATATAGAGAGAGAGAGAGAGAGAGAGAGAGATTAGCATCAAAAAAATCTTCACAAGAGTGCATTGAACAATCGAGGTTACAGTAGTAGTAAACGTCATTAACAGGAGCATGAAAGATACTCTTCAGGCATTTCCGTGAACATGGCAAGAGTTTTTTGGGAACGTATGGAAACTTATGCTTCATATCTATGATGCAATCAAAGTAGGGGGCAACATAACATTTATCAAACCTTGTTGCCATTTGAACGATTCGAGATATGTCAATCACATGAATTATAAACAGAACGAAAATAAGACACAATATACCTAGGTTCACCCCATAATAGGGCTATGTTATGCCAGAAGTTTCATTATAATCAACCTCACAAATCTCTCGTTACAATGTACGCTCAGTACATAGAAAGTATTTATAAGCAACTAAAGACACTTTAATTAGGGTTTCCACCCTACTGCAAAACCACAGCTATTCATGGGCCCAAGCCTAAATCGTCAAGCAAAAAACAGGCCCAAAACATGTACAAGACCTGAACTTTGATGTGATGACTCAAGCAGAGGCCATTCCTTACGGAAGGAAGACCATCCCCAATGAGGTTCGAGGTACGAAGGTTCCATCCCCTACGAGGCTTGAGGTCTAAAGGTCACATCCTAGTAGTGTCATACTTTGGAGAACTAGGAAAGGAACACACCAATGCCTATATAAAGAGACACTCGTCCTTAAAAAAGAAGAGGAATAAAAGGGGATATTGAGAGACAGACAAAGAGAGAAATATACACATAAGAAGTATATATATATGAATACACACAAACAGAAAAAGAGATAACTCTAAGTACAGGGAGAAAACATAAGAGGAACAAAGAGAACCATTCCAGTTCTCTCCTCCTCCCAAATATATCTTCACCTCTTCATAATTCTTTCAATTTTCAAACACTTACTGACTTAACCATCAGAGGGTTTTCCCCGGAGCAACGCGCTCTGGGATACTTCTTTTATAGGTACTCGCTTACTCCAAACACAGAGGAGACATTCCAAGCCTTCCCTCTTTTTCTTCACAGGAACAATCTTAGACAAATACCATGTTAAGAACCAGTAAAGCTGGACCAGCTTTAGTCACCTTTTTTTTTGGCATCAACAGATTGGCATTGTCCATGGGAATCGACAAATCTCTTTCATGATGACACCTAAAAGCATGTTCACATAAGTTGAGATGGACATCGCAATTCTCTCCAAATGAAATATGGATGGGCACAACCCCCACCAACTCTTAGGGAATCATCTGAACTCTAAGACTCACGGTGAACGACACTCGTCCATCGCCTTGATCAGACCAATGGCACCAAGCCTAGTTCGAGCCGTACCTATCCAGGTTCTTCACTAGAAGACTAGGATATCAACCATCCTATAAGATCAAGAAGGAGTATTCATCTCAACAAGAAGATTGAGAAGAATTAGTTATTTAAGATCGGATCGAACAACAACACACGTATGCTTGACAAAAGAAGAGGGACGAAGCCAAACTCACGACCTCCTAAACTCTCAAGCTCAGTTCTCATCCAAGTTTGAAATCCATCTAACTCTAATGTAGTCGAGATAGTTGTGAGTTGCCTAAATTCCCTCAGAAGTCTAAGCCGAGGATGTATGCATCATACTTGCTCTGTAGGACGGTAGCCCTAGCATCTCGAACGAAGTAAGACCTTAGAGGGACCAACTCACTCAAGATTTCTCCCAAGAAGTCTCTTGAGATACCTCGAGTATAATGGGTTCTAACAACTTCGAGAAGCTCGAAGATCGAGCCCCATAACAAGAAAAGTCTAACCGAGCTATAGAGACTAGCAACTCTTCAAAATATCTCATGGATATTCATAGACAGATTATGTACTAGCCACTATCTTGCACTCTGAAGGAAATGATACATATCCAACCTCACACTCCCCTCCAAGGCTGATTAAGCTCCATCAAGGTTCAGGACTGACATATCATATCTTATTCCCCTTAAAGGCGACATAATAAACAGAGCAAACTTGGAGAATGTTTAGCTCTACCCTAATGCTAATAAACCAACCCAAGGACACCTCACCAGCTAGGGGAAGAAGCTCTACTAAAGAATAAACTCGGAGGTCTTCCTCAATCATTTTCTAGCCCCAGGCCTGAGTCACTACTTGCCCCGCACAACCCTTTTCATTTGGGAAAGCAAAGTCGTATATGAATTGTTGCGCACTTGCAATGCTAGTAGTAGTTCCTCTTGGGATGGATTCGAGCTGAGATTTTATCGAGCTATTCGAGTGCAAGCTCGAGCTTAAAAATTAGGCTAGATTATTTATTGAGCTGAACTCGAATACCTTAACGTTTGACTTTAAAGGCTTTCAAACAGTTTGATAAGATATTATCAAGCTCGAGCCATTATTTATATTAAATTTATATTTTTATTTATTCAAATTAGAGTTTAGGCTCAAGCTCGAGCTTGAATAGGTAATAAAGGCTCAGGTTCAACCTCGAGCTCAGGGTGTAATAGGCTCACTTGTTATTGACCTCAAACCATCAAAAAATTGATTGAGCTCGAGCTTGAGCCCAATTTTTGAGCTAGACTGGAACTCGAGCTCGAACCCGTTCAGTCTAAGTTGAGCTAAGCTCAAATAACTTAATATTCGGACTCGATTCGGCTCGAGTCCACACATAAAAAATCTGACAATAAATGCTCTTTATTCTTAACCATAAGATTCGAAATAACATTTAACTAAGAATCCATACACCACATAATAGGCTAATTTGAAATTTTATTCCATTTATTTTTGAGTGAAATGCTTTGGTGGCCTTGTGCATGAACATTAAAATCACAAAAGTAATTTCATTATTGCTTGGCTTTGCAAGTACTGGTAGAACAGGTTTCCACACAATTTCCCATCTTCGTTGCATCTGTGACACATTACAACATGTTAGGTATGCACATAAAAATAAAAATGAAAAGAAAAGAAAATACATAAATACACACATATACAGAGTTGATCAAATCTCAGGCCGGACTTACACCAAAATCGAGACTCGATATAATTGGGCAGGCCTAATAATTCAGCTCTCAAGCTTGCCCACCTGACTTGATTTTTTTTCTCTAACTTAGAGTTTTATATATATATATATATATATATATATATATATATATATATATATATATATATATATATTTTGTTGATTATACTAATATTTGAGGTGATTATAAGTCTGTTGCCTTATCCGATCAGTTTGGTCTAGCCTGTAATTTTTTTATATAAAAATTGTTTTTTTAAGGATAACTCTAAGTTAGAGAAAAAAAATCAAGTCAGGTGGGCAAGCTTGAGAGCTGAATTATTAGGCTATATATATATATATATATATATACACACACACTCACACACATATATAGGGAGAGAGAGAGAGAGATTACCATCAACAAAATTTTCACAAGAGTGCATTGAACAACCAAGGTTACAATAGTAGTAAACGTCATTAACAGGAGCATGAAAGATACATTTCTTCAGGCATTTCCATGAACATGGCAAGAGTTTTTTGGGCACATATGGAAACTTGTGCTTCATATCTATGATGCAATCCATGTAGCAGGCAGCATAACATTTATCAAACCTTGCTGCCGTTTTCCCTAAGAAAAACACCATCATCATCATAACTATAAGGAGAACTACCTTTTCACCTTTCCCCTCCATTTTGCCCTTCCTCTCTCAACTTAATTGCTTTTCCTAAAAGCAAATACTAAAGGACACTCACTATATATAGGTCACATATTCAAATTTACACATAGATTGCACATTTACTGGTTTCTTCCATATATGGAATGTTATTTCTTTATTTGTGATGAAATTTACTTCATATCATATAACTGGCAAGATAACATTGAATTTTTTTTTGGTAATAAACAACAACAAAATAGAAGTCATTCTTGGGAACTTAGCCCCTACGTACATTGAATTGTTACTTTGTCATTAATTATCTTGCTTAATGGATATTCTAAACAAGGGATTTCTTGGTGTACTATGTATTTTTCCAATTAAGTGATGAAATAATATCAAATAACCAGTCTTTTAATGTAATGGTGGAACATTTATTACTGCACAATCTTTTGTTCATGTATGATATAGCTAGATAACCTTGACATTTTTTTATGCCAAATAATTGAGTTACCAATTAACCCAGAAACTTAAGCTGATGAGAAAGAGTCTAATTAATTCTATATACTTCAACATCAACCTCTATAGCAGATGGGTTGGCTATACTTGGAGTGAATCAAAAGATTGATCTGTCCGCCACTTTGGTTATGATGCCACTTTGGTTAGGATGGTGGATTAGACTGGTTGTTTGGTTTAAGTTAATGATAATGGGTTTGTTCTGAAGTTGCTATTTGGTCAGTTGGGGAGCTAATAGAGTTGTGTCTTTCTCGCATAGTCTCATAATTGGGAGCATGAGCCCCTCTTTATTCTCGGAGTTGTGCATGAAGTGTTTGTGAAAAGTCTTCTTTAAGTATTTTTATATTTTTATTAGTCTTCTACGTCATTTTCTTGTGGATCTCATTGGTGCGTTTTAATACCCATTTATTATAAGCTCGTTTCTATTAATTAAATCTTAAATTCGCTTGTAGCGAAAAAAAGAAGAAGTTGTGAAACCTAAAAAAAGAGAGATTGTTTTTCATTCAATTGTTAAAGCCTTCTATATATGTATTTTTGTAAAAAAACCCTCATAATTGGGTAGTTTAGCCATTTCATAATCGAAGAGGGTTTATTTGCAAATCACTTATTAAAAACCCTAACTCCCTCATTCTATGTAAGTTACTTAGAATCTCTTCCACACTCAGCCGTAATAAAAAGGAGGAAAAAAAAAACCCATCTTCTTGCTTTCTCTCGTATGGCCGCTCCACCACCATCACTACACCATCACTTGCACCAAACCCCAACAGAGAAAGGCCCAAAACTCCCTCCTCTTCACCAAACCTCCAATCCACAATCTCTTTCTCTTTCCTTAGCTCATAAATAGCCCCTCCTCAAGGATAACCTCTAGGGAACAGCTCCATTTCCCAACTTCCGCGAGCTCCTCTAGCTCCATCGAGCTCACGCCACGACCACATCCATAGTAGCTCTATCTCTACCATGTAGTTTTTGGGAAAACCTTTTGGTTTTCTCTTACTGTTTAGCCACTTATCTTAGTGAAACCACCATAACAGCTTCTCTATCACTCTAAGATCATTGTTGTGTCATCGTCTCTCTGTTAATTCATTGTCACTCTCACAAAGTTTAATTCGTTAATTGTTAATAGCATAGAAAAGAGCAATGTTGCTCGTGACCATCAACTTTGTTCATTTCCATTCATAAGAATCTCTCTACTCTAGAAATTCTAGAGGGATAGAGAGGAGATAAAGAGAAAGGGAAAGTTATTATTAGAACTTCAAATAAGGGGATTAACTTCTAGTTTTCATGGTTGTAATTACGTGAAAGTTAAGTAACCTTATTCCTTTTTAGTTTTTTTGGGTCGAAAATCACATTGGTTTATTATTAGTTAATTTTATCTAAATTCATAATAAGTTATCATCGATTTGCTAAAATAGGATCTATTATGCCAAACTTCAGATTATGCATTATGAACTTGTAAAACAATTTTATTCATGGTTTTCTATGTTGGTACAAATGATTGAGTACATTGAGACTCATGTAAATATGCTTTGAATTTCAATATCCGTTCCTTAAGGATTTAACTCTAGAATCTAGAGTTCTGACTAAGTTTCATTATGATACGAATTAAATATGTTTTTATACGATATGTTTTTTCAAATTCTTGTTGGTTATTATATTTTCAAGAACATAATTTCCTTTGTTTACTAGTAAGCTAAGTTATGATATGTGATTCTGACCCTGTCAATGGGGGCCATGTCGACATGTAATCTATGATTTGTAATATATGATCTATGACAGAATAGCGTGCATTATGATTTGAGGCATTATGGAGTCATTAATTATGCCCAAACTTTTGACCTATGTCACCGAAATTAAGTGTGGCCTTGGCTCTTACTAGAAACAATATAATTCTCTAAATGTGTCTATATCAGTTTAGTTTTGTGAAAACTGAGTTTATGTTTGAAAACTATGTTCCAATGAAATCACTGCTTTGTGTTTGTCTGTTGTTGAAAATTTGAAATTCTTTACCTTTGCAAGGTTGGTTTTGATATTATTTGAAATACCATAAACTCAACCATAATTTTGTTTTAATTCGTGCTTAGACCCAACTATGAGGGAATGATTGTTACTTACTGGACTGTTAAACTCACTCTTTTATTTTTATATTTAGGTTCCAAGCTTGATGTTTCGTCATGCAGGGGTCTTGGAGAACGAGCGATAGGACTCGTTTGACATTGATACATGTCATCCGTATATTTGGAACTTGATTTTAGATAAACTTTGTATACAAAGTTCTTAAAAATTTTGAGACTTAAGGAAAATTTGCTTTCTCTAGTTCAGTGAGGTTTTGCTCACTTGTAGAGGAAACTCTATAGGTGAGTAGTTGTTTCCACGTCCTTGCCTTGTGCTTGGGTTGGGGGCGTGACAAAAGTGTTTGGAAAATTTAATGTTAGTAAAAGCTCTTCTAAGAGTTATGATGATAATTGTTAAGGGGTATCTGATAATGATTTGAATAATTAGTTGCTTTGTTTTTCATCTATTTTCAAGATTGATAATTGTCTTAGTGTTTTTTCTTTTGTGGGGAATCGACATTCTGTCCTTTGGCCTCAATTTCTTTGATTCAAGGTGAGACATCTATAGTGATTGTTGGTTGTTGTCTATGGACTTTGAAGTGCATCATGGTTCCTAATGGTCTTTTTGGTTGTTTAATTCTTTGACATGATGATTGTTATGGCTCATGGTTTTTGTTAACTTGCATCCTAATCAATATTAATAAAAGAGTGAAGATCCTCTCCAGTAACTTGAGAAATTTTTTTCCTAAATGAACCATTTGATGAATGCGATGTCAACACTATGGATGACACGGCATTCATCAAATGGTGAACTTGGAGAAAATTTTCAGATATCGCCCAATGCTATTAAGTAAAATTTGGATTGAACACAAGTACTCGACACAAATCCTAAAGAACTAAGCTCTTGATCATGTTTAAGTGAAAAATATTATCATTTAAGATTGTAATTTCTTTCTTCTTTTTAATCAAATGAAAAATTATTGAAATAAATACGAGAGGAAAAGGGAGGACTAGAGCTTGAAGAAATGACAAAAAGTATAGTGATAAGTGCCAAATATTGCATATTTTGGCCCTTTAATTTACATTTGTTAGCTTAGGAATTTGTTACTTTGAGTTGTTTTCGTTGTTTTTCAGGTTTACAAGCACTGGGAAAGGAGTTTCACTAAAATTGCCAAAATCACCTTACAGATCAGTCATTTTTGTGGATTTTACTGTATTGATTCCGGAAGAACCAGGAGATGAGCCATATATGCTTGGAAAGATCCGGAAGTCTATTTTCTGAGGGATTTTACGGCTTGCAAAAATGATTTTTCTAGAGAAAGTTATGGCCATTTTAGTAAACAAGGGTCAAGCTGAAGATGTCTAGTGCGCTCGATCGCACCAGACTTGCGATCGATCGCAAATGCGCACTCGCACATCCCACATCGGTTAAAAATGCTCTGTAGTGCGCCAATGTGCACTCGAGCGCACCAGAGTGAGATCGATCGCACTCGGGCAGTATCCCACATCGATTTTGAAACCCATTGTGCTCCGGGACTCCCCCTATATAAACACCATTTAACCTCATCATTCAGTATACAATTCCTAAGCTACTTTGGTGTTTACCGGTGGACATCCGTCAGCATTCTGGTGGATCCCGAAGGCATTGCTACCACGAGGGGAAGCGCCACCCGTCAGCGAGTGGAATTTCTCCCATGTAAAGTTGTTTATTTATTTCTTTATATTCAGTTGTTTTAGTTTAAATGTTTAGCACTTGTTATTATAGTTTTATAGTTATGAGTGGCTAGACTCTTCAGCTAAGGTTGAAGATGAAGCCCCGCCGTTGTTTGGCGTAGTAGTTCAGATTTGCTTGTACAAATCTGACAATTTTTAGTATAAATGTTCTGTCAATTATTTGAGTTAATCTTATAATTGATTGAGTTTAAATTGTCTGTTGGATTTTATTTGTGTTTCATCTGATGGATACATCGAATGCTTTTCGATTAA
Source organism: Bretschneidera sinensis (assembly GCA_023935145.1). NCBI lineage: Eukaryota > Viridiplantae > Streptophyta > Magnoliopsida > Brassicales > Akaniaceae > Bretschneidera > Bretschneidera sinensis. The sequence goes on from CM043704.1 coordinate 52,630,408, forward strand.
ATTGGATTCCCTTTGTGATTTGTTAAGAGCGGATACATAGGGTGCTTTTGGTTTAGTTGGGATATTCTTTGTTTTTTGTCTTATAGTTGGATTCATTGAATGTTTTGATAGGCTATATTTTTAGAACATGTATGCTTAACTTCGGTGGGGTGGATTCGGAAACCTTAGTGCCTTTTTTCATTAGTTTTTTTTAATCAATTTAATTTAGTTTTAATTTATTTTGCAATATCATTCTGAAATTTGGAACTAGGTTAAAATAGAGTTAGTTTAGATTAAAAATTATATTTTCACAACGCAATTCCCTGTGGATTCGACCTCGCACTTGCACACGCTATACTGCAAACGACTCGTGCGCTTGCGAGTAAATTAAAACTCACAACAAGTTTTTGGCGCCGTTGCCGGGGAATTGTTTTGTTTGTGAAAATTTTTTGTCTGAATTGATTTTATTTTTCTACTAGTTAATTTAATTTAAAAATATATATATTTAATTTTTTGAGTTTGCTTTATTCTGTTGCTTCTGCTGGTTAATATCTCATTATTTTTCTGTTAGTGTATGCTTGGTCGGAGATCCTTGAATTTAGATTTGATACATTTAGATCTCGACTTAGAAAGAACTCTTAGGAGGCAGAAAAGAGCACTAGTTGAGAGAGAGACTGTTGAGATGGGAGAAAATTTTAATCATCCTAAACATGTAGAGCAACCTAGAGCTTGGAACGTGGACTCCACTACATCCCTCAGGGATTTGTTCGCACCCGTTGCGACTAACTCATCTTCCTGCATAGTGTTGCCACCAACCAATGCCACACACTTTGATTTGAAGCCACATGTTATCCAACTCTTACCCTCATTCCATGGCTTAGATCTTGAAAATCCTTATAGTCATGTGAAGAAGTTCAAAGACATTTGTGCTACATTCAAACTCCAGAACTTCTCTGAGGAGTAAGTTCATCTTCGACTCTTCCCTTTCTCCCTTCACGATAGAGCTAGGGCGTGGTTGGACTCCAACACGTCCGGGTCTATTACATCTTGGGAAAACCTGCTTAGCAAATTTTATCATAAGTTTTTCCCAATGTCTAGAGTGAATGAGTGCCGTAAGGAGATTAGCTCTTTCACTCAGGACGAGGATGAGAAGTTCTCTGAAAGCTGGGAGCGCTTTAAAGAGTTACTGATCAGATGCCCTCCACATGGATATGAGAAGTGGAGACTCGTTCAATTCTTTTACCAAGCGTTGACTCAACCCAACCGTAGTATGATCGAGTCTATGAATGGGGGGGCATTCTTGAGTCTAACAGGAGACGAAGCATATATGGCGTTGGACAAGTTGTCCGACAACTCACAGCAGTGGGATTTTTCAAGCTGTTGAGATAAGTCTATTCATGCTCCTAAGAGGGGAGGCATCTATGAGGTCAGAGAGGATGCTGATTTGAGGATAAAGTTAGATGCCCTCACCAAGAAGATTGACGCTCTCACTGTGAGCCAATCCATCAATGCTGCCAACACATTCAATGTTGAAAGCTGTTCCATCTATGCTAGTCCCATGCATCTAGCACAGAATTGCCCATCAATGCCGGCTTGTGCCGAGTATCCTATGGAACAAATGAATGCTTTCAATGACTGTTGTTGGCAATCAAATGGATCTTGCTCCGAAACATACAATCCAGGGTGGTGGGACCACTCTATTTTTTATGGGAGCAGAACCAACTGATGAATCAGAGAGGATCCCCTTACCATGCTCACAATCAATACACTCCCGAATTTCCTCCACCAATTCCAAATTATGGTCACTCAGCTTATCCAACACCATCACCCGCTTACCAAGCTCCCATTCAAGCGCCAGCATCGGTTTCACAGTCATTGGAGGACGCTCTCAATGATTTCATGAAAACGACTAGCCAATCTATGAGTGAAATTATGAGTGCAAAAATAGAAAACACCCAAGCGATTGCCACACTAGAGAGTCAAATTGATCAAATCGCAAGTTACGTGGGTGAAGGAGAGGAAGGAGAGTTCCCCAGTCAATCTGAGCCTAACCCAAAGGAACAGTTTGAGGTGGGAAATTCTTCAACTCCAATGCATTGGCAGGAACAAGTGCAATCAACTGTCCCATACTTGTCTGGGAGACAAGTGGACAATCAAGTGGAAGAGAACCCTGCTATGCACCAAGGGCAAGAGAGTGGCAACAATGAGAAGAGAGATGCTGAGCCATCTATAGCCACTCGTATTATTAAGGATCTCTCGTGGTCGTTTTTACCTAAAGCGCCTTACCCTGAGAGACTACAAGCGCCCAAGAAAGAAGGGAAGTCTGAGGACATTATGGAGGCATGCTTTGCTCAGTTTGAAGAGGATTTGGACTTAGACAAGTTACTTGAGCAAGCAAATACTATCGTGGAGTCTGCTCCTCGGGAGAGTAGTAGGACAGAGGAGACTATGGATGAATCCCGTATTGAGGATCCCTTGGAGGCATGCTTTGCTCACTTTAGAGAGGACTTAGGCTTAGATAAGTTACTCGATGAAGTAAATGTCATTTTGGAGTCTGATCCTCGAGAAAGCAGTGAGACGGAGGAAACCATAACACCTAAACCTCACAAGAAGGAACTTAAGCCTTTACTGGATAATCTTGAGTATAAGTTCCCAGGTCTAGCAGATTCTTTGCCTATAATTATAGCTTTAGATTTGGGTGATGCTCCAGAGGAGAAATTATTGGACGTCTTAAGAGAGCATCAGGAAGCTATAGGCTGGACTATTGAGGATGTCAAAGGAATCAACCCCTCGTTGGTGATACACACGATACATTTGGAGGAGGATGCTGAGCCATCGAGGGAGCCACAAAGAAGGCTCCACCTTGCTTTGCAAGAGGTTGTTAGGGTGGAAGATATTAAGCTGTTAGAGGCAGAGATCATTTATCCCATCTCTGATAGCAAGTGGGTGAGCCAGATTCTAGTCATGCCCAAATGTGCTGAATTTACGGTAGTAAATAAAGACAACGAGTTGGTTCCAACTCGAGTGCAGTCAAGATGGAGAAAGTGTCTAGACTACCGTAAATTGAATGCTGCCATTAGGCCTAATCATTTTCCATTCCCATTTATTGATCAGATGGTGGAGCACTTAGTTGGGCATGTTTACTAATGTTGGGTCTGGCTGAAGACGTTAAACTTAGCGCTCATGGGAGGCACCCCACAACTTATCATTTCTTTTGTTTATTTATTATTTCGCATTTTTATGATTAATGTTTGTTTCCAGTATTTTTTTTTGTTGTTTTCCAGTTTTTATTTTTCAGGGACAAAGCGTACTTCAGTTCAAGTTTGGGGGTATGCTATGAGCCATACCAGTGCAGATAGTTCTCCATATCTCAGGTCAGCTCTTTCCATATTAGTCACACATTGGGGTCAATGTGTAATTTAAGTTTGGGGGTATGGGAGACACATCACACACTTTGTCCTAATTTGTTGTCTTTTCGTCATAGAGATAAATGCATGCTCATGTTATTGTGAAATTTTGGTTGATCTGAACATTTTCTGTGACGTGATGTCATTGGTGAGCTTAACATTTTGAACACATGATCTGGTGATAAATTTTTAAAATTTAGTTACTTACTTTAGGCATTTTGAGAATTCACATGTTTGATCTAATCTAACACGAGCACATTAGCACAAATTATGTGAGGTATGACATGTGATTTTAATGTGTATTTTTCCTTATCTTAACTGAAACTGGATGACTTGTTGGATGAACTCTTGGGCAAAGAAAAATATAAAAAAAAAAATTATCAATAAACTTTTCGCTGAGTAACTGGACCTCTTGCCTTAGTAAGCAGTGAGTGTTCACGTCAAAAGGTGGAATTTTGCTTGGTAATATTAGGGTCGGTTTAATTTTGTAGCCTTTTTGACTCGAGTTAGTAAGTCCTTAGGGGTGTCTTTACACCTAATGCCCTAAAACCACCTGGTTTGGGAGTCATTGACTTAACACTCGCTACATGGGTCAATTAGAAAGCTTAAGGGAACTAAACATAGCCGTGCCTTATTAAAAAAAAAAAAAATACTATGCCTTTGTCGTTCATTTTTGATGGGAAATTCGGTGAATCTTGAGACATGGAGACCTTACACATTAGAGTTACTTGGAAGCTTCATTTTTATATGCTAATTCACCTTACACTGATTCAAGCTTGTGATGCCTTATCCTGTCTTTTGTAAGTAATTAGATTTTAACATTTCTATTCATTGCGAAGATGGGTTTACCTTTTTAAGCTTGCTTATGAATGAATATCATGGTGATGTGTGCTCCTTAAATTTTTGGATACCATGAGTGATGACTTTATCTTTATGTTCTTGGTTTTTCATTGAGTCTTTTATTTTGTTTTGCTAAGGGACTAGCAAATTGTAAGTTTGGAGGTATTTGATAAGTGCCAAATATTGCATATTTTGGCCCTTTAATTTACATTTGTTAGCTTAGGAATTTGTTACTTTGAGTTGTTTTCGTTGTTTTTCAGGTTTACAAGCACTGGGAAAGGAGTTTCACTAAAATTGCCAAAATCGCTTTACAAATCAGTCATTTTTGTGGATTTTACTGTATTGATTCCGGAAGAACCAGGAGATGAGCCATATATGCTTGGAAAGATCCGGAAGTCTATTTTCTGAGGGATTTTACGGCTTGCAAAAATGATTTTTCTAGAGAAAGTTATGGCCATTTTAGTAAACAAGGGTCAAGCTGAAGATGTCTAGTGCGCTCGATCGCACCAGACTTACGATCGATCGCAAATGCGCACTCGCACATCCTACATCGGTTAAAAATGCTCTGTAGTGCGCCAATGTGCGCTTGAGCGCACCAGAGTGCGATCGATCGTACTTGGGCAGTATCCCACATCGATTTTGAAACCCATTGTGCTCCGGGACTCCCCCTATATAAACACCATTTAACCTCATCATTCAGTGTACAATTCCTAAGCCACTTTGGTGTTTACCGGTGGACATCCGTCAGCATTTTGGTGGATCCCGAAGGCATTGCTACCACGAGGGGAAGCGCCGCCCGTCAGCGAGTGGAATTTCTCCCATGTAAAGTTGTTTATTTATTTCTTTATATTCAGTTGTTTTAGTTTAAATGTTTAGCACTTGTTATTATAGTTTTATAGTTATGAGTGGCTAGACTCTTCAGCTAAGGTTGAAGATGAAGCCCCGCCATTGTTTGGCGTAGTAGTTCAGATTTGCTTGTACAAATCTGACAATTTTTAGTATAAATGTTCTGTCAATTATTTGAGTTAATCTTATAATTGATTGAGTTTAAATTGTCTGTTGGATTTTCTTTGTGTTTCATCTGATGGATACATCGAATGCTTTTCGATTAAATTGGATTCCCTTTGTGATTTGTTAAGAGCGGATACATCGGGTGCTTTTGGTTTAGTTGGGATATTCTTTGTTTTTTGTCTTATAGTTGGATTCATTGAATGTTTTGATAGGCTATATTTTTAGAACATGTATGCTTAACTTCGGTGGGGTGGATTCGGAAACCTTAGTGCCTTTTTTTATTAGTTTTTTTTAATCAATTTAATTTAGTTTTAATTTATTTTGCAATATCATTCTGAAATTTGGAACTAGGTTAAAATAGAGTTAGTTTAGATTAAAAATTATATTTTCACAACGCAATTCCCTGTGGATTCGACCTCGCACTTGCACACGCTATACTGCAAACGACTCGTGCGCTTGCGAGTAAATTAAAACTCACAACATATAGCATGGCCAGGTGACTAACAACAACAGAAAGAAATCTGGAGCTATTGAACCCTAAAATGGTACAAACCATTCTTGTTTTGAGAGACCAACTAGTTAACCTTAGCAGAGAGTGAATCACATGTCTCAAAACTTTGCTGAGAACCATGCTCATGACCTGAAGATGCAAGGTAATCAGGAACAAAATTTTCCTTTCGAAAAATATGAAGAAGTTACAGAGGGTTGCAACATCTTGATAATCTCTTTAATCATATAGTTATATGTAATAACCGATCCCGGGTTGGCCACCCCCGAGGCAGTTTTGTCACATTTTGAAATCCCAGCACGACACATATATGTAACAATATAAAAAAATTAACTAAAGTTATATACATACATAAATCCTTAACCTTCAATAGGGGAGTTACATCATTAAATCCCTACTAAAACCATATAAACAACATATTATGCATGAATATTTTAATAAAAATTAAATTTTTTTTCCATTAGTATGAGGATGTGGATCACGAGGCTTACAAATAATCCCTCAGTCTGAATCACAGCTCACAAATCTATTTGTCCTGCCTGCTACCTGAAATTATTTAAGAATGAGGAGCAAGCTTCACAAGCTCAGTGAATTAAATTTACTAGAAGTACTCGATTATATACTTCCGGTCACATCTTATAATTCAATCGTTTCTAATTCACCAATATTAATCATCTATTATCTCATGTAATTCAATAATAACATTTTATTATCACTACTCATATAATAATTCTAATCATTTATCAATCTATTCTTAAGTTAATCATCAAATATATCAAGAATATATATTGTACCCAAAACAACATCAGGAGTAGCTTGGGCATCCTGTTGGGTCAATGCAAAAATTCTACTTTCTCTGGACTGCATCTGACTACCTCACCCTCTTTCAACAACTGCTCCTCTGCCTCTGCCCCACATACTCCTTGATCCACTACCTCTCTCCACCTGTCTTCTCCCAACACCTCTAGTAGTTATCTCAAAAGATTTCCCCACTGGATAATCTACACTAATATGTCCTCCCTCACCACATACAAAGCACATCATAGTACATCAGATTACCACTTCCCCTTGGTGGCATACTTACTCCTCTACTATAACTTCCCATTCCCATAATCTGTCTCCCAAATCTAGGGGTCCCACCAATATTACTCTGAACTACAGAAGCAACAAATCCTGCTTGCCTCTGACTCTGTATTATAGTTCACTATGACAAGGAATGCCCCCTCTAGGGTGGTATCCCACCGTGCATACTCCTACTACCACTACCTCTAGAACTTTCATGTCTAAGCCTCTTCAACCACTATTTCTCTCTCTCTTAAACTCCTTCACATCTTTTCCAATCTGAAGTGCTATTTCCACCAACCTAACATAATTCATATGCCTTATGTAAGATAGTTTTGATCTAATCTCAAAATATAATCCATCTAAGAACCTCTTACACTTCTTCTCCTTTATGTCTACCATTTTCGATACAACTATTGACAAGGCCACAAATCTGCTATCATACTGAGCCACAGTCAACATATTTTACCTCAAATAAATGAAATCTCTCTTCTGTTGGGCTCCAAAAGTATATGAGAAATATTTATAAAAGAACAAGCCTCCTTAAACCTATTCCAAGTTAAGGGTCTATCAACGTATGCACTTACTTTAGGAAGAGTATCCTCTTACCATTCTAAAGTTTCTCCTTCTAACTTAAACAAAGTAAAGGCAACCCTCTGCCTGTCAGTTATTGGTAAAATACCAAATAATCTCTCTATTAAACTAATTTTATTTTTGAAATAACTTTTATTTTACTTCTGATCGGAAATTGCATTTTGTATTAATTAATTTAATTAGCATGTGATGATTGGGAATTGTTAAGAACGGAGTTGGTTTGAACAGGTTTTAAACATGTTTCAAAAAATATTTGTACAAAAATTTAAAATAATAAACTAATATTATCACTGTTGTATCTCTCACTGATAATCTCTTCTAAAATAAAAAATTGGTTTCCAGTAATATTTAAAAATATAGATTATTAGTGATGGACACGTAAATGTCACTGATAGTTTTACAAATAAAACATTTATTTATATTAAAATATTATTTTTTAAAAATTATATCCATTGCCATTCTGAATGGTGTTTCGTAGCTGATATATATATATAAAATTAAAAGGACCAGTTTTTTTTTTTAAATTTTTTGAATTACTTTCAGCTACCGAAAATTCATTGATGATAAGAAACTTATGTTAGTTGTAGAAATATCTTTGATTGTAGTATTAGCAACAGGAAAATGAATGACAGATTACCTTCATTGATAGTCATTTGCGATGAATTAGAGACTAATTTTGATAGATTTTGTCCATCGCCGATAAAACAATTTCATGAAGTAAATTAATTATTGAAGGGTAAATTTCATCACGGGTTGGCCTTAAAATTTTATAATATTGAATTTAAATCTTTAAAATTATCATTTTAAAATTACAACATTTACAGCCAAAGCTAGGCATATGTACTCTATTGCTAGTTAAAAGACAAGTAGAAATTTTAGAGACCTAATTGTTGAAAAATTTAAGTGCAATTTGCAAAAATTTTAGGAACTTTTTAACGTGATTTTTTTTTCTTCTCAAAACTTTAAGAAACCTTATTAAATTTAAGCAAAAACAACCACAATTACAAAGGAGCTTTAAAAGCATCATATACAAGATTCAAACTATAACACAAGAGCACCGATAAAAAGCACAAGATAATGCCACAAACTACACCAAGTAGAGAACTAAATCATAAAGAAAAAGCACAAACATATTTATCCTCATCACTAGTAACAAGATGCCCTCTCAACAACGAGAAATTTTTTAGTGCACCGGGTGCATATCAGTAGTCCATGAAGAGAGAGAAAGTCACCCTCTCACTTAATGGATGGTTGACATGCACCTTGTATAACTTACACCCGACATACCCTAAAAATTCACCTCAACTTAGAGAATCACATCAGCAATTTGAACCAATTCAGCATCAACGATAATTCAAATCCCTTATAATTAACAAATCCACATACCGAGCTTTCAAACGCACCAGCAACATTCTAGAAACACAACTCTAATAGCATCATTTATACTACTCCATCAAAGTAGACCAAACCACATCCAATTAAGTTAGGAGAAATCTTTGATGAAACAAAAAACCATCAATTTTCCAGATACAAAAGAAATCAAAAGCAACCAGTATCCATGCCTCCAAATTAACACCTCTATTACCATCAGTCATGGAATTAACTTCACGCGGCATCTTCACAAAATACTCATTCCCTATCATCGATCCGTTTCAATAAGAGCCTTAAATTCCAAGATTTCCAAAGCTTGTTATTGCAAAATCTGATTCAATGATCAAAGATAGAGATTCATTCCAATTTGATCTTGCAAAATTCACAAAAGCATCCTTGATAGCAATCAACTCAGAAAAATTAGAATCTACAAATCCACTTGCCAAAGAGCTTTATTTATTGTCACCACACTTAGGATTACCAAACCACCTTCTTTTTCCCTCAAACAACAGGTTTCTGGGCAGTGCAATTATTTCTTCCCTCCATAACCATCCCATAAATAATCTCTTTGTAACCTTTCCATCTCATTAGCAACTGGCCGCTGGAATTTTGTATATAGACATAAAGTATGATGGTAATTAAATTACCTAGGAAGGATCTGATTAAAGCCACTCTTCCTCCAATAGACAGCAACTTACTCTTCCCAATGGACAACTATTTTATTATCCTATTGATTACAGGTCTCCATGACTCAAAATATCAAATATGTGCAAAATCCACGTCATGCATCCAATAAGCCCATTTTAATTAATTTCTGGTAAAACAGACCATTACATGTCAAAATTTAATAAATAAAATGAAGAATAATTTTCTTTACAATTGGTATTAATATGGGTGTGCACGAGTTGGGTTGAGTTGGGTTAGAGGTCAACCCTTACCCAACCCATGCTGGGTTACATAAATCTCAACCCTAACCCAACCCAAAAAAACTCGTGATGGATTCGGGTTGACTTGTGAAATCAAAACAAGTTTGAATAGACTAGGTTAAATTGGATCAAAATAGATTCTTGAAGTCTATTTTTTCATATCATATGCTAAATATAACAAAAATAATTTTGAAAGCATCATACTAAATCATTCGAATTTTAATGTCTATTAGAAATTCAAATTTAAAAGGGTCCAAATATTCTACACAAATTCAATTTGTTAGCTAATAATATTTGTTATATAATTAAATTCGGGTTCACAGGTTATGGGTTGGGCTAGGGTTGAAAAAACTCCAACCTAACCTAACCTAAGTTTAATTCAGGTTGGAATTTCTTAACCCTAACCCAACCCAACCCTTAAAAAATCCAAACCCTAGCTTGCCCAAAGTTTAGGTTGGATTAGCTTTCCAAAGCTGCATCCCTAGTTGATATTATCTAATAAATGGGCATGGTAAACAAGACTAGAATTTACTATTCAAAGAATAAAAAATGAAACTTGAGTTCAATTACATTACATTTCAAAGGAAGGATTTCACCAACCAAAGAAGAAAGTCAAATTTGATGATGAGATTGAAAATTTGAGCCAAGGTAAAGATTTGTTGGGATTTTGACTCAAATCTCCACAAATTGGAATTCTAATTGGTTTGGGATAAGTGATTTCCTATTTTATAGTTTCTTATTATAGTAGGAGTGAAATTAGTTTCCTATGTTGCTATTTTTCTTTTCCTAGTAGCATTAGAAAAATCTTCTCTATATAAAAGGGGGTCCTAGTACATTGTTTGAGATACACTCATAATTCGAATATACATTGTAAATTAGAGCGTTTTACTACCATATCTAAGATGAGTGCTTTGGGTATATTGAAGTTTTGGGTTGTCAAATAGAGAGAACATTTACAACTAAAGGTAGCTTGAGAGCTTTATGTGTATTGTGGCTTTTGGGTTGTAAGGTAGTGAAAGTTTAACAACTTTACTCTTTATAAAGTTGTAATTGAAGATTAATAAACCGGTGGGGTGTTTGGTTGGTGGACATAGCCAAAGAGGTTGTTGAACCACGTAAAATTCTTAGTGTTTTTACTCTTTAATTGTATTGCCTATTTAATTTTTGTTGTTGTGTTTTTCGCCTAAAATTTGAGTCGATGGATTTTAGAGGTAAAATCCCAACATAAAAGCTACTGAAACATGATCAATAAAATAGGCTAAATTGAAATTGAAATTAATCAAAACAATCACACAAACGAAGAAAGAAAATTTACATGGTTTGACCGGTTATATAAGTTTCAAATCCAATCTAATTAGTAAGCCATGCATGCATGTCACTGCCCTATTTGTGTGTAATACATAATAATGTTGTTAGTACCGTGCTAATTTGTATACGAGGTGAGGAGATATAATTATTGTAAAGTAATTAAAGAAAAAGGTATGAAAAATGTATGTACATTTGATATTATCTAATAAATGTTGGGCATGGTAAACAAGACTATAATTCATGACAATCCAATAATTACAAAAATAAAACTTGAGCTCAATTATATTATAGTAGAAAAATGTAAATAAAATGTTATCGAAATGTACGCACAATTCTCACACGCGCTAAGTCGTGTGCGTGCACGACTGACGGTAGCAATCTTCAACGAGTTATTTACATACTAAAAAACCTGTATTCTGGTTATAAATGAGAATCTACAAAAAAAAAAAAAAAAAAAAAAACTTGTATTCTAGTTATAAATGAGAATCTACAAATTTTGGCACATTATCTTGAGGAAATCTCTGAAAATATTGCATAATGATTCGGAATTTAATGCTTTTCGGCTTATATAAACCAAAGCATTATCAAATCTTGTTCCTTGTGAAATTTAGTAGAAAATAAAGTGATAAATTATTTTTCTTCACTATACAGAAACATTCTTATTAGCATGCTTTAGATTGATGAGGTTATTAGCAAAGAGGAGCAAAAGGTTGTTGTTCATGGAAAATCAAAGGAAAACCATTACTAGCCCATCCTACATGTAAGGTTTATATTGACTTCAATTTTCGCTCACTAATGAAAATTTTAATGTGAAGAAAATCATCGTACTTTGATAAATTTTAATATTCTATCTAAGCTTTAATCTTTTGTATAAAATTTGGTAAGTTTTAAACTGTTAATAGAATATGACTTAAATCATACATTAAAGTGATATTTTATAGGTGAAAATTTATGTATTTGTTCTATTACTCGATTTTAAATGAGTAGAAAAATCGAATTTTGAAATTTAGTTTTGAAAAAGTTCTTGAAACCTTGAGGTTCCTAGCATGGCTTTTGCTTAGTGGAATCTCTAATCACAAATTTCACCTTAATTTTAGTTATCATGCTTAATTACAGGCTTAACAACGATAATTTGCAATCCAATTATTTTTTGAAAAATATAAAATTTCTTCTATCGTTCTCATACTTCGACAACATTTTTATATTGAAGCTATGCTAAACTTACAATGATGCATTATTAAATTACATTGTATTTAGGTAATAGGTCAGAAAAAAATTGATAAAAAGGGGTTACCATTGTTCAACAGATTCCATGCTGCTTTGCTCGAAACTATATGAAAGGGGTTTCCAGATTCATCACACTTCAGGTCTTTGGAGGGAAAGTGCAGGTCGTTCAATGCATTTCTGGAGATGGTAAACCTACTATATTGAGCAAGGGATGGGACAAATTTCTGCGGGACAATAATTTGGACGAAGGGGATGTTTGCGTCTTTGAGCTAATTAACACAAATCAGATTAATCTAAAAGTATCGCTTGATGTTCTCGATAAGTACGGCAATTCCCATTGAGACCTTATATTCAATAAATACATGATTTAGCAACATTAAACTAAAGATATGTACTAAACTTATTTAATTTTAAATTATCATTAATAAAATGTTTTTGTTTAATTTCTTTCCAATCTAGGCGCTATGTGATGAACTGAAATAATATCTTCTCTCCATTTTATTTGAATTTTTATTTTAAAGATTTTTCACAAATGTAACACTTAGTAATTTTAGAGGCAAAAATATAAAACACTTATCATATTGATGAGTTGGGGGTACCAGCACATCAGTGGGGTCGAACATGACTTATGGGAATATGCGGAATTCATTTTGGATCACCGGTTAATAAATGTGTGGGTTTTAGACTAAAAATGCTAACCACATAGCGGTTTTAGGGGTGAAAATGTAAAAAACTTATCCAATTGATGGGTCGAAGGTATCAACGCGTGTACAAGTTGAACGTGACTCGCAGAAACAAACAAAATCCATTTTGAATCACTTATTAGAAAAAAAATGTGGGTTTTAGACTAAAAATGTTTAATACTTACTGATTTTGGGAATGAAAATATAAAACAGTTATCCAATTGATGAGTTGAGAGTACCTACATGTCTGTTGGGTCGAACGCGACTTGTAAGAAACAAAAGAAATCCATTTTAGATCGCCAATTAGGATTCCATAGCAAATGTTTATAACTTTTAAATGGTATTATATAATTTTATTTTTATTTATATAAATATGTAATGCATATATATCATATGGATTTTGTTTTGTTTTAGAGGATTATGCATGTTCGGCAGAAGACAATGATTTTCTGAGTGATGATCTAGATGATGAGGAGCTTGTGGATTCATGACACAGTTTTTTTTTTTTTTAATGAGAGCATTGTATTAGACTTATTTTATTTTTTAAATAATTTTTATTTTACTTTTGATTGGAAATTGTATTTTGTCAATGTTTTTTAATTAATTTAATTAGCTTGTGATGATTGGGAATTGTTAAGAATGGATCTGGTTTGAACATGTTTTCAACAAGTTTGAAAAAATATTTATACAAAAATTAAAAGATAAAAAAAATATTATCATTGATGTACACATGTCCATCACTGATATCTAAAATAAAAAATTGATTTCCAGTAATATTTAAAAAAATATAGATTATTAGTGATGGACATATGTCGACCATTAATAGTTTTAAAAGTAAAACATTGCTTTATATTACAAATAATATTTTAAAAAAATTATATCTGTCACTATTTGAACGGTGTTCCGTAACTGATATATTGTTTTATATATATACTTTTTAAAAACAACCACTTTTTTTTTTTTAATTTTTTGAATTACTTTCAGCTATCAAAAATTCATTAACGATATGAAATTTCTGTTAGTTGTAGAAATATCATTGATTGCAGTATTAGCAACGGAACTCTGAATGATAGATTGCCTTCATTGAAAGTCATTTGTAACGGATTCTAGACCATTTGTGATACATATTGTCTGTCGCTGATAAAACTGTTACGTGTAGTAAAGTAATTATTGAAAGGTAAATTTCATCGAGGGTTGACCTTAAAATTTTATCATATTTTACTTAATTCTTTAAAAATGTCATTTTAAAATAACAACATTTATAGCTGAGTCTAGGCACATGTACTCTATATATAGTTAAAAGACAAGTAGAAATTTTAGAGACCCAATTGTTAAAAAATTTAAGTGCAATTTGTTAAAATTTTAGGAATCTTTTAAGGTGATTTTTTTCCTAAAAATGTTAAGAAACTTTATTAAATTTAAGCAAAAACAATCACAATTACAAAGGAGCTTTAAAAGCATCATACACAAAATTCAAACTATAACACATGAGCATCGATACAGAAGCACAAGATAATGAAGATGCCCTCTCAACAATGCGAAATTCTTGAGTGCACCAAGTGCATGTCAGTAGTCCAACAAGAGAGAAAATCACCCGCTCACTTAATGGACGGTTGACATGTAGTATTTTGTATAACTTACACCCGGTGCACAAAAAAATTTCACCTCAACTAAAGAATCACATCAGCAATTTGAACCAATTCAGCAGCAACGATACTTTAAATTCCTTATAACTGATAAATCCAACATACCGAGCTTCAGACACACCAGCAACATTCCAGAAACACGCAACTCTAATAGGATCATGTATACTACTCCATCAAAGTAAATCAAGCCACACCCAATTAAGTTGGGTGAAATCTTTGATCAAACAAAAACCCATCAATTTTCTAAATACAACAATCAAAGAGAAATCAATAGCAACCAGTATCCATGTCACCAAATCAAAACTTTTATTAACACCAGCCTTTTGCAAGACCATCAATCATGGAGTTAACTTCACAAGGGATCTTCACAAATTGTCTATTCCCAATCATCGATCCGTTTCATTAAGAGCCATAAATTCCAATATTTCCAATGCTTGTCACTTCACAATCTGATTAATGATCAAAGATAGAGATTCATTCCAGTTGGATTTTACAAAATTCACAAGAGCATCCTTGATAGCAATCAATTCAGTAAAATTAGAATATGCAAATGCACTTGCCAAAGAGAGCTTTATTCATTGTCACCAAACTTAGGATTCCCAAACTACCATCTTTTTTCTTCTAACAATAGGTTTTTGGGCAGTGCAATTATTTTTTCTGTCCATAACCATCCCATAAATAATCTCTCTATAACATTTCTATCTCATGAACAATAGCTGCTGGAATTTTGTATTTCATAAAGTATGATGGTAAATTACCTAGGGAGGATTTTATTAGAGCCACTTGTTGATGCCAAAAATTTATTGAGAATCTGAGCAATCGAAGAGTGGAACCTGCACACATGAAACACTAGGAAAACCTAAAAGTCACTGGAGGACCATAGGGGATATGCCTCTGGGGGACTGTCCAATGCCTAAATTAGAATAAGGCTTTGGTGAATAAGAATATTTGTATGGAGTTAAGAGCTATAAGTGAGTATTGAATGAACCTTTTGATTGTATATACTCCTACATGAGCTTTTACCATTTTACCTATCTCGTTTTCTTTTATCCAATTATAAGTCCTTTCCTATCTTTTCTTAACTAATACAACTAAGGCCCAAAAGTTTTATTTCTAACCAAAACTCTATAATTCAAATTTAATTTCATACTAAAACACCCCTTTATTTTTACGTCTAAAATTGTTTCTTTAGATAATAGGTCCAACACACTATAATATGGGAGTTGAATTCCAATACACACACACACACATACCAAGATAAAACAATGTAAAACCAGACTCTACACTTCATAGCGAAGTGGTTAGATAAAGTGTGAATAAAGCGAAAAAGAAGTGCAGTATTGTTACCTATGAGGATAATGTCATCGTCATACAATAGTAAGATAAAAAAAACCATTAGGTGACTTGAGAACAAAAATAGAAGGGTCTGCCCTACTGTAAGAAAAACCAAGAGAAAGTAGGAAGGAATTGAAGTGGTGAAACCAAGCTCTAGGAGCTTGTTTCAGACCATAGATGACTTTTCATAACTTATATAAATGAGAAGCACAAAGGTGTTGGTATTTGTCTTAGTATTAAACGGTTGCAAGGAAGGAAGAAAAAAATCAGCATCAATGCACACCAGTGTGTGCCGCGGCCCAGCTCATTCCAGGGTGCAGTGCCTAGTAAAGAGAAGTGCTGGAGGAGGTGTGCGCTGTGGCTTAGCCTCCACAAGGCCGCGGCGCCTAGAAAGTTGAGAAGTGGAGAGGTGTTCAGCACACTCCAGGCCGCGGCCTAAAGGCACACTAATGCCATTTTGTTTAGCCTTTTGAAAGGTGCATGGGGGATGTCCAAAATGTACAACTTTATTTAGGATTGATGGAGGGCCATGGTTAATTGGTCTTTAAGATCTAAAGGTGGATATTGACCCTCAAGATTGGTCAAGAAGTTGGTGCACTATATAAAGGGTTACCTAGCTTCAATCTCCAACAAGTGTGAGGAATAACTTGTGATTGAAAGTGAGATAAATTTTAAGAGTGTAAAGACACTAAACTCAAGAGAGATTCTGTAGAGAGGTTGGTTGTTTAGAAAGAGAGAGTAGAATAGAAAGGGATTCAAGAGCTTGTAAGGGGAATTTTCTTGGGAAAATTCCAGGGTTAGTTCTTATCAGTTTATTCTTCTTCCTCTTCTTTTGTTCTTCAAGAACCCGTGAATTCTTGGAAGGGTGTTGTTGATAGTAAAGAACTCCATTGATAAGATAGTGTAGAGAGCTCGGAGGAGCTCACTGGGACGTAGGCAGATTGTCGAACCTCAATAACAAATTTCTTGTGTTCTTTTCTTTCTTGCTTTGATTGGTTGCTATTTTTTTTCTTATACAAGTCACTCTAGACTTGGGTGTTTAGAAGATCACCTCCTGGGCATTATCCAAGGTGGTTTCCCAATAGTGGTATCAGAGCTTGCACAGCAGGGTATCGGAGTAAGAACAGCGGGTATCGGACCAAGACTCCAAGAATTAAAGAACAAACTTCTTGGGTGATTCAAGAACGGAGTAAAGATCAAGATCAGATCGTGCTCTTGAGGGTGATTCAAGAACGGTGTTGAGATCAATCTTCGATCATGTTCTTGAAGTTTAGAAGAAGTTGGAAAGCATTTGTGGGTGCTGCACAAATTTGGGATCATCTCTGCAAGATGGGTTCAAATTTCATTATTGAGAAGTTTGATGGAAAGGGAGATTTTTTCCTGTGGAAGTGGAAGATCAAGGTTGTTCTTATGCAGTAAAAAGTGGACTTGGCTATTGGAGAAGATGATGTTTTTCCAGCAAGTATCACAGAGGACCAGCAGATTGAGATGAAGAAGATGGCATACAGTACCATTTTCTTGCACATGTCTGATAGTGTCACAAGGGAGTGCGGAGACTCGGAAGATCCTGTTGCCATATGGAAGAAACTAGATGAGTTGTTTCTTACCAAAACTCTCCCTAATAAAATTTATCTTCTTAAAATAATCTTTTCTTTTAAAATGGATCATAATAAAGAGTTGCAAGATAATCTTGATGTGTTTAACATATTAGTTCAAGATTTGGCTAGTTGTAGTATAAAGTTCCCGGATGAACAATTGGCTGTTATTTTGTTAAATTCTCTTCCTGATTGTTTTGAGAGTTTGATTAATGCTATTGAATATGGAAGAGATACACTGACCAAAGAAATTATAATCAATGTTATAAGGGCTCATGATTTGAAAGCCAAGATGAGGGAAGCATCAAGTGAAGAAGGGCTGATCATTATAGGAAGGCTAGCAACTTGAAATGGCAATAGCAACCATGGCAACTACTAGGAGAAATCAAAGGGTAGAGGGCAGAGCCATGGGAGAGCACATTCCAAACCAAGATTTGGAGGAAAGAGGTGCTTCTACTGCAACAAGGAGGGTCACTTCAAGAAAGATTGCAAGAAGAGGTTGTGGGATAAGAGAGGGAGAAGCCATACTAATAACGGAGAGGCTTCGGTTACCAAAGGGGAACAAAAAGATGATGTTCTTGTTGTTTGCTCAAATGTGAGCAGGAGGCAAGGCAGCGAGAAATGGATCTTGGATTTCGGGTGCACTTATCACATGTGCCTTCACAAGGAACGGTTCAAGAATTTCAAGGAAATCAATGACGGAAGGGTTTTATTGGGGAATGATAATTCTTGTCAAGTGAGGGGGATAGGAGACATCCAGTTGAGGATGTTTGATGGAATCATAAGGCTGCTGTGAAATGTAAGGTATCTCCCGGATTTGAGGAGGAATTTGATCTCATTGGGGCAGCTGGATTCCATAAGGTATACATACAAGGCAGAGGGAGGAAAGATCAAGGTGACCAAGGGATCTTTGGTAGTGATCAAAGTAGCAATAAAAGATGGACTCTATGAGATGATCAGAGAGACGGAAATCAAGGATCAAGCAGCAAGCTCGATGGCTGAGATGGATAGGGCAACCCTTTGGTACACTCACTTGGGACATACGAGCGAAAAGAGCCTGGAAGTTCTCAGCAAGAATGGTCTACTTGGTGGTGATAAAGTAGAGAAATCAGATTTCTGTGAGTGTTGCATTCTTGGGAAGCAACACTAGGTCAGCTTCAACACCGGAGTGCACAAGTCTAAGAGCATTCTTGACTACATTCATTCGGATATTTGGGGACCAGCAAGAACACCAACACAGGGAGGTAACTTTTACTTTTTGTCTTTAAATGATGATTATTCAAGAAAGGTTTGGGTTTATTTGCTTAAAAATAAATGAGATGCTTTGAATAAATTTGTGGTGTGAAAAAAGTTGCTGGAAACTTAAACGGGTAGAGTAGTTAAGGCTTTATGAACCAATAATGGCTTAGAATTTTGCACTAAGGATTTTGATAAATTCTGTGAGTTAAATGGCATTCTAAGACATAGAACGGTTGTAAAAATGGCTCAGCAAAATGGAGTTGCTGAAAGGATGAATTGAGCCCTTATAGAAAAGTTAGGTGCATGTTAATTGGACCAAAATATTTTTGGGGGAAAGTTGTGTCTACTGCTGCATACTTGGTAAATAAATCACCCTCTAGAGCTTTAGAGCTCAAGACTCCCATGGAGATGTAGAGTGGGAAACCCTCTGAATTGAGCAACCTTAGGACTTTTGGGTGTGCTGTATTTGCACATCAAAAGGATGGTAAGCTTAACACAAGATCTAGAAAATGTGTATTTCTAGGGTATGGTGATGGGGTTAAGGGGTATAGGTTGCGGTCCTTAGAACGAAAAGGAATGAAACTAATAATATGTAGGGATGTTATTTTTAATGAATTGTTATTTCATTACTTGGAGAAAACCAACCCTGCAAGGGCTAGTGAGCAAACCAGTCCAGAATTTGTGGAGCATCGTATCAAGGAGTATTCGGTTCAAGTATAGCAAGGAAGACAAGAGGGTTAGGACTAGGTAGAGCCCATTGATGAAGGCCAAGCTCAAGAAACTCAAGAGGAGGCTGAACTGGAAAGGGTTGATGCAGCAAGTCAGAATGACTACCAGCTCACAAGGGACCGAGAAAGAAGGGTGGTTAGACCACTTTTGAGATTTGGGTTTACAGATGCTAATGTAGCAGCTCCTTGGACAGAATGAGGGATGGTTGAACCAGAAACTTACATGGATGCCATGGAGTGTAAGGATTCATCAAAGTGGCAGCTAGTTATGGAGGAAGAAATAAATTCTTTGTGGAAGAACAACTCTTGGCTATTGGTGCCCAAACCAGAAAAACAGAGAGTTGTGGATTGTAGATGGATCTACAAGATCAAAGAAGGGAACACTCCAGGGGATGAAGTCTAGTATAAAGCTAGGCTGGTGGCGAAGGGGTTCACACAAAGAGAAGGTATAAACTTCACAGAAATATTCTCACCAGTTGTGAAATACAAGACGATCATGATAGTGTTAGCATTGGTGGCCCAATTCAATTGGGAAATCGAGCTAATGGATATGAAGATAGTGTTTTTACATGGAGAGCTTGATGAGACCATTTACATGAGGCAACCCAAAGGCTATGAGGAAGGAAGGCAGGGAGATTTGGTGTGCCAATTGAAGAAATCTCTTTATGGCCTGAAACAATCACCTTAGCAATAGAATAAGAGGTTCGATTCCTTTGTAACTAGCCTGGGTTTCATGAGGAGCTAATAAGATTCGTGCTTGTATTATAAGGGGCACAAGGTAGAGGAAGTGGTGATCATCCTGATCTATGTTGATGATATGTTGCTGGATGGGAGCAGCATGGAGAGGATAAGAAAATCAAAGGCTCAACTCAGTGAGAAGTTTGAGATAAAGGATCTTGGTCATGCATATAAGATCCTTGGGATGTGTATCATCCGAAAAAGGGAGAGAAATAGATTGAAGATCTCTTAAACTTCCTACATAGAGAAGATGATATCTAAGTTCTCTATAGAAGATAGCAAATCAGTGAAGTTTCCCCTTGCTGGTCATTTCAAGTTCTCCAGCGATCAATGTCCAAGATCGAATAAGGAGAAAAAGGAAATGGAAAAGGTCCCCTACTCTAGTGCAGTTGGTTCTCTAATGTTCACCATGGTAAGTACTAGACCTGATATTACTCATACAATAAGTGTCCTCAGTAGGTTTATGTGTAATCCTAGAAAGGAGCATTGGCTTGGGATGAAGTGGCTGTTGAGGTACTTAAAGGGAAGCCTAGATGTGGGGTTGGTTTATAGGAAGAGGGCTAAGTCCATTTGCTTTGAGGGTTATGCTAATTTGGACTTTTGAGTAGACCAAGATAAAAGGAGATTGATTACTTCCTACTTCTTCAACTTAAACGGATGTTGTATAAGTTGGAAAGCTTAGTTGGAGCCAGTGGTAGCACTCTCAACAACCAAGGCTAAGTACATAACGGCTACGGAAGCCATCAAGGAGGCTATGTGGCGCAAAGGGTTGTTGGAAGAGTTGAAGGTACTAGAGGAGCAGGTTGTGGTGTATTCGGATAGCCAAAGTGCATTGCATTTGTGCAAGAATCCGGTGTTTTAAGAGAGAGGACCAAACACATGGATGTTCGGTACCATTTCATTCGGGAAAATGTTACGGAAGGATGCATTCATGTGGACAAGGTGGCCACGGAAGAAAACCTTACAGATTTAGGTACTAAAGTTCTACCTTTAAGCAAGTTCAATCATTGCCTTGGACTTCTTAGGATTGGAGTCGGTTGATATGATGACTCAAGATGTTTTTGGATACTGAGTTCTCTGCACATGGGTTTAGGTTTAATCACTTAGATAAAGGTAGAGATTGTTGGTATTTGTCTTAGCATTAAACGGTTGCAATGAAGGAAGAAAAAAATCAGCATCAATGCACACTAGTGTGCACCGCGATCCAGCTCATTCCAGGGTGTGGCGCCCAACAAGGAGAAGTGCTGGAGGAGGTTTGGGTGGCGGCTCAACCTCCCCCAGGCCACGGCGTCTAGAAAGATGAGAAGTGGAGAGGTGTTCAGCACACTCCAGGCAGCGACATGCCCTGTTCTAGGCTGCGGCCTGAAGGAACACTAATGCCATTTTGTTCAACCTTTTGAAAGGTGCATGGGGCATGTCCAAAACATACAACTTTATTTAGGATTGATGGAGGGCCATGGTTAATTGGTCTTCAAGATCTAAGGGTGGATATTGACCCTCAAGATTGGTCAAGAAGTTGGTGCACTATATAAAGGGTCACCTAGCTTCAATCTCCAACAAGTGTGAGGAATAACTTGTGATTGAAATTGAGATAAATTGTAAGAGTGCAAAGACACTAAACTCAAGAGAGATTCTGTAGAGAGGCTGGTTGTTTAGAAAGAGAGAGTAGAATAGAAAGGGATTCAAGGGCTTGTAAGGGAAATTTTCTTGGGAAAATTCCAGGGTTAGTTCTTATCACTTTCTTCTTCTTCCTCTTCTTTTGTTCTTCAAGAACCTGTGAGTTCTTAGAAAGGTGTTGCTGATTGTAAAAAACTCCATTGATAAGATAGTGTAGAGAGCTCAGAGGAGCTCACTGGGATGTAGGCCAAATTTCTTGTGTTCTTTTCTTTCTTGCTTTGATTGGTTGCTGTTTCTTTTCTTATACAAGTCACTCTAGACTTGGGTGTTTGGAAGATCACCTCCTGGGCATCATCGAAGGTGGTTTCCCAACAAAAGATTATCAATAAAACCAAGAGATTATTTCATTTACACAACTTCATCAAGATATCCATGAAGAAATGCATTTTTAACATCTAGTTGTCTAATTACCCAAGTATGAGAAATTGCTAAGGATAAAATAGTGCATATAGCAATAGATTTTACAACATAACTAAAAGTTTCTTGGTAGTCAATACCTGGTTATTAGTAAAATCCCTAAGTGACCAGCCTCGCTTTGTAGTACTCCACAGACCCATCAACCCAATATTTAATCATGTAAATCCACTTACACCCAACTAAAATTTTCATTAGATCATATGGAACTAGATCCCAGGTTTGGTTAGTTAAAAGAGCACTAAATTCATTAGATATAGCTGACTGCCACTTAGAATCTTTATTTTCTTGAGAAAAACAAGTTTGTTCAATTGGTAGGGTAGTATTCGATAGAGAGAGTAAGTGTTTGGGTTTGTGAATGCTGGCTTTTTATGGCAGTAGGGGGTAGATAAAAAGGAAAAAGGCATCAGCTGTGTTGGGTAGCAACACATACTGGGAAGAACAAATTTGTTATGTGACGGCCGCTGTAAGGTCAGCAATAGGTGACAGCATTGTAGAAGGAAGAGGTTGTTGTGTGACGGCTGTTGTGAGGTCAACAACAAGTGACAGCGCTATAGCAGGAAGAGAAGAGTTATTTTTGGCTAGGTTAGGTAGTGTTTGGGTAGGATTTTCAGAAAAAAGTAGAAGAAATATTTTCCATGGCTTTAGGTTTTAAGATCTTATGCTCTGATACCATGAAAGATAGTAAGAAATAGGGTTTGAGAGAATTTTTTGACTGCTTAATGATAGCATCATATTAACTTTATATACATAGAGATTATTTACAAAGTAATTACACTAATGACCCTAGGGTTAGGTTTCATAGGTGTTATTTACATATACATTTACAATGTGTTAAAGTGTTAAGAATTAATTGAACTCTTTCCCATCAGCTTCATTTTTCATAAGCCTTAAAGAGGAAAAATGTGTACCTGAAGGCTCTCTTAGTATAGAATAGCTAAACTGAATCATTTTTTTTGTACATTTTTTATTCATTGTGCCTGACTTTCTCCAATTACCATTGCTAATTTTTTTTTTGTTATATAATATATTAGTATACAGTGGAACTTACCAGGAAGTTGGGCTGAGAAAGAAAGGTGTAAGTTTTACTAAATTCTTTTCTATTGCTCTAATAAATTTGTTATATGTTGCTAGTAAAATAGATTTATATCAGTTATTCACTTTGATACACAACTACAAATATCAATCGATTAAACATTGTCAATGCATGGAATGATTCAGTGGGTAAGAAAGCATTCTACGATGCCGAAAGGCAGTATTGGGAAAAGACATGAATATCGATGAATTCTGATCAAAGTTGATCTTGAGCTTTTACAAGGCTTCGAAGTGGCATAATGAAATGGAAGATGTTGATGATAAAAATATGATCATTGATAGTACTACTTCTCGCAATATGGTATCGGAATGAGTAGAAATCTAGCCTATAGGATGGGATGTATTGTATAGTGAAGAAGAGATGTAATGATCTAAGTTATTAACGGGTATTATCGATAGTAGGAGATTGTGCGAGCGATGATAATATTAAAGAAGATCCTTCATGTGAGTTTATTGATGAGTTTCATTTATATAGTGATAAAGCAACTAAAATAATGAAAACAAGGGAAGAGTTACATGGTAATTAAGAATTGTCAAGTGGGGTGTCACTAGATGCAAACCTTGTCATGGTGTTTATTGCAAGAGGAGTTTCCTACGTGTGGAGAAGTGGTAAAGGACATTTCACCTTGCTTAATGTGCCGAGTTCGATTCCTCCTTACCAATATATTGTAAGGTATCTTCTAATATAAAAAAAATGCAAGAGAGTAGATTGTAATCATCATAGATACTTGGGGAAAAAAATTAAGAAGTTGATTATGCTTTGTAGTTTCAATCTTTACCTTTTAATATAGCTTGTTTTGGTTAAGCTCGTCTGTTTTTGTTTTGAGAACTCTTTTGCTTTCTGTGTTGCCCAGTATAGGTTTGGATTATGCTTGTAAGTTATGTAAATATGTTTATCTTGGTGGTTTAGGCCGTTTGTGAAGATTTTGCAGATGATGGGTTTGTAATTACTGCATCATTTGATTTTTAGTAATAAAATTTTCTCTTTTGCTTTTCATAAAAAAATATTAGACACTATCAGCAGAAAATCCTATATATGCAAAGCCAAATCCAAAGGAGCTAGCCTCTACCTGTACAACATGAAACAAAGATTGTAGCCTGGATGGAATTATACATATAACAAAAGAGCTTTTTTTTATTTCTTTTTTGAACAATGATATTTCAGTTTCTCATTAATTTAAGTGTTGCTAAATGTTCCGAATTCTGCTGCAAAATCTTTATGCAAAAAATATGTGATTGCTACAAAGGCTTAGCTATAAGTCTTGTCCAAAAATAATTCATATTTGACAAAAATAATTGGATTACCAACTATTTCATCAAGGCATGAAACCCAAGTTGTGGAACAACTTATTATATATATATATATATATATATATATATATATATATGTGTGTGTGTTACCAATTGTTTCGGCTAGGCATGAAACCAAAGTAGAGGAACAACTTCTGATATGTGCGTGTGTGTTGTTCACTTATCTACTTTCTTTTCAATGTGGGATACACTCAAATGTGAAGTTCAAATCCCAAACACTTTAGTTTGAAAAATATGTTAAATTTCATCTATGAGAATCTTTAAGGAAACAAAAATTGCAATCCGTTATTGAAGGAAAAATTTCATCAAGGATTCTTGAAGTTTTAATATATTGTAATTAAATTCTTAAAAAATGTTATTTTGAAACTAAAAAGAATAGTATTTGTAGAAGGGGCACGTTGAATCTTAGAAATGATGTACCCCCTTTACTAGGGATGAAAAAATGTTGAAATTTAGAAATGCTTACACGTATTCAGTTGCGTACGCACACGACTGATGGTAGCAATCTTCAATGAGTTATTCATATACTAAAACGTGTGCATTGTATCTATGATTGAGAATCGATAATTTTTTGTAAGTTATCTTGAGATAATCTTTGAAAATATTGCAAGATGATTCGGACTTTAATGCTTTTCGGCTTATATAAACCAAAGTGTTGCCAAATTTTGTTCATTGGAAAATTTGATAGAAAATGAAGTGATAAGGTATTTTTGTTCCCCATATAAAAAGCTTTCTTATCAACATACTTTAGATTGATAGGATTATCTGGAAAAAGGAGCAAAAGGTTGTTGTTCATGACATTTCAAAGGAAAACTAGCATATGGCCCATCCAAGGTGTAAGGTTTATATTGACTTCAAATCCTTCCATTATAAATATCCTACGAAATTTAAAAAATACCCCAAAATTAATTATTGTAACCTATCATCTAACATATATTAATGAAAATTTTAAGTTACAAAAATCAACATATTTTGATAAATTTTAAAGTTTGATCTAACTTTAGTTTTTTTTACAAAATTTGATAAATTTTAAACCGTTGATGAAATATGGGTTAAATTATACCTTAAAATAATACTTTATAGTTGAAAATTATGTATTTTGTTTTACTATATGAGTTTAATTAAGTAGAAAAGTCTGAATTTGAATTTTAGTTTTGAAAATATTCTTGGAACCTCGAGGTTTTTGTGATTTAAATTTTACCCTTCTCAATCTGAAAGCCAGATATAATCAATGCTTAATGCTTTTCTTTCTTTACTACGTCCTCTTTTCTTAATTAAGTCATTGGTATATCCGTATATATTATCATTGGTTAATTGTTAATTTTAGTTTATTTTCCTGTTTTGACATTTTTTTTTATAATATGTTTTGACATCCATGATAGATTATTTTCCATTAATGTTGCATAACTTGTGCATATATTCTATTATATACCCCCCTTATAAATCCTCG
Source organism: Bretschneidera sinensis (assembly GCA_023935145.1). Taxonomy (NCBI): domain Eukaryota; kingdom Viridiplantae; phylum Streptophyta; class Magnoliopsida; order Brassicales; family Akaniaceae; genus Bretschneidera; species Bretschneidera sinensis. The sequence goes on from CM043704.1 coordinate 52,656,552, forward strand.
AAAATCCAAAATTTTCTACTCTATATTGATTACTGCAAAATATTTCTATTGGCATGTGGATAAAGGTTTTGCTATAACTGTTATTTGTTAATTTTATTTTGATGTTCTTTTTTGAAAAATAATTATGATTTTATTTTTTAAAATTTAAAGAATTAATTAGGCTTTTTGCCCTTAATTTAAACTTTTGAGACAATTGGTAACTAAATTATTTCTTAATATGACATTAGGACTCCGGATCTTGATGTCGAGTCCTGAACATGCCCACTTTTGATTTAATATTTGACCCAATTATTTGCATTTTCGGATAGTTGGGATATTGTTCATTTGTGTTTCATGTTTGAAGCTTTTAGTCATTCCTTCGGTCGGTTTGCACGTGAGAATGGTATGTTAAAGTATAAAGAATAAATTGAACCAATTTTTTTTTTGTTTTGAGCCTAAATTTTCTTATAGTTAACTTTTTGCTTAACTAGTGAGCTTATGACCATATGTTTTAAGCCCAATCATGAATCTTAATCTTATCGAGATAACGAGTAAATTATATTAGGACTAGTACAATTATAAATAAAATGTAATAATAAATTTTTTTTCATAAAAAAAGAAAAAAAAATAGATTTTTTCAATCATTAAAGCAACAATGTCCTCATTTTCGAATTTTGCCCCCTTCCCAATAGTCGACTTCACATTATGGCAAGATTAACCGGAACACCTCATCCTCACAACCAACCCAACCTCTCAAGATTTATTTATGTTGTTGTCCTACCAAATATAGGCTTAAATGGTTTACCTAAAGTCTCAAAAGTGGGCCCAGGCAGATTCGTTCTTTTGTTAATTGTTAAGAAAGTAAATGGCCCGAATAAAGTATTTTAAACTAATTAAAAAAAGAACTACTGAATCCTACGTATCTTAGGAAAATGACTTGCATACGTACCTATATATATATATCCAAATTTCTAAGTTTTCGATACTAAAACACCAAATCTTCCTTCCTTCCCAATTTTCTAAAATCCTCGTTCTCAAATTTTCCAATGTCTTCCATCTCAAATTTTCCCTCATTCCCAAATATTCGACGTCATCTTTTGGCAAGATGGACTAGAAAACTTCATCCCCACAACCAACTCTAACTCTCAACGTTGTTTTAGCTTCATCATTAGTGTTAATCACATTTTTTTCTTAAACCACACTTGCAAAGAGTTTTTAATCTGTCAAGAAGTAATGCTTTCGAATGATTTTGGTGCTAATTTTTTGCACCCTTGATTGATCGGGTCTAGAGTACAGGAAGAAGGACCTGCAATTGACGATGTCGTATCTGCAATAGCATTGCATGTGCGAAGGATGAGTGAAGATCCCCTGAATGCTGGAGTTGAAAGATTAAATATGTTGCTGAATATCAACGAATTGGTGATATTCAACTATGATGATCACGATGTTAGAATATATAAAATGTTCTACATATTAGTGATGAACTTCCATTAGTTTGTAGGGTTTTTTAATTATAAAACGGACTGGATTAGATTCCTGAGATGGACTTTGTGGGCATGATAAGGTAGATCAATGCATATACCTAAAGGTCAATAGGGGCAAATTTATTTACATGGTTCGTTATGTGATTTACTTATGTAATTATCTGCGTTCTAATTACAATCATTTAATGGTTTTGGTTGATGAAACTTTTTAGTGCTTTAGTTGCTGAAATATTTTAGCTAATTAATTGATAGTAAGCCATTTAAGTGGTTTACGGTTGGGCATTAAATTTTTAATTAGTTAATTGATAGGATTCTTTATTAAGTCTATAATCTAGACTGGTGGAATTATTGGGCTTTTACTGTTCAAAAGTTAGATATTACATGGTTTTGACCAATTAAGTAGTAACAGGTCATTATCTTTCCAGGCTATAAATCATGCATATGTTATTTTAGGCAGTTTAATAAGTTTAAAATATAAGAGAAAGTTTGCAAGTAGTAGTTGAGCTATTGACTTCTAGGCTCTTGTTATGTTTTAGTCCAATGTAAGGGGACTAAAATGCTTTTATTAAACTTATTCTCATTTAATATATCTTATACTACATCAGAATAAGTTAATGTTAAAATTCTAAGGATCTATTACATGCATTGTATTACTAATATGATCTATTTAATATCACATACCTAATGTTTGCGACATGTTGTTATTCTAGTAACACCACATGGATCTTAACACACCAATACGTACAAGACTGTCTAGCTAGGGTTCTTCCTCTTCTTACTCTCTCTGTACGACAACTTTATAATGGGGAAAACTTACGTAGGTTAAGAGAGGAGAGGTGACCTAGCTCATATTTATAATAAACTCAATGGACCACTCATCCACTAAAGCATCAGAACCCATTAGAACTTCACAATTAAAAGGGCTTGGGTAAGAGTAGTACTAGGATGGGTGACTTCTTGGGAAGTCCTCATGTTGCACCCCTCCCTTTGGTAATGGTGTGGGGTTGACAAACCTAATGGGCTATGATGGATGGCCCCTTGAGTTTATTATAAATATGAGCCAGGTCCTCTCTCCTCTCTTAACCTAGGTAAAATTTTCCCATTATAAAGCTGTCGTATAGAGAGAGTAAGCAGAGGAGGAACCCTAGCTAAACGGTCTTACATGTATTGGTGTGTTGAGATCCCTGTAGTGTTACTGGAATAACAATATGTCGCAAACATCAGATATAAGATATTAAATAGATCAAATTAGTAATACAATGAATGTAATAGATCCTTAGAATTTTAACATTTGGTATTAGAGCCGGTCTTTACATGTGTTTAAATCTATTGTTCACATAATGCTTATTTATATATAAACCACTTTCTAGTGATATTTGATTGTTTATATATAAGTGGTTTATCTATCAAACATAATTCAGAAATATTATATTTAAGCCATGATAAGATATCAAACTAATGAATTCAAAATCTAACAACCAACACGATCAATCAAATAAGTCTTATTGGATATTAACAAAAAACAACGTTTGGAGTTCATCAATTTACTTGAATGTTAAAACAAATTATTGTTTTGTTTTTTTGTTTTTTTTTTTTTTTTTTTGCGCGTTGGCTAAAAAACACTTTTCGCCCTTCGTGGAAGTGGGTTTTAGTAGGGATGTTTGGGCAATAAAGAGGGTCTTAATGGAAATTGATTAATAAAAAAATGTTTAAATGTGAAATTTATTTGTAATGCTCATGTATATTATTTATGATCCTTTCGCAAAACATTTAATTTTGACCTTTTGTATATTAATATGTAAGAGATTTTACTTGCAAGTTGTATGCTCTACCCAAAAGAGAGTATGTAATGATGCACCGGGAATCTGGTTGTTGTAATTACCCTTTTTATTAATATGTTGTCATTTAGTTGTCCTGAACAGTTTCCATTATTGTCGATAACAATAGTTCTAATATTGACATTTTGACTAGGCCAAATAATAAAATCAAGTCTACTTTCATGGGATTGTATAGAAAACATGAAAATTAAAATTATTGAAAATATATAGTTTTCTTAAATTTTCTAAAACATTTTTTTCTAATTCATATTTGCTCAATTGGTGCACTTGTCGAAAATAATTAAAATTTGAGCACATTAAATATATTTCAACGTTGTAATATAATAATATATAGAGTAAAAGATGAGTGAGATCATAATATTTTATTCTTCATAAAATTTGCATTTTGTGTACTCATTAGGAATAATCTATGAGTACTATTACATGAACACCCAATTTTGACATTTATTTCTTTGGTTATTGTAGTGAATGAATTCAAAATATGTAATCAAGTGCTTATTTCTCCTTCTATGTGCATATAGTATAAGACCTTATTTCATAATACAATGTTTTGATGTGTAAAATTGTTATTGATATGCATGCTAAGAGAAATAATTGATTAAATTATTTAAATATATTTTACTATGTTCAACACCTATGGTAAGGATGCAAAGGTTGATTGTTTGGCGACTCATTGAAGCACATAATGTTTAAAGTACCTCCTGTTGTATGGTCACATGCATGCCTGTTGTTTTGTATGCGTATGTGGTTGTAAAAGGCATTACCGTTTATTCCAGTTTTAGAAAATTTCATGGGTTGATGTGGGTGTTTGCTGCCAAAGTGGCACACTCATTGATACTTGTGGGATTTCACTAAAATATGTTCCGGGACGATTTCAATTGCATCATACATTTACTTTCCCAAAGGAGGTAGTTGTGTGCCATAATTTGTGGAAATACATGGAATACTTTGGGAAGATGATAGGTCAGTTTAGAAGATTTGTTTGCCCAAAGGGACAAATTCTTTCTAAAACTGAAACATTTTATTCATATGCTTCATGTGTAGAATTTCTAAGTGTTTATTGTATTCTCTGTTCAAAGGAGAGTTTATAACTATTCTCTTAGATTTTTAATTTTGGAATATGATGGTGATTGCCTTTTTACTACTATGTTGTATTCTTGTCTTGAATCAATCTCCTTTTCTGTGAACAATAACCAAGCAACAATTAAAATCTTGAGTGGTTCGAATTATAAGAAATGAAAGGAGGATGTAAAGTCTGCTTTATGGCATAGACACCTAAGTCACATTTCTAGTTAGAGAATTGAAAGTCTTATTAGGAGTGATATTTTATCCACTCTTGATTTTAGGGATACGGAGGACCTGTGTTGATTATATTAGGGGAAAGTTAACCAAAACCAAAAAAATGGTTTAACTCGTAGTTATGATCTTCTAGAAATAGTGCCTAATGATATTAGTGGTACCTAAAATTTATGAGGTGGTGAATTTTATTGGTTTTGAGGAGAATAAGGAAGATCAATGCATATACCTAAAGGTCAGTGGGAGTAAATTTATTTACCTGGTTTGTTATGTGATTTACTTATTGAATTATTTGTGTTCTAATTATAGCCATTTAATGGTTTTGGTTTCTGAAACTTTCAGTGCTTTAGTTGCTGAAACACTTACTTTAAGTGCTTTAGTTGCTAAAACATTTTAGCTAATTAATTCATAGGAAGCCATTTAAGTGGCTTATGGTTGGAAGCCGGTGGAATTATTGTGATTTTACAGTTCAAAAGTTAGATATTGTTTACATGGTTTTGACCAACTAAGTAGTAAAGGGTCATTATCTCTATGGCCTATAAATCAGGCATATGTTATTTCAGGCAGTTTAATAAGTTCAAAATATAAGAGAAAGTTGGCAAGTAGTAGTCAAACCATGGACTCCTAGGCCCTTGTATTGTTTTAGTCCAATGTGAGTAGACTCAAATGCTTTTATTAAACTTATTCTCATTTAATATATCTTATACTGCATCAGAATAAGTTGATGGTTAGAATAATAATAATTATTTTAATTTAAAATTATTGAAGTTCAAATTAATAATAAATTATTTAATAAACTTAAGAAAAAATATATTCTCTCTTAAGTTTTGTTTTAAGCCTCGGTTTGAAATAATTTTAAGGGTTGAAGTGGATGGTTGCCACCAAAGTGGTATTTTTGTTAATTTTTTAAGATTATTTCATACCGTTTGGGATTGAATTAATACATTCAGTCGCCCACCCAAAAGAGGTTATTGTGTGTGTTAATAATTGAAACATGAAATTATTGTTTGAATGCATATTAGTCTAGAATGTCTTACCAACCCAAAGGTATTAGGTATTTATCAACCCAAAGGTGTTAAGTATTTTCAAAATTGGTATGCATTTAGTTGTTAGTTTCTAGTAAGAAATCTTAAATGTGTAATAAATTCTCTGCCCAATGGGGAATTTGATACGCTTGGGGTCTTGGTGTTTTACTACACAAATTAATTATCATGATTGCCTTATATTTTTCCCTGATCAATTTCATTTGCTGTAAGCAATGGTAATTCCATAATGTTGCTATATGTCTAAGGTTTAAACAGGGTTTGAAAAGGTTCAGCATCAGGTCTCCAGACTGTGACTCAAGGTGTGCGCCCCTCAACCTCCAAGAAGTCCAGAAGTTGGGAAAGGAGCTGTGCACCGCGGCCCAAGGTGTGTGCGCCGTGGCACGGCCCTGTGCGTCGTGGCACAGCCACCCCAGGCCTCAGCCTCCAGCAAGACAACAAAGCCTCCCCTCCTCCAGGCCGTGGCATGCCCTATTCAAGGCCGTGGCTTGAAGGCACACCTGATGCTTTTGTTTCAGCATTTCAAATGATGCGTGGGACTTGATCAAAACGCACAGGATAACTTAGGATTGTTAAAGGGCTATAATTGATTGGTCCTCAATATCTACAGGTGGAGATTGACTTCAAGATATGTTCAAGAAGTGGTGCACTATATAAAGGGCCACCTAGCTTCAAAGAGACATAACATGTGAATGTAAAAGTGAGATCAATTGTAAGAGTGCAAAGACATAAACAAGAGTGACTCCTTGTAGAGAGGCTGGTTGTTTAAAGAGAGAGTAGTATAGAAATGGGATTCAAGGGTTTTGTAAGGGAATTTTCTTAGGAAAAATTCCAGGGAAACATAAGTCCTTATCACTTTCTTTTGCTCTTCTTTCGTTCTTCAAGAACTTGAGATTCTTGAAGAGGAGTTGTTGTAACTTGTAAGAACTCATTGATTTAGTGCAGAGAGTTTAGAGTAACTCACCAGGATGTAGGCTATTGCCGAACCTCGATAATTGCTGTGTTCTTTCTTTTCTTTGATTTTTGTTTCTATTCTGATTATTACAAGTCATTCTAGACTTGGGTGTTTGGAAGATCACCACCTGGGCATCTTGAGGTGGTTTCCCAACAGTGGTATCAGAGCTAGAAGAGATACTACCAACAGTGGTATCGGAGCTTTGGTGAGCGGGTATTGGAGCTGGAACAGGAGGTATCGGAGCAAGACTCCAAGAATCAAAGATCAACTTCTTGGGTGATTCAAAAACGGAGTAAAGATCAAGATCTGATCGTGTTCTTGAGGGTGATTCAAAAACGGTATTGAGATTAATCTTTGATCGTGTTCTTGAGATTTAGATGAAGTTGGAAAAAAATTGTGGGTGCTGCATAAATCTGGGATTTTTTTTGCAAGATGGCTCCAAATTTCATCCTTGAGAAGTTTGATGGAAAGGGAGACTTCGCCCTTTGGAAGCGGAAGATCAAGGCTGTTCTTATGCAATAGAAGGTGGACTTGGCTATTGGAGAAGATGATGTTTTTCTAGAAAGTATCATGAAGGTCCAGCGGATTGAGATGAAGAAGATGGCATACAACACTATTTTCTGGAACATGTCAGATAGCGTGACAAGGGAATGCGGAGAATTGGAAGATCCAGTTGTCATATGGAAGAAACTAGATGAGTAATTTCTTACCAAAACTCTCCCTAATAACATATATCTTCTTAAAAGAATCTTTGCTTTTAAAATGGATCATAACAAAGAGTTGCAAGATAATCTTGATGCGTTTAATCAAGTAATTCAAGATTTGGTTAGTTGTACTATAAAGTTCCCGGATGAACAATTGGCTGTTATTTTGTTAAATTCTCTTCCTGATTGTTCTAAAAGTTTAATTAATGCAATTGAATATGGAAGAGATACACTAACCAAGGAAATCATGATTAATGCTATAAGGGCTCATGATTTCAAAACCAATATGAGGGAAGCATCAAGTGGAGAAAGGCTGTTCGTTAGAGGAAGGCCAACAACTCGGAATGGCAGTAGCATTCATGGCAACTACCGAGAGAAATCAAAGGGTAGAGGGCAGAGCAATGGAAGATCGCATTCCAAACCGAAGTTTGGAGGAAGGCGATGCTACTACTGCAATAAGGAGGGACATTTCAGGAGAGATTGCAAGAAGATGATGAGGGAGGAGAGAGGAGGAAGTCATACCAAGAATGGAGAGATTTCGGTTGCCAAGGGAGAATAGCAAGATGATGTTCTTGTTGTGTGCTCAAATGTGAGCAGGAAGCAAGACAGTGAGAAATGGATCTTGGATTCCGGGTGCACTTATCACACGTGCCCACACCGAAATTGGTTCAAGAATTTCCAGGAAACTAATGGTGGAAAGGTTTTCTTGGGGAATGACACTTCTTGCTAAGTGAGGGGGATAGGAGACATCCAGTTGAGGATGTTTGATGGAGTCACAAGGCTGCTGCGGAATGTGAGGTATCTTCCAGATTTGAGAAGAAACTTGATCTCATTGGAGCAGCTGGATTCCATGGGGTACACATACAAAGCAAAGGGAGGAAAGATCAAGGTAACCAAGGGATCTTTGATAGTGATCAAAACAACAATAAAGGATGGTCTCTATGAGATGATCGGAGAGACAGAAATCAAGGATCAAGCAGCAAGCTTGACGGATGAGATGGATAGGGCAGCTCTTTGGCACACTTGCTTAGGATATATGAGCGAAAAGGGCCAACAAGTTCTCAGCAAGGATGGTCTACTTGGTGGTGACAAAGTAGAGAAACTTGATTTCTGCGAGTGTTGCGTTCTTAGGAAGCAACACCAGGTCAGCTTCAACAGCGGAGTGCACAAGTCTAAGGGCATTCTTGACTACATTCATTCGGACCTTTGGGGACCAGCAAGAACACCAACACAAGGAGGTAATCTTTACTTTCTGTCTTTAATTGATGATTATTCAAGAAAGGTTTGGGTTTATTTGCTTAAAAATAAATCAGATGCTTTGAATAAATTTGTGGTGTGGAAAAAGTTGCTGGAGACTCAAACGGGTAGGGTAGTTAAGGCTTTACGAATCGATAATGGCTTATAATTTTGCAATAAGGATTTTGATAAATTCTGTGAGTTAAATGGCATTCTAAGACATAGAACGGTTGTAAAAACACCTCAGCAAAATGGAGTTGTTGAGAGGATGAATAGGACCCTTATGGAAAAGGTTAGGTGTATGTTAATTGGGTCCGGTTTACCAAAATATTTTTGGGGGGAAGCTATGTCTACTGCTTCATATTTGGTTAATAGATAACCCTCTAAAGCTTTAGAGCTCAAGACTCCCGAAGAAATGTGGAGTGGGAAACCCCCTGAGTTAAACAACTATAGGACTTTTGGATGTGCTGCATTTGCACATCGAAAGGATGATAAACTTAGCCCAAGGTTTAGAAAATGTGTATTTATAGGGTATGGTGATGGGGTTAAGGGGTATAGGTTGTGGTCCTTAGAACCAAAAGGAATGAAACTCATAATAAGTAGGGATATCATATTTAATGAATTGTTATTTCCCTATTTGGAGAAAACTAACCTTGCAAGGGCTAGTGAGCAAGCCAGTCTGGTATTTGTGGAGCATAGTATCAAGGAAAATTCAGTTCAGGTAGAGCAAGGAAGGCAAGAGGGTTCGGACCATGTAGAGCTCATTGATGAAGGCCAAGCTCAGGACACTCAAGAGGAGGCTGAACTATAAGAGGTTGATGCAGCAAGTCAAAATGACTACCAGCTCACAAGGGACCAGGGAAGGAGGGTGGTCAGACCACCTTTGAGATATGGGTTTGCGGATGTTAATGTAGCAGCTCCTTAGATAGAAGGAGGGTTGATTGAACCAAAAACTTATATGGATGCCATAGAATGTAAGGATTCGTCAAAGTGGCAGCTAGCTATGGAGGAAGAAATGGATTCTTTGAGGAAGAACAACTCTTGGGAATTGGTGCCCAAACCAGAAAAATAGAGAGTTGTGGATTGTAGGTGGATCTACAAGATCAAAGAAATGAATCCTCCAGGGGATGAAGTCTACTATAAAGCTAGGCTGGTGGCGAAGGGGTTGACACAAAGAGAAGGTATAGATTTCACCAAAATATTCTCACCGGTTGTGAAATACAAGATGATACAGGTAGTATTAGCAATAGTGGTTCAATTTGATTGGGAGATTGAGAAAATGGATGTGAAGACATAATTCTTGCATGGAGAGCTTGATGAGACCATCTACATGAGGCAACCCGAAGGCTATGAGGAAGGAAGGCAGGGAGAGTTGGTGTGCCAATTGAATAAATCTCTCTATGGCCTGAAGCAATCACCTCGGCAATGGAATAAGAGGTTCGATTCCTTTGTAACTAGCTTAGGTTTCATGAGGTACTACTATGATTCGTGCTTGTACTATAAGGGGCACAAGGTGGGGGAAATGGTGATCATCCTCATCTATGTCAATGATATGCTATTGGTTAGGAACAGCAGGGAGACGATAGAAGAATTGAAGTCTCAACTCAGTTCGGAGTTTGAGATGAAGGATCTTGGCCATGCACAGAAGATCTTTGGGATGAGTATAATTCGGGAAAGGGAGAGAAATAGATTGAAGATTTCTCAGACTTCCTACATAGAGAAGATGATATCTAAGTTCTCTATGGAAGATAGCAAACCAGTGAAGGTTCCCCTTGTTGGTCATTTCAAGTTCTCCAGCGATTAATGTCCGAGATTAGAGGCGGAGAAGAAGGAAATTGAGAAGGTCCCTTACTCTAGTGTGGTTGGATCAGTTATGCTCACCATGGTAGGCACTAGACCCGACATTGCTTATGCAATTAGTGTTCTTAGTAGATTTATGAGTAATACGAAAAAAGAGCATTGGCTTGGGATGAAGTAGTTGCTGAAGTACTTGAAGGGAAGCCCAGATGTGGGGCTGGTTTATGAGAAGAGGGGTAAGTCCATCTGTCTTGAGGGTTATACTGAGTCGGACAGATGTTGTATAAGTTGGTGACTCAAGTTGAGTTTGGATCCTGAGTTTTCTGCACAATGGGTTTGGGTTTAATCACTTAGACAAAGGTAGAGATTATTGGTATTTGTTTAAGGTTTAAACATGGTTTGAAAAGGTTCAGCATCAAGTCTCCAGGCCGCGGCTCAAAGTTTGCACACCTCGACCTCTAGGAAGTCCAAAAGTTGGGAGAGGAGTTGTGCGCCACGGCCCAAGGTGTGGGCAGCGTAGCACAGCCACCCCAGGCTCCAGCCTCTAGCAAGACAGCAAAGCCTCCCCTACTCCAGGCCGCGGCATGCCCTGTTCTAGGCTGCGGCTTGAAGGCACACCTGATTCTTTTGTTTCATCATTTCAAATGATGTGTGGGACTTGATCAAAACACACAGGATCACTTAGGATTATTGGAGGGCAATGATTGATTGGTCCTTAAGATCTAAGGGTGGAGATTGACTTCAAGATAGGTTCAAGAAGTGGTGCACTATATAAAGGGTCACCTAGCTTCAAAGAGCCATAACATGTGAATGTAAAAGTGAGATCAATTGTAAGAGTGCAAAGTCACAAAACAAAAGTGACTCATTGTAGAGAGGCTGGTTATTTAGAGAAAGGGTAGTATAGAAAAGGGATTCAAGGGTTTTGTAAGGGAATTTTCTTGGGGAAAATTCCAGGGAAACACAAGTCCTTATCACTTTCTTTTGCTCTTCTTTTCTGCTTCAAGAACTTGAGATTCTTGAAGAGGAGTTGCTGTAACTTGTAAAAACTCATTGATTTAGTGCAGAGAGTTCGGAGGAACTCACGAGGACGTAGGCTATTGCCGAACCTCGATAACAACTGTTGTGTTCTTTCTTTTCTTTGATTTCTGTTTCTGTTCTGATCATTACAAATCATTCTAGACTTGGATGTTTGGAAGATCACCAGCTGGGTATCTTGAGGTGGTTTCCCAACACATAATTAAGATCCTCATTAGATCAAATTATAAGAAACGGAAACAAGAAATCGAGCTTTCTCTTAGAATTGTGTAAATGGTGATCTGTTTTGTTTTTTTTTTTTTAGCATATTGATATTGGAGTTATGCTTACTGATCCTTTGACCAAGGGTTTTGGGCCTTCAAATTTTGTTAAACATGTAGACAACATGAGTATTGTTAGTTCTTTTGATGTATTTTATTAGTGGGAGTATAACTTTTATATTGAAACTTTTATGTTAGTTTATATGTTGTTTTTCTTTGCACATCTTTTGATATGTAATAAAATATTATCGATGATCATTGTTTTCGTTGATTAATATCATATTATGAGTATTTTATACAAATTATATATATATATATATATGCATATATATATATATATATATATACACATACATACATACATACATACATACATGCATACATATGACATGTCATGATGAATTATAATTTTAAGACATAGTGTTGTATTAAGAATGACTTTTATGTTATTATTGAGTATGTCTCAGAACACCATTTTGCAAACTTGAACCATATTGATTGAGACATACTAGCTTCTTGGTGAAGTCATGGGGTTACTCATGCTTCTAGGTGAAGCCCTAGATTTTCTCTAACTTTTGGGTGAAGCAAGATAATAGAGGAACCTAAGATTTCTCTAACTTATGAGTGAAGCTAGAGAAAGAGAAGGAAAAGAAGAAGAAGAAGAACGATAAGGACAAGAATAGGAAGAAGAATGAGGAGAATAATGAGAAGAAGAATTAGAAGAATGAGAAGAAGAAGGAGAAAAAAGAGAAGAAGAAGAAGAAGAAGAAGAAGAAGAAGAAGAAGAAGAAGAAGAAGGAGAAGGAGACTTAGGAGAAGAAGAAGGAGGAGAAGAATGAGAAGAAGAAGAATAAGGAGATGAAAGAGAAGGAGAAGAAGAAAGATAAGAAAGAGAATAAGGGGGAGAAGGAGAAAGAGAAGAATAAGAAAAAGAAGGAGAAAAAGAAAAAAGAGAAGAAGAAGAAGAAGAAGAAGAAGAAGAAGAAGAAGAAGAAAAAGAAGAATGAGGAAGAGGAGAAGAAGAAGAAGAAGAAGAATAAGAAAAAGAAAAAGAAGAAGAAGGAATAGAATAAGAATGAGAAGAAGAAGATTGAGGAGAAGAGGAAGAAGGAGGAGAAGGAGGAGAAGAAAGAGAATAAGGAATAGAAGGAGAAGGAGGCGAAGAAGGAGAAGGAGGAGAAGAAAAGGAAGGGAAAGAAAAGGGATAAAGAGAAGAAGAATGAGAATGAGAATAAGAATGAGAATGAGAAAAAGAATAAGAAGGAGAAGGAGAATGAGAAGGAGAAGAAGAAAGAGAATGAGAAAAATAAGGAAAAGAAGACGGAGAAGGAGAAAGAGAAGGAGGAGAAGAATGAGAAGGAGAAGCAGAAGGAGACGGAGAAAGAGATGGAGAAGAAGGTGAAGAAGAAGAAGGAGAAGAAGAAAAAGAAGAAGAAGGAGTAGAAGGAGACGGATAAGAAGAAGGAGAAGAAGCAGAAGAAAGAGAAGAAGGAGAAGAAAGAGAAGGAAAAGAGCGAGAAGAAGAGGAAGGAGGAAAAGAAGAAGAAGAAGAAGAAGAATAAGAAAGGGAAGAAGAATGAGGAGAATAATAATAATAATAAGAAAAATGAGAAGAATAAGAAGTAGAAGAATGAGGAGAAGGACAATAAGAGAAAGGAAAAGAAGGAGAAGAAGAAGGAGAAGAAGAATGGGAAGAAGAAGGAAAAGGACAAGAAGAAGAAAAAGAATAAGGAGAAGAAGAAGAAGAAGAAGAAGATGAATAAGAATAAGAAGAAAAAGGTGAAAATGTGAAGAAGAAGAATGAGAAAAAGAAGGGAGAGAAGAAAAAGGGGAAGAAGAAGGGGGAGAAGAAGGAGAAGAAAAATAAGGAGAGGAAGAAGGAGAAGAAGTAAAAGAAGGAGAAAAAGAATGAGAAGAATAAGTAAAAGAAGGAGAAGATGAATGAGAAGAAGAAGTAGAAGAAGGAGAAGATGAAGGAGAAAGAAAAGAAGAAAGAGAAGAAGTAGGAGAAGAAGAAGGAGAAAAAGAAGGAGAAGGAGCAGCAGAAAGAGGAGGAGAAGGAGGAGAAGGAGAAGGATAAGGAGAAGGAGAATGAGAATGAGAAGGAGAATGAGAAGGAGGAGAAGGAGAAGAAAAAGAAGATGGAGAAAAAGAAGATGAAGAAGGAGGAGAAGGACTAAATTGAGAAGAAAAAAGAGAATGAGAAAGAGAAAAAGAAAGAGAAGGAGAAGAAGAAGAAAAAGAAGAAGAAAAATGAGAAAAGGAGAAGGAGAAAGAGAAGAAGAAGGAGAAGGAGAAAAAGAAGGAGAAGGAGAAGAAAAAGGAGAAGAAGAAGAAGAAGAGAAGAAGAAAAAGAAGGAGAAGGAGAAGAAGAGGATGAAGGAGGAGAAGAAGGAGTAGATGGAGAAGAAGAAGGAGACAATCGACTGCCATAAGTGGACTATCGATTACGTACATTACAAAGCTATTTTTTTATTTTAAAAGGCTATAAACTTGTCTCTACTGGATCTATTATATCTCCAATGGCTACAAGGTTTCAAGACACTATAAATAGAGTTTCAAAAGTAACTTGGAAGATAAGAGAAACATTCTACAACAAAGGATTAAACCAACTATTAACTTTCCTCTTCTTGAGCCAAAAACTCAATTTCTAAGCTATAAGCTTTTAAGAAAGAAAATATTGAGTTGTAATCTTCATTAAAATATCTCTCTCTTATTTGTGAGCTAGTGAGTGTTGGGTATATATACCTAGGTAGAAAACTTAGGACTCTTGGGAAAAAGGTTGAAACAACACATGCAAAGTTGCTTGTTTGTATTCGGTTGAAGCAACACCTATGAATTTGCTTGGTTTAGTGAAAAGCTTTAAGGAGGATCCTTGAAGAGAGTGGATATAGAGTTGGAAAGATTTTGATATTGCCGAACCACTATAAAACTAGTTCGCATCTCTCTAACTCTATCTCCTTAATTACTTGCACAATTACTTGCCTATAACTATTTATTATTCAAGTAAATGAGATTGATTGCTTAATTTTTTTATAATTCAATTATCTTTGATATATTAAGCAATAAACTCTCTCATTTTTTGTGCTAGTAATCAAGAAAGATTGATTTGATTTAATTCTACATATATTTTGATATTTGAGATTGCAAAAAGAATTTGAAAAATTCCTAATACCAAATTCACCCCCTCTTGGGTATTGCAACTTTGGCAAGATAGCCCAACCCAAACTTTAGGCAAGCTAGGGCTAGGATTTTTTATGGTTTGGTTAGGTTAAGGTTGAGAAATTCTAAGCCGAATTAAACTTGGGTTGGGTTAGGGTTGGATTTTAACCCAACCCGAATTTAATCATGTAACCAATATTATTGGCTAATGAATTGAATTTATATATGTAGGATATTTAGTACTTTGAAATTTGAATTTCTAAGAGACATTAAAATTTGAATGATTTAGTGTGATACTTTCAATATAATTTTTTTTTGTAATATTTAGCATATGATATGAAAAAATAGACTTTAAGAATCTAATCCAACCCAAGTCAATGTAATCTATTTAAACTTGTTTTTATTTCACAAGCTAACCTGAGCACAACACAAGTTTTTGTGGGTTGGGTTAGGGTTGAGATTTATGTCCCATTATGGGTTGAAAAAATTATATAATTAGTTGGTTTAGGATCGACCTTTAACCCGACACAACCCAACCTATGCACACCCTTATTAGATGCATGATTTGGATTTTACAGGTTTGATATTTTGAGTCATGTAGACCTGTAATCAATAGGATTATAAAATAGTTGTCCATTTCGGCGAGTAAGTTTTTGTCTTTTGGAGGAAGAGTGGCTCTAATAAAATCCTCCTTAGGTAATTTACCATAATATTTTAGGTCTATATACAAAATTCTAGTGGTTGTTACTCATATGATAGAAAGGTTACACAAATATTTTTTTTATAGGATGGTTATGGAGGGAAGAAATAATTGCACTACTTGGAAACCTGTTGTTTAAGGTATAAAAGGTGGTTTGGGTATCCTAATTAATAGTATCTTTGGTTCAAAGGATAAAAATGGGACATGATTAAATTAGTCACACATGAACAGTTAATCCTATGTTTGGTTTGAGGGATACATTGTTTATCTGGGATAAGAGTGGGACAAAATTAGTCCTAATCCTATAAATTCTTTTCTACCTCCTACAAAAGTAATCCCACTTTTGTTGGAATCAAACTTGGAAATTGGTAAAACCACCAATGGGTAAAAGAATAGTTGGTTGCAAATGGGTATTCAAGAAGAAGGAAGGCATCCCAAAAGTTAAAAAGAAGATTGTTGTGAAGAAAATTGGGACAACAGATAATCCAACATATATGTTGACTAAATCACTTCCAATGTCCAAGTTCGAGCATTGCTTGGACTTGATTAGTGTTACTTACAGCATTTGAATTATGCCTGGTTGGGGCATTTGTGACGAAGGTGGAGAGTATTTTTGTATTTGTGAAAATTCAAGCCAGGTGGAGATTTGTTAATTATGGCTTGAGATTTTGGAATTAAAAAAAAGTGGCTTGCAACTAAGTAATACTATTTGTAGTAGGACACAAAACCAAGAAATACAATAAGAAAAGGAAGAGTGGAGACTAATATGTATACAAATAGGACACAAATTTTGAGAAGAAAAAAGGAGACTTATTATCCTTGATAGCTGTGACTATATAAGATCCTTTTGTGATCTATTTTATATAAAAAATTAAAGAACATTCTTTGCTTTAAGCTGTAGTCTACAAAGCTATACAACAAACAAATCCTTGTGAGTGGTTGAAATTTCTTTTTTTCTAAGCTATTGTATTTTCTCAATCAAATTTTTGGTAGCTTAGATTTGAGTGTATTTGGGATTTTGGCTTAGGGAGTTTTATCCCTCTTTATCTTTACTCCAATTTTGATTATAGTGGAATCTCTCACCATCACTCATAGACGTAGGGGTTTTAGCTTCGAACCAAGAAAATTTTCTACGTCTATATATTTTCCTGCTGCTTTATTCCTAACATTCGTGTTGGTATTTTGTCCGAGGTTTAAACAAAAAGGTGGAAGAATAAAATCAGCATGTTCAACACCAGTGTGCGCCATGGCATAGCCTTCCCAGGCCGTGGCACCAAGCAAGGGAGGAGTCCTAGAGGAGGTGTGCGCTGCGGCTCAGCCTTCCCCAGGCCACAGCACCCAGAAGCTTGAGGAAGTGTGCTTTGCCTTGGGCCGTGGCTTGCCCTGTTTTGGGCTGCGGGGCCGCGGCGCCAGGCACACTGATGCACACATGTTTAAGCTTTTTAAGTGGTTCGTGAGACATGTTCAAAATGCATAGGATCACTAAGGACTGATCAAGGGCTATGGATGATTAGTCTTCTAGACCTAAGGGTGGATATTGACCCTCAAGATTGGTCAAGAAGTTGGTGCACTATATAAAGGGTCACCTAGCTTCAAAAGTCATAACATAACTTGTAATTAAAAGTGAGATTAATTGTAAGAGTATAAAGACACTAAACTCAAGAGAGATTCTGTAGAGAGGCTTGTTGTTTAGAAAGAGAGAGAGAGTAGAATAGAAAGGCTTGTAAGTGGAATTTTCTTGGGAAAATTCCAGGGTTAGTTCTTATCACTTTCTTCTACCTTCTTCTTCTTTTGTTCTTCAAGAACCTGTGAGTTCTTAGAAAGGTGTTGCTGATTGTAAAAAACACCTTTGATAAGATAGTGCAGAGAGCTTGGAGGAGCTCACGGAGACATAGGCATATTGCCGAACCTCTTCAACAAATTGCTTGTGTTCTTTTATTTCTTGCTTTGATTGGTTGCTGTCTCTTTTCTTTATACAAGTCCCTCTAGACTTGGGAGTTTGGAAGATCACCTCCTGGGCATCATCTAAGGTGGTTTCCCAATAGTGGTATCAGAGCTTGCACAGCTGGGTGTTGGAGCAAGAACAGAAGGTATCAGAGCAAGAACAGAAGGTATCGGAGCAAGACTCCAAGAATCAAATAACAAACTTCTTGGGTGATTCAAGAACGGAGTAAAGATCAAGATCAGATCGTGTTCTTGAGGGTGATTCAAGAACGATGTTGAGATCAATCTTCGATCGTGTTCTTGAGATTTAGAAGAAGTTGGAAAGCATTTGTGGGTGCTGCACAAATCTGGGATCATCTCCGCAAAATGGGTTCAAATTTCGTTGTTGAGAAGTTTGATGGAAAGGGAGATTTTTCCCTGTGGAAGCGGAAGATCAAGGCATTTCTTATGCAACAGAAGGTGGACTTGGCTATTGGAGAAGATGATGCTTTTCTAGCAAGTATCATGGAGGACCAGAAGATTGAGATGAAGAAGATGGCATACAACACCATCTTCCTACACATGTCGGATAGTGTCACAAGTCTGGGATGATCTTCGCAAGATGGGTTCAAATTTCATTGTTGATAAGTTTGATTGAAAAAGGAGATTTTTCCCTGTGGAAGCGGAAGATCAAGGAATTTCTTATGCAACAGAAGGTGGACTTGGCTATTGGAGAAGATAATGCTTTTCTAGCAAGTATCATGGAGGACCAGAGGATTGAGATGAAGAAGATGGCATACAACACCATCTTCCTACACATGTCGGATAGCGTCACAAGGGAGTGCAGAGACTCAGAAGATTCTGCTTTCATATGGAAGAAACTAGATAAGTTGTTTCTTACCAAAACTCTCCCTAACAAGATTTATCTTCCTAAAAGAATCTTTGCTTTTAAAATGGATCCTAATAAAGAGTTGCAAGATAATCTTGATGTCTTTAATAAACTAGTTCAAGATTTGGCTAGTTATAGTATTAAATTCCCAGATGAACAATTGGCTATTATGGTATTTAATTCTCTTCCTGATTATTTTGATAGTTTAATTAATGCAATTAAATATGAAAAAGATACACTAACTAAAGAAATTGTGGTCAATGCTATAAGGGCTCATTATTTCAAAGCCAATAGTAGGGAGGCATCAAGTGGGGAAGGGCTGTTCGTAAGAGGAAGGCCAGCAACTCGGAATGGCAGTAGCATTCGTGGCAACTACCGAGAGAAATCAAGAAGTAGAGGGCATAGCCATGGGAGATCGCATTCCAAACTGAAGTTTTGAGGAAGACGATGCTTCTACTGCAACAAAGAGGGTCACTTCAAGAAAGATTGCAAGAAGAGGTTGTGGGATGAGAGAGGGAGGAGCCATACCAACAATGGAGAGGCTTCGGTTGCCAAAGGAGAACAGTAAGATGATGTTCTTGTTATGTGCTCAAATGTGAGCAGGACGGAAGGCAGTGAGAAATGGATTCTAGATTCTGGGTGCACTTATCACATATCCCCTCACAAGGAATGGTTCAAGAATTTCAAGGAGATCAATGATGGAAGGGTTTTCTTGGGGAATGACAATTCTTGCCAAGTGAGGGGGATATGAGACATCCAGTTGAGGATGTTTGATGGAGTCATAAGGCTCCTGCAAAATGTAAGGTATCTCTTGGATTTGAGGAGGAATTTGATCTTATTGGGGCAGCTGGATTCCATGGGGTATACATACAAAGCTGAGGGTGGAAAGATCAAGGTAACCAAGGGTTCTTTGATAGTGATTAAAGCAGCAATCAAAGATGGACTTTATGAGATGATCGGTGAGACAGAAATCAAGGATCAAGTAGCAAGTTTGATGACTGAGATGGATAAAGAAGCACTTTGGAACAATCACTTGGGATATATGAGCGAAAAGGGGCTGTAAGTTCTCAGCAGGGATGGTCTACTTGGTGGTGACAAAGTAGAGAAACTGGATTTCTGTGAGAGTTGCATTCTTGGGAAACAACATTAGGTCAGCTTCAACACCGGAGTGCACAAGTTTAAAGGGATTCTTGACTACATCCATGCGGATCTTTGGGGACCAGTAAGGACACCAACACAGGGAGGTAATCGTTACTTTCTGTCTTTAATTGATGATTATTTAAGAATGGTTTGGGTTTATTTACTTAAAAATAAATCGGATGCTTTGAATAAATTTGTGGTGTGGAAAAAGTTGCTGGATACTCAAATGGGCAGGGTAGTTAAGGTGTTAAGAACCGATAATGGCTTAGAATTTTTTAATAAGGATTTTGATAAATTCTGTGAATTAAATGGTATTCTAAGACATAGAACGATTATGAAAATCCTCAGCAAAATGGAGTTGCTGAGAGGATGAATAGAGCCCTTATGGAAAAGGTTAGGTGCATGTTAATTGGGTTCGGTTTACCAAAATAATTTTGGGGAGAAGCTGTGTCTACATCTGCACACTTGGTTAATAGATCACCCTCTAGGGCTTTAGACCTTAAGATTCCATTGGATGTGGAGTGGTAAACCCCCTGAGTTGAACAACCTTAGGACTTTTGGATGTGCTGCATACACACATCAAAAGGATGATAAACTTAACCCAAGGTCTAGAAAATGTGTGTTTCTAGGGTATGGTGATAGGTTTAAGGGGTATAGGTTGTGGTCCTTAGAACCAAAAGGAATGAAACTAATAATAAGTAGGGATGTTATTTTTAATGAATTGTTATTTCCCTACTTGGAGAAAACTATCCCTGTAGGGGCTAGTGAGCAAACCAGTCTAGAATTTGTGGACCATTGCATCAAGGAGAATTCGGTTCAGGTAGAGCAAGGAAGGCAAGAGGGTTCGGGCCAGGTAGAGCCCATTGATGAAGACTAACCTCAAGAAACTCAAGAGGAGGCTGAACTGGAAGGGGTTTATGTAGCAAGGGACTGGGAGAGGAGGGTGGTTAGACCACCTTTGAGATATGGTTTTACGGATGCCAATGTAGCAGCTCCTTAGACAAAAGGAAGGATGGTTGAACCAGAAACTTACATGGATGCCATGGAGTGTAAGGATTCATTAAAGTGGTAGCTAGCTATGGAGGAAGAAATGGATTTTTGAGAAAGAACAACTCTTGGGTATTGGTGCCCCAACCAGAAAAACAGAGAGTTGTGGATTGTTGATGGATCTACAAGATCAAAGAAGGAACACTCTAGGGGATAAAGTCCGAAGTAAGGCTAGGCTGGTGGCAAAGGAGTTCATGAAAAGAGAAGGCATAGGTTTCACAGAAACCTTCTCACTTGGACACGTGGTGGAGGAAGTTGTGAGTATCCTCATCTATGCAGATGAGATGTTGTTGGTTGAGAACAGCAGGGAGAGGATGAAAAGGTTGACATCTCAACTCAGGGAGGAGTTTGAGAGGAAGGATCTTAGCCTTGCACAAAAGATCCTTGGGATGAGAATAATCCAGGAAAGGGAGAGAAACAGATTGAAGATCTCTCAAACTTCCTACATAGAGAAGATGATATCTAAGTTCTCTATGTAAGATAGCAAACCAATGAAAGTTCCTTTTGTTGGTCATTTCAAGTTCTCCAGCGATCAATGTCCAAGATAGAATGAGGAGAAGAAGGAAATGGAAAAGGTCCCCTACTCCAGTGCAGTTGGTTCTGTTATGTTCACCATGGTAAGCACTTGACCTGATATTGCTCATGCAATAAGTGTCCTTAGTAGGTTTATGAGTAATCCCGAAAATAAGCATTGGCTTGGGATGAAGTGGTTGCTGAGGTACTTGAAGGGAAGCCCAGATGTGGGGCTAGTTTATAAGAAGAGGGGTAAGTCCATATGCCTTGAGGGTTATGCTGATTCAGACTATGGAACAGACTGGGATAAAAGGAGATCGATTACCTCCTACTTCTTCAACTTAAATAGATGTTGTGTAAATTGGAAGGCTCAGTTGCAGCCGGTGGTAGCACTCTCAACAACCAAGGCTGAGTACATAGCGGCTACGGAAGCCATCAAGGAGGCTATGTGGTGCAAAGGGTTGTTGGAAGAGATGAAGGTTCTAGAGGAGCAAGTTGTGGTGTATTTGGATAGCCAAAGTGCATTGCACTTGTGCAGGAATCCGGTGTTCCATGAGAGGACAAAGCACATGGATGTTCAGTACCATTTCATTTGGGAAAATGTTACGAAAGGATGTATCCATGTGGACAAGGTGGCCACTGAAGAAAACCCTGCGGATTTAGGTACTAAAGTTCTACCTCTAAGCAAATTCAATAATTGCTTTGAACTTCTTCGGATTGGAGTCAGTTGATATGATGAGTCAAGATGAGTTTGGATATTGAGTTCTCTGCACAATGGGTTCGAGTTTAAATGCTTGGACAAAGGTAGAGATTGTTGGTATTTTGTCTGAGGTTTAAACAAGAAGGTGGAAGAATAAATTCAGCATGTTCAGCACCAGTGTGTGCCATGGCATAGCATTCCCAGGCCGTGGCACCTAGCAAGGGAGGACTCTTGGAGGAGGTGTGCGCCGCGGCTCAGCCTCCCCCAGGCTGCGGCACCCAGAAGCTTGAGGAAGTGTGCTTTGCCCTGGGCTACGGTCTACCCTATTCTGGGCCACGGCGCCAGGCACACCGATGCACACATGTTTCAGCTTTTTAAGTGGTTCGTGAGACATGTTCAAAACGTATAGGATCACTAAGGATTGATCAAAGGCTATGGATGATTAGTCTTCTAGATCTAAGGGTGGATATTGACCCTCAAGATTGGTCAAGAAGTTGGTGCACTATATAAAGTGTCACCTAGCTTCAAAAGTCATAACATAACTTGTGATTAAAAGTGAGATCAATTATAAGAGTGCAAAGACACTAAACTCAAGAGAGATTCTGTAAAGAGGCTGGTTGTTTAGAAATAGAGAGAGTAGAATAGAAAGGGATTCAAGGGCTTGTAAGGGGAATTTTCTTCGAAAAATTCCAGGGTTAGTTCTTATCATTTTCTTCTTCTTCTTCTTTTGTTCTTCAAGAACCTGTGAGTTCTTGGAAGGGTGTTGCTGATTGTAAAGAACTCCATTGATAAGATAGTGCAGAGAGCTCGGAAGAGCTCACAGGGACGTAGGCATATTGCCGAACCTCGTCAACAATTGCTTGTGTTATTTTCTTTCTTGTTTTGATTGGTTCCTGTCTCGTTTCTTTATACAAGTCACTCTAGACTTGGGTGTTTGGAAGATCACCTCCTGGGCATCATCTAAGGTGGTTTCCCAACAATTCAATAACATTCTAATCTCATTTTTTTCCATTGATTGAACTATTTATCTTCTTAATTGTATGTTTACTATCACAATGTTGTTTATGCCTGTAATTAAAGGCATTAGACATTGATGGAAGTTTTGTTTGCTTAAAGTAGACACTACAAGAAATTAGATTTTTGATGACGAACTTTTGGTGACGACTGATAAAATCGTGCTAAAAGATGCTAGTTTCGACCATAAATCATCATCAAATTAAATAGGTTAACTTTTTAATCGTGACTTGTTACTGAAAATCAAGTCATTTAACCACGTAAGCTATTTTTGCTGTCATTTTGTAACGACCCATCCCAAGTTGGCCACCTCCGAGATGGTGTTGTCACATTTTGAAATCCCAGCACGACACATATATGCAACAATATAAAAAAAAACATTATCAACTGAATGTATATCTATATATCAATCTTCAACCCTTAACAGGGGAGTTAGATTACTAAAATTTCAATTGAAATAATATATACTACATACGATGTATGAATATTTACAAATAATTTTTTTTTCCATTAGTCTTAGGATGTGGACCACGTGGCTTATAAATAATGACTTAGTTTGAATCTTAGTTCACTAATCTATCTGTCCTGTTCGCTTTCTGAAATTATTTAATAATAAGGAGTGAGCTTCGCAAGCTCAGTGAATTAAATTTACTAGAAGTACTCAATTATATACTTCCAGTCATATCTTATAATTCAATCGTTTCTAATTTACCAATATAAATCATCTATTTCTTCACAGATGATCATTCAATCTTTCAAATAATCTTCCCATATTCATTCATCTATTATCTCATATAAATCAATAATAACATCCTACTATAATTTCAACTATTTATCCATCTCATCTTAAATTAATCATCAAACATATCAATTTTTCTTCTCATATATTTAACCATATTGAGATTCCCAATTTAACATCATTATTCACCTCGTTATGAGGTTCACAACATATAATCAATCAATAAAATAAATTTTTATCATATTATATTGTCATATTTCTTTCTCATATGTCTCTCTATGAGACTCATTTGTCTATTAATAAATTTACAATCAAGAATGATACTTTAGCATCTCAAGCAATAATAATCAATATTTAAAATAAATGCAATGCACGAATTTAAATTATCATATCTTATCATTTGGGAATGTCTTCCCACATGTTGACATGTTTCATCTTAGACAGGCTACCTTCCCGGTTCTTTTATTTTCATTTAGACCGGCTGCCTTCCCTGTTCTTTTATTTTTTTTAGACTGGCTGCCTTCCAGGTTATTTTATTTTTATTTAGACCAGCTGCCTTCTCAGTTCTTTTATTTTCATTTAGATCGGATGCCTTCCTGGTTTTTTTATTTTCGTTTAGACTGGCTGCCTTCCTGGTTCTTTTATTTTCATTTAGACTGACTACCTTCCCGGTTCTTTTATTTCATGCATATGAGCAATAATATGAAATATGCACATGAGCAATAATATAAAAACAAGCATATATTCAAGCATTCAATTTACCTATCCAGCTCTTTCTCAAAATTATTATTTTTATTATATTCATTAAATTATCTCCTTATATATTACATCAAATTATCAATCATAGCTTGTCAAGAATTTCATTTATCTTTTCATTATATATATATCATCAACTCATTATTTCAATTATGTTACTTCTCCTATAATAAATTTTTAACATATCAATTATTCATATAATATCAATCAACCATCTTTCATATATCATTTAATCATAGTTCAGTAATTAATTCAAATATCAGCACTTTATATTTCATATTTATCTCGATTACTAAAAGTAAATATAATTCACCACGTAGCACTTAAAGCTACCTATAGATCACTTCCTTGCCTTTCCTGCTTCTTTCAGCAATTTCACTCGATTGTTGATCGTCAACTCCAGACAAAATATTTATATTAAAAATTTTAATTTATTCTTCAATTCTTCCGTAATTCATACCCTTTAAATTTCTATATCAAATTCCAGGTAATTTAATGTATGCATATTTTCAAAAATAAAATTCACATTATTACTTTTTGTGTTTCTTAAAGCATCCCTCGAATCTCTTTAAAATTCTTTCATAAAGCTTTTCAAAATTTCAATCTTTCAACCTTTCTTTGAGTCCCCAGGTGTTTAAAATAAATCAAAGTGTAGCCAGCACATCTAAACGTGGGACAACACCTGGACGTCCCGGTGTTGTCACTAAAACATGCAAATAATGCATGTTAGCTAGCACATCTAAACGGTGGAACAGTTTTGAGTTAATATAAAAATGATTTTTTATTGTTTTGTTTTATTATTTTCCTACCAAATCCTGTTTGGTTTTCTTCTTTCTTCAATAGTAAATTTTTCATGTATATATTATTTTAATTTCATGTAATATCTATCAAATTAGTTCTTTACCCTTACTTTAAAAACACGGGTATTACACATATATACCTTAACAATTGGTCAATATCTTCACATTTGTATTGTATATTTTGTTTCACTTTATAAAAAATATTCTTAATGAGATATAATTGTAAGAATCACTACCGAGTATTACAAAGAAGAAAGGAAGATTTTTTTGGTTAAAAAGTAGCTGTAAAAGTAATTCTCTCAATCGATCGATCTCATCGCAGGCTATCTCCATTTTAGAATGACAGCCATTTTTCGACTCTCTTCCCGATTTTTTAATCACTCTCTCTAAACCTCATTCTTTCTGCTCCCCTCTCCACTCTCTCTGGCTCTTCGATTTCTCAATCAAAGCAACTGGGATTTACTGCCATTTTTTCAGGTTTTATGATTATCTTTTCACTTCATAAACCATTAATAGCATGCTGATACTCCACCTGCGCGCTTTGCAATATGGAGTTTGAAAATGAGAATGTCTATAAGTTTAAGATTTGCTATCTCATTTTTATTTTTATTTTTTGTTGAGAGGATTGTGGCTAAATAAACTACCAGATTTATTTTTATAAAGTTGTGTTATTGACTCGTTTTTTAAAATTAATAGAACTTAGAAGATTTTGCTGAAAACTTTGGTTGTTGGAAATGGACACAATTCAGGTAGTTAGTGCTCTGATTTGGCATGACTTTGAGGAATTTCTTGTTGTTATGTACTGTTTTGGGGGACAAGTGGTAAACTGCATTATTATTTTGTATTCACTAGCTACAGAGGTGTTTAGTTGGGGAAGTGGTGCAAGCCATTAACTTGGAAGCGGAAATTTCTGCAGAACCTGGAATGGTGATTTTTTGTAACACTGCACATTGTGATAATAATCTGTTTCAGCTTAGTTTCCCTGGTTCAACTTCAGATTTTTGTTGGTGTTGCCTAGAAATTGCTGCTACCGTGTTTAAGGATGAACAATGTTTTCAGCATAAATTTTTTTTCATATTTCTTCATTTTTTTTTTTGCATTTTTGAGTTCCGAAAAATCTTCCAATTGAATCAAACTTTCTTGCACATTGAACACACAAGATAAACAGTTAAAGAGTGCTTTGTTATCATCAAAATTATTCTATTCAATTTCTTGATTGAAACATTTTTTATATGATAAAACATATTACAAATTTAAGCATAACATTTGTGCAAGATATATGAAGAATATAAAGTTTTCAAATGCTCAAATAATTTTATATGTCAACATAAATTCATTTTAAGTTCAATTAGAGCATATTAAGCATTGAGCCCAAAGAATTTAATATTTGAATTTAATAAAATCACGTAGAGATTTCATATCTTCAATTAATTAAGGCTATGTAATAAAATGCAATGCAAATTTAATTTAATTCCTAAAAATTGAAATGCTTACAAAATGTATCTTGAGATTCAAACCTATGATTTAGCTCTTTTATCTTTGAAGTTGCATTTCAATTATTCTCTCTGAATTTGATCTTTTGGAGAGCCTCTTGATCATCAACTTTGATATACCAATTTCTACAATCAAAGAAGATAAATTGAAAAGAAATGAAAGGATTAGAATTTTGAAAAAATTATGACATAGTCTCCCTTGTTTTTTTGTCCATTGACCTCCTGTAGAAAATCAAACACAAAGAAACACTTTCCAAAGCAATTTATCTCAATTTCAATCTTCTTTCAATAAATGCATAAATATCAATGTAGTTTCCATATAATTTCAAGATTAAGTCAAGAATAAGGTTTTTAACAATATCTCTAATTTTATTTTTTTCTCCTCCTTTTTGTCAACATAAAAAAGGTAGATTTCAAATAAGAGCTCCCGCTCAATTTTACAGTCTCTCATTGTAAAAATTTATTGTAAAGAAATATTAAGCTCCCCCTAGTTACCTTTGCAACATCTTATAAATTTTCTTAGTACCTATCCTTCTCCCCCTTTTTGACATCGTTAGAAAAGGATAATCTAGCAATAAATAAAGATCGTGCAAGGATAATAAAAAAAGCATAGAGCAAATATAAACAAAATAAATAACATCCATGAACTAAAAAGTCCATGCTCATACGAGCCAATCCATGAAAATACATGAAAAGAAAATTAAAATGTTCTTGCCAATTATTCAAGGAGTTTTAAAAAATAAAGGAGAGAGTTGAGGGAGCTGGAAACGACGATATAAGGAACTAACAAGAAACATTTTTCTATTTTGAAAACGACGACGTTTTTGTACCTTGAACTTTAAGAAAGAAACAACGTCGTCTTGCTTTGCAAGAAATGTTTTTCTAGAAAGGGAACGACGACATTCTAAACCTTGTACTTGAAGAAGAAACGATGTTGTCTTACTTCGCGGACAGATGAATTATTACACGTGCTTTTCGAATACTGTGTACTTTTTGAAAAACGATAGTTATGGTTCAAATTACTATGTACCTTTTGAAAAATTGGCAGCTAATGTTCAAATTACTATGTACTTTATAAAGAAATTGACAGTTACTGTTCAAATTATTGTACACCTTTTGAAAAATGAAATAAAAACAAAAAAGATATCGTGCAACTTTTGACAAATGGTCTTGAGGGAAAACTACGTAGTTTTACTTTTCAAATTGAAAATGTGTTTTTGAAGTTTAAAATGGCGTCGTCTTGTACTCTCAATAAATAAAGACTTGGTGTAGAGTTTTTCATTTGTGTTTAGGAAACGTAGAGAGAGTTTTCCAAAAATAATGAAAAAAAAATTGTGAGAAAAAAAAATGGACATAAACAATGATGCATGTGGAACGTGTGGGATTTTAAGAAGAGAATGCGGGGAGAATTATAATATGGCTCTGTATTTCCATTATGATGGAGTGTTGAGCCATTTTACGGCCGTTCGCCATACTTTTGGAATGAGAACACGTTTGAGAGTGCTTATCACTTTACCAGAACATCAACGGTATGGTGCAGTAAAAACCATGATCCATGAGGCAGTTGTGCAAATTAATGAACCTGTTTAGGTGTGCGACCGAGATATGGGCGCTTCACTGTCAGGTTTATTTTATTTTGAAAATTTTTTCTGTTTATTTTTATTTAAAAATATATATTTATACATATACTTTTTTATTTTTAGGTTAAGGACCTTTAGAGGTTAGCTTAAATGGTATAGCAGGAGAGAATAAATTATGAGGTGGTAGCTCCTGGAGTTCTTATTTTTCCTAGCTTTTGTTTCCCATGGATAATCCTTTTCCTCTGGTTTTTTGACCCATTCAGTGCTGTTCCAATGACTGCCCCTAATGTGGTTCAGGATTCTGCTGTAGCAGCTCCTGGTAACCCTAGCCCTTCTTATGTTCCAAGTCATCCTAAATGGTCTCGGAAAACGACATCTCAAGAGCCCAACGGAAAAGAAAAGGTTGGAGAGACAAGCAATAAAACTCGAAAAGATTTGGATGCACCAGGTTTTTTGATTCCTTCTAGGGTCCCGATTCTTCATAGGGATCCAATTTCTCATAGGATTCCGATTCCTCGTAGGGATTCGATTCCTCACAAGGATTTGATTCCTTCTAGGGATGTCCTTGAGTTTGTTCCTTATAGGGTTCAACTCTCGGAGAATCAGACATTGTCGAGCCAGATAAATAAACCGGATCCTTCAATACATAGTAAATTATTTACTGAAATGTTAAATGAAATGGAGGCCACTGCTTTTGATTATAATTTTGTGTTGTTATGGGAGGACACTGATTTTAGTTATGGTTTTGTTTTTGATGATTAGTTTAATTTTTTAATAATGAAGAAAAAAATATTATGCTAGACTTTGTCTTAGTATGTATGTATGCAACTGAATAAAGGATGATTTTCATAAAAAGATGAAAAGAATCACAAGGATAGTCAAAACTTAAATTGTGAGCAATCTCTTGCAAGAAATAAAGTGAATAGAGTTCTCTCAATCAATCAAGCAAAATTTTAGTGTAAAACTTATTTTGAAATATCATTAACTCAAGTTTTACAAATATATCAAATGTTAATACAAACCTTGAGTTTATGACAATTTAGATCAAATATAAGAAATCAATTATGCAAGTGTAAGATTTTCAAGATTATGAAGGACAGTCGATTGTAGGTATTTGGGCAGTCGTCTATCAAAATAGAGCGAACTCTCTATCTCTTTGAATGTCAATTATGCACATTCGATTATGAAATGCCCATAAAATGAATTTTCAACAAAAATTTGCAATAATTGATTTCTTTATACTATTTTTGAGTGAGGAAACATTAAATTGAGAATTCATCCTCATTCACTCAATAGAAAACCTGCATATGATAAATATAAATGCACCAATATAATAATCAAACAAATTAAAATTACAAGCATTTCTAATTGAAAAGTGAATTCTTACCCCTTGTGAAGGATCGCCAATTATTTGATCAATTGGGTGATAATTCATATACCTCCCATCTTTAGAAAGATTTTCTCCTTGTTGACTTGTTAAATATTGATACTACCATAGGTATATCTTATTTTTGAATCACTTGAGGTTGAATTTATTTAGCGTCAAAAATAAGAGTGGTGGTATCCACTTTCTACTTGTGAAGGCAAACCTACATCACACAAGGATATACAATTGAACTTTTTGGTACCCAAAATTTCTTTGGTCCTTTGAGGTTAGTTCTTAAAAATACAGTTCCTTTTACAACCCATACTTTGTTAGTATTATAATTTGGTCTATAATGATAATAATGTGGATGATGTATGATCCTAGAATGATAATCATAAAACTATCTAGGATGTCTATAATATTCTACTCTATCATTCCTTGGATGAAAGTTTCTTTCATTCCTAAAATACATGCTTCTATCATTTTGGAAATTATGTAAATACATGTTATTTCTAGTATGTGAATGATATTTTTTTTTTTCTAGAATATGCATTCCTAGCATGCAAATTTCTAGGATGAACATGTCTAGCATTTGTGTTCCTAGAATTAGCATGCTTAGCATTTGTATTTATATGTCTATCATATGTATTTCTAGAATGAGCATACATATGTGCATAAGTATTTCTAGGATGTTTATTCCTAGTATTAGCATGTACATTTCTATTATTAACATTCTTAGGTTTCCTAGCATCTTTCAAAGAAACATTATTATTGCTAGGTACTTTAGAAGTAAAAGGAACTTCAACATTTAACGCTTTTAGAATAACGATTTCTTTTTATTTTTTATTTTCCCATTGGAGAATAACCTAGACCAGATTTATCTCCAGTCATTCTTTGGTAAGATAATACTTTATCTAGCTTTTCTTTTCCTTGCATAAGTCTAGATATAGTGTTATTTAAATCATCCGCTTTCTTTTTCAAAATAGTTATCTCTTTACTGAATAATTCTTGTGAAGAATGTTAAGTTCAAGAGAAAGTTTTCTCTTTTGTTCCTTCAAGGTTTCCATTTCTCTAGAGAGAGATGAAATTTCTTTTTTAAGAAAAATACTCGTAGCACAGAAATCTTTTAATTTTTCATGCAAATAATTTATAACATCTAGCAATTCTTCTTTATCAAAATCATCCTTATTAGGTGAAGAATTAGTTACCTCATTTTCATCATCAATTGCCATCAAGCAAAGATTGGCAATTTTCTTGTAGTTGATTTCTTCATCCGAGTTGTCTTCTTCATCATCCACATCATGATTAATATCTTCAAGTTTCATAAGAGGTGGAGATGTGGTGGAATCATCCTCTTTGTAATCCAAGCAGCTTTCATGCTTTTTGAGTGATTCCAAGTTCTTCTATGATTTCACTTGTAAAATGCTTTGTCAAAATAATTTTTCATTGATTTGGTAAAGACCTAAGAAATATTCTCACAAGTTCAGGATTAGAATAATTTTTACTAATAAAATGTTGGTATTTGTCTAAGGTTTAAACAAGGAAAGATCAGCATCAAGTGCACACCAGTGTGCATCGCGGCCCAGCTTATTCCAAGGTGTGGCACCCAGCAAAGGAGGAGTTCTGGAGGAGGTGTGCACCGCGGCTCAGCCTCCCCCATGCTGCAGCACCTAGAATGGATGAAGTGGGTGCCCTGGTCCTCTCCACAGCCTAACCTGATCCAAGCCTCAGCACGCCTTGATCCAAGCCTCAGCACGAGGCACACTTGATGCTTATGTTTCAGCATTTCAAATGGTGGGTAAGGCATGAATAAAACGCACATGATCACTTAGAATTGATTGAGGGTTATGGTTTATTGGTCCTCAAGATCTAAGGGTGGATATTGACCCTCAAGATTGGTCAAGAAGTTGGTGCACTATATAAAGGGTCACCTAGCTTCAAAGAGGTGTAATGTGATACAAGTGGAAACACAAGTGTGTGACAGAACACGTGAATGAGAGAATTTTGTGAGAGTGTAAAGACACAAAATAAAAGAGAGACTCATTGGAAAGGCTGGTTGTTAAGAGAGAGAGAGAGAGTAGTGTAGAGAAGGGATTTAAGGGACTTGTAAGTGGAATTTCTTGGGAGAAATTCCAGGGTAAGTCAAAACCTTATCACTTTCTTGTTCTCTTCTTTCGTTCTTCAAGAACTTGAGGTTTCTTGGGGAGGTGTTGCTGATTGTAAAGAACTCATTGATTTAGTGCAGAGGGCTTGGAGGAGCTCACGGGGACTTAGGGACATTGCCGAACCTCAATAACAATTGCTTGTGTTTTCTTTCTTGCTTTGATTACTGTATCTTTTTGTACAAGTAATTCTAGACTTGGGTGTTTGGATGATCACCACCTAGGCATCTCCAAGGTGATTTCCAATAGTGGTATCAGAGCTAGAGGAGATACCACAACAGTGGTATTAGAGCCGGAGAAGCTTTGGACAGCGGGTATCGAAGCGGGAACAGAAGGTGACAGAGTCAAGACTCCTAGAATCAAAAATCAACTTCTTGGGTGATTCAAGAATGAAGTAAAGAACAAGATCAGATCATGTTCTTGAGGGTGATTCAAGAATGGTATTGAGATCAATCTTCGATCGTGTTCTTGAGGTTTAGAAGAAGTTGGAAAGCAATTGTGGGTGATGCATAAATCTGGGATTTTCTCGGCAAGATGGCTTCAAATTTCATTGTTGAGAAGTTTAATGGAAAGGGAGACTTTGCCCTTTGGAAGCGGAAGATCAAGGATGTTCTTATGCAACATAAGGTGGACTTGGCTATTGGAGAAGATGATGTTTTTCCAGCAAGTCTCACAGAGGTCCAGCGGAATGAGATGAAGAAGATGGCATACAACACCATCTTCTTACACATGTCGGATAATGTCACAAGGGAGTGCGGAGACTCGAAAGATCCAGCTGTCATTTGGAAGAAACTAAATGAGTTGTTTCTTGCCAAGACTCTCCCTAATAAGAGGTATTTTCGTAAACGAATCTTTGCATTTAAATTGGATCCTAATAAAGAGTTGCAAGATAATCTTGATGCCAAGATGAGGAGTGCATCAAGTAGAGAAGGGTTGTTCATTGAAGGAAGGCTAGCAACTTGGTTGGCAGTAACATACATGGCTACTACTGGGATAAAGGTAGAGGAGAAAGCATTGGGAGAGTGCACAACAACATACATGGCTACTACCAGGACAGAGGTAGAGGAGAAAGCCATGGGAGATGTTTCTACTGCCATAAGGAGGGTCATTTCAAGAAAGATTGCAAGAAGATGATAAGGGATGAGGGAGGAAGCCATATCAAGAATGGAGAGGCTTCGGTTGCCAAGGGAGAACAGCAAGATGATGATGTTCTTATTTTGTGCTCAAGTGTAAGCAAGGGGCAAGGAGGCAGCATGAAATGGATCTTGGATACCGGGTGCACTCATCATATGTGCCCTCACCAAGATTGGTTCAAGAATTTCAAGGAAACCAATGATGAAAGGGCTTTCTTGGGGAATGATATTTCTTGCCAAGTGAGGGGGATAGGAGACATCAATCTGTTTGATGGAATGACAAAGCTGCTGAGGAATGTGAGGTATCTTCCAGATTTGAGAAGGAATTTGATCTCATTAGGGTAGCTGGATTCCATGGGTTACACATACAAAGTAGAGGGAGGAAAGTTCAAGGTAACCAAGGGATCTTTGGTAGTGATCAAAGCAGCAATGAAGGATGGTCTCTATGAGATGATCAGAGACACGGAGATCAAGGATCAAACAGTAAGCTTGATGGCTGAGATTGATAAGGCAGCCCTTTGGCACACTTGCTTGGGACACATGAGCGAAAAGAGCGTGCAAGTTCTCAGCAAGAATGGGTTACTTAATAGAGATAAGGTAGAAAAACTTGATTTCTGCAAGAGCTGTGTTCTTGGGCAGCAACATCGGGTCAGCTTCAACACCGGAGTGCACAAGTCTAAGGGCATTCTTGACTACATTCATGTGGATCTTTGGGGACCAGCAAGGACACCAACACAGGGAGGTAATCTTTACTTTCTGGCTTTAATTGATGATTATTCAAGAAAGGTTTGGGTTTATTTGCTTAAAAATAAATCAGATGCTTTGAAAAAATTAGTGGTGTGGAAAAAGTTGGTAGAGACTC
This sequence comes from Bretschneidera sinensis, assembly GCA_023935145.1. NCBI lineage: Eukaryota > Viridiplantae > Streptophyta > Magnoliopsida > Brassicales > Akaniaceae > Bretschneidera > Bretschneidera sinensis. The sequence goes on from CM043704.1 coordinate 52,690,158, forward strand.
AAACAGGCAGGGTAGTTAAGGTGTTAAAAACCGATAATGGCTTAGAATTTTTTAACAAAGAACTTGATCAATTCTGTAAGTTAAATGGCATTATAAGACATAGAACGGTTGTGAAAACCCCTCAGCAAAATGGAGTTACTGAGAGGATGAATAAGACCCTTACGGAAAAGGTTAGGTGCATGTTAATAGGATCCGGATTACCCAAATGTTTTTGGGGGGAAGCGATGTCTACTGCTACATATTTGGTTAATAGATCACCCTCTAGAGCTTTAGAGCTCAAGACTCTCGAGGAGATGTGGAGTGGTAAACCCCCTGAGTTTGATAACCTTAAGACTTTTGGGTGTGTTGTGTATGCACATTAAAAGGATGATAGACTTAGCCCAGGATCTAGAAAATATGTGTTTCTAGGATATAGGGAAGGGGCTAAGGGGTATAGGTTGTGGTCCTTAGAGCAAAAAGGATTGAAACTCACAATAAGTAGGGATGCCATTTTTAATGAATTGTTATTTCCCTATTTAGAGAAAACTAACCATCCCGGAGCTAGTGAGCAAACCAGTTCAGTATTTTTAGAGCATAGCATCAAGGAATATTTAGTTTAGGATGAGCAAGGAAGGAAAGAGGGTTTGGACCAGGTAGAGCCCATTGATGAAGGCCATGCTCAGGACACTCATGAGGAGGCTGAACTAGAAGGGGATGATGCAACAAGTTGGAATAACTATCAGCTCACAATGGACCGGGAGAGAAGGATGGTCAGACCACCTTCAACATATGGTTTTGCGGATGCTATTATAGCAGCTCCTTAGATAGAAGGAGGGATGAGTGAACCAGAGACTTACATTGATGCCATGGAATGTAAGGATTCGTCAAGATGACAGCTAGCTGTGGAGGAAGAAATGAATTCTTTAAGGAAGAACAACTCTTGGGAATTGGTGCACATTCCGAAAAAACAGAGAGTTGTGGATTGTAAGTGCACTTATAAGGTCAAAGAAGGGAACCCTCCAGGGGATAAAGTCTGGAATAAGGCTAGGCTGGTGGCGAAGGGGTTCGTGTAAAGAGGAGGCATAGATTTCACAGAAACCTTCTCACCTGGACACAAGGTGGAAGAAGTGGTGATTATCATCATCTAGCAAGGAGAGGACAGAAAGGTTTATATCTCAAATCAGTGAGGAGTTCGAGAGGATGGATCTTGGCCTTGCACAAAAGATCCTTGGGATGAGAATAATATAAGAAAGGGAGAGAAATAGGTTGAAGGTTTCTCGGGCAATTAGTGCTCTCATCAGATTTGTGAGTAATCCTAGAAAGGAGCTTTAGCTTGGGATGAAGTGGTTGTTGAGGTACTTGAAGGCTCAGTGGTAGCCGGTGGTAGCACTCTTAATAACCGGGACAAATTACATAGCGGCTACGGAAGCCATCAAGGAGGCTATGTGGCATAAAGGGTTGTTAGAAGAGTAGAAGGTCCTAAAAGAGCAGGTGGTGGTATATTCGGATAGCCAAAGTGCGGTGCACTTGTGTAGGAATCCGGTGTTCCATGAGAGGACAAAGCACATGGATTTTTGGTATCATTTCATTCGGGAAAATGCTACGGAATGATGCATTCATGTGGATAAGGTAGCCACAGAAAGAAGTCCTGCAAATTTAGGTGCCAAAGTTCTACCTCTAAGCAAGTTCAATCCTTGCCTTGGACTTCTTAGGATTGGAGTCAGATAAATGGTGACTCAAGATAAGTTTAGATACTGAGTTCTCTGCACAATGGGTTCGGGTTTAAACACTTAGACAAAGGTAGAGATTGTTGGTATTTGTCTAAGGTTTAAACAAGGAAAGATCAACATCAAGTGCACAACAGTGTGCGCCGTAGCCCAGCTCATTCCAAGGTGCGGCGCCCATCAAAGGAGGAGTCCTGGAGGAGGTGTGCATCGTGGCTCAGCCTCCCCCATGCCACAACGCCCAGAACGGATGAAGAGGGTGCCTTGGTCCGCACTGCGGCCTAGCCTGATCTAAGCCTCAACATGAAGCACCAAGCCTCAGCACGCCGTGATCCAAGCCTCAGCACGAGGCACACCTAATGCTTATGTTTCAGCATTTCAAATGGTGCGTAAGACATGAACAAAACACATAAGATCACTTAGAATTGATTGAGGGTTATGCTTGATTGGTCCTCAAGATCTAAGGGTGGATATTAACCCTCAAGATTGGTCAAGAAGTTGGTGCACTATATAAAGGGTCACCTAGCTTCAAAGAGGTGTAATGTGGTACAAGTGGAAACACAAGTGTGTGATAGAACATGTGAATGAGAGAATTATGTGAAAGTGCAAAGACACAAAACACAAGAGAGACTCATTGGAGAGACTGGTTGTTTAGAGAGAGAGAGAGAGTAGTATAGAGAGGGGATTCAAGGGACTTGTAAGTGGAATTTCTTGGGAGAAATTCCAGGGTAACTCAAGACCTTATCACTTTCTTGTTCTCTTCTTTCGTTCTTCAAGAACTTGAGGTTTCTTAGAGAGGTGTTGCTAATTGTAAAGAACTCATTGATTTAGTGCAGAGGGTTCAGAGGAGCTCACGGGGACGTAAGCATATTGTCGAACCTCGATAACAATTACTTGTGTTTTCTTTCTTGTACAAGTCATTCTAGACTTGGGTGTTTGGAAGATCACCACCTGGGCATCTCCAAGGTGATTTCCAACATAAAAGATAAAGTTTTAACAAGCATAGTAAAAATAGTTTGCAAATCATAAATTGATTAATTTTCGTTCATTTTAAAATGCTCTAAGTCATGAACAAGGTTTTTCAATTTGAAATTTTTTTCTTTCTCATTTCCTCCATGTATGACCTCCAATAAAACCCAAACTTCTTTTGTGGTCTTTGATAAGGAAATTTGATCAATTTTGTTTTGATCAAGAGCACTATAAAGCATGTTCATAGCTTTAGCATTTAATTGAATCAATTTACAATCATTTTTATTTTTGAAATCTTTAAAAATGAAATCCCAAGCATAATAATCATAAACTTGAATAAAAATCTCCATTTGATCTTTCCAATGGGTGAAGTTTGTTCCATGGAGAAGAGGAGGACTAGTAGGATCTCTTCCTTCCAAAACCATAGTTTCAATAGGATCAACTCTAGGATTTTAAGCCTAAAACAAAATCACCTTGCCTGATACCAATTGTTGGTCTAAAATATACTATGGCAATACCCAAGAGGGGGTGAACTGGGTATTAGAAATTTTTAAAACTCTTTTTGCAATCTCAAATATCAAAATATATGCGGAATTAAATCAAATCTATCTTTCTAAATTACTAGCCCAAAAATAAGAGAGTTTATTACTTATTATATAAAAGATAGTTGAATTATAAAATAATTAAGCAATCAATCTCATTTACTTGAATAATAAATAGTTATAGGCAAATAATTGTGCAAGTAATTAAGGAGATAGAGATAGAGATATGCAAACTCGATTTATAGTGGTTCGGCAATATCAGAATTCTTCCGACCCTACGTCCACTCTCTTCAAGAATCCTCCTTGAAGCTTTTCACTAAACCAAGCAATTTCACGGGTGTTGCTAAAACCGAATACAAACAAGCAACTTTGCAGGTGTTACTTTAACCGTTTTCCCAAAAGTCCTAAGTTTGCTACGCAAGTGTATATACCCAACACTCATTAGCTCACTCATAAACTCTCACAAGACTTACACCTACTCTTTTAACAAGATGATGAATGGAAAATTTGAAACAAACAAAAAAACAAGAGAGAGATATCTCAATGAATGTTACAACTCAATATTTTCTCTCTCAAAAGCTTATAGCCTACAAATGGAGTTTTTGACTCAAGAAGAAGAGAATGGAGATCTGCTTTAATCCTTTGTTATAGAATGTTTCTCTTATCTTCCAAATGACCCTTGAGACTCTATTTACATTGTCTTAAAGCCTTATAGTTGTTGGAGACAAAATAGAGTCGTTAGAGATAAGTGTATTGCCTTTTTAAATAAATAAAAAATAGTTGTTGTAACTTGCCTAGTCGACTGTCCACTTATGGCTGTTGATTGTCCATTTTGCATAGTCGACTGTGTAATGTTTTTGACAATTGCTAAAATGTTTTCAGCATCAATTTTCTTCATTCTTTTTGGATTTTTGAGTTTTAAAAAATCTCCTAATTGAATCAAACTTTCTTGCACATTGAACACACAAGTTAAACACTTCAAGGGTGTTTTATTTTCATCAAAATTAATCTAATAAATTTCTTGATTGAAGATTTTTTGATGATGACAAAACATAGTACAAATTTAAGAATAATGTGTGTGCAAGATATATGAAGAATATAAAATTTTCAAATGCTGAAGTAATTTTATATTTCAATATAAATCCATCTTAAGTTCAATTAGAGCATGTTAAGCATTGAGCCCAGAGAATTTAATATTTGCATCTAATAAATCACGTAGAGATTTTATATCTTCAATTAATTAAGACTATGTAATAAAATGCAATGCAAATATAATTTAGCTCCTAAAAATTGAAATCCTTACAAAATGTATCTTAGGATTCAAACCTATGATTTAGCCATTTTATCTTTTAATTTGAACTTCAATTATTCTCCTTGAATTTGATCTTTTGGAGAACCTCTTGACTCTTGAGATCATTAACTTTGATTCACCAATTTCTACAATCTTGATCTCCTTTTAGGTATAAGCACTATTAACAATCTGCATCACTTAAGTAATATTCATTAGTGATTAATTACAATTTTTGTTACTTTCAAAATCATCTAGGGTTAACAAACACTTAGTCAACAAAAACTAACGGGACATATAAAAAATGGTCCAAAATACCAATTATGCCCCCAATCCCAAAATACATTTAGAGCAAAACTCTTAACCTCTCTTCCAGACTCTCCTTCTTTGTTTATCTCCTTCAAAACACTTCCAAAATATCTTACTTCTTCTTAATTCAAACCCATAGAGAACTTAAAAATCATAAATAGACCAAACATACCAAAGAGAACTCAATATATGCACACACACAGAGAGAGAAAGCACAACGAGGATTTGTTATTTCCCTTGTTTTCTCGGCTTCCAAACAAACTAAATCAGTCATTTTACAAATTTCCCAATTTGTAGCTACTATATATACCCTCATCTACCAAAACTAGGGTATAAAAAGCCCCCAAACCTCTGCCCAAAAAAATTCTTCGAGCACAAACATTAAACCGAAGCTCCACAGTGTAGGAGTATAAATAGCTCCAAAGGTCTTTTCTTTCATCTCCAAACAGCTCCAATACAATAACAGGATGAGAACATACACCACACCTTGAGCCACGACAATCATCACTTTCTTATCATCTTCTTGTAGCAAACTCAACAACGAGTCCATGGTAGATATCTTTGATGAAGAGCTCGAACCGATGCTATCATGATTGATGGCACTCCTGATCAAAATATCGTTATCCTTGATATGCTGATCCAACTTGGCCAAGATCGAATCAATTTCACTCTGTGTTTTGAGCTTGCCCTCAGTCAAATCGGGGTTTTGACATTTAGAGACTAGCGAAATAGTGTCGTTGAAGGTGTGGGAAATGAAGTGCAAGAGGACAAGTGAAAGTGGGTTAGAGGGGGAACCAGGGAAATCGACCATATCGGTGAGTTGACCCTAGAGGTTCTGAGTTTGGCCCTCATTTAAGACTATTTGGCCTTGAAATGTTGTATGCAAGGGATTTGGTCCAACAGGGAAGAGAGGAGTTGGGTGGATAGGCTAATTTTTTACCTTTAGATTTATGTTTTGTGATTTGTATGCTTCAAAATATTGTGTGCTTGTAAAATTTTCAATTCTTTTATTTTTCTTTGGTATGTTTACTTGGGGAGAAAACAGATGAAAATGGTTGTAACATTTTTATTTTATGTTTATACAATTTTTCATGTTAATTTAATAAGGATTGAATTTTATATTTGCACTTCTCCTAGTACATCCTTGCATGATCTGGATCTAATTGTTGGTATTTTATCTAAATCAATTTTGTATTTGCTCTTTTCTTTATGATGATTTTGGATCTAGACCTTGAGGTTTTATAAATGAATATTTTTCATCCTCTGAGAACTTAAATACGAAACATGAAAGGAAAATTAATAAATGCCTTTGGTTATGATATATTTATGGTGTATAACATAGCAAGATAAGTCTAATGGGATTTAGCTTTGGTTCTGATAAAATTTTCTTCCCGTTTATCTTTTTCGGATATTTATGAAAAGTTACTCAATAATTGCAATCATTGAGCTAAGTTCACAGAGGTTGAAGTTTTGAAAGCATTGAAGCTTGATTTTCACACTTGTGATTTGTTTGAATGGTTTAATTTGTTAACTATTTTTTTTAAAATTTGATTCTCGCTCTTTCTTTCCTCTTTTGGTGAACAGTTTGTGCAAAGTATAGAGATAGAGATAAAACTGGTTTCTTTGGGTTTGAGTTTCTGAAGTTGGGTGGAAGAATCTCTAAAGGGTAATTTTGGTATCATACATGTGCTCCGTTGGTTTTCTTCATGACGTCATGCGTTTGGGACCCAATTGTAATGGTTTTGACAAGTTAGGGATCCGATTGTTTAAATTGAAACCATAGGGACCCAAATGTGATTAGGTCCAAACCTTAATGACCAAAATAAACATTTACTGGAAAAAATGAATGATAAAACAACTTATCATTCCTGGAACTACGTAACAAATTGGCATAGTGGAGAGGAGAAATAGAATACTCCTAGACATGGTTAGATCTATGTTGGCATAGACTAACCTTCCTATCTGCTATTGAGGAGATGTACTTTTGACTGTCTCTTATATACTCAACCGTGCACACTTTAAATTAGTACCCTCCACCCTATATGAGTTATGGACCAGTTAAAAACCTGATTTAGGTCATTTCCAACATAGGGGATAAACTACTTAAATGCACACCACTACCATGTGTATGGGAAATTAAGTCTTGGAGCAAAGAAATGCATATTTGTGAGGTACTTTGATTTCTAAGGGTTAAGTGTTCATAGGTGAGCATCTAGATTGAAGTGTGCCTGAACTGAGTCACGAGATGTGATTTTTTATAGTAAGATTTCCCTATTAGAAGTGAGGTGAAAAAAAGATATAAAACTTTATAAGATGGAGGATCAAGATGAAGGAACATCCAGTAACTTAGTTGAGAATGACAAAGAAATTCCTTAAACTCCTAGGGATAGTGGGAGCAACTTACCTGTTGTAACTAGATGAGGATTCTACAAAAACTCAACTGCAAAGGAGCAATCATGAAAACATCCCCCGTTGTCACTTTAAGACTAGGAGAATGTTTTCATGGTCGCTCCACAGAATAATGAAGAGCCAAAGATAGCGCAAAAGGCCCTCTCATTTATTACTCGACAAGAGTGGATTGTTGCAATGAAAGATGAAATGAAGTCAATGAAAACCAACCATATCTAGGGCTTAGTTAACCTTGCACCATGGCGTAAAGCCATTGGGAGCAAATGGGTTCTGAAGGTCAAATGCAAAGCGGATGGTTCTGTTGAGAGATATAAGGCTCACCTAGTGGCGAAAGGTTACTCCCAATAGGAAGGTGTAGACTATGAGAAAAAATTTCACTAGTAGTGGTAAAAGGTCATGAACGCAAAGTTTTCAAGCTCCATATATCAATTTATGGCCTAGGAATCATCTAGATAGTGTATATGTTAAACAATCCAAAGGAAGTTACGTAATGCTTTCGTTGTATGTCGACAACATATTTTTGGTTGGAAATGATATGGAGATGATTGTCCCTTAAACTTTGAGATAAAGGACATGGGTGACGCAAACTATGTTCTCAAAATTAAGATCCTTAGTTCAAAGAGACTTCTGGATTTGTCTTAAGAGACTTACATTAAGAAAGTTTTTGAGCAGCTCCATATTCATGATTGCAAACCCATAGACACTCCTATCGCTTAAGGTGAAACCTTAAGCCTTAATATAGGAGCCAAAACTCCTAAAGAGAAAGAAAATATGTCCCAAGTTCCCTATTCCAGTGCTATTCAGAATTTATTGTATGTTATGATGTGTACTCAACCCAACATTTATTTTTCACTTGTATTGGTGAGTCGATATCAATCCAACCCTTGACCAACTCATTGGAAAACAATTTAGAGGATACTACGATCCTTGAAGGCATTGCAGATTATATGTTATACTACTAGGGTTCACATTTGCGCCTAGTTGATTATAGTGATGCCATTTGGGGCAGCAATATAGATGAGCACAAATCGACCTCAGGTTATAATGTTTTGCTTAGTGGCGGCTCTATATCATGGAGTAGTAAAAAGCAAACCTACAATACCTTATCCGCAATGGAGGAAAAGTATATAGCATACTCAGCTGTAGTATAAGAGGTTGTTTGGTTAAGGTGGCTCCTTCAACATCTTAGAGTCATCACACATGCTTCTGATCATGTGACAATCATTGTGACAACATGGCTATAGTTGCTTATGCAAAGGATCCCAAGTACTATGGGAAAACCAAATACATTGATGTTAAGTATAACATCATTAGAGATATTGTTGTGCGAAAGGAAGTGATCCTGAAACACATCCCTACAAGTCAAATGATTGCAGATCCACTAACTAAACCCATTGCTAAAGAGATATATTTGGCAATGGTAGGACCTTAGGACATTGTTAATCGTGATTGTTTTTTAATTTCAGTTGATAACTTGTATTGAATACTTTTTGTATTGGAATATTATTTGCTATTTATGCATACGAGGTTATTCATCATTCTATTGTGGTTCTTGCATAATGTTAGCATTTTAATTAGCACATTGAAGGTATGCCAACGGGTTGAGATTGGCTCACTCACAAGAGAAAATGCCTCTGACGCTTAAGTAGAGATCAAAGATGCAATTTGTTGCATTATAGCGCTTAGAAAGCAAGTTAAATGCATTGGATGCTAAGAAAGAAAACCAATTCTGATAAGCCGCCTTGGTCTAGAACTAAGTTGAGGCTTATTGTTATAAAGAGAAAATTATTTTAGAGATTGAGAATGGATATACCACACTATCCATTATACCTATTAGTAAGCCAGATGTGAGACCTTAATTTGCGCCTTGAAATGATGAGCAAATAGAGGACTCGATTTAGACGCTTTAGAAAAGGACTAGACTAAGATATGTACGATGTTATTAGAGAGTTTTTGACATATAATCTTTGGAAAAAGAAGCTCCATCATAGCACATACTTCATACTACATGTGGTTGACGACCGATCTAGTAGATGGATTAGTTGATCCCTGCTTCATTGTCATGTGAGTCCTAAAAGGTCAAAACGAATTTTTAAGTTGTGCCCTCTGTAATCTTTGACTATGTCATAAGGTAAAGAATTGATATTAAGTACTTTGGCATGTTGACTAAGGCAATAGATAATTCGGCTAGACAGTACAAAGCTGGGAAAACAGTTAATTACGAGTTAGGTGGCATGAGTGTGAAGGGAAAACCATTTGATAACACTTTAGTGCTCTATATTCGTGGTCAACCCATTATGTCATTTTTGGAAGAGGTTGGACATAATATGAATATATAGAAAAAGATTGAGGGGTTAATTATGGTTCTCTGGGGGACTAAAGATTAATTTGATATGATCATTTAGGTCTAGGGCATATGACACACTTTCTTCTTTTAATCAAGTTGATGTCTCTATGCTATCAGAGTTTCTAGTATAGAGCTCCCAAATAGATGTGTGCTCAATGGTTGCACAGTTCATCAGCCTGTATGAATGGACTCAACAAGCGTATGTCGTTCCCATCATGTTTGAGTGGGAGATGTTGGAAATTCGGACTAAATTCGAACTGGGCACCTAAGATAGGTGGAGATCGGTTGGGAGCTTGAATTAATGAGATATATTTATCATTATTTGTTAATTTAATTTAAACTGATAAAAAGGATAATAGGTGGTTACTGATGAGAAGTAGGACTCTCATAAGTGGATAAGTCATACCAGTTTCAAACTCTATACAAGAGATATGTATGAAAGACCACCAATTTATCTTATAGAAGTAAGACAATTTTTTGAAGGTACGTTCCCAGATAGAAATATAAAGAGTTTTGAGATAAATTCTCCAAACAAAATAAAAAAATGCTTCCATTATTGTTTTGAACAGAGAATGCTCTTGAACCGTGAAGAGTGCGTGGCCTTGTCTCATACTATAGATAGAGTCCATTGTGAGTAATTTCTTATGTTTGTGATCGTGGTAGAAGATTGCAGTCTAATAGTTCATGATCCTTAACGGAAGAATGGAAACTTTTGATACACCCTTTTAATCCCGAAAGAAGTTATTTTGGGCCTTCAAGAGATAAGTAACCCGATCCTTGTTGATTTGTTTATATAATCATTCAACTGAACATGCATTAAACCCAAAATCTTGCAGTACAAACAAAAAAAATTTAAGCTTCCCTTGCAAAAACCCAGACAAAGATGAAAAACTCAAAATATGATTTTGGCTCCATTTAAAGAAGATGGAGAGAAGGAGACTGGTAAAAATGTCTGCAAATTAGAGATTACTGTGTAAAGAGAAGAGAAAGTATGACTGGTAATGGAAAGACAACAAAAGTAGCCAACAAATTTTGACAATATGACCGTCAAGAAGCTCAAGTTGTAATTATGAGGATATCGAGTTGTAATGGACAGTCCAGCCAGGATTAAAAACGAAAATTTCACTTCCTTTATGCCATGTAGCATTTTCTTATTGGCCCATCCCTACGTTGGCTAACAATGTTGGTTACTTTCGATGGTCATGGATCATTATTCAAAGAGAATAGATAACAATATATAGTAATTGCCATTGAATTCCACATGCGGACGCCTTTACAAGGAAGGAGGCAGATTAGACATGGATTAAGCTGTCATGTTTTTTTATTTTTGTGGGAAAGCTATCATAAAATCATGATTTAAACTCATGTAGGAATTAACATAATAAAAGTTCTAATTTTCAAATGTTTATTTTCAAAATTTAATTATAAAAAGTAGTATTCAATTTAGAATTTTTTCCATTCATATTTGTTGCACCTATGTCCCTAGTTAGGGTTAGCATTGATTTTGGTAGCCAGCAATTTTTGTTAATACCCTTTAGATTATGAATCGGCAATAGCACAGCCTTGATCATCGGGATTTAAAATTATCAGAAAAAAATTAATTATTGAATAGAAATTATCCTACATATACAGTAACTTGGGCGAAAAATCTTCTGCCATAGGGATTTTTGGATCATTTGAGATGCACGACAATGGTAGTTGATTTTAGACATTTTAGCCAGAATGCTTTGTGGGCACGTTTATTTGAGTGAAATTTTTAGATATATCAAGTGTAAGTTATGTCAACCATTCATAACAAAAAAGAATAATTTTTATTTTAATGAACAATTGATATAAATTGGATACAAATACATCCGACACATCAAAAACTTCTCTTTAAATGAGCTTAGTTGCAGTTATATCAGTATGTTATTTTTATGTAGGAGCTTTGTACTGCTGTATTTTCCTCAATAAAATAATTTTAAGGTATAAAAACAAAAGTTTAGATTATTTGTTTTCTGTGCTTCATTATGGTTAATGTTTAATTGATTGTTCTGAATAGTTAATCTATTTACAATCCGTTTAGTTTAAATGAATTTCATAGTTTTCATGGAATTTATTTTAATTCTATAGATTATTGTGTTTGGTTTGTTAAAAAAAATTTAGAATTCATTTACAAATGAATTGGTCACATATTTGGCTTTGTAGTAAAAATATAGAATTCATTTTCAAATGAATTCTAAAAGAGAATTGAGAAAACTTTAGAGAAATTCTATTAAAATTGATAAAATTTAAAAATGAACTCTAGACTTGAGTTTATTTTAAATTAAAATGACAAATTTAACCTTATCTCTCATTTATTTTATCTATGCTACCACTCAAGCAATAATTAATTGTCACTTTCGGTTGCACTTGGTTTTCATGATCCGATGAATTTCTAGTTAGTTTGATTACCGCATCAAAAGGAGTCTTTGTATATAATCAATTTCCTATATTTGAAAAGATATATAATATAGTGATATCCGTAAGTTTAGAGGATTAATTGATTCTTATAGCCATTCAATTAAAAAAAAAAAGGGAAAAAAAAAACATGAGAAGAAAAAAACTATAAAATGTTATAAAATTATTTAATAATGTTAACGCGATTTAGTAAACTAGGCAAATGAATTGAATTCTGTAATTGATTCCAAACACAAAATTCAATTTAATTCTAATGCTTAGTAAAATTATATCAAAGATGAAAAATTCATTTAAATTCATTTGCAAATGAATTATAGTTTCAATTCATTTGACAATGAAATGTGAGTTCATTTGTAAATAAAATATAGTTTCAATTCAATTGAAAATGAACTGAATTATATGCTTAAATCCATACCATACGAGGTGTTAATCTAGATAAATTGAGATTATTCTTTTCCTTTGAAACTATGAGTGTGCACGGGTTGAACTGACTCAGGTTAAGGGTTAATTTTAGTCCAACCCATAACATTAAATTTTCAACCAAAACTAAACCCAACTTGGGACAAGCTATAAAAATCACAACCTTAACTTAACATATGGAAAATTTAGTTGGATTCGGGTTGGACTTGGGTTAGCTTGTGAAATCAAAATTAAGGTCAATAGGTTGAATAGGATCATGTTGACTCAAGTCGGACTAGATTCTTAAATTATATATTTTTTTTCATTTAATTCAAATGTTAAAAATTTCAAATAGAATTTCAAAAGCATAAAATAATCTTTAAAAAATCATTAAGATATTCAAATCAAATATTTCTCAAATATTTAAATTCGAGAGGTTCAAATATCTTATAGAACTCTATACATATTTTAGTTAAGTTTTTACATCAATAATTAAAACACTATAATAAAATGCATACATATATATCGTGTTTTAAATATCTTATACTTTGAATTACTTAAGGTGCATATTCACTGTTTATTTTTTTGATAATTGAAGGTGAAAGAATTGAAATTGAGAGCTAGATTAGTGTGACAAAAAATTGGATTATATGCAATTCTTGTGTCTTATTCATATATATAAGTTACTTATTTCTCATACTATAATCTAAATTACATTAAAAGTTACAACCGCAACCCTAATGACATTAAAATTCTTCTAAAAAAAGAATCAAAGGAAAATCAAGACGATTACTTGAACCAAAAATGAAATGAATATGAAGTATCAAACCCTAAGTTAACATGAAACAGTTTTGATACCCAAAATCCTCTACTGACCTGAATCTCACTTGACCTAACTTGCAAAATGAAAATGATCCGACCCATCTTATTCCTACCTCTAAGTTCATTGCTCTTGTGTCAAACGAAGGGCAAACATAGTACAGAAAATACTCTAGCAAGGATAGTTTCGGACACCAAAATTCCAAAATCCGCAACTGACATGAACCTCACTTGACCCAACACAGTTTCGGACACCAACAAAAATCAAAAGTTATTTCTACCTAAAAGACAGAAAATTTAACTGAATATTAAAATAACATACAATGGAAAATAAAATAAACACAGAAAATGAAAAATAAATTAAAGGATGCAGCAAGTGTTTGTCATTCAAAACAAGCAAAATAAAACATAAATTTACCAGTGTAATTAACAAGCAAAAGAAAACAAGATTGCGGGATCCCAACATATATACCAACCACTATAATTAAATATGGAAATTAGCAAGTGACAGAGAGAGATTGACCAGTGAGGTCGCAGAGAAGAGGTTGCTGACCAGACAGAAAGGCAAGCGCGAAAGAGGTAGGTCGCGACGGGGAGAGAAAGAAGGAGAAGGAAGGAGAGACGAAGAACAGAGTGAGAAAGAAAAGAGAGAGATAGTAGCAGTGAAGAGAGAGAAAAAATGGGGAGGAGTGAAAGATCGCAGAGGTAGGAGAAAAAGAAGAAGAAGAAAGGAAGAGAAATGGGGAGGAGAAGAGAGAAATCAAGTTTTAGGGTATGGAACTTATCTGCGATGGACTCTTCGTGGCAGATAGTGTCCGATTTTGTTGGAGATATTTTTTATTTTCAATTATTTAATTTATGTTACTTTAGAGAAATTAATATTTAATTTGTTTTTACTTATCTACGACAGCTCTATCTGTCACAAGTACATTTATAATGCTAAAAATTAAAAAAAAATAAATTTGAATTCTAGAACATTTGTTTTTATGTGACGGACATATCCGTCGCAAATCTAATATGTGACGGTAGACATAATCTGTGGTATATATTTGTTATTTGCGACGGATTATGGTCTATCACGGATAATCCGTTGTAGATCTTTAATTTTCTTATAGTGTTAGTTTCATTTAAAATCTGTTTTAGGATCAAATATAAGCTCACATGTCGTGTAGGATAAGTTTCTGCATCTGTGCATAATTTATATGATGAAGTCCATTAGAAATTATAAATATATATATATATATATATATATATATATATTTATATTTGTCAAAATCAAATGAAAGGTTTCTACTTGAAACAGATGTGATCAATCGGTTCCCCTTAGGGATTGATCAATAATTTTGACTTAGTGATTGGTCCCATGTCGAAACCAATTGGCTCTGGACCCGATGATCAAGTCTTGAATCTTCCGTTTTGATGATTTTTTGGTAACTACACTTATATTTTTTTCTGGACTAATGCATTTTCTTTCTCTTGTTTGGAAAGTTGAATGAGTGAAAATGTCAACAATCCACAAGAGGACAACATTGTCCAACATAAAATGTTGGGTTAGTATCTCTCAAGTGCACCCAGTTTTCTCTGGTTTGTGTATTTGATATAATCAATGTTTTGCTAATTAAGTGATGTTTAATTGCATTGTGTGATTGAATGTTGTGTGGTTAAAAGGTAATTTAATTTAATAATCAATTATTTTCTCAAGATCACAAGGACTAAGTTTGAACCTAGACGAGTGAAAAAGCTTAAATATTTTCTTCTTTCTTGTCCCAAATCTCTCACAAACTAATGACAATGGATTGGACCCTTCAATATTGAATGGCAGCCTATTACCCAAACCTTTTTAGACTTACCTATGTGAAGTCAAACAGTGTTGAGTTTTGGGGCTTATGGCCCAAGTTGAAAAATTCTTGGACCAGGATGGTTTGGATATGAAAATCATGGAATTTGCTTTAGAAATTACCTATCAAAGTCAAGTCATGAGGAATTCAGCATAGGGACCAATCTAAGTCAAGATTCCAAGTATTTTCTTTTCTCTGTTTTCGAAGGTGAACAAGGGGAATAATTTCCTTGTCACCTACCCAAATAAAATTTACAATAGAATGATATCTAATTGGGAATAATTTCCTGGTCCCCTACTCAAATAAAATTTACAATAGAATGATATCTAATTCTAAGTATGGTAAGTCTTCAATATGTGATGAGAAAGCCCCTAATGAACTCGATGGTAAAATCTGAAACTTCAAAAGCATAAACTTTGATTACGAATCTTGGTATTGGATATGTTCCATTTTGTTTTTAAAAAACTAAAAAAAAAAACGAAGAACAAAAAAAACACAACAAGAAAGGAAAAAAGAATTCATGGTGTGTTTTATCAAGGAAGAATGAACTGTCATCATATGCCAACTCATGTAAGGGAAGATTTAAACTGATGACAGCTGATATGCCAAGATTGTTGCAAGCTAGAATCAAGGATCGATTTTATATTTATTTTCTCTACATACTTTCCATACATAGCTACGGTAGTTACGGTTTTGCATTGTATACTTTCTATACTTAGTCACTCTATTTTTGTATATAAACCAGTTTTGACAAATAAATAATAGAGCACAAAATTCAAATCAGTGCTTATTATCTTTTATGGTATCAGAGCGCCAATCTCTAATGAGTACTTTTCCTCATCCTCGACTATGTCTTCTTCTGCATCCTCTGATAACCCGATCATCACCATTAATGCCTCTACTAGCATCAACGAGAAGCTTACATCTTCTACCTTTCCACAATGGAGAGCACAGTTTGAAGCCTTGCTTATTGGCTATGATCTCATGAATTTTGTTACCAGTGACTTTCAATGCCCTGCCATTGATGCCAAAAATTCTGCCACTTCCAAAGCCACAAATTCCCACTAGATTCGCCAAGACAAATTGATCCTCCATGCCCTGCTAGCCTCCACGTCCACCACCATCACACCGTTTCTTACTTCATGTAAAACCTCTCATGAAGCTTGTAATAAATTAACCCATATTTATGCAGGGAAATCACACACTTATGCGATGTAGTTGAAGGAGGATCTCACTCTCAATAATCATGGCAATCGGACTGTCACTGAATTCCTCCAGGCAATCAAACTTATAGCTGATGAACTTGCCAGGATTGATCATCCTGTCTCCGATGACAATCTGACCCTTTACATTCTCAACGGTTTGGGTCTGAAGTTTAGGGAAATTGTTGCACCCATACGAGCTCGAGAAAATCCTCTAAGGTTTGAGGAGCTTCACAATCTGTTAATCGGCCACGAAAGTTATCTTCGCCGCCTAGAACAACAAGCTGCGCAATCGTTGGTTGCAACAGCAAACTTCACTCAGCGCAGGCAAATCCCCTTTGGAACGAATGGCCTACGTTCTTCTTCCAAAGGTCGCGACACCAACAAACACAACAACAATGGTTCGGGCTTTCGCAAATATAAACCCATGTGCCAGTTGTGCGATCAGTTGGGCCACACAGCTAAAACTTGTCTGAAGCATACTCAAAATAATTTCTCTGTGAACTGTGCTGCATCCTCCAACAGCAAGGATTATAAATGGTTAGTTGACTCGGCAGGTTCACACAACATGACAACCAATCTTTCGAATCTTTCCATTCATTCCGAATATGACAGTAGGGATGAAGTGGTGATTGGTGATGGATCAGGTTTGCAAGTATCTCATATTGGGTCATTATCCTTTACCTCTCCCAATCGCATTTTTCATTTGAGAGATACCCTATGTGTTCCCACCATTAAAAAAAATTTGTTTTATGTTCATCATTTTACCAAACAAAATAATTTTTATTTTGAATTTCATCCGTCTCATTTTTTTGTGAAGGATCGGATCATTGGGGCGACACTACTCAAAGGTGAATGTGAGGATGGTGTGTACCCTTTACCGGAGACAATAGCTATGGCTTCAAAACCCGCAATTGCTTATGTTCATGAACGTATGACGGCAGATGGATGGCACAAACGTCTTGGCCATCCTTCTCCCAAAATTGTTCAACATCTTATCCGCACCTTTTCTTTGCCTATTAATAAAAAAGAAAGTTCATCCCTTTATGTCTCATGTTCTCAAAATAAAGCCCACCGGAAAATGTTCTGATCTCATGGATTAAATAGCACAGCCCCCCTAGAATTAATGTATACAGATGTTTGGGGTCCTTCTCATGACACTGGTATTGACGGTTCAAAATATTACATTATTTTTGTTGACCACTATACCAAATATATATGGCTCTATCCTATGTCTCATAAATCAAGTGTTCAAACTATATTTCCTCAATTTCGAAATCTTGTGGAAAATAGATTCAACACTAAAATCAAGAGCCTATATTCTGACAATGGAGGCAAATACATTGCTCTCAAAAATTACTTATCTGTTCATGGCATTGGTCACTACACTACTGCTCCCCACACCCCACAACAAAATGGCATGTCTGAAAGACAACATCGCCATCTTGTTGAAACAGGTCTTACTCTTCTCACTGATGCACATATACCTCTTTCCTATTGGCCATATGCATTTCAAGTCACAACATACTTAATCAACCAAATGCCAACTATAACCCTAAACAATAAAACACCTTTTGAGATGCTATTCAATCAAACCCCCAACTACATGAAGCTCAAACAGTTCAGGTGTCTTTGCTATCCTTTGACCAGGCCCTACAATACAGATAAGCTTTAGCCCAAAGTCATGTCTTGTGTCTTCGTGGGTTACTCTTTGACCCAAAATGCTTATCTGTGTCTTGAGCCCATCAGCCGAAAAATCTATCACTCAAGAAACGTAATTTTTTATGAGAGAATCTTTCCCATGGCTCCATCTAACTCTCATCCTTCCGAAAATCTCCAAATTGACACTAGTGCTCTCGGCGACACCTAAACTGTGGCCATCTCTCTGTCGATGCTACCTTATGCACCAACGCCGGCGTCAAATGTCTCCCTGATGGGTACCGTTTCTTCTTTGTTGCCTTTGGTGAATTTGCCTCCCACGATGGTTCCTTTACAAGTATGCTCTTCTCCACTTCCTTTAGATCCACCCAAAAATTCTTCTCAAAATTTGAATATGAGTCATGCATCTGAGGTACCCACCAATACTGAATCTCGCACACACCATATGGTCACCAGATCTATGAACAACATTTATAAGCCTAAAAGATTGTTCATGGTCACCAAACACTCTATACCTCCATCTTTAGAACCCACTTCTATGACTCAATCCCTAACTGACCCCAAGTGGCGCAATGCAATGTCATCTGATCTTACAGCTCTTATATGCCATGATACGTGGCGTTTGGTATTACCTCATAAGGGCTGCAATATTATTGGGTGTAAGTAGGTGTTTCGGGTAAAATGACTCGCTGATGGATCAATTGATAGATTTAAAGCCAGATTAGTGGCAAAGGGCTTTAATTAACGACCTGGATTAGACTACACTCAGACTTTCAGCCCTATAGTCAATCTAGTGACAATTCGAACAGTCTTATCTGTTGCTGTGATGCATGGTTGGCCACTCAGACAATTAGACGTTAATAATGCTTTTCTTTATGGTCATCTTACGGAAGAAGTATGCATGACACAACCTCTAGGTTTTTGAGATAAATCAATACCTGATTATGTTTGCTGCCTTAGAAAAGCAATTTATGGTCTTAAACAAGCACCATGTGCTTGGTACTTTGCTTTCAAAAATCCCTACTAGAATTTGGTTTTGTTAATACCAAATCGGATTCTTCATTATTTGTGTATGCTGTTGAGTCAACTATTGCCTATTTTCTGGTGTATGTTGATGACTTAATTATCACTGGCAATGACTCTTATTTTGTTGCAGGCATCATACAAAAACTTGGGACCCTTACATTTCTTTCTTGGAATTGAGGTGATTCCTACAAACAATGGGCTATTTCTCACTCAACATAAATATATCAGAGACCTTCTAGCCAGAACATGCATGGACGGAGCCAAGGATGTCACCAATCTACTATCAACTTCGGTCTCTTTGAAGTTAGATGATGGATTAGCAACTATCGACTCTACAGAATATCGCCAGGTAATTGGTGCATTGCAATATCTTTCACTCACTCGGCCTGACAACAGCTTCATAATCAACAAGCTATCTCAGTTCATGCACTGCCCTTCTACAAATCATTGGACTGCCATAAAATGGTTGTTGTGTTACCTCAAGAACGCAATTTTTCATGGGATCTCAATCCAGAAAAATATTAGCCCATCTCTTATATGTTATTCAGATGCAGATTGGTCAGGAAATCTGGATAACCGAAGCTCCACATCAGCCAATCTAATTATGCTCGGTTCAAATCCCATCTCATAGAGTTCAAAAAAGCAAGGTGCCATTGCAAGATCATCCACGGAAGCTAAATATGGACCACTTGTAACAGTTGCATCAGAATCTATGTGGATATTATCACTCTTTACTGAAATGAAGTTATCTTTTCCAAAACCACCAACGCTTTTGTGTGACAATCTTGGTGCAGCCCATCTTAGTTTTAATCCTGTCCAACATTCAAGAATGAAGCACATACAAATTGACTTACATTTTGTTCGAAACCTAGTTCAAAAAAATGCTCTCACTGTTCGACATGTCTATATAAACGACCAGCTTGCAGATTTACTCACAAAACCTCTTTCCAGGCAATGCACAAATTTTCTAAGGAACAAGATCGGCCTTACTGATGGTAACCCGTTCTTGCAGGGGCATATAAAGGAAGAATGAACTGTCATCATATGCCAACTTATGTAACTAAAGATTTAAACTGATGACAGTTGATATGCCAAGATTACTGCAAGCTAGAATCAAGGATCGGTTTTATATTTATTTTCTTTACATACTTTCCATACATAGTTACGGTAGTTACGGTTTTACATTGTATACTTTCCATACTCAGTTAAACTGTTTTTGTATATAAACCAGTTTTGACGAATGAATAATAGAGCCCAAAATTCAAATTAGTGCTTATTATCTTTTATGTTTGCATGGTATACCAAAGATTGAATGAATAAGCAAATAAGACATCATCTAAAAATAAAAGGGAAAACACCTTAGAAAATTCAATCATGATCTTGAACTGATGAAAACTTTGGTTTAGAAAGGCTAAGTAATTGGAGTTGAAATGATATTTTATTTTCCTATTCATCATTTTTTCCCTTTATTAACCCCTTTTGAGCTTTATTATAATTCTTTTGAAAATAACCCTTGTCAATGATTGTTTTTCATTAATGATGAAAGTTTTCAAAAGAGTTATGGTATACTGAGGGGAAACTAAAATGAGGCTCCACAATGGAATTAAAAGGAAAGAAAGAGAAGGTGAAAGAATGAAAAGAACTAAGAGTAAAAAAGCAAAAGAAAAAGGAAAAGAATGAAGAGAAGAAAAAAGCGAAAGTGAGGAAGAAGAAAGTCAAAAGCAATGAAAAGACAATCCATGATTTATATGAACCTTGAAAATATTTTTTGGGCCTTTAAATTATCCTTTCTTTCGTTAGCCTTTCAAACCACTAGCCACATTATAAGCTTTGGAAAAGACCTCTAGGATCACTATGAATTATTTAGCCATACAAACCATTTTGGGTAAAAATAGAATTTATCTTTTCCAGGAGTACAGATTTCAGTTTAGG